>OY856409.1:1958559858-1959759858 GCA_963693085.1 Alisma plantago-aquatica | reverse complement strand
GCTATGCTCATTATCTCATGATCACCTGTATGATCATTATATAATAACAGTTATATCAATTATATATCAGCACTATGCAATGTAAGAGAAACATCACTATTCCCTTATTTAGGGTTAGGATTTCCCTTACATATCAATACCCTTTATTAGATTTAGGGTTTTCCATAATTAACCATTTAGGTTCTCAAGATCATACTATTAAGGATCAAGCCCTAATTCATTGCTCCACACAGCTAGGAACCAACATTGATAACATAAGTATTCAATCATGCTTGTTTATTCTCATCACTTATCATTAAATGGATTATCAATGCAAGATATAAGTTCCTCTCTTAACTTTACCAGAATATGATTACATCATACTTTATTGATTTGGCTTAACCTTTTCATAAGGCATATTAGCCTACACTTATCAAAGTGCATTACATTTCAATGTAATAATTGACATGACACACTTCATGTGTTACTAATCCAAGTATATTGGATTTAGGATACTTCAAGGTGTATCAATTTTAAGGTGTTGGATGAGATATCTCTCATGTTTTGATGTATCACTTCCCTCATCACCTTTATCTTAAGTTCATCAACTTATCTTGTATTAGGGTATCTCCCATCCTAATACCTCATGTACTAGTTCATCACATTTATCATGTAATATACTAGACATAAGACACACATTTGAATTGTCCAACTATCTTCAATGATATGGACTCATCTTAGGTTAAGGCATTATTGATATAAGATCATACATTATAAACCTCTTTAGGTGTTTCACTTATCAATATAATAGTCACTATTCCATTATTAGGAATAGGGATTCCCATCTTTATAAATTAGGGTTCACATAACATCTCCCCATATATGGGTTTCACATAGCATTACCTGAAATTAGGGTTTCTCAACTCAACCCAAAGTTAGGGTTATGGTTTATCATCATATTGCCCAAAATTAGGGTGTCACATGACATCCCCCTTAATTAGGGTTACATCATTACCCTAGATTAGGGTTACACCTAACATTGCCCTAAATTGGGGTTAGGGTTCATCAACCTTCTAAATTAGGGTTTCATGATCTCTTTACAAAGGATCATACCCTAATTACATATTATGTTCATGTTGAAAGTATTGAGGTTTAACAATTACAAGATTATTACACATGTAAGGATCCCTCTCTCTCTCTCATCCTCTCTAGGATGTTAATTATTTCCATCTTGATTAGGTTGAACCAATTTGAATGAAGGGTTAGCATAGTGTATTAAGTCATTGCTTCCATAAGCATCAAAGGTTAACCACTCTAAAGGTACTAATCATCCAAGTACTTTAGAGGTACAACCACTGGATTTAACTTTGATATATGCTATTTAACAATCAAGGGATTAATTGGTCTTTCATAACTTTAAAACTGTTAAATTTCCAAACAGTTTTGTTACTTTTGAACCTTCAAATGGTCTTGAGGTATTTGACCTTCATTCGGTCTTGAGGTGCTTAACCTTCATTTGGTATTGAGATGCTTGACCTGCATTTGGTCTTGAGGTGCTTGACCTCCATTCAGTCTTGAGGTGCTTGACCTCCATTCGGTCAACTCTCCCAAACGGTCAACATGACCAAACGGTTTTGAAGATCAAATTACCCATTCAATCTTGATAACTTTTACCCATTCAGTCTTAATCAATTTACCCCATTCGGTCTTGATTGGTCTTACCCATTTGGTCTTGATCAATTCCATCAATTAAGGCTTCAATCAAATCGATCAGGGATTACCTTGTTGAAATATGCATCAATTGCACCCTTGAACACTCATCAATTTATAACCCTTGGATATCCAAACCTTCATCACAGCCCTTGGCCTCGAAACGGTCTTGAGACAATTTGGTTTTCAAACGGTTTGAAGACCTTTTGGCCTCCAAACAGTCTTGGGACAGTTTGAGCCAAAACAACCCAAAATCAAATTATCAACTAGGGTCTCAACCACTCTACCCGATTAGGGTTTGCAATTGGTGGATTCTCCATCATTGGGACTATTATAAATCATTTAATTTGAAACATTGGATCAACATCCAACTACCTCATCCTTTGACCTTCAAATGGTTTGGGACCACTTGATCCCAAATGGTCTTGAGACCGTTTGGTCTCAATTGGTCTTGAGACCGATTGGACTCAATTATGAAACCGTTTTACAAGATATTATTAAGGTGTGTGCTTAAGATGACATCATCATGTTCAATCTTCATACCTTTGAAAATTTCAGGGATTCTTGTGGTGATTTTAATAATCAATCAAAAGTAATTTCGAGAATGAAGAAAGATTCAACATATGTAAGAGAAAGGAAATCAATAATAACATTTAAGGGTTCAAGTTATATAACCCTCCTTCAAAGTTGAAACCAAGCTTCAAGTTTCAAGTCTCTAATGGTTAATGAATCTTTCTCAACCTCTCAAGGTCCGTCCTCAAGCCTTTGAGTGAAAAGAATTGGCTAGGGTTGAAGATTGAATGGAGAAAAGAAGAAATCAAGCATTGATTTTCGATTTCCACCATGAAATCAAGGTTGAAGCTGACTATGGAGCTTACCTACAGGTTGGGGCACGTCCTCCTATTTCTCCTAAGCTCCCTTGTGTTCAACCAAAGCAAGGAGAGAAAGAAAATCCGAAAAAGAGTCTTCAAGTGGGTGGAAAATGAAGTGTTTATAAGGGAATTTCAATGAGAGAGAAAGTGATATAAAAATCCTTTATCTCCCAAAATTGGTTCCACATCCCCCCTAAAATCCTTTCATGCAAATCCATCTTCCCCACCTTAGAATTCCTCTTCATTATCCATGAATTAAGGGAAAAGCAATTAAGCACCTTAATTCATATAATACTAATATCCATTTTTTTAAGTTTAATACTAATATCCATAATTGAGTGGATATTACTTTTTAGTTAACTAATGTGAGTGGGCTCTCCACTCACTTAGGATATTTGCGTGGCCTTTGTAAGGCATACGTACATTCACACTTATGAAAATTCAACCATCTCATTTTTGGTTGAAGGGAACTTCCATTAATATATTTATTTTTCATTAAATTGAATTATGTTTCCAATTATGCTTAAATCTTGATTATTTTAATATCAAGATTATCTCTCCTCAAAAATGATTCAAATGAGATGCCCCTTTCATTTTATTTTCTCTACATGATGACAAGAAACATGAGGGACTCTCTAGAAGTGGTATTTTTCATATTGAACCCTAGGTTTCGGGTAAATTTCACATTACACCGAAACTAGGTTTTAATACACAAACATTGCTCAATAAACTCTTTCTTGGTGCTCAGGCTATCACAAGCCATACGTCTGCATCATTTTCATTCTTATGATACTCCAACATCTGAGGAACATTTATCATGTAACATTTCTAAGTTAACCTTCAACTTGGCTAACTTGCACTTTAGTCCAACACAGGTAAAACATTGTTTCGACCTTATTTAAAAAGGACTTAAATTGAAACATAAGTTCCTCTTGAGCCTTAATTACTTTTCAAGAGATAATAGAAATCATATAATTAACTTTATTAAGAAAAACATATAGGTTTAAGGCATAACCCATGTCAGGGATGTTACAAATTATAAACCCCTAACAAGGATTTCATCCCTGAAATCCCAAGTAAAGGGAGACAAATATTATTTATTCATCACATCATCAAGTCTCCATATAATATATCTTAATGTCATGGAGATGCCATAGAACTTTGATCAACACAAAGTCCTTCCATATAGAGTTATCATTGTATGTGTCATACAGGGCACATACTCCATCATCTTTTTCTTTATTGATTGTAGAGTCAACTCTGTGTCAGATAGCATTTTTTTTGTCAGGGATACATTATACGTGCCTCATTCTATTTAAGTGTCAAACCTCACTAATTCATTACCTTTCTTGATTTATAACTTTATGTGACATGATTCTTGGTTCTGGGAAGTCTCCCATACTCCTTATTCAATTTAGTATCTCACTTCCAAGGAAAGGCTAGAGTTACATTTTGTCACCCACTTGTGACTACAAGTATTATCATATATCTGTTGTGTCATCCAAACTACTGACACAACATTAAAATTTCTTAATACTTATACCAACTATCTCATTAGTTGTTTATACTTTTGTTATAAGTGGAGGTTACTTACCGATTAAGAACTTATCTTAGAGGTATTTTTAGAATTATTTTTAACTTGATAAGCTTTTCCCATAATGATTTCACAATTGTTCCTTCAATTAGTACATCCTTGTCAATGTTTATGTTTATGCAGAGCATAAACCCCTAACATGTGATGTCCATACTGTTTTATGTAATTAGACTGATTTCACAGTTTTCCATTCTAGGTAATCAACATAGGTCATTTAATTAGGAGTTATGCTTTTACTTTTCCATACCATATGATATTTATCAGATACTAGAATTCCTTACTTTGATATCCATCACATGTGTTGAAAACACATCACATCCTCATTAGTCTTTCATCTTGGGACATTACTTGATATGCATATCTTTATCTTGGAACCAAAGTCCAAGATGAACTGATACTTTTCTAAGTATCCATCATTGGATTATTTCTAATCCATGCACATCAAGTGTCATAGTACTCACTTGATTGCCATGTTCTTAAAAGGATAGAACACGAAGAAACATATTTCTCTTATCACTCCATCATTACCCAGGGTTGTTTATCAAAGAGAAAAGATTATCATCTCCTCAAATTATAGCATGAACCTTCAACTGTTCATGAGTCATTTATTCTTATTTCATCCCAGGTTCCTTGCTATCAGCATAGGAATTATAAGGATTATTACATGTCATTACTCTTTCCTTTGTTATTGTCTAACATATTTATGAACATTTTGTGATTTTATCACATTTCCCATTTCCACATCATGGGAAAAGATCTTTACTATTCACACGGGCTTTATCAGACATGGATCATCTCCCTTGTATCATTTTCTTTATCATGAGGATTATGCTTTTATTTCATCATACTCACAGATGGATCTGAGATCATTTCAGATTCCATTTTTTTTATTGTACTAAGGATGTGATAAAAAAATATTCATGCCATATTTCTAGTTTTTTTATGCTCACTAGATTGTTTCAGAATGACTATTTGATCATAGTAATCAGAAAGATAACAATCTAAGAGTCCCATACTTGCCTTATCTCCAATAATTACATACCTAGCCAGGGTATACAAGTACTGAGATTAGGTAGTATGTACTTTATTTACTATCATGTTCCTCACTTTTCATATCATTATAAACATAGGATTTAACATTCCTGGATTTTCTTCAGGGATTGCATTCATATCTCATCCTTTATCATCCAAATAAGAGAAATTATAAAGAATTTAAAGGAATACTGCGTAAAATGTAAGTTCTCATCTTCTTTGTGTCCTTATAGGACTTAGTCAAAGGAAACTCAATAACAACTACTTTCTTATAGTTAACACATAGAATTATGAAATGACATATCAGAATGATATTGTTTCATCTGACCTGTCTCATCTCGCAGTTTGTTTGCTTCCTCAGGATGATTATTTTCATAGAATCTTATCGTTGCCTGATGTTGACCTTGTCCTTTGTTATTTAATGCAGTTAATCCTACCTAGGACGTCTGTCCACGTCCTCTAATGCCAATAGAAAATTGTTTCCTCTGATGACCTTGATGTCTTTGCCTTGGTGGTTGGGTTACCATTGTGTTTCCAACCGGACAGTTCCTTACTAGATGTCCTATATGTCTACACTAGTGATAGGTTCTATTCTCATGATATGGTCTAAAAGGTCCTTTACCCTTTCTGGGTAGCCCGTTCCCTAGTGCACTAGACCCTGGTTGTATCGGGGGTACCAAAAACTTCCCCTTTTTGGAACTACTAGGACTCTGATCCCAAGTTTGGATAGGCCTTTTCTTAATTCTTTTCTCATTATCCTTTTCTGGGCAGTCTTTTCTAATATGTCTAGGCTGCCTACACTTGTGACAAGTCCTGGTTTCAGGTTGTAACCTATTCCTTCTAACATTTTCTATTTCCTCAACATGCTGATGCTGATTAAGAATCATGTTTGAGTCCAAGACTTCATCATTGGGGGTTGGAAATCTGGGTTGTATTGCAAAGGCACGGTCTACTATATGTATCATAGTTTTCCTATCAAACAAAGCATGGAAAGTTGGGTTCTCTATCATGGCTGGGTCAAATTGGGGATGTTCAGGTTCTAGTTCCCCCCTATTCTGGTCCCTTGCACCTCTTCCTGGTGTAGCAACACTACTTTCAGTAGTATGTTCTTTATGTGATCCAGACATCTTTAAGTTCTTCTTCTCCTATATGAGCAGAAGACACTATCAGATATACTGGAATACACTAGAACAGACTCAACAACCTTAATCCTATGTCTCTGTAGACTCAGCGAACCTAGAGCTCTGATACCACTAAATTGTGGCGAAGCGTTTGAAGAAAACATTATTAACTAAGCGGAAGCGATGATTAATAGCAGATTACTAAAAATCACTAAAAATTAAAACCTTTTTCAAAGAGATCCAATTCCAGGAAACTCTTATAACAAGAATCAAAGTATTTACATATACATTCTTTCTCACAAGTACATACCATGTACCATCTCTTCTCGAGGATTACATACAATAATTGGTTTGCCAGAACTATACATAAGCAACAATAACCCTCGAGGCGTTCAAGCCAAAATCTCAAATCGATCCATTAAAAGTACTAACTGTTGATTCTGAGGACTTGAGAGTACATATATGACACATAGGACTTTCTATACAAAACATGACAGCCAGTGCCTTCACCTGAGGTATCACCACTGTCCCTGATGTTACTGTTGTTGCTCTTTCCCTAAAATAGGGTTTCTGCCTCTTCTTTTGTATTTACCTAAAAAGTTGGATCCCACGGGGGTGAGACAATTGAAAATTGTCCCAGCGAGAGATATAACTCTCCGCCAGAAACATTATTATTGTACGTAAAGAGTAATAACTAAGCAGGGGTTCTTTTATATTAACAACATTATTAATCATTGTATGAACAGAATAAGATAATCTCTTTTCTTAAGGAGAACATTGCATCTACCCATGGTATAATTGTACATCATCTATCTACTTGGGAAGGAATGTAAGGAATCATAATTATATCATCTATCAACTAAAGATGCATAAAGAAATGTAACCTCAACCAATGATTTCTCGTATTCAATCCTTAAGCAAACATGTTATACTGCTGATTACATTTTACAATCACACTTATTCCATGAAGAGATGAGGTATACTACTCATGCTCCAACCGATCACTGTGAAGTCAAAATCGGTGCCATACAAGGTCAATAGAAGAGTCGGCTGGAATGACCTCCCTTATCTCGTTCAGTACGAGATTCAATGCAGGACATCTTGTGTCTCTGCTAAATAGCTTTCCAGGATATACTGGAAACTTCTATAGAGTTACAACATCAACTGCACTCCTTCAGCATCGAGGGATTTAATGTTTACCTCACATCGATCTGGCATTAAAGTTATTGGGAGATTCATGATACATCCATCCCAGCTTCAAGGGATTATTGATACATCCACCCCGACTTATATAATGAAGGATTGAGAGATTTAATTTTTACCTCACATCGATTCCTTCATTAGGGAATAAGTATATTTTCACCCATCACCCCCGTATATTAAAAAATATGCATTTTAGGTTATGTCGTGGAGCAACCCGTTTCACCATCCAACAAATTCTAACATTGATGGTTATATGGCCAAGGGACTACATGATAGGATTCCACTTGATTAATTATGTACATTACTGTATTCTTTTAGCATCAATCAAGTTCTCAAACATTATTATGACGAATGCTACAAAGAAAAGTATAATTCATCTATCAAGTACTTTTTAAAACTTTATAGAACATTGGGAACTTAATCCCTTGTCACGTCATGGGCATTCTCATCCCTTAACATCTCATCATCATGATTATGGAATACTGGTATTCAAACCCTCAGTTCATCAAAGAACACTTGTTACCACTTATCAGGTAACTAATACCTTCAGGTCATCTGACCAAGGTAAACATGATACTTGTTACACAAGCATCTCACATGACTCTCAAGCCCATTTAATCTCTTGTTACCTCTTACTAGGCAACAATACATATAATGGCTCACAAGGCCCATAAAGCATTTAAGTAATTAAAACATCATAGCTCATACTTGGCTATGCTCATCATCTCATGATCACATGTATGATCATTATATAATAACAATTATATTAATTATATATCAGCACTATGCAATGTAAGAGCAGCATCACTATTCCCTTATTTAGGGTTAGGATTTCCCTTACATATCATCACCCCTTATTAGATTTAGGGTTTTCCATAATTAACCGTTTAGGTTCTCAAGATCATATTATTAATGATCAAGCCCTAATTCATTTCTCCACATAGCTAGGAGCCAACATTGATAACATAAGTATTCAATCATGCTTGTTTATTCTCATCACTTATCATTAAATGGGTTATCAATGCAAGATATAAGTTCCTCTCTTAACTTTACCAAAATATGATTATATCATACTTTATTGATTCGGCTTAACCTTTTCATAAGGTATATTAGCCTACACTTATCAAAGTGCATTACATTTCAATGTAATAATTGACATGACACACTTCATGTGTTACTCATCCAAGTATATTGGATTTAGGATACTTCAAGGTGTATCAATTTTGAGGTGCTGGATGTGATATCTATCATGTTTTGATGTATCACTTCCCTCATCAGCTTTATCTTAAGTTCATCAACTTGTCTTGTATTAGGGTATCTCCCATCCTAATACCTCATGCACCAGTTCATCACATTTATCATGTAATATACTAGACATAAGCCACACATTTGAATTGTCCAACTATTTTCAATAGTATGGACTCATCTTGGGTTAAGGCATTATTGATATAAGATCATCCATTATCAACCTCTTTAGGTGTTTCACTTATCAATATAATAGTCACTATTCCATTATTAGGAATAGTGTTTTCCATCTTTATAAATTAGGGTTCACATAACATCTCCCCATATATGAGTTTCACATAGCATTACCTGAAACTAGGGTTTCCAACTCAAACCAAAGTTAGGGTTATGGTTTATCAGCATATTGCCCAAGATTAGGGTTTAACATGACATCACCCTTAATTAGGGTTGCATCATTACCCTAGATTAGGGTTACACCTAACATTGCCCTAAATTGGGGTTAGGGTTCATCAACCTTCTTAATTAGGGTTTCATGATCTCTTTATAAAGGATCATACCCTAATTACATATTATGTTCATGTTGAAAGTATTGAGGTTTAACCATTTCATGATTATTACACATGTAAGGATCCCTCTCTCTCTCTCATCCTCACTAGGATTTTGATAATTTCAATCTTGATTAGGTTGAACCAATTTGAATGAAGGGTTAGCATAGTGTATTAAGTCATTGCTTCCATAAGCATCAAAGGTTAACCACTCTAAAGGTACTAATCATACAAGTACTTTAGAGGTACAACCACTGGATTTAACTTGGATATATGCTATTTATCAATCAATGGATTAATTGGTCTTTCATAACTTTAAAACTATTAAATTTCCAAACCTTTTGTTACTTTTGAACCTTCAAATGGTCTTGAGGTATTTGACCTCCATTCGGTCTTGAGGTGCTTCACCTTCATTCGGTCTTGAGGTGCTTGACCTCCATTTAGTCTTGAGGTGCTTGACCTCCATTTGGTCTTGAGGTGCTTGACCTCCTTTCGCTCAACTCTCCCAAACGGTCAACATGACCAAATGGTTTTGAAGATCAAATTACCCATTCGATCTTGATCACTTTTACCCATTCGATCTGAATCAATTTACCCCATTCGGTCTTGATTGGTCTTACCCATTTGGTCTTGATCAATTCCATCAAATAAGGCTTCAATCAAATCGATTAGGGTTTACCTTGTTGAAATATGCATCAATTGCACCCTTTAACACTCATCAATTTATAACCCTTGGATCTTCAAACCTTCATCACAAACCTTGGCCTCCAAACGGTCTTGAGACCGTTTGGTTTTCAAACGGTTTGAAGACCGTTTAGGCCAAAACAACCCAAAATCAAATTATCAACTAGGGTCTCAACCACTCTACCCGATTAGGGTTTGCAATTGGTGGATTCTCCATCATTGGGACTATTATAAATCATTTAATTACAACCATTGGATCAATATCCAACTATCTCAGCCTTTGATCTTCAAACGGTTGGGGACCACTTGATCCGAAACGGTCTTGAGACCGTTTGGTCTCAATTGGTCTTGAGACCGATTGGACTCAATTTTGAAACCGTTTGTACAAGATATTATTAAGGTGTGTGATTAAGATGACATATTCATCTTCAAGATTCATACCTTCAAAAAATTCAGGGATTCTTGTGGTGATTTTAACAATTAATCAAAAGTAATTTCGAGAATGAAGAAAGATTCAACATATGTAAGAGAAAGGAAATCAATAATAACATTTAAGGGTTCAAGTTATATAACCCGCCTTCAAAGTTGAAACTAAGATTCAAGATTCACGTCTTGAATGGTGAATGAAGCTTTCTCAACCTCCCAAGGTCCGTCCTCAAGCCTTTGAGTGAAAAGAATTGGCTAGGGTTGAAGATTAAATGGAGAAAACAAGAAATCAAGCATTGATTTTCGATTTCCACGATGCAATCAAGGTCGAAGATGCGTATGGAGCTTACCTACAGGTTGGGGAATGTCCTCCTGTTTCTCCTAAGATCCCTTGTGTTCAACCAAAGAAAAGAGAGAAAGAAAATATGAAAAAGAGTCTTCAAATGGGTGGAAAATGAAGTGTTTATAAGGGAATTTCAATGAGAGAGAAAGTGATATAAAAATCCTTTATCTTGCAAAATTGGTTCCACATCCCCCCCTAAAATCCTTTCATGCAAAGACATCTTCCACACCTTTGAATTCCTCTTCATTATCCATGAATTAAAGGAAAATAAATTAAGCACCTTAATTTATATAATACTAATATCCATAGTTGAGTGGATATTAATTTTTAGTTAACTAATGTGAGTGGGCTCTCCACTCACTTAGGATATTTTCGTGGCCTTTGCAAGGCATAAGGACGTTCACAGTTATGAAAATTCAACTATCTCATTTTTTGTTTAAGGGCACTTCCATTAATATATTTATTTTTGCATTAAATTGAATTATGTTTCCAATTATGCTTAAATCTTGATTATTTTAATATCAAGATTCTCTCTCCTCCAAAATGATTAAAATGAGATGCCGATCTCATTTTCTTTTCTCTACATGATGCCAAGAAACATGAGGGACTCTCTAGAAGTGGTATTTTGCATATTGAACCCTAGGTTTTGGGTAAATTGCACATTACACCAAAACTAGGTTTTAATACACAAACATTGCTCAATAAACTCTTTCTTGATGCTCAGGCTATCACAAGCCATACCTCTACATCATTTTCATTGTTATGATGCTTCAACATATGAGGAACATTTATCATGTAACATTTGCAAGTTAACCCTTCAACTTGGCTAATTTGCTCTTTAGTCCAACACAGATAAAACATTGTTTCAACCTTATTTAAAAAGGACTAAAATTGAAACATAAGTTCCTCTTGAGACTTAATTACTTTTCAAGAGATATGAGCAAGCATATAATTAACTTTATTAAGTAAAACATTTATGGTTAAGGCATAACCCAGGTCAGGGATGTTACACACATGGAATCATAAATAACATAGATTATACCTGCCGACAGTAGCTTGATTACCTCCTTCTTGACTACCTCTGTCATGATTGGATTTAAGTGACACTAAGGTTGAATGATCAGCTTTGCTCCTTCTTCTAGCCGAATCTTATGTTGTCACAATGTAGGGGAAATTCCTTTGATGTCAGCCACAGTCCACTCGAATGCACCTCAGTGGCTCTTTAGCACAGTAATCAATTGTTCTTCTTCCGATTCACTCAGTGATGCATATATGATAAATGAAAACTTTTCTTGTGCAGTGAGAAACACATACTTCAAATGAGGTTGCAGTGGTTTGAGCTCCAACTCAGGTGGGCTCAGGAGTGAAGAAACTAAAGGTGGTGGCAGCAGTCCCAAATCCTCAAAGTGTCTTGTATAGCAACACAACAAAGCCTTCAGTAGCCTTGCACATTCTTCTAGTGACCGACTCCACACACAATCATGTATGAGGTTCGTTAGGCATGCCTCTAGTAGAAGCTATGGATGTATCTTTACTAGAGAGTCCTCTCCATCCTCATCCACAGTGGATAACCCTAATTCCTCATGTTCATCATCTGAATACCCTACTGCCTTGGCAAGTGAGACCACCTTAGTGTTCTCAATTGATGTCCATGACTAGTGTACCCTTGTCCACCTTTTTCATTACATGTGCCATGTCCAAAAATGGTTTTCCCAAAAACAAAGAGATATGACTATCCTTGTGCTTCATCATATTGCATTGCTCCTGATCATTGGGTGACTTTGAATTATCTGGCATATTCATCTCAAACATGTCGTCCTTAATTCCCATAGTCAAACGGCCTCTACCCATCTCCAAGTTCATATCAGCTATTTCTTGGAAGGGTATTCCTAATAAAAGCTCATTTCCATGGTCATATTGCATCTCCATCACCATGAAGTCTGCAGGGAAAACAAACCGGTCCACCTTGACAAGTACATCCTCGCAAATACCATACAGTTTACCCACTGAGTTGTCTGCCAATTAGATTGTCATGCTTCTCTTCCTAGACATTTTGAGTCCTAGTTTTCTGAAAGTAGATAAGGGCATCAAGTTGATACTCACCGCTGAATCACAGAGTGCATCCCCAAACTTTGTCTTCCTGATGTAACGGGTGATGTTGAAGCAACCGAGATCATGTCTCTTTGGTGGTAGTGTATCTAAAATGAAGGCACTGACTTGCTCTCTCAGTACAACTACCTCAGCATTTGGGATATTTCTCTTCTTATTAATGATATCCTTCAGAAATTTACCATATGACGATATTTGTTCAATCGCATCAATCAACAGTATGTTCACAGAAAGCTTCCTAAAGCTATCTAGACTTTTTTTAAATTGTTGATCCATCTTTGTTGCCTTCATCTGTTAGGATATGGAACTAGTACCGTCTGTGTTCTTTAATGTGGTGACACATAAAGCTCTTTTCCACTTTAGATTCTTGATTTGGCTCTTCCCCTAAGTTTCCTGCCTCAATTTCTACTTGTGTCGGCTCTACCACTGGGTCACCACTGTCAATAGGCTTGGTCACCTTAGTCTCCACGGTCCTTGGAGTCAATGTCTTCTTCCCACTTCTCAGTAGTATGGCCTTGACCTACTGGTTTCCTGTAGGAGTGTCAGTGTTTCCTGGAAAACCTTGTTGTATAGGCTTCTTTAAGGTCACCACATCTGCTGCTAGTTGAGACAAAGTTGTCTCAAAACTCCTCATATGTGCCCCTTGATTCTGGAGATCATGTTGGAAGTTGTTTATCAATAGTTCATTCTGCTTCACTATCCTCTTAAGATTTTCATTTGTGCTCTCTTTTGTTATCAATCGCTGTTGTTGATTGTTCCAGTACTGGTTCTGTTGATCAGGATCCTGTTGGAAGTTGTTTGGGTCTTTCTAGGAAAACTTGGGATCCTTTCTCCATGAGTAATCATTGTTCATGTATCCTTGATGCCGCATGTACTTCACTTGTCCCCAACAGCGGAGCCAAAAATTTGACATGCTAAAACTATGTGTATAAATGCAGGTGTACACATTGAGTAATATAGGCCTATATGAGGCTCCATTCGACCTTAGGGAGACATAGTCTCAGTGACAACTACTTGTTGGCTAAATGGACATCATCAAAATCCCTTTCTTTTGAAAATGATAATCATTTCATTGTTGTGGATCTAACGTGCTATTTGAGTGTTGCAGGAACTTGGTGGATGATACAAACTTAGGAGATCTAAAAGCTCACAATTTGTAAATTTCATGATTGTAATCAAATGTAAAAACTTGTACAAGTATATAATGTACAAGTACTTAGATATCATGTGAATCAAGCATTTAGATCTTCCCTAGCCACTCACAACACTTAGATAGGTCATCCCCTATAATAGTGTCACAACTGCACACTCATACACACACTTAATATTCATCTAGAATCACTAAGATAGAGACACTCTCGGTCGAACTCTTTGTCGACCGAGAAAAGCTCGGTAGAGCAACTTCTCGACCAAGAGTCTCCCGGGTTAACTCTTCTAATATGTTCTATAGCCGTTATACACAGCAGACAAGGTAGTTGGGATTTGGAATCGAACGTTATATACACTTGCTCCAGACCATCTTTCGGTCGAAAAAGACTTCGACCGACGGACTCTCGATCGACAAATTTCTCGACCGAGATTGTCTCTATATGCACTTTTCAGAATTAATAAACTAGCCATTGCTAAAGCAATTAGTGGACAACTATCAGTTAGTTGAGCACTAAGAACCCCCTAGAAAGTGTCTAGAATGTCCTTAAGCACTCATAAGCCATTCCTATAAATAGGACATACCTTAGGACACTCAATATACACTTGTGCAACACTTGAGCATACATACATACAATTGGCAATCTTTCTTGTGAGCAATTGAGAAAATCTAGCATTTGCTAATCCTTTCCATTGCTACCAATTCATGTCCTATAGGCTAGCATCTCCTACCCACTGCACTACCACTTCCATACACATTGGTTAGAAGATCAAAATGCTTGATATAGGAAATCAAGCCTTGTGCTACAACGGGTTGGAGGCTGTGGAATGGAGAGGGTTTGATCTTCTCAGTGGAGAAGGAGGACTTTGGACTACTTCAAGAAGGTTGTCTCAATGGGAAGATACTTCAAGATGAAGGCTACTTCAAGGGGGAGCTTGAAGTTACTTCAAAGATGGATGCTTTAAGGTTGGTGGGACTACTTCTAGGTGAAGGCTATCCAAAGGGTGGTGAAAGTATTTGTAATTTTATGTCACATCCTTGTGAGGTAATAAAATTTAAATACTTTCAAAATCCCAATTGGAAACAATTGGTTCGTGGACTGACTCCCTTAGTTTTTGCTAAGGGTGGAACCACTCTAAACACCTTGCCTCCTTCTTCAAGTTTCAATTGTGGTTGGTTGAGTTGAATTATTGTTAAAATATTTATAAAACCCTATTCAAACCCCCCTCTAGTGGTTTTTCATTTGGTATCAGAGTAAGGCTTCAAGGAACTCTAACAAAGTCTTGAAGAATGGGTGACGGGGTACTCAACAACCTTAACTTGGAAGGAACACTCGTGGCTAGACCTCCACATTTTGATGGCACTAACTACATCTACTGGAAGAGGAGGATGCAGTTCTACTTCTAGGGAATTAGCTGGGATCTCTAGATGATGGTGTCAAATCCATATGACTTTCCTCAAATAGAGTATGCAAATTGGGATGCTAATACGGTATGATCAGCCCAAATGAATGCAAAAGTTGTAAGTATACTCTATTGTTCAATTTCCATTGGTGAATTCAATAGAATATCAAATGATCAAAAAGTTGAGACACAAAAACCAGTTCCTAGACTCATTAAGGATCACCCTCAAGAACTCATCATTGGAAATCCTAATGATAAAATAAAAACCCGTTCATCTTTTAGAGATGTTGAAAATATGGAATTTGTATCTATAATTGAACCTAAGAAGGTAACTGAAGCTCTAAAAGATGATTATTGGATAATGGCAATGCAAGAAGAATTAAACCAATTCACTAAGAATGATGTATGGGACATAGTTCCTAAACCTCAAGATAAGACCATTATTGGAACTAAGTGGGTTTTTAGAAATAAGTTAAATGAAGTCGGGGAAGTAGTAAGAAATAAAGCTAGATTGGTACCACAAGGGTATAATCAACAAGAAGGAATAGACTTTGATGAAATTTATGTACCAATGGGAACACTTGATTCCATTAGAATGTTGCTAGCTATAGCTGCCCAAAAAAACATCAAACTATTCCAAATGGATGTCAAAAGTGCATTTCTAAATGGAATAATACAAGAAGAAGTATATGTTGCCCAACCACCTGGTTTTGAAATTTTGGAAAAAGGAGACTATGTATAAAAACTTAAGAAAGCACGCTATGGTTTAAAACAAGCACCTAGAAATTGGTATGAAAGACTCAAAAACTATATCTTTGATAACAACTTTTCAATTGGAAATTCATATTCTACTTTATTCTTCAAAACATATGAATCGGAATTTCTAGTTGTTCAAATTTATGTTGATGATATTATCTTTGGTACATCAAATGAATCTTTATGTAAACAATTTAGTGATATCATGCAAAAGGAATTTGAAATGAGTCTCATGGGAGAATTGACTTTCTTTCTTGGTTTTCAAATAAAGCAAACGCCCGCCAGGATTTTTATAAGCCAAGAGAAATATACAAATGAACTTTTAACACATTTCGGAATGGAACATTGCAAACATGCTACCACTCTAATGGCTACCTCCACTAAAATTGATAAAGATGAAAATGGGAAACACATTGATGATTCCTTATATAGGGCCATGATTGGTAGCTTGCTTTACTTAACCGCTTCTAGACCAGACATCATGTTTTCTGTTGGTCTTTGTGCTCGATTTCAATCACAACCTATGCAAACTCATTTTCAAGCCGTCAAACGGATTTTAAGATATTTAGCCGGCACTACAAGATATGGTCTATTGTATCCTAAAGGACAATCTTTGGACTTTAAAGCTTATATCGATGCCGATTACACTGGTTGTAGAATTGATCGAAAGAGCACAAGTAGAAGTTGTTTCTTGTTAGGAAGAGCCTTAGTATCTTGGTTTAGCAAGAAATAAAACACGATTGCCCTCTCTACAACTGAAGTTGAATATATGACAACTGGATCTTATTATGCTCAAGTACTTTATATGCAACAATTTTAAACGATTATGGTTTTACATTTTCATCTACGCCTATCTTTTGTGACAATACAAGCGCTATTAACTTGGCACATAATCCTATTTTACATAGTCGTGTCAAACATATTGAAATCCGTCATCATTTTCTAAGGGATCATATCTCTAAAAATCATGTATCCCTTCATCATGTTGATACGGAAGATCAATTGGATGATATTTCACAAAACTACTCCCATTAAATCAATTCAATAAAATAAGGAAGCAACTACTCATTACTCCCGTAGAAGATGTTTTCTTCGACATTTGTGCTTCTTAATTCGGTCGGTTTTTCTGATCCTTACATTTTTGGCTTCAAATGGACATCTTTTCAAATGATTTGATGGTTATATTTTTGAAAGGGGAGCACCTATTAAGGGGGAGTTTTTCACACATGATTTTAACAGCTATCTTTTTGAAATGACAAAGGGGGAGAAATAATATAAATCTTAAATACTCAATCAATGAGTTTCATAGTCTCTTGGCTTTACATCAAAAGTTGATATATTCCCTAAGAGTTGGATTTTATGTTCCACACTTCCTTGGAAATAATAGGCACGCATTTTATAAACAAGAGAAGGATTACAAACGGAAAATCTCAGGTATGAAACTCAACTCATTTTAAGATTATTTGATTTATATTTAGAAATGTTTGTCCTCTTCAAAAAGGGGGAGATTGTTGGCTAAATGGACATCATCAAAATCCCTTTGTTTTGAAAATGACAAACATTTCATTCTTGTGGATCTAACATGATATTTAAGTGTTGCAGGAACTTGGTGGATGACACAAACTTAGGAGATCTAAATGCTCACAATTTGTAAATTTCATTATTGTAATCAAATGTAAAAACTTCTACAAGTATATAAAGTACAAGTACTTAGATATCATATAAATCAGGCATTTAGATCTTCCCTAGCCACTCACAACACTTAGATAGGTCATCCCCTATAATAGTCTCACAACTACACACTCATACACACACATAATATTCATCTAGAACCACCAAAATAGAGACACTCTCGGTCAAACTCTTTGTCGACCGAGACAAGCTCGGTCAAGCAACTTCTCGACCGAGAGTCTCCCGGGTTAACTCTTCTAATAGGTTCTATAGCCATTAGAAAAAATAGACAAGGTAGTTGGGATTTGGAATCGAATGTTATATACACTTTCTCCATACCGTCTTTCTGTCGACAAAGACATCGACCGAAGGACTCTCGGTCGACAAATTTCTCGACCGAGATTGTCTCTATTTGCACTTTTTAGAATTAATAAACTAGTCGTTGCTAAAGCAATTAGTAGATAACAAACAGCTACATGAGCACTAAGAACCCCGTAGAAAGTGTCTAGAACGTCCTTAAGCACTCATAGGCCATTACTATCAATAGGACATGCCTTAGGACACTCAATATACACTTGTGCAACACTTGAGCATACATACTTGTAATTGGCAATCTTTCTTGTGAGCAATTGAGCAACTCTAGCATTTTCTAATCCTTTCCATTGCTACAAATTTGTGTCCTGCATGCTAGCATCTCCTACCCACTACACTACCACTTCCATACACATTGGTTAGGAGATCAAAACGCTTGACATAGAAAATCAAGCCTTGTGCTATAATTATTGGTATGTATGCCCTGAGAGCCATTCATGGGATGATTGATGGGATACGTTAAGATTGATTTGATAAACATGAAAGGAAAGATTCCAATTCTTTCTGGTTCAGTCATATGAGATAGTGATAGAACATATTGAATGTCTAGAGAATGATAGCACTCAATGATGTATGCTTTCAGGTTGAGGACCTGAACGATGAGATCATACATATGCTAAGAGTTTGTACATTCTTGTTATTTCCCTAGTCAGATGTCATTGTGGAAGGTAGATAGGCAACAATGACACACAAGACTAGATTGTGGTGTTGGTTGATGACAGAATCTCATTAGTCATGATATAGAGATATCAAACCAAACATATAGGTACTTGTTAGAGAACAAGTGTACCGGACAAACCCACCGTGAGTTTGACACATGGAACAATGACATGGTAGTCACAGTCAGTACTCACAATGATGGTGGTGAGTGTGATTGTTTGACTTGAAATCACTACACTCAACACATTTTTTTGGGCACACTTTGACATCATCAAATGCAGTCCTGAAACATGGGTTGTTATAAAGGTGATGATTGGGTGGCTTTGACACATGGGGCTTTTGAGGGGTCAGTGATAGATATGGGATTTGTCCCTCCTGAGGGAGTTTGATATCCATGGACACTTGATGAGTAGGATTGAGAAAGGCGTGCATGCATGTGTGAATCAATATGTGATATTGATGTCATACATATCTCTTCCAATCTACTCTGAGATCAAGAAAGTGAATGAATGTTGACAGGATGACTGTTCCATGCCTCAAGTTCATTTGGGATATCAGTGACAAAGGAATTATACATTCATTGTAACACCATTCACGGATTGTAGGATTGAAAGTTGTTCTCCAACTTTCTATTTCACTTGGGTAGCACTGATGTGTGACTAGGTACCGCTCTTTACGTGTGAAGTCATAAGTGTTATGGACTTTCACTGCCAACATGAAATGGACCTGCAGGGTCACACACATAGGATTTAACCTGGAAGAGGAGTTTTGTCTACAAACAATGTTTAAATTGATTACTAAAGGAGTTTAGTAGTTCAATTAAACACTCAATTAATTGATAGCTCAATGTCATAATGTTCAAGGTGTTGGACACATTGATTGGAGTATCAGATTGATTGAAACTGCAATTGACTGATTCTGCACAATCTACACTCCCAACCGATCGGCTCGTGTGATGAACCGATCGGCTCAGCTTGGTGAACTGATTGGCTCAGGTGGTGAGTTGATCGGCTCATGGACAGGTTGAAATGATTACTTCAAGTGTTGAAACGATCAGTTCAAATGATGCAACCGAGCAAGCTGGGAAAGTAGGATTGGTGAGAAATTTCCTTTCGTTTCACTTGCCCAATTTGATTGGAACAAGGATTGGTATTTGATACCAATTCGAAACAAAAGATGGAAAGTCAATCGAGAACTGACCAGGACCACGAACCGACCGGTTCCGAAGTGAACCGACTGTTTCATGGGTCCCAACCGATCGGTTGAGGTGTCAACTGACCGGCTCAGGTCCCCAACCGACCGTTTCAGAAATGAAACGATCGGTTCAGGTTACGCAGTTGGTTGTTTTTGTGGAAAATCTCGAACCCTTCTACTCTTGCTTTAGTCCCATATTGCCCGGGATGAAGAACCCTGTCCCATGACCCTCCTATATATGTAGGGGTATTGGGGGCTTCTCAAAGTACAATTTAGTGCAACCAGTTGCTCTGTTAAGTTGTCGTTCTCTCTAGATTCGCTAACCGAGAGAGAGCCCGAGCAAGTGCTACCCGATAAGGAAGGCATAGCAAGGGAAAGACAACTGCAGAAAGTGACTGGTGGCAGGAGAGTGTGTCAGTGACTAGTACGCTGACAGGAGGGTGTGACTCCTTCCAAATCCTTGTGGGACAAGGAGATTGGAGTTCCAGGTGGTCCGTGTGGACTACTTCAGAGGTGGGAGATTTCTACCGCTCGGAGGACAGCTGTCAATCCCGACAGTCCCGGTGATACCAGGAGCCATCAATCCTAGTGTGACCAGGAGCTGCACAAACATCGTCCAAGACCGGAGGTGAAGACTGTACAAGCCGTGAGGTATTGTTATCGAGCAAGCCTCGGGACAAGGTATGATTCCACAAACCATCCTTTCCTATTGTATAGACGTTGACGCATTTCCTTGTTCTGGGTTTGGGGGAGAACTTTTTGTTTCCGCTGCCTTCTCTGCCTCCCCTAAAACCCAATAGTGGTATCAGAGCCACGTCAACTGCTCTATACTTTGGGATTATGGATATGATCGATTTTGGTTTGTCTCCTTTATTTATTGCATACGATGCGAATAAATTTGACTTTATGCATGTCCAATCCTAAATTCACAAATCCCAATTTACATATATGATATGTATTATTAATGCACTCGATACGCGTCGCCCTTAAATGAGTTTTGTGGTGGATGTATAGCATGATTATGGTCAATAAACCCTATCTGTGTATGGTTGTATGTGGTTTCTTGCATCTCGGTCTGGGCACCGATCTTCCTTCTCCTATTCCTGATGTAACTCGAAATAATTTGAGATTTCTTTCCTACCTTTTCTCCCCTCGAATGTTACTCAAGGTTTCTCTTTTTACAATGTAAAATAGGATAGAATTTTATTTCTTATTATGTCGAAGAGCGGAGGACATCCTAACGACAGTTGAGACGATCGATTCAAGGAGTGAACCGATCAGTTGACGTTCCAGATAATCAGTTCAAGGTGTGAGCCGATCGGTTGATGACCGGTTCAAGGAGCAAGACGAGCGGGTGGCAGCCCTGATGAGATGCATGACGACCAGGCGAACCGATCATTTGGAGGAGCCAACCGATCGGCTGGTGGCAACTAGCCGACCAGTCTGATGGTAAGCCGATCATTCATGTGATGAGTTGATCAAACCCAGAAAGGCAAAGCACAGAGTTCATCTTGTACAGGTTACATGTGATGTAGACCTAGACGATCGTGATTCCTCTTGGCTCGAGGAATCACATTAGGATGGCCATAATCATCTCTTTTATCATTTCGCATGTTTTCTGTGGGATATAGCATGTATATGATACGTACTATATATTGTGGTGATTGGATATGTATATGTATATAAAACCAAATTCCTCATTAAACTATTAAGTCTTATATGCCTTCCATTAGCGGCACAGATGAAAAACTTGATCGACCAAGCGTAGGTTACGCCAAAGCGTGGTGCGCCGTCTGTCTTGTGGAAGTGTGAAGGGTAAACATGTAGGTTCTGCCAAAGTAGGGTGCATGTTTACCATGTCGGCTTTTGGGTTAGACTTAACTGGTGATTCTTAGAGTATCTAAGCCCATAGGCAAGGAATGTTCATGGTAAGGTGTTGCGCATGTTCATTCATCAAGAGTTGCATATGATGCAATTACCATGATTGCCTACCTGAGAGATCTAAGTTGTGGGTGAGTGCCCTAGCTGGTCCATGACTTAGAGGATTTCAGGATCTTCCCACTAGAAGGTTTTACGCTGCAATCTTCCGAATTGATGGTGAGGGCTATCAATTTGAACTAAAATAGTGGGAGCGATAATTAATTAAAGGCCTAATTATATCGTCAACTTTTCAAATCAATCAAATAAGTCAAAAATGAGTTTTTGGACTAAAATTGCATATTTCCTTTTGTAGTACAAATGACAACAAACAACAATCACTTCTCTTTGTGATCGGTCCTTGAAAAGGACAGGCTAAATGGGACAAACTTCCACGACTGGCATAGGACATTGAGAATTGTTCTCACTCAAGAGCGAAAGCTCTATGTCCTAGATACTCCAATTCCAAGGGAACCTGCTCCTAATGCACCAAAGATAGAAAGGGATGCTTACAAGAAGCATTCTGATGATGTCGTTGATGCAAAGTGCTTGATGTTGTGCTCTATGAACCACGAGTTGCAGAGAAAACATGAGAACATGGGTGTCATTGAGATGATTCAGCATCTCAGGAACATGTATGAAGATCAAGCACGACAAGAGAGATATGATGTCTCAAGGGCACTATTCAAGTGTGTCATGACAGAAGGAGATCCAGTTGGTCCTCACACACTCAAGATGATTGGGTATGTGGAGAACCTGACAAGACTGGGATTTCCACTGAGCCAAGAGTTGGCTACTGACCTGATACTACAATCGTCAGTTTGTGATGAACTACAACATGAACAGCTTTGATAGGCCACTATCAGAGTTGTTGGGCATGTTGAGGATAGCCGAGACACAGATGAAGAAGGACAAGCCTAAGTCTGTGATGGTGATCACGAGCAAGAAAGGCAAGTCCAAGCACAAGGGCAAGGGCAAAGCTAAGAAAGGTTCCGATGCTATCCAGGAGCCCAAGTCGTCTTCATCTCTAAAGGCCAAGGGAGACGTGACCAAGAAAGGCAATTGCCACCATTGTCAAAAGCTAGGACATTGGAAAAGGAATTATCCTCTCTATCTGGAAGAACAAAAGAAGAAGGAGGCGACAAACGTCTCTACTTAAAGGTGTCATGAAAGTAAACTTGTAACACTTTTGAGGTATATGATACCAAGATGTAAAGTGTAAAGCACTCAATAAATGGGGCAAGTGTTGCTGCCATAGATAGGAGTACTTTAGTTTATTTTCAGCCTAAAAGGCATGTAATATAGTTATGAACTGCTATTTCATATTTGCCAATAGATAGAAACACTTTATTTTTGCATATTGTATGACAATGATGGCAATTAATAAAGAGATGTTTCAATATGATCTTTGTGGCAATGCCTAGTTTATCTTGTGGTATTTGATATGCATAAGATAAAATGATACCTAAAAGTTATAGATAACTCAAACAATCAAATTAGCATCAATAATGAGAAATTCATTTCTAGTTTCCATGTGATGGATAAATCTAGACTCTATTGGTTAGACAACCAGTAAGAGACATAAATATCTTGGACATGATTAATCAATCTTCACTAATGGTAGTGGGAGAATGATTATCCTATTAGGTATGATACATGTGATGTATTTACATACCTATTGGAACAAATACTAATACTTCAAATGGTTTTTAGAGAAATACCAATATGAATATCTTGAAGTGTTCAAGATTATCATAGATGAAGTACAAATTTGGTAAAGTGTTAATTCTTGATGAGATCAATGAATAAAATACTTGGACCAAATGTTTGAGATCCTTATGAGTGATTATGATAATGTATCATAGTGAACTCATGATTAAGGCATGGTGATGTCTAAATCAAGAAGGAATCATACTCTAAGGAGTTAGAGAATGATTATCAAATAACTGAATTCTTCTTAATAAAATACCCCTCACTAATAAAAGAAGTTAAGAATCACAAGGGTTGTGAGTTCTTATATCCTTAACAGATACACCTCATTTATCTATGTGATGAGTTGTTCATGTGATGAGTCAACTATCTAGATAAATATGAGGAACCAAATTTTGAGTTATGGTTTATGACCATTACATCCTAAATGACATCCATGTGAACCATAAGGTATGGCCTTGATGGTAGCACCCATTGGATGAAATCCATAAGTGCAAATGAATCTTAAGTGTTAAGACACATGGATAACATTTTTAGAAGGATGATGCTTGTTGATTGCAACTTAATGACTAAGACATTTGGCATATGGATACTAAAACCGCATTCCTATGAGGAATAAAATAAGGATGTGTATGTGACACAACCTATAAGGTTTATGAATCCACTAATGCAAATGAAGTCTATAAGTTACAATGGACTAATCAATGTGATTGATTGAGAACAAGCAACTCAGAATTGGATCTTTACTTTGATAATATAGTCAAAGGGTTTGACTGATATGTCAAAGATAAAGAAGGGATCTGTGATTTAGTGGGAGCGTGTTCACATTCCACATGTTGATGTGAAATGGAAATGTTCTAGAATGGAAATCCAAAAAGTGGAAATTATCTTTAAGGAAGATAGAGATGTTTCCTATGTGATAGGAATAGAGATCTATAGAGATAGTTCTCGAAAACCTCTTGACCTGAAAAGAGAAAACATACATTGACAATCTGTACTGAAGGGTTCAGTATGCACAGATTCAGTGGGAGAAAACTTGTCCATGTTACATGGAGTTAGTATCCCAAGGCTTAGTGTCCAATTCTTATGAAGAATGGGAACACTAAGAATAGATATGGATCTATTATGTATGTAATCATCCCATTATCTTGCATGTATCGACATGACAAGAACAAAATGCATTCATCATCTTGTATGTATGACATGGCAATATGATGTGCTCATCCTGATAACTCGTATGTGAGACATGACGAGTGGATGTCTGTCTACTTCCAGTAAGGGTTACTGGAATACCATGAGAACTTGATAAGTACTTGAGAAGTACTAGTTCTATGGAGATAAGGAAGATTTCGATGTAAGGAGTTACATTGATGCGAACTTCTGAAAGGACAGAAAATTAATCGCAAAATATATATAGGATATATATAAAAGTGAAAGTTTGTTGATAATTGGAAGTGTTCTAATAAAACCATTTAAAAGGACATGCTGAGTATCTATGTGTTAGAGAACAATAGTGGATACTATATGGATCTGGAAGTTGATGAGATGAACTTATAGATATTCCGCTCACTGATGACAAGTATGGAATCCTTGATCATGCAATGTGGCTAAAGGTTAGCAAAGGAATACTAGATCACATATTACGGCAACTCCATCTCATACGTGTGACATACATTGAAGAGATGAGAGACAAGCAATTTATACTGACTTTGGCAAGGTGTTGCCATTACTCACTATGATCGCACTAGATCACAATAACATGTGGGACATGTTTGAAGATCACTATGAATATGATTCAAGAGTGATTGGCTCGCAGTGCAAGTGAGAGTCTGTTGGTATGTATGCCCTGAGAGCCAATCATGGGATGATTGATGGGATACATTAAGATTGATTTGATAAACATCAAAGGCAAGCTTCCAATTCTTTCTAGTTCAGTCATATGAGATAGTGATATAACAGATTGAATGCCTAGAGAATGACAGTACTCAATGACGTATGCTTTCAGGTTGAGGACCTGAACGATGAGATCATACGGATGCTAAGAGTTTGTACATTCTTGTTATGTCCCTAGTCGTATGTCATTGTGGAAGGTAGATAGATAGCAATGACACACAAGACTAGATTGTGGTGTTTGTTGATGACATAATCTCATTAGTCATGATATAGAGATATCAAACCAAACACATAGGTACTTGTTAGAGAACAAGTGTACCAGACAGACCCACCGTGAGTTTGACACATGGAACCATGACATGGTAGTCACAGTCAATACTCACAGTGATGGTGGTTAGTGTGATTCTTTGACCTGAAATCACTACAGTCAACACATGTCATTGGGCACACTTTGACATCATCAAACGCAGTCCTGAAACATGGGTTGTTATAAAGGTGATGATTGGGTGGCTTTGACACAAGGGGCTTTTGAGGGGTGAGTGATAGATATGGGATTTGTCCCTCCTGAGGGAGTTTGATATCCATGGCCACTTGATGAGTAGGATTGAGAAAGGCATGCATGCATGTGTGAATCAGTATGTGATATTGATGCCATACATATCTCTTCCAATCTACTATGAGATCAAGAAAGTGAGTGAATGTTGACAGGATGACTATTCCATGCCTCGAGTTCATTCGGGATATCAGTGACAAAGGAATTATACATTCACTGTAACACCATTCACGGATTACAGGATTGAAAGTTGTTCTCCAACTTTCTATTTCACTTTGGTAGTATTGATGTGTGACTAGGCACCACTCTTTACTTGTGAAGTCATAAGTGTTATGGACTTTCACTACCAACTTGA
Source organism: Alisma plantago-aquatica (assembly GCA_963693085.1). NCBI lineage: Eukaryota > Viridiplantae > Streptophyta > Magnoliopsida > Alismatales > Alismataceae > Alisma > Alisma plantago-aquatica. Next base: position 1,959,733,364 of record OY856409.1, on the reverse strand, counting down.
AATGGACCTGCAGGGTCACACACATAAGATTTAACCTAGAAGAGGAGTTTTGTCCACAAACAATGTTTAGATTGATTACTAAAGGAGTTTAGTAGTTCAATTAAACACTCAATTAATTGATAACTCAATGTCATAACATTCAAGGTGTTGGACACATTGATTGGAGTATCAGATTGATTGAAACTGTAATTGACTGATTCTGCATAATCTGCACTCCCAACTGATCGGCTCATGTGATGAACCGATCGGCTCAGCTTGGTGAACCGATCGGCTCAAGTGGTGAGTCTATCGGCTCATGGACAGGTAAAAATGATTGCTTCAAGTTTTGAAATGATCAGTTCAAATGATGCAACCGAGCAAGTTGGGAAAGTAGGATTGGTGAGAAATTTCCTTTCATTTCACTTGCCCAATTTGATTGGAACAAGGATTGGTATTTGATACCAATTAGAAACAAAAGATGGAAAGTCAATCGGGAACTGACCAGGACCATGAACCGACCGGTTCTCGAGCAAGATCACGCTCGTGAAAATGCAAGATACCACTGCGGTAGATTCGACCGCGGAAGTCCAGAAATGCCGGTAGATCAAAGGTATAGCCGTCATAGGCTGATGCGATTTCGATAAGCATTTGCTCGTAATGAGCACGCTGTCTAACTTATGAACTACATATGGCACTCGACCCTAAGAAGAGATTCCAGACATTCTCTTATTACTTTACTTTCATATAACACGATCAGTGTTCGGAAGCTTTTTGTTCAATCTCTCATGGAGTCAAATTCTCATCAGTACGAGTCAAAGGAATGGCCCCTTGGCCTCTGATTTCCATATAAAGGACACGACGAGAATAAATACCCTCTCGTTCTCTCTGGTTTTGGTAACTGAGAGAGAGCTTGAGCAAGTGCTACCCGATAAGGGAGGCACAACAAGGGAAAGACAACTGTAGAAAGTGACAGTAGAGTGTGTCAGTGACTAGTACGCTGACAAGAGGGTGTGACTCCTTCCAATTCCTTGTGGGACAAGGAGATTGGAGTTCCAGGTGGTCCATGTGGACTACTTCAGAGGCAGGGGATTTCTGTCGCTCGAAGGACAGCTGTCAATCCCGACAGTCCCGGTGAGACCAGGAGTCGTCAGTCCCGGTGCGACCAGGAGCTGCACAGACACCATCCAAGACCAGAGGTGAAGACTGTGCAAGCCGTGAGGTATTGTCGTCGAGCAAGCCTCGTGACAAGGTATGATTCCACAAACCATCCTTTCCTATTGTATAGACGTTGACGCGTTTGCTTGTTCTGGGTTTGAGGGAGAAATTTTTGTTTTCGCTGCCTTCTTTGCCTCCCCTAAAACCCAACAATAATGAGTTGGAGGTTGCGGATTGGAGAGGGTTTGATCTTCTCTATGGAGAAGGAGGACTTTAGACTACTTCAAGAAGGTTGTCTCAACTGGAAGCTACTTCAAGAGGAAGGCTTCTTCAAGTGGGAGCTTGAAGTTACTTCAAGGAAGGCTGCTTCAAGGTTGGTGGTACTACTTTTAGGTGAAGGTTGTCCAAAGGGTGGTGAAAGTATTTGTAATTTTATGTAACATCCTTGCAAGGTAATAAAATTTAAATACTTTCAAAATCCCAATTGGAAACAATTGGGTAGTGGACTGACTCCCTTAGTTTTTGCTAATGGTGGAACCACTCTAAACACCTTGCCTCCTTCTTCAAGTTTCAATTGTGGTTTCTTGAGTTGAATTATTGTTAAAATATTTATAAAACCCTATTCACCCCCTTAGTGGTTTTTCAGTACTAACTAAGGTGTGATCAGCTAAGTCGATTAAAAAGTTGGATTTGAGTTTGAACAAAATAAAAGAAAATTAATAGTGGTTGATTTGAATGCAATGGATTCCTTAGGATTACTGATTTCATCATGGGGTCTCGTTATATCTTGTTTCTAGCGAATTAATATAAAATTTACTCCTACCCTAGATAGAAAGCTTGTAGTCAGAATTGCCCGCTTCCACGGTGCAATCCACTACCTAGATCTAAGCCAATTCCACGTCTGTAGCAATTTATATCTTATCCTAGGTGCATTATCGAAGACTTTGCATTTCTTTCCACTAACCGTATGTTACCTTTCCCAAGGAATGCGTAGGAAAGTGTATAACTTGTGATTTTCCAACCTTTAATCCTCCTTCCTCATCTGATAAGTTATTATCCTTCTCTAACAACTTCTTTGCTATCAAGTCTAGCTTCCCATTCAACGAGGTGATAACTTTAGACTCCCCTATGCTTTTGATCTTCTCTGGATGATCTCTCTCATTACCCCATGTCTGATTCTTTGCGATATTTTTCAAAATCTCCTGACACTTAGAGGGTGAGTTGTTGAGAAAGAATCTGGTGCTTGCACTATCTAAGGTGACACGTTCATTTTTATGGAGCCCAAAGTAGAACATCTTGACTTGGTTCTCTAGATCTATATCATGGTGAGGGACCTTCCTGAGCATTATCTGAAAATGCTCCCAAGCTTCAGAATAGGATTCAACAGCTTGTTGCTTGAAATTGTGAATGTTCCTCACCAGCTCGTTTGTCTTTTCCAGAGGAAAGTACCTTTCAAAGAACATCTCGATCATTTGATCCCCTGTCTCAATCGATTCCTTTGGCAGGTTGTGCAACCATTCTCTTACCTTATCTTCCAGTGATGATGGAAACAACTTACAATAAATAGATGTCTTTGGAAACCTATCCACTTTCACCATGTCACGACACTCCATAAAGTTGTTGATTTGTGCCACAGGGTCTTCATGAGTGTGCCCATAAATAGCTTGTGACTTGATGAGTGCAATCATCCCTGGATCAATCTTGTATTGTGCAACATTCACATTCTATTTCTTGATAGGTCTTGTCTGTGTAGCTGAGGAAGATGCCTTAATCATCTCCCATATTGTCTTCTCACTCCCTGGATTACCATCCCCCATTGCTTGTTGCCTGGGCATCAACGGTATGTCTTCTGATGAAGTTGTTTGAAATAGAGATGATGTTAAGGTTCTGAAAGACCCTTATGAATCCTCACTAGTGGTTGGGACCTCTGGTGTATATTCTCCATACTCCGTGTTTGCACCATGTACTAGTACCTAAAAATTTGGAAACAGTTAATCACAGTACTCAATACAGAAAATTTGTTCAATATGTATGTAATGAATTTCAATGATAAAATAAAATAAAATTGCAAGAAATAAAAAGGTGGCCTAGAGTGGCCGCCCGCAACACTCGTAGTGTTGAAACTTTGCCGTCTACCCTACAATGACGCCCAAAACTTGACACGCTAAAATGATGTGTATAAACACAAGTGTATACGTCGAGTAATATAGACATATGTGAGGCCCGAGTTGAACTTAGGGAGACATAGTTTCAGTGACTAATACTAACTACAGTGTGATCAGCTAAGCCGATTAAAAAGTTGGATTTGAGTTTGAACAAAATAAAAGAAAATTAAAATTAATAGTGGTTGATTCGAATGTGATGGATTCCTTAGGATTACCGATTTCACCACGGGGTCTCGTTATATCTTATTTCTACCAAATTAATATAAATTTTACTCCTACCCTGGATAGAAAGCCTGTAGTCAGAATTGCCCTCTTCTACGGTGCAATCTACTACCTAGATCAAGCCAATTCCACATTTGTAGCAATTTATATCTTAGCCTAGGTGCATTATCAAAGACTCTAAGTTTCTTTCCACTAACTGTACATTACCTTTCCCAAGGAACGCATAGGAAAGTATATAACTTTTGATTTTCCAACTTTTAATCCTCCTTCCAGAGCGATTATCAGTCTATTACTCTAATGATGGTGATCAAGCATAAGTAGATCGTTTAAAACACAACTATATATCTAGGAATAAAGAGAAATGTATATTAATTCATGTAAAAAGTCTATACAATGATTTCCCGGGCGTCTCCCGGGTCCTAAGGAAAGGAGGGGTTTAGCCCCGCATAGTTTTCAAGTTTGAAGACATGGAGAGAGAGGAGAAAAATGTGGGAAATAAGAAAGAAATTCGTGTAACCCCTGGAGAGAAGATGTTCCAGATGATCCTCCTCGAGAAAGACACGTTCTGCAGTCTTCTAACAGCAAAATCGTCTCTCGGAGGTGCTCGGATCTACCGGTTGACATCTTTTGGCTCCGTGCTCCTCTCTCTCTCTCTCTTCTCTGGTCTTCGGGTGGTGCAACATGAGATCCCCTTCAGGTCTGGCCGTCCTCCCTTAGGTCATAGGCCAACATACAGTACCACATAATATGGACTGTCGGATCTGGATGATCTAACTTGATTGCTGATTTTCGACAGAGTCTGTGGCACCGACAACGTCAGGTTGCGACCTTTACCCTGCTGAGTCGGTACCATCGACACATGATAGTTAGTGGCACCAAGATGGTACGCTTATTTGATCTGTCTTTCTGAACCAATCTTGGTGGCACCGACTATGAAAGTCGGTGGCACCGAGTCTTCTATTCTCTTATTGCCTGACCACTGTTACTATCTCGGTGGCACCGACTTTGCACTGTACATGAAGTACCTGAAAAATGCATAAAAATGTGTATAAGGTCGGGGGATACATAAAATCATGTAAATATGATAAAATCAGCATAATTTAATGTAAATAGAGTGTACAAGCCAACAATAATGATTTATGCAAATATGATCACTTAATTGACTAATAAATACACAAAATAAGTATAAAATAGGCCTGTAAAAGTGACTCAAAGCCTGTGAATCAAACAACATTAGGTATGAACTAATGGGAGGGAAGGAATGAAGAGCTAGAAGCGGCGTTGTGTTTAGTTACGCAGTAGGACATGGCAAGGTATAGTGGTTTGTACAAAACAACAGTGGAAGTAAAAAAATGACAAGTAGTTAGAGAATAACTCACGAAATAATTTTCAAAATATCTCAAGTATATACATGTATATCTAAAAATGGCTCAAACATGTCTATTTTATATGTGAACAATAAATCGAAGCTCTCAACTAGTTCACAAACTCTTAAAATAATATTTTGTATGTGCATTCTTATGTACATGGTTTTTTGGTCTCACCCAAACAGAGCCGATGAGACCCATACCAATAACAGATAAGATCCCGAATGTAGAAATGGGTAAGGAAAAAATTAAAGGGATGAACATTTGGGTGGCTCGAGGTTTGTGTTTTCCAGACAATTAAGTGAATAAAATGTTGTACATAATTGCGACTTTAGAAGACAACAATTAAAGCGTCGTCTAGAAGACGTTTATGACAAATCGACAAACAGAATGGAATAAAGCCAAACCGAACCAGGTGGGTTGACCTAAAATATATGTAACAATCTTTCCTTGTTCGTAGTACGGTAGTCGATTGGAGTTTACATGTTCTTTGTGTCTCAAGTGTGACACAACAAGACGCGTACACAGTCGTTACCTAAAAGTGCTATATCATTTTTGTCAATCATATGTAGGAATTAACGAGAAGAGTTAACTAGTTATAAATATATATAAACTCAACCCAAATGTATTGAAAAAGAATTTCAGTCAACTTAATTAAGCTGTCACTGCTGCAGTTGAGCAAATTCATGTCGATCCTTACCCACCTTTACCTACCTTGACAAGGTTTTCAACATATTTGGCGCGATTAGTAACTCTTAGACCGTAACGAGCAAATAGCTTCCATCATGTTCAGTAAACAGCTTTGTTTGCTGCCCTCGAGCGTGGTTCTAGAACACCTGGCTGTCTTTGCCCTCTGCCTACCTTGGGTAATATATACTTAGTTCACGGCGGACTCCAGTCGTTAGTTACCGGTTAGTCAAGACCTAACCACAAGTACAGTCTAAGGAGGCAATCATCAATGGCCGCCTAGCCAGCAGCTGGCCATATTTCAACCTAGTCGGTACTTTAGATCATTTGATATGGTGAAACCAAAAGGTTTGAATGCTTTTATGTTATAGTACCTAACGAATAAGTTGGACAATGTTAGTCTGTTTCGAATTGATTGGTCGCCTCCTCTAGAATGGGAATTCCTTAATAGCGCAATCCACTAGTCTGATCTGGCTTTTAATGCTGACAGGACAACATGTATTAACAATCCTAATTTATAAGCGTGTCCTTTCTCGTTCAATGGAGCGACCTTTACGTTAAAAGGCATAATCTTCTCAGATCAGATTAGTATCTAGACCCTCTTTCATGTTGCCGCTGTTGTTTCTAGGCAAATGCAATGTGGGTGCGGTAAAGATAAACACGAGGTGTGCGGTAGATATTTCAAACTCTTACCGTCGGGTCAAAGTCTTTTTTTTGGGGGTGCGGGTTGGGGGGACTGCCTGCTTTTTTTTTTTTAAGTCACGAGATTATATTATTCAACCTGCTCTCCTCTTGCATGGAAAAGCCAATGATTACAACAGATACCTATTGGGAAATTAAATTTGGTAGGACTCTTACCATTACAGATGAAGTGAGAGGGGGATTGAAAGGGGAGGATCGATGTAAATTCGATCGTCCTAATAATTTTTGAAGTGGTGTTTTGCAAAGTTGCCCACTACATGGAGGTTTCGTCTATTGACTTTCCTGATACTGACATCTTCACAATCTTTCAGGATACTTTGGATTTTCTTTATCCAGTGTCTGACCGCTGGTACACTGGTGGCGTTGTTCTTCAGACATTCCACAGTCATCTCACTATCCGTAGCTAGAGTATACCGTGCATAACCATTCAATTTACTTACTTCAGCAGCAAGAAGAATCGTTCGGATTTCGGCTTCGACTACAGATGCTACTGTGATCCTCTTTGCACAACCACCAATCCATTGCCCATTCCGGTCGATTGCCACTGCCGCAATAGCTGCCCTATTACCGTGAACAGAGGCATCAGTCATCCATATCATCCTTTCTTCTTCATTCATTGTTTGTGCACACTCGTAGAACACACCATCCTGGTGCCTACGAACTTTATTTCTCCAAACTCTATGAATAGATTTCTACAGTTCCGTGATCAGAATAATTTGGTGGCTTATCAGTTGTTTTCGATTGTTGAACACTTCTTCATTCCTTGCTTTCCAAATAATCCAGCATGTCGTAGCAACCTTGGTTTGGGTGCTGATATCTTCGTTTAGTATTCTCGATAGCCAGCTTTTGAAGTCCATGCCCGAGCCGGTGAGGAGATTACCTCGTATAGCCACCTGATTCCACACCTCGACCGCAAACTGGCAATCACGCAAAGCATGTAGGGTTGATTCCTCGTTGTTGTTACATCTGGGACACATAGCAGAGTCAGTGAAGGTGCATTGTTGTCTTCGAACATTCGTCATAATAGCCTCATGTGCAGCTAACCCAGGAATATCCGAATTTTGGATGGAATTTGAGTTTTCCAGATCTTGCCCCATACCGCGTCAGTTTGTTCTGTTTCTACAACATGGATCCTCTCGTAGGTTGTACTAACTGAGTACCTCCCGATAGTGTCATGCTTCCAACTCCAGAGGTCTCTACCATTATCATTGTGAGGAGCCGGAAGACTAGCAATGTTGTCCATACATTGTATTGGCAAATATGATGACAGGAACTCAATATCCCAATTATTGTTGAGATTGATAATGCTTGAAACTGTCATGTCCTTGATCTCTTCATCTATAGGTTTAATGCAGATATCTTCCAGCTTTCCATGATTGGGAACCCAACAATCATACCACACAGAAGTCTCCCGACCATCTCCAATAATTTTGGAGCTGTTAGAAGTAACAAAATCTACCCCTTTACAGATGGATTTCCAAAAAGGGGTGGATCTGCCTCTCTTCCAAGTGCTGCAATTCTTATACTTGTTTTGTATTCCCTCCTGCCAAAGGGAAGCTCTGGCATTAAGGAAATTCCACGTGTTCTTCTAGAGAAGTGCTTTGTTCCAGTCGGACATGGACTCAATACCCAGTCCCCCTCTATCCAAGCTCTTGGTAACTTTTCCCCAGGAAACAAGTGAGATAGGATGATCTTTGTGCCCACCTCCCCAAATGAATTGCCTTATACTTTTATCCAATTTTTTGCAAATTGAGACCAGTATATTAGCTGTCTGCATAGTATACGTAGGAATAGAGGTTAGAACCGACTTTGCAAGACATATTCTGCCTGCAAGGGAAAGGGTTCTCGCCGCCCAACCGTTAACTTTCAAAGAGATGTTCTCTGTGAGGTAAACATAGGTCTCCTTATTGACTTTCTTATGCAGTAAAGGCACTCTGAGGTACCTTCCCAGATCCTCCATCTCTGCAATTCCACCGACTGAACAAATTTACGAACGTAGGCCTCGATTCACAGACCTAGAGAAGAAGATTTTTGACTTTTCAATAGAAATCTTCTAGCCCGAAGCAGCTTCAAAAATTTTGAAACAACTGTTGATAGTAGCAATCTGGTCCAGGGAAGCCTGTGCGAACAGTACTATATCATCTGTGAACATAACATGAGAGACAGTCGGACCCTGCTGATGGAGCTAAAACTTACACCAAAAGATTACTCTTCCAATGGAAGTCCTAATATGCACCAAAAACCCTAGGGAGTTGATGTCCTCTCTAGGTTTACCTACAACTGGTGCTAGATAAATGCTCCAACCCCACAAGAGTGTGGAAGCCTTATCATAGTACAGATTTAGGATTGAACCCAAAGGACAACGTTAAGAATCTGAGTGTCTTTTTCTTGTTTCGTATCAATCTAAGTTGATCATCTAAGACCAGAAGTTTGATTTGAGTTATTTAACCTAAAACGTGCAAAAGTAAAGGCAAGAATAAAAACTAGTTTAAGGATTTAAAATCTAAGATTAGCAAATGATGATGGATCACTGGGGTGATGCGGGTATTCGCCACCACTACACATGAATTGTACTTGTACCAAACATAGCAAGACTTGTAAGCAAGATACATGGATGTTGTACAATACCGATGTCTTATAGGACAAGAGTAATACACACATCCTTCACGGGTTAAGTAACTCTCATCCGGTACGTATCTACGTGTCAATGAAGATATGTAGTCTCCGAAGAGAAAATCTTACTCAACCTTGTGAAACGTGTATCGGAAAACTAACAAGCGAGTGATAATTACCAAATCGATTAGTATCCTTATAGACTATCCCTCTTTCGAGGATATAGCTACGAGAAACGTGAGAGTATTGCAACGTCAGCCATTCCCAAATGAATGGTCAAGTACTTTGCACCACTCTCTCCTCAGAGTGTGTTCCTCGACCTGTCAAGGTTGCACTTTTGTACGTCAACTGATTTCATTTCATAGTACAAAAGTACAACGATGGAGGTGAGTTTACTCCACTCCTTGGAAAGTGTTCCCAGATACCAAAACGGATGCGTGGTGGATACACACACCAGAAACCAATACTAAATCAGTATTCGAGTCCCAAGAGTGGTCGTAGACAAACCACAACGAATGACAATAAATGCATACAAGAACGCGGCCAACATTCAAGCATGTATGAAATGATTTAGTATTGAATCAGAATGATAACATCTTTTTAGTACAAGTTACAAAACACGGGCAGCGGGGCTAGTCCCCACACCCCAGTGAATGGGATTACTCGCTCATATCAAGGGTAAAGAAGGAGGAGAGAAGAGAGAGAAAGAACGTCATCTCCACGAAGGAGGGAAGGTTGAACCCTTGGTGAAGAGAGCAACGATCTTTGCACTTCGTGGCTACTTTGATGATGGATCTTCTCTTCCCACCTTCTTTGTTGTTGAAGAGAGAAGGTAGCTTGATGATGGAATGTAGATCTCAGACCGGCAACCTTGGGGCGATGGATGAAAATGCTCTGGAACTGGAGAGGCAGCCTTTTGGGCGTCTTCGAGATCTCTCTTTTGAGGACCCATTTGGGTCTTATTTATAGGCTTAAGTGGAGCCCAAACAGTCTTGAACCCGTTTGGGCGCTGAACTCGTTTGGGCGCTGAACCCGTTTGGGTGTTGAACCCGTTTGGGCGCTGAACTCATTTGGGTGGTGAACCCGTTTGGGCGCTGAACCTGTTTGGGGGCTGAACCCGTTTGGGCGCTGAACCCGTTTGGGCGTTGAACTCGTTTGGGCGCTGAACCTGTTTGGGCGCTGAAGCCATTTGGGTGTTGAACCCGTTTGGGCACTGAACTCGTTTGGGCGCTGAACCCGTTTGGGCGCTGAACCTGTTTGGGTGCTGAACCCGTTTGGGCGCTGAACCCGTTTGGACGGTGAACCTGTTTGGGCGTTGAACCCGTTTGGGTGCTCGCCTCCATGCGGTCTTCAGGGTCATTTGGCCTTATGCGGTCTCGGGACCGTTTAGAGTTTATGCGGTCTTGAGACCGTTTAGCCTTAAACGGTCTTGGGACCGTTTGGCCTTGAACGGTCTTGGGGCCGTTTGGAGCTTTTGTAATTTTTTTGTGTTTTTCTACAAGGATAAAGAAGAGAAAGGTTAATCTATTGAAGTGTCAGCAATAAGGTAAAGAGTTAATGATTCTATCTAATTTATTTAAGAAAGAGTATGGAAAACAAGGGAAAACCAATAAGATAACATCACAAAGTGAGAGGTTATCACCACACCAAACTTAAGCGTTGCTCATCCCGAGGAACGAAAAAGCCCAAGACAGTCTCCGAAACGCATGCAGTTGGTCTCGTAATTACCTCACCTTCATGCAAGTGTCAGAATTTTCACAAAAAAGAGAAAAGGAAAATGAGGCAAAACAAAAATTAGGAAAAAAACGTCAAAAATCCTTTGAACTGGTGACTGAGGATGAGTCTAGAAGATTCATCACCACACCGAACATAAGCGTTGCTCATCCCGAGAAACAGAAAACTTAAAATAGTCGCCAATGAAATCATTCATCTCAGGATTGCCTCATCCTATTGTCATATCATAATTTTGTTCATGGCTCAGATCGATACAACATTAGAGCTTCCTTAGATCACAAAATACATCTTATGATATCCTCATTTCTGAGTTCATTTTGCTGAAGTATTTCCATCTCATTCTCTGCCGTATCAGTCATGTTTAAAAGTTTTATGAGACTTTGAAAAGACCCACAAAATCAACAAAATGTATATGATCTGTCACTGGTGTTGAAAAAAAAAGAATGGGGTATGATTAAGAGATAAGATTCTCTCCTCTGATTGAATCAGGACTCTTGTTATTAGTTGACTCATCGAGATACTTTGAATGATTTATGCACAACTCTGGTTGACTTAGCCTTACACCCGATTTTTTTTTCTAAAGGTAACTCAGAAGTGTGTATAGGATGGCTTAAGGCTTTTGGGCTATTTTACCTCTTCGAGGGGAGGTAAGGGATTATTTTTGGATCCTTAGGATCTTACTACCAGTCACGACACATCTGCCTTTATGAGGGAAGCTAATGTACCAGCCGGGCAAGACCTTTATCGGTTATCCTTTTTTAGGGCACAACTCTCATGTTTTTATTCACATTCTGGCTTTTATTCATTCTCACTTGGCTTAGGAGAAAGGGTATTTTTGAATTTTTGCATATTTGGGCTGCCAGGCCTCTTTTTGGAATCGGGGTAGATTTTTCCCCAACCTCGGTATGTGCACAATCATCATTGTATACTCTTTGAAGCGAAAAGAGGAGGTGGTACGCCCCTGTTATGTATTGAGGGGTATGGAAGAAGCGGTAGTGGAAAAAGAGGTGTGGTGTACCACACCGAACTTAGAGTTTTGCAGAGGTGTGGTTTACCACACCGAACTTAAAGTTCAGCAATGTTCTAGTTTTCACTAGAAAGGATTGTGGCGTGCCACACCGAACTTAAAACTTTGGCATGGTTAGTGAATAGAGGGGTATGAAAATGAAGGAAGAAGTGTAGAAGAGAGTTCGGATCATGATGTAGTTTGCTTGGCGATTCCATGCGACGGGTCTTTTCTCCATCACACTCTGCTAAAAAAGAGACATGATGAAACATCAAATGAGAAATCCATACAACAGATCCATTAATCAGATAAAGGCGTGATGTATTTGATCTATCTCATCCTTATTGAAGTGTATCATATTTTCCTATTTGAGGGTATGCCATTAGGTTTCATAGACAATTCAAGATGAAAGACAAGCATTGGCTAGTTTTAAGCATTCTTTTCTTGGAAAATTGCAACGAAAAGAGGTGATGATCACAGATTCGAAAAACAAAAAGCCGACTAGATAAAGAATTTATTTTTGGAAGACTACCGAAAGGCATAAAAATTATGAAAAAGAAACTAGAATGGAAAAACAGGAAGCAATAAAGATAGAGGGTGGAGTGAAATTCATACCACCCGCCCTCCACCTTGAACTCATGAATTTGCTCTTTTCTGAACAAATATTAGGTTCACGGTGGAGGGGAAGGGTTGCTCAATGTTAACCAGGCGATCCTCGTAGTTGGAAGAAGGTGCGGAAAAGATGTCTCGCGATAGCTGGTGCCGAGAATGAGGAAGTGGCCCAAACAACCTGTTGACTGGGTGCTTGTGGCGACTTGAACGAGTCTTCTGGACGACTTGGATGCACATTTCTTTCACCTCGTTGTCCGTCTAGAAGAATCCAAAGACCTTCCCCCATCAACGAGGGAGGCGAAATATAAGCAGTCGAAACTGGAGGACTGTGCGAGAAATTAAGGTTATGCCCACTTGTGCCTTCCAGTTGTGGCTCACCCTCGAAGTTCAAAGTAAAACTGCTTTCTTTAAAATCTAGGGAAGTTGATTGAGGGTCGGCCACTTGAACTTCCTCCTGTCCAGGATCAGGTGGTGGATCCGGTTCCAGCTTTATTTCGTCACCTGGTTTTTCTTGTGTGGGATATGGTAGCCAGGATGACGTTTCTTCATCATAGGAGTTATTTTGAGAAGTATCATCATCTTTATCAATGTTGAAATTGGTAAGAGCATGGTTCTTCTTTTCAAGGTTTTGTCCAAGATTTTCCTCGTAGAACATCCTTAGTTCATCCAAGAAACTAGAAGAGGATTTGACTGGTAAAATGAACACTTGCTCAGGTAAGGAAATCATGGGATCCTGGGATAGGGGTTCCAATGATATATCTTCATGGGATGGATTAGTCCATGACATATCGTTCTGAGGGCTAAAATCCCCTGATGAACCCATTTCTTCGATATTGGGACTAATATATACCATTTCTGAGTCATGTTGTTGTTCCAGTTCTTCTTCATAACACTCCTCTAGTTCTATTGAGCGCTCGGGAAGAGTTTCTCTGGGAGGAATGGAACCTAGCTCAAGTAATGGACATATCTCAGTTTCTTCAATATCAGGAGGGGCTTCTTCATAGGGATGAGTGATTATAGAGGACTTGATGTCTTCCCAAGGGTCCTTTTTATCATTACAAGAGTTTATGGTAATATCGTAATCCGTTCCAAAGTCAAGAGATGGCTCATGTTTCTCTTCATAGTGCACTGTCAACTCATTCAAGTGACTAGAAGGAGATTCAATAGAAAGATCATGCTCTTGTTTGAGGACTGGGTCTGACTGGACTTCTTGTGGTGGTGGTAACTCAGGTGATATCATCTCATGAAAAGGACTGGTCATATGATTGTCATCTTGAGACCCGTCATTCTCCCTTGATTCTACTTCATCAGTGAAAGTGGTATGGTCCATTTCTGAATCAAGATCTTGATCAGTCCCATCCTCAAAGTTTGTTTCTAGATCGTTCAAATGATCAAAAATTTCTTCATAAGGAAAAATCGAATTATGTTCCAGAAATGGGGTCATTTGAGTCTCTTGCATAAAAGGTGTCTCCTTATCTGAATCAATCACATCTTCATCTAAGTCTGACCGTGAAGGAGTGTAGGGTTCTTGTAACGCAGACCCTTCTTCATTGAAATTCAATGACAAGATAGTTGAAGTTGAAGAATATTTGTCATAGAAGGAGTCAATCATTGCTGATTGCCCCTCAATCTATATGGTTGGATCTGGGTCTATGGGGGGAGAAGATGGACAAACACCGAAATTTATCCCCAGTTTGTCTTCCAATTGTAGAAAATCTTCATATTGGCTACTCATTCTTTCATCTAAGAGCATAGTGCATGAATCATTATCCGAGTCAGACCTTGGCTCGGAAAATGATTCTTTTTTTTGTGATGTTGTGAAGGAGTCATCCTTAAATTTAGTCATTAACTCTGAGGATGATTCCCCACCTTGCACTGGTGCTTGAAGATCATTGGAAGACACCTCCCACATGATATCGTAATCATCATCGTAATCAACATGTGGACTAGGGATGTGCTTAGTTAAAATTGGTGGAAGTTCTACATATTGCTCAGGAGCGTTGACAAGTTGTGTAAGTTGATCTATCAACTTCTTGATCGTGGCTGTCCGATCAGCTAGTTGTTGAGCCACCGATGTCTGTATAGCATGTAGTTCTTCCATCAATGTGTGTTGATCTTCATGTACTTCATCGTCTTCCAGGTTCCCTTCTACATTGTAGTCCAAGCCTTGAAATCCACCATAGTTAGGTTTTTTATAGTAACCTCTAGGGTGATACGAACTATAACTTGCATTATATCCATGGTTGTATGAAGAGGCTGCTTTGAGTTTCCCAGCTATCCGATTCATGATTACTTGACGCAAGGCCATCATGTAGAGAGGAGGGACATTGAAGCAGTAAATTGATGCGTGAGAATAGTCACCACATAGTTGACATCTGACGGTTGGTGGTGTCGACTGCTTCATTTTGAAGAGAGTTGGTACCTGAAATCAAGGAAAGAGTGTATCAGGCTTGACCAACCACTTCGAATCCAAGAAGATATGCGAGATTAAGCCCTTCACTTTTTATGTTTTTTTTTTTGAAAAGAAAATGAAAAACCCTAGAGAAACCTAAATTGACATGGAATACGAAAAAGACGATTCTTATACCGTTGTCCCCGGAAACGGCGCCATTTTTTGATGGAGCTAAAACTTACACCAAAAGATTACTCTTCCAATGGAAGTCCTAATATGCACCAAAAACCCTAGGGAGTTGATGTCCTCTCTAGGTTTACCTACAACTGGAGCTAGATAAATGCTCCAACCCCACAAGAGTGTGGAAGCCTTATCATAGTATAGATTTAGGATCGAACCCAAAGGACAACGTTAAGAATCTGAGTGTCTTTTTCTTGTTTCGTATCAATCGAAGTTGATCATCTAAGACCAGAAGTTTGATTTGAGTTATTTAACCTAAAACGTGCAAAAGTAAAGGCAAGAATAAAAACTAGTTTAAGGATTTAAAATCTAAGATTAGCAAATGATGATGGATCATTGGAGTGATGTGGGTATTCGCCACCACTACACATGAATTGTACTTGTACCAAACATAGCAAGACTTGTAAGCAAGATACATGGATGTTGTACAATACCGATGTCTTATAGGACACGAGTAATGCACACATCCTTCACGGGTTGAGTAACTCTCATCCGGTACGTATCTATGTGTCAATGAAGATATGTAGTCTCCAAAGAGAAAATCTTACTCAACCTCGTGAAACGTACATCGGAAAACTAACAAGAGAGCGATAATTACCAAATCGATTAGTATCCTTATAGACTATCCCTCTTTCGAGAATATAGCTACGAGAAACGTGAGAGTGTTGCAACGTCAGCCATTCCCGAATGAATGGTGAAGTACTTTGCACCACTCTCTCCTCAGAGTGTGTTCCTCGACCTGTCAAGATTGCACTTTTGTACGTCAACTGATTCCATTTCATAGTACAAAAGTACAACGATGGAGGTGAGTTTACTCCACTCCTTGGAAAGCGTTCCCAGATACCGAAACGGATGCGTGGTGGATACACACACTAGAAACCAATACTAAATCGGTATTCGAGTCCCAAGAGTGGTCGTAGACAAACCACAATGAAAGACGATAGATGCATACAAGAACGCGACCAACATTCAAGCATGTATGAAACGATTTAGTATTGAATCAGAATGATAACATCTTTTTAGTACAAGTTACAAAACACGGGCAGCGGGGCTAGTCCCCGCACCCCAGTGAATGGGATCACTCGCTCATATCAAGGGTAAAGAAGGAGGAGAGAAGAGAGAGAAAGAACGTCATCTCCACAGAGGAGGGAAGGTTGAACCCTTGGTGAAGAGAGCAACAATCTTCGCACTTCATGGCTGCTTTGATGATGGATCTTCTCTTCCCACCTTCTTTGTTTTTGAAGAGAGAAGGTAGCTTGATGATGGAATGTAGATCTCAGACCGGCAGCCTTGGGGCGATGGATGAAAATGCTCTAGAACTGGAGAGGCAACCTTTTGGGTGTCTTCGAGATCTCTCTTTTGAGGACCCCTTTGGGTCTTATTTATAGGCTTAAGTGGAGCCCAAACGGTCTTGAACCTGTTTGGGCACTGAACTCGTTTGGGCGTTGAACCCGTTTGGGTGTTGAACCCATTTGGGCATGAACCAGTTTGGGCGCTGACTCGTTTGGGCGCTGAACCCGTTTGGGCGCTGAACCCGTTTGGGCGCTGGTCCTGTTTGGGTGATGAACCCGTTTGGGCGCTGAACCCGTTTGGGCGCTGAACTCGTTTGGGCGCAGAACCCATTTGGGCGTTGAACCCGTTTGGGTGCTGAACCCGTTTGGGCACTGAACTCGTTTGGGCGCTGAACCCGTTTGGGTGCTGAACCCGTTTGGGCACTGAACCCGTTTGGGTGCTGAACCCGTTTGGGCGTTGAACCCGTTTGGGCGCTGAACCCGTTTGGGCGTTGAACCCGTTTGGGCGCTGAACCCGTTTGGGTGCTCGCCTCCATGTGATCTTCAGGGTCGTTTGGCCTTATGCGGTCTTGGGACTGTTTAGAGTTCATGCGGTCTTGAGACCATTTAGCCTTAAATGGTCTTGGGACCATTTGGCCTTGAACGGTCTTGGGGCCGTTTGGAGCTTTTGTAATTTTTTTGTGTTTTTCTGCAAGGATAAAGAAGAGAAAGGTTAATCTATTGAAGTGTTAGCAATAAGGTAAAGAGTTAATGATTCTATCTAATTTATTTAAGAAAGAGTATGGAAAACAAGGGAAAACCAATAAGATAACATCACAAAGTGAGAGGTTATCACCTACTGAGACATTTTCACTGGTTTCCAGATCTTCACATTCACGAAGTTGTTGATAAGTTGTGTGAGCCTTTCCATACAAAGAACAAAGATGTAAGGGGAGAGGGGGTCCCCCAGACAGAGTCCCCTGGTAGCTTTGAACTAAGGTAGAGAAGCACCGTTCAAGATAATACTAGTCTCACCCGCCTGTAGTGAATTCATGACATATTGATGGATATTGCGGGGCCAGTTCATATGTTCTAGAGTATTGTCAATAAAAGCCCAGGACAGCCTATCGTAGGCTTTAGAGAGATCCACTTTAATCGCCATATAGGGTGCACTGGCTTTCCTTCTCGTGTTGTGTAGAATCTCTTGGACCACTATGATATTGTCGGTAATGCTCCTTCTTGGGATAAAACTAGTTTATACTTTAGAAACCCAATTTGGCATGTAGTACTTCACCCGTTCCACTACTACTTTTGAGGCGAGTTTCATAATGGTGTTGTTTAGAGATATGGGTCTTAATTGAGTACACTTTGTTGGGTTTCTGCATTTTGGAATGAGGATGATACTTGAATCATCCAAGGAGTCTTCAATAGGCTGGCCATTCAGCATGCTCCGTAGAGTCCTTACAACAGAAGATTTTATAATTTTCCACTGCCTTTTAAAGAATAGGTTGTTTGTTCCATCCGGTCTCGCTGCTTTGTAAGGATTATCATTTTTTATGATTCTCCAGATCTCATGTTCAGTGGGCGCTGCTGCAAGGGGGGACTGCCTGCTCAAAGTACGACATTAGATAAAAAAGGAGTAAGACTTAACCCTTTCGGCCAGAGGGGGTTATCTTGACCAATCTAATTTTGATCGCAATCTACTCAAGGACAAACCTCCACTTCATTACTATTGCATGTTGTGTATTGAACGTAGCCACACATTCAAAGGTCCAAACTGTAATTCAAATAGGGTACAAAACACGACTAAGCAATAAATCTAAAAGATTATACCACATCAGTGTCGTTGAGGCATGCATAATATATTGTCCTAAAGAATATTTCCATAACTCTTAACGAAGAACATGAACAATAGACGAAGACGGTGGCTACTCTCTCCCAATGCAATAATATTTTCCGGTGTAAAGCATGCACACAGTAATCACGACGATAGGCAAATAGAGTTTGATCGTTCTTCCAGTGATCAACTAATAGAACAACAACAGACATAAGAGCATGAAGAAAAATTGGAGCGGTTTGAGTCTATGTTCCATAAGTTAAAAGCGTTCAAGGCATTGTCATTAAATAAGACAATAGGCACATTGAAAAGTTGTACAAAGGTTTGAGATCCCACTACTGGCGGAGTTTCGGAAACATTAAACAAAAAAATACAAGCACAGTTGGTAAAGGGATGCAACATATGTTGAAATTGGTTGAGTGAACCAAAGGGTAAAATCAAACTAGAGCTGTGCCCACACAAGGAGTAGTGAGAGGCCATATTTGCACCTCCCTACGCACAGGACATGACATGCATCGACTCGTCCAATTAAAGGGTTTCCAGATTGGGTCGACCCAAATTCAATTGGGCTGCCCCACCATGCGCTTGCAAAGTCCATGTCTCATTGTGGTCCTCAATTAACATATGAATAAGAATCCATCTATAAGAAGGAGAGGTGTTCTGAATAAATTAATATGTGACGAAACATTATTCCTTTTGCTTTTAAATATAACAAAGCAAAACAATCCCCCACTATTTCAAAGCAAAACAAAAATACTTCAAATAAAAATATGACTGGAAGAACTTAAATAAATGACATGCATATGCTTCAGTAGTACTAGGTTCTTTGAAAAAAAGCCTAGAGTAGATATACATAATCTGTAGAAGATCAGTAGAACAATGGTCTTGAACCAATTTCTCTTTTATCTAATTAGAAGCCCTTTCATGATATTTATAGAATCAATTTCTATTCTTATAGTGTGACTCTATTAGGTCAGCACCTACTGGGAATAATCATGAGTGTTCTAGAGATCTGCCCTCAACATGAGTGGACCCATGCCATACTCATATAGTTGAACTTTCATCAAGTATATATTGTGGTTATATACACCACCGTCAATGGTTATAAAATCCATTAAGAAAAAATACATTCAATGAATCATTGTAAAATATTTTTTACATCATAAGAATGAGATACAAAGTATTACAATACTTCGAGTTGTCTAGTGGCTTAGTTTTTTCCATTGAACCTCCTTCTTGGGATCACATTCATGAAGGTTGGGTATCCATCACTTTGACTTCTGGTATGGACATAATTCCATTCTCCTCGATGTACTTCTTACTATTATTTGAATTAATGTCTTTTTTAGAGGATCAACCAAGTTTAATTCTCAGTTTGCATTATCTATTGAGATTATGTTATCACATATAAGTTGTCTCAAAATATTATGATATAGATGAATATGTCTACTCTTCCCATCGTAAACATTATTTTTAGTTCTTACTATGGAAGCCTGATTATCACAGTATATAAACAATGGTGGAGAAGGTATCTACCAAATGGGAAGATCTATTGAAGCATGTCATAGCCATTCAACTTCAGTACTAGCCTTTTGTAAGGCAATAAACTTAGATTCTACAGTGGAACGAGCTATGCAAATTTTCTTGGTAGATTTTCAAGACACAACACATCCACGCATGGTGAAGATGTAGCCACTTGTAGATTTCAATTCATCAGAATCAAAGATCCAATTGACATCATATAACACAGATGGAGATCCATATATACAATCCATAAACAATGGTACCTTTTAGGTATCTTGAAGCACTATATAGAGCATCCCAATTATCCTTATTAGGATTTTGAGTATATCTACTTAATCTCCCAATGACATATGCTAGATTTGGATGAGACATTTCATTAAGTACATCAAGATTCCAATTACTTATGCACATCTTTTTTTGCAATAAACCATCATACATAGGTTAACCTCACTGTTGAGCCAGGGAGGTTTTTGAACAAGACTAACTATAGTAGCATTGCGTAGGGAATATTTAGCTATCTCATCAACTACCTTATTGCTGGCTAGGAGGATGTGAGTGAAGTTGGAACAATTTGGAAATGAGTTGAGGATTACTCTGATGTGTGGTATGAAGTTGGGAGGAGTTGGCTTGTGTTTGGGCACACCAGAGGATGGCCTGACTTGAGTCAAATAAAAATAGTAGTTTCAGAAGGCTTCACTTGTGACAGATTGAGGCTACTATCTTGATTGCTAGAATTTCCACTTCCTGGGGGCTTGTCACAAAGCTAGTTTGCCCAATACCTTGGACATAGGAGACTCTTTGGTCAATGATGTGAATACCCACTGCACTTCCCCCAATTTCCATATTGAAATTAGCATATGTAAAGATGAAGTGGGAATACTCAGTGAGGTTTGCGACAATGTTGTTAGAGAATGTCTAGCTCAAGGCTGGTTTGAAATGGATATCTTTGAAAGTGGAAATGGAATGACCTTGTCCTTTAATGAGATTGACAAGAACATCAGAAGGGCATCTAATGCCTCCATGTGAAACTTCATTCTGTGTTGTCTAGATGTGTTAGGACACAATTGCGTAGGTGGCGACATCCTTTTCTATGTTGACAATGGCAATGATCCAATCATCTTCATTCAAGGTGAATAGGTTTTGAGGATAGATGATTCCTACCCATATCTCCCTGTTGGATTGTCAATCACACAGACAATGGAGGGGGGGTTTCCAGAGTTGTTGCAGCTAAGGAATATGCTTGAGACTTCCATGTGTCAATGTTGTTTTTCCATTTTCATAATGATAGCTTTATGTAAGAGTAGACATAGGAATACTTTGATTTTTTGTAGGATTTTTAGTTTCTAGAGTCATGTCCAATTTCCAGGAGAGTGTGTGTCCTTCTCCTTGAATTTCTAGTACATTTGTTGAATAGTAGTACACTTATTTTTCTTAAGATTGCAATTTGAATTAAAAGGTGTGTTTTTTGGCATACAATCAAGCATTGAAAATCTCTTTAAGATTTTGTCAACATAATATTCTTGAGAGATCATAATGAAATCATCATTTTAATAAGTTTAATTCCCAAAATTACATCTAGTTCTCCCATACATTTCATTTCAAAATTAGAATCCAAGAAACCTTTTGTACTATTTATGATATCAAAATTAGTGCAAAAAATAAGCATGTCATTCACGTAGAGACATATAATATAAGGCCCCTGGCCTATCTTTATGGATAAACATAATTAATTAACTTAATTGGATGCTTAAAACATTAATAAAACCCTAGTATGTGCTTTGATATCATGTGCCAAAGTTAAGTTTCAAGTTTGGTCCAGTTTGGGTAAGTTTTGCTCATATATGTGCTTGTTTTGGGATTTTATGCAATTTACCCATATCTAGGGTTTTTCTTGTAATTTGTCACATGCTTCTTGTGACTCACGTTCTTTCATATCATTCTTGATATAGTTTTACCTTGAGTCACCTTGTTGCACCTTGGTTTAGTGGTAACATCTAACCTTGTGTTTAGAATAGGGTTTGTTCACATAGATTCCCTAACTCGATGGTCCTTTCTTTGGATGATGGGGTCTGATGGTGCACCTCTAGGTGGTGGGTTCTGATGGTGGTCACTTGATGTTTTAAGTTTGATGGTTTTTTCTCTTGAGGCACCTAGATCGATGGTTCTATTTGTGTAGTGCACCAACTGATGGTGACACTAGGGTTTTTCTTGGTGGCCAAGGGAAGGTATCAATTGATAGGCCACTTGTTGTTGGAGGTTGATGTCTCCTCTAGGGTTGACATCCGATGGTAAACCTAGCTTCCACATCCGATGGATGATCTGGTTGTGCATGTAAGTGATGTTTTAGTCATGGGACACATAGCATGCACGGCTTGACACCTCTACCTTCCTTTATCTTTCACCCTAAGCTTTATATACCTCCCTCCTTGCATGCAAACAAGTTCTTTACACAACTACCTCATGATCTTCATCTTCCTTGCTCCTTGGGGCTCTTCCCTATTGGTTAACATAGAAGGAGATGAAGGTAAAAGAAGCTTGGTCGTTCTTTCTTGCGTGTGCACTTTGGGTTCAGATCAACTTTCTCTTCAAGCTTGTGGAACCTCCTTAGCTTTTTCTTGACCTAAGAAAGTAAGGTATCCATCTTTCCCTTCATTTTCCTTTCTACCCTACCTTCTATCTCTTCCTTCTTGGTCCGATTCATGGTGTTTCTTTATGGATCTTCTGCTAGAGCTTGAACTACACCTTCCTTCTTGCTTCATTGGCCTAGGGTTTGCGTGTTCTTTGAGAAGGGCCTAGCTTGAACGTGTGGAGTGATCAAGCTAGTATTTCCTCCATCTCTTTTTGATATATGTTTCTATTTTGACCTTCTTTATCATCTTTGAGGAGAATTATATAACTTTATCCACGTTTATTACTCTTAACTTGGATGTACAAGATCATGCTCTAAAATGTAGTTCTAAGTGGAAAGATGTTAGCTTTTCCTAGGGTATGAGTTATGAGGTAGTTTTCTAGTAGATAGTATCCCTAGATGTACCTCTAATACCTTGTGCACATTTCTACCTTGCAATTAAATGCTCTAGACCTTGCATGCATGTTGAAATCATGGTTTTGTTTCCTCAAATGATGGTTTTTCTCAAGTGCTTTGAGCTGATTTCTCTTTGGTTCCATAACTTGATGGTTTTACTCCTTACACCAAATGATGGACTCTGACTTAGTGCTATTTTTGTGATCCATCTTGTGCTCGAGAATGGTGGTCATGTTACCCTCAACCAATCGATGGATTCGATGCTCCTTAAGTGGTTTCAAACTATGGTTTCCTCACTTTATCAAACGATGGTGTTTGCTTGATGCCTTAGATCTATTTTCCACCTAGAATTGAAAACCAATGGCTTCACTAGGTCATGACTTGATGGCCTACCTAGATCCATGGTCAATAGTTTCATAGGGTCTTAGTCGATGGTTTGGTGGATGCCCACAACTGATGGTGGACCTGATGACTACAACCGATGGTAGACCTTATGACCACAACCAATGGTGCTTACAATGTATGCAAATGATGGACTTCCTAGATGTATAATCCTATGGCTTCTCATGATCCAATGGTGGTGTGTAATGCATATGATTTAATGTTCTTGTTTGCCTTAAAATTGATAGTTTTATGTGTGGTGTATGATATGATGGTTTGTTCTTACTGCACCTGATCTGAAGGTTTGGATTTTATGATTTAGAATTGATGGTTTTAAGTCCATGATTTTGTAGTCTTACCTTTGCCCTCAAATGAATAAAAACTATTGGTTATTTTAGAGTGATAATTCATAACGTTGGCTCAACAAGCTTTGTTCAACCTAGCCTAAAGTGATTAAGTGATGATGACAATTACCTACAATAAACTTTCTTTTATGATGGTTATGTGGGTGGAATAATCTCATGATGATTATGGCAATCCTACATTGTTATATGTTGAACCTCATATCTCTCATGATACAGACATTGTTATGCTAAACCGTGTAACACTGTAAGATGGTGATATTTGAGCCTTTAAAAAAGGAGTGGAATGATGCTCTTTCATAAACTTATGAGTAGGGGTGTAAACGGTGCAAGTACGGTGCGAGTTTGGCCATACCCATACTCATACTCATTTAATTTAGTGGGTCCAGTTCTGGTTCTAGACCCACAATAATCAAAATCTTGACCCGCACCACACATGTACCCATAATAATAGTGGGTTTGTGGTGCGGTTATGAGGGTAAGCGGTTCTATGTAAACATTATATTTTTTATGTAACAAATTTTATGACTATGTTCTGTATACTCTTATACAACAAGATATTGCTATTATACATGATATAAACATGCAATAGTTATATTAAACAATGTAATACTTTGTAGATTGAAGATTAGTTGAATTAATTCTTTATATATTTGTAGCCATCATCATAGTCTTTTAATAATTTAGCATATCACATAAATAATTTGATTTTAAGGTTACACATGTTGCTCATGTTTGCAACTAGAATAGTTCATTCTCAATTAGATGACTAGTCCCTAACCTTATTATAATTAGAGAAATATGTAATTTGAAGTTTTATATTAATTATAGTTGTAAATTATGATATAATAACATATAATTAAAGTAATTATTTATGTATAGTGGGTTCATGGGTTTGCGGATATGGTTCCAAGCATACCCATTAGTGGACCTACTTATATGCGGGTCAATGGTTATGCGGGTCCACAGTTCTGTGGGTCCAAAAATTTAGACCAGTGGCGGGTTTTTTAAGGGTCCGGATTTGTGGGTCCGCGGGTCTACCTATACCAATTTACAGCCCTACTTATGAGAATGGTCTTATTGACCTTTGGGCATGTCTTGAGCCCTGATGGAGGTGTAATCATCTTTGTGATGGGACAAGTATTAGTATCTTGTAGTGATGTGATAAGGAATATGTCTCATACGTTTTACATCTTCTAAGGTTACAACATACCTATTTTTTATAGTATTATGTTAGGGTTTGTATGTCACATGATTGATGAAGTCAAAATATACCCAATTGACATTAACTAATCAAGTGAAACCCTAATCATGCATTGCCCTGTTATGTAGAACCATTCCATTGTGAGGATTTGGTGGATGGCAAAACACATTTTCTTGAAGGGAAGCCCAGAGTCGCATATTGTTGAGTATATACGAATGCAAGAGATTGTGTGTTTGTGACATCCTAATCCTAAGGTTCTAAGGATGACTATGGTCATACCTCGATAGGAGACTGACTACTGTCATATCTCAAATATATTATATGACATGTGATCAAGGACAACTGCGGTTGTACCTCAGATGATAGGGTTATGTATATCCTTGTTACCAGTGTCATGGCCTATATACCAAGGGTGGACTAGGATATTTGTAGCTTGACCTTATGTGACATTGTGAATGACTCATACTGATCAAGAGAGGATGAGATCTTAGGATTCTGACTCTCCTAGATCTTTTACATAACTAATTTTGACTTAGCAACTGTCAGTGGAAATTTCAGTGGTATATCTCAAACTCCCCAGTGCTTAATAGAACATGTTGTCCATCCATGTAGCAAATCGGTTTAGGAATAAATACAATTCAAATCAGTTAATAACCCATGCTTGTTTCTTATAATGTGTAGTTTTTATATAATGTGGTAAGAGAAATCAACTATTTATAAATGTCAGTTTTATCTATTCCTTTACATGTCAAGTTAATCATCCTTGTTGTTGGACTATCTATTTAATCTATTTAACTTATTTATAAATAACCTAATGTAATCAATAATTGTGAAAATTATATTTCTCACTAGGACATGGGCTTCACCTGGTGGGTAACCACATCTTTTTAGGTGATCATCTGCGATGTCATTAGGTTCATGGAGGTGAAGAATAAAAACTTCGAGAACAGTAGAAGTAGAAGGTTGGCTAGTGTTAGAGTGCCCTATAGTTGTCCTTGTACTCTTAGGTCCAGACAGGAAATGTTTTGTAAATGATGTGTATATTGACTTGAGATTTTGGTAGTACAATGTTGTTTGTATATGGCATGTATATGTTGGTGAGAGATACAGGCACATAATATAGCAGTAGAAATAAAAAAATTATTTATCTCTATTCCAATAACAAAAAATCATGTCAAATACTATGAAATAGGAAGGATGGTTTAGCGAGTTATACTTGTTCCTATACTAAGTCCAGCAATAACAACTTACTTCAGTGCAAATGTGAATAAGTTGCCCTTGGATAGTGGCTGTGTAGCTCCTAGTCTTCACCACGAACAACAAACATGACAACTTATGCATCACCTTCTGTGATTTGACCATAAACTACAGGCTGGAGTTATCCTCCTAGAAGAAGCCAAAGGACTCCTACCTCTAGAGTAGTCTGCATGGACCAACTAGAATTCCAGTCACTCAACTAAAATAGATAGGAATGAGTTTTTCCTCCCGTTGGTGTATTAGATACCAACTTGCTCTTCCAAAACAACGATCCTCAGTTGTTCTCTCTCATAGCTATCCCTCCTTTGTCGGGTAGGACTTGCTTGGGCTCTCTTAGATACCACAACCAGAGAGGAAAACAATTCATAGAGGAACTAATTATCAGTTGTCTGTGTTGTTGTTCTCTGGGAAACCCCCAGTACCCCTCTATTTATAGGAGAGATTTGGAGTAGGGTTCCCAGTCTGTACAAGATTTGTGCAGGAGTGGAAGGGATCAAAAGATCTTAAATTTTCACAACCTGAAAACCTTAAATTTTCCCAAATGGTCATCTGCTCACATGACATGGTTGTCTCCCACTGCCAAACTGGTTGATTGGTAGTTTCTCGATCACATATGAATGTTCGTTCGGCCCAACCGAGCTGTGTCAACCAAGAGAGACGCCCACCTCACTCACCCAGATGTCCGTCTGGTGTGTCAAGATGAGCCAGTCGGTTCAAACACATTAAATCAGTCAGTTCAAGGGTAGAACTTAGCCAATTCGAATTCAAATCAGCCTAACAACCCAAATGACCACCTCAACACTTGAGAAACCCATCTGGCTGCCCAAACAACTGTCTCACTCAGTGAGATGGTCATTTGGCATACTGATCAACCAATCAGTTGATATGTTGCATGAATTGAATACCTAAGCACTTTAGTAATCAATCCAATCATCATTCAAGATAAACTCCTCTTCTATATGAATTCCTTTATGTGTGACCCTATATGTCCCATATAACATTGGTAGTGAATGTCCATAACTAAATTATGACATCACAAGAAAGGAGCGGTGCCTAGGCGTACATCAGTGCTACCCAAGTAAATGGAAAGTTGGATAACAACTTTAAGGTACAATCCATGTAAGGTGTTGTAGTGATTGTATATTTCCTTTATCACTGATATCTAGGATGAACTCGAGGAATGGAATAATCATCCTCTCAACATTCAATCCATGTTTCTTGAACCAAGAGTAGACTGTATGAGATAATGTGACCTTAATATCATCTATTGATTCACATGTGCATGCACATGCATTTCTCAGTCTCGCTTATCAAGTGGCTATGATATCATACTCCGTTATGAGGGGAAATCCCATATCTATCACTCACAGTCTATCCCCATGTGACAAAGTCACAAAATCATCACCTTTATATCAACCCATGTTTTAGGACTGCATTTTATGATGTTAAAGCGTACCCAATGACATATGATGAGTGTAGTGATTTCAGGTCTAAGAACCACAATCACCACCTTCACTATGAGAGATGACTATGTTCAATAATGAAGGTTTCCATGTGTCACTCTCAAGGTGGGTCTGTCCAATACACTTTTCCCTAACATGTATATATTTGCTTGGTTTGATATTGCCATATCATCAACCAATCGACACTCTAGTATTTAGTGTTACTATTGTCTTTCTATCTTCCACAATACCAACCGAATAGAGACATAATAAGAATGTACACACTCTTGACATATGTATGATCTCATCTTCTATGTCATGTACTTGAAGACATACATCATTGAGTATAGTCATTCTTTATACATTCATAATATTTCCTCATTATCTCATAACTGAGTAAAATAGAATGAACTAGAAGCTTGCCTTTATATGTCTTAATCAAATCCTTTATGGTCTATGCCATGTCGATCATCACATAATTTTCTCTATGGGCATACCTTACCAACAGACTCCCACTTGCACTTAGAGACAATCAACCATGAATCATATTCTTAGCGATTTGAACATGCCCACCATGCTTCTGCTATGCAAGTGCCTTATTAGGTGGGCTAGAAACACTTTACTATTTAGTCAGTATATTGCACATTTCTTATCTCCTCTCTAAGATAAAACCACCATAATATGGTATCTAATATTCCATGCCTAACAATTAGCTCCATTGTTGACATAGTATCACTGCTGATTCATTAATGGTTGGAAAATCTATAAGTTTATCATATGAACCTTTAGATCAATATAGTATCACTTTGTCTTTGCAACACAAGTATACTCAACATCTCTTGTAGAATAGAATTGATGTATAGTAGTTCAAACCCCTTCCAAATAACAACATTCTCCTTTTAAATCAAACATATTTTATTGTGATCACTTTGTCATCATGGAAGCTTTCATGGGTGTAACCCTTTACATCCAACTCTTCCTTTTTATTTCTATCCTTATTGACTAGAAATTTATCCTTAAGTACTTCTAAAGTACTAATGGATATCTTAAATACATTCCAATAACCCTTATTGGACCTTAGTATATCATCTTGTCATGTCTAGTAGATATAAGATTATATGGGATAAGTACACTTATAACATTCATGATAAATCCATTGGTACAACCTTTGGCATATTAATCATGTCATTTCCAATATTCACAATAATTGTAACTTATAGTTCATGAGAGACCAATCTAGATTCTCTCTCATTGAATCCTTTAGTGTTGAACTGTTTCAACGCACTGCTATTGTATGTACTCAAAATTCCATTGTGAAACATTCAAGAACTATATCATGGGCCTTGATCCTTATCTCATAAGAGTTTCACCTTATCCTTCATTGTTGAAGGTGTTTTTCATGTCAAATCTCAATATTCACAATACTAAGATGTTATTCCCCATCATATGTGGAATATTCATATATGCTCCCACGAAATCTTTTGTAATCACATATTTCATCTTTTATCTTGATTCAAGTCAAACTCTTTGACTATCTTGTCAAGTCAAAAGATCCCATCTCTGAGGTTCTTGTTTCAATCCTAGATTGAACCTTGTAGTTTATAGACTTTATTTGCATTCTTGAAGTCATAAAAGCTTTTAGGTTGTGTCACATACACATCCTCTAGATATATTCCTTTTAAGGAATCCCATTTTAATCTTCATATGCTAAATCTCTTAGTCTATTTTAACTATAACAACAAGCTTGACAACTGGTGATGGAATTTGTATCATGTTCAACACCTTAAACTGATTTGAAAAACTTATTCAACCAATTTGTCCTTTTAGTTATCCATGTACATATTTTCCACAAGACCCTATTGCTCCTTTTTGGTGTTACCCCTATAGGTGGTATTATCGAAGTCCTACCTTGTTTTCTTACATGGATCACATAATGGCCTTGAATCATTACTCAGATTATGGTTCTCAATAGCTTCTAGTTGATTAGTTCACTCATCCTATTATGACCAGCCTATTAGAATTGTTGGATTCACAATCCTCCAAGGCCAAATGCATTCTACTACAACTATTTTATTCTGTGTTATATGATGAACCTGAGATTCCACAACATCTTGTGATTCTCTTGGTTTTCATTGTACCCTTTTTTATCTCAAAAATTTCAAGTTTTACTTTTACTCCCACTGATTCTCTAGGAACTCAGTTATCCTATGAACAATACATTTTTATTATTGGATTGGGATAAATAGTAACATTCAACAATTATAGTTTGTGGATAAAACACTTCAAGAAACTACTTTCTCAATGTAGGTTTTAATCCTTTAGACATATTGGGATATTCCCAACTCATATCATATATGATGTCTTTGTGAACCATTCATATGGTACATGATTTAGTGATATATATATACATATATATATATATATATATATATATATATATATATATTTATCAAGATATAAGAATATTATATTAATTGATAATTTTATCACGACTCATCGTGGTATAATTCCTTCTTTCTGATACATCATCATGTTCAGAGGTATTTGACTTGTGATATGTCATCACAATTCTTTGTTGAAGATTCTCAAGATATTGATGCAAATTATTTCAGCACTTGATCTCATCAATGTTTCTTAATGCTTTCATCAAATCATACTTCATTTATAATCTCCTTGAACAATTCAAAAGATTTATGCTTCTAATTGAATTGGTACATATCATCATATTACCTATGAAATGAAGTATAATTTATTATATATAGCATTCATTCCATAAGATCTTCATGCATCATATGTATGAGGTCTGATGGAAGTCTTATCCTCCCACTACATCTAGTGAAGGATCACATGTCACTTTGTGTGTTAATAAGGCTTTGCATGTTTCCTTAGGTTCAATAACCAAGGAAATCTAAGTTAACATCAATATGTATTCTAGACATGCATTTCTTATATGTACATCCAAGGTGACTACTTCTAACAATAATCTTGCTCTATCAATTATGTTCCTTTGGTATTAATGTTAGAAACATATATATTAAAATCTTTTATAGAAAGACCATTTAGATGATTGGGCATTGCCATGCAAGATCATATATTTTGAAATAGAAATATTAACATCTCACTTTATTGATATATCATCCTTGTCATACAAGATGCTTTAAAGTAAATGTTTCTAAGTTATGGCATAACGAAATAGCAGTTCTACTAACTCTATTACATGCCCATTGGGCTAAGATAAATTTAAATGTAGACTAAATCTTCCACAACACTTTCTCCGCCTTGTCCATCTTTGTGCTTCCATGAAAACTTTTACTTCTTTTCGAATCCTGCACATCAATATCTCTGATCTCTATTTGGTATCACATACCAAAGTGAAGAAGTAATAAAATTTATCTTATAACATTTATACCTGATGTGGAGGCCTTAGTTCCTTCCTTCTTCTTTAATTCATCTAACCAGAGTGGGAAATTTCTTTTCCAATGTCTAGGCTGGTGACAATGCTGGCAATCACCTATTACTTTCTTCACACCTCCCTTTGTTTTGAGATAGGAAGACTTGGACTTTTGGCCAGCTTTAGAACCTTTCTTAGATTTTCCTTTTCCTATAGACTTCCCCTTTATCTTGCAAATCATCATCTTGGACTTGGTATTGTCTTTCTTTATTTGTGTCTCAAGTGTTCTCGACATGCCCACCAACTCTGTGAATAGTTTGTCATAGTTGTTCATGTTTTAGTTCATCAAACTGACAATATGACTATGGAAAGGATTCCAGAATAATGTCAGTGGCCAACTCCTAGCCCTAAGGGAATCCCAGTCTAGCTAGCTTCTTCACATACCCAATAAGCTTGATTAAATGAGGACCTACTGGATCTCCTTCTTCCATGCTATATTTGAACAATGCCTTAGAGACATCATATCTCTCTTGTCTTTCCTAATATTGGTACATGTTCTTGAGATGGGTTACCATCTCAAGAACACCCATATTCTTATGTTGCCTCTGTAACTCATAGTTCATGGAGCATAACGCCAGATACTTGACATCTACAAGTCTTCCGTGTGCTTCTTATAAGCATCCCTGTCAGCCCTTGGTGCATTTTGAGGTGGTTCCTCTAGTTTTGGCATTTTGAGGACAAAGAGTTTGTGCTCCTATGTGAGAACGATTCTCAACGTCCTAGAATAGTCATTGAACTTGTTCCCAGTTAATTTGTCCTTCTTAAGGACCGGTCATAGAGAAAAGTGATTGTTGTTTATTTCCATTTGATTCTACATTTGTGATTTTGTCAAAAACTCATTTTTTATTTGATTTGATTTGATTTGGTTAAAATTTGAGCGATCATAATTAGGTCTTTTATTCATTATCATTCTCATTATTTTTTAAAAATTGACAACCCTTAAGTGTCAATTCGGAAAATTGTAGAGAACAATTTTCTAATGGGAAAGATCCAAGATAATTCAATAATGGCCCAACCAACGCCACAAACATAGTTAATTACCAAAATAGGAAACTTATGCCATTTGCATCATATGTTATTCTTAATATGCACAACTGCTTGTCATGATTATCTGTATGCTTCTGGGCCCAGACACTCTAAGAATCACCAATTTTTCTTGACCCAATAGACAATACGATAATAATGAATCTCAAAGAGGCAGAACCTACATCACTACCGTCACACTTCCACGAGGTAGATGGAACACCACGCTAAAGCATAACCTATGCTTCGTCAAATGAATTTTTCATATGTATTTCTATTGGAAATAATCTTAGACTTAGTATGTTAGATTGAGGGATTTTACACACACACACTTATATATATATATATATATATATATATATATATATATATATCTGTGTGTGTGTGTACATATACTTTATCCAAACACCACATATATATTATGTATCATATGTGTGCTATATCTCACAACATAAACACAAAGTACAAAATAAAAAATGAAGGTTATGGCCATATCTACTTATAATTCCTTGGATCCACAAAGAATTACTTCCACCTAGGTCAATCATCACATCACATGCATGAATCTTCTGTTAGTGTAGATTTGTGCTTACCTATGCAGGTAGATCGGTTCAACCCTTGAACTGGTCATTTCATCTCTTGGTCGGTTGGCAGGTCATCATGAAAGGTCGTCTGGCCTCATGTCCAACGGATGTTTGGACTCCTTCCAAACAATAAGTTGGGCCCACCAGGTGCTCATATGGTTCCATCCTTCTATCCTCCACGGTGTTACAAATGGTCGACTCATCTGAAAAATTAGTCATCTAATCTGACTATGATCATCTTCCTCATTGTTGCAATAAAAGAAACTATCCTATTTCTATTTTATTACATTATAAAGAGAAACCTTGAGTTACATTTTAGGGGAGAAAAGGTAGGAAAGAATTGACTTTACATTGGGAACATGGAGGTAGAGGTTCGGTATGCAAACTAATATAAACACGAACAAAACCAAACCATCCATCCACACAAATATTGGGTATTGGGCATAACCATGCTACACATCCACCATCAAAACTGCTTTTGAGGGTGACCCGTGTAAATTGTATATATATATATATATATATATATATGTATATATATATATATCTGTGTGTGTGTATATATATATATAAACACACACACACACACAAATATATATATATATATAAATTAATTAGGGATTATCTAGTCTTGATCAGATACATTTATGAGATGGTTTAAATATTCACATTGTATGCAATAAAGAAATAATTAAACCAAAATATGATCATAATGATCATCCTAAAATATAATAAATTGATGTGGCTCTGATACCACTATTGGGAAATACATGCATAGAGTATAGAAGCTAAAACAAAAAAAATTATCTATCTGCATTCCTATAATAGCAAGATTGCTTCAACTACTATGAAATGGGAAGGATAGTCTAGCATGTTATACCTGATCTTGAAGCAAGTCCAGCAACAACAACTCACTTCAATGCAACTTTGAACAAGTTTCCCTTAGACAGTGGTTGTGCATCTCCTGGTCTTCACCACAAACAACAAACACGACAACTTCTACAGTGCCTCATGTGATCTCACCATGGACTTTAGGCTACAATTGTCCTCCTAGTAGCAGCCAAAGGACTCCTTCCTCTAGAATAGTCCACACAGACCAACTAGAACTCATATCGTTAAACTAGAATAGATAGGAAGGAGTTGTCCCTCCCGTTAACTTACTAGTCACTGACTTGCTCTCCCACAATAACGATTCTCAGTTGTTTACTCCCATAGCTATCCCTCCCTTATCGGATAAGGCTTGGTTGACCTCTCTCAGTCACCTCAACCGGAGAGGACAATAATCTTAAGAGGAACTGATTCTCAGTTGTTTGCGTTGTTGTGCTCTGGGAGGCCCCTAGTACCCCTTTATTTATAGGCGGGGTTTGGGACATGCTTCCCAATCATTATAGGATTTGTGTGGGAGTGGAAGGGACCAGATGATATTCTATTTTTGCAACCTACAAACCAAAAAATGATCATTTGGTGACACAAAAAGCCATCTAGTCACACAAGACGGTCGTATCACACTACCAATTGGTCATTTGATAGTTTCCCAATCGCACACAAACTCAGCAATTTTGATTCCAATTAATATCACATATTAATTACTTACACCACAAGTAATGTACAATTGAAACTATTTAGGAAACATACAGAATGTTCTTTTAGCCCAACCGAGCTGTCTCACCTAGGCAAAATGCCTATCTCACTCACCTAGATGCCTGTCTGGTAAGTCGAGATGAGTAGGTCAGTTCAATCACATTGAACCGGTTGGTTCAAGGGAAGACGTTAGCCAATTCAAATTTTGATTAGCCTAACAACCCGAATGATCCTCTCAACACTTGAGATGCCCTTTTGGCTTCCCAAAGGGTCATCCCTCTCAGTGAGATGGTCATTTGGCGTACCAGTCAGTCAATTAGTTGATATATTTTGTGAATTGAATATCTAAACACTTTAGTACTCAATCCAATCATCATTCAAGATAAACTCCTCTTCTAGATGACTTCCTTTGTGTGTGACCCTATAGGTCCCATATCATGTTGGCAGTGAATGTCCTTAAGTAACTTATGACATCACAAGTAGGGAGAAGTTCCTCATCACACATCAGTGATATCCAAGTGAATGGAAAGTTGTAGAACAACTTTAAGCTACAATCTGTATAAGGTATTGCGGTGATTATATAATTCCTTTGTCACTGATATCCATGATGAACTCGAGGCATGGAATTGTCATCCTCTCAACATTCAATCCATGTTTCTTGAACCAAGAGCAGACTATCTAAGATAGTGTGACCTCAATATTATATCGATTCACATGTGTGGGGACATGTGTTTCTCAGTCTCGCTTATCAAGTGGCCAAGATATCATACTCCAGTAGGAGGGGAAAATCCCATATTTATCAGTCACATTCTATCCTTATGTGTCAAAGTCATCCAATCACGATCTCTACAACAACCCATGTTTTAGGACTGTGTTTCATGATGTAAAAGCTTACCCAACTACATGTGACAAGTGCAGTGATTTCAAATCTTCAAATCACAATCAGCACCTTCACTATGACAGATGAGTATGACCACCAATGATGGTTTCCATGTGTTACTTCAAGCTGGTTCTATTTGATACATTGTTCCCAAACATGTATTTGTGTGCTTGTTTGATATTGCCATATCATGAATATTGAGATTCTGTCATCAACCAACCCACACTCTAGTCTTTAGTGTTAGTGGTGTCTTACCTTCCACAGTAACAACCGACTAGGGACATAAAAAGAATGTACACACTCTTAACATCCATATGATCTTATCCTCCAAGTCATGTACTTAAAGACATACATCATTGCATATTGTCATTCTTTAGACATTCATAATAATCCTCATTATCCCATAACTGAGTGAAACATAATGAATTGGAAGCTTGCCTTTATATGTAATAATCAAATTCTTTATGGTCTATGCCATGTCAATCATCACATGATTTTCTCTATGGGCACACCTTACCAATATATGTGGAATAATGCTTTTTTATATAGGTTGTGGCCTTAGCCACTCAACATATATGTAAATACCTAATATGGTATGTGCTTCTATACATGTAATTGGACTTATATGTAATTATCCTTGAACAAGTTGGTGATGTTTTAATATATTTTAATTTACCCTCTTTTCTAGATATGATATTAATTAGCGATCAATCACACATTCTGTTTTGAGTAATCTCATTTAGTGGGGTAGTGTGTCACATACAACTCTACAACCTTGTTATAGACTTTAGAACAAATACATCTGTCTCCTTCATTTATATGGAACCCATATGATACAATGACTTTATCAAAATTTCATATGCCATTGTTTAGGTGCTTTTTTCAAGCCATAAAGAGATTTGATTAGTCTTCATATTATATGTTCTTTTTTAGGAACAACATAACCTTCTGGTTGAAATTAATTTCTTAATAGATGCCAAAGTAATTAAAGTTCTTATCAAAGAAATTCTAGTACAAGAGCATAAGTATAAAATAGTAAATACCCTTTTGTTTTTTATGTCCCTTGGAAACTAATCGAGCTTTATATTTATTTATAGTCCCATCAATTTTTTTATTTTATTTGGAACATCCATTTACGTTCTATGAGTTTGATACCTCATGGAAGATCCACTAATTCCCATATGTGATTATATAATATAGATTCAATCTCATTATAAATTGCTTCCTTCCTCAAGGAGGAATCACATGAATTAATAGCATAATTTTAGGAATGACAATCATTATTTACAATAAAGATATATAGGTCATCTCTAATATTCTTTTCCTTCCTCGTTCTATTATATCTTCTAGGTTCTACATCATCTACTTCGGAAACATTATTAGTATTAGACGTACTTGGTATATTCTTTAAAATTTCATTTGAAGGAGTAGACACTTCTCCTATAGGGATTTTCATGGGAAAGATATGCTCAAAAAATTCAGCAATGTTATATTCAACAATAGTATTAGGTTCTATAACATTGTTTCTACTTCTAAGAAACAAGAATGTATATGATTCACTATTATCAACATAATTTATAAAAACATAATATAGAGGTCTAGATCCTAATTTTGTTTCTTAGGTTCAGTTAATAAGACTTTAGCTAAGTCCCACACTTTAAGATATTTTAAATTAGGAGGATATCCTTTCCATAATCCATATGGAGTTTTATTTGTCTTTTTACTAAGAATGAGATTTTGAATAAAATAGGATGATAAAATTGCTTCCCCCCACAATTTCTTGAGTGATCTTGATTTAATTAAAATAGAATTCATCATCTCTTTTAAAGTCCTCTTTTTACGTTCAACAATACCATTTGATTTAAGTGAATATAGAGGAGTGCATTCATGTATAATACCATGGGTCACAAAAAAATCATTAGATGAATAACATCATTTCACCACCCCTATCTGAGTAAAAGCATTTTATTTTCCTATTTAGTTGATTTTTTTCTTTTGCTTTATATTTAGTAAACACCTCAAATGCTTCAACTTTTGAATATAATGAGTATAATTTTGTGCAACTAAGAAATCTTCTTCAAATATTATATAGAATCTTTTGTCACCTCCAGACAAATTTTCTTTTAAATCTCCAAGATCCATATGAACTAAATCTAGAAACAAAAAATCTCGATGTAAAATTTGAAGACACTTTGTTTGTAGACTTAGTTTCAACACATACTTGATATTTGTTGTTTAAATGGACAAAATCATGTATATATTTTAGCAATCCTAAAGATTTCATGTGTTGTACATATTTACAATTAACATGAACAAGTCTATTGTGCCATATATCAAAGGTGTCAACAATATAACTAGAAGATGAAAGTCCAATAGAGGAAGAGTTTGGTACATTTAGAAAAAAAGACCATTTGAATAATATGTTGGGAAATACATGCACAGAGAAAGGACACGGAAATAAAAATGTTACCTATTTGTATTCCCATAACAGCATGATCGTGTCAACTACTATGAAATAGAAAAGATGGTATAATGAGTTTATACCTAGTCCTGGAGCTAGTCCAGTGACTACAACTTATTGTACTACAACTATCTTCTAGTTGATCTTGCACAATGTATATGCAACTCCTGGTCTTCACCACAGAAAACAGACTGGACAACATCTGCAGTGACTCCTGCAATCTCGCCACAAACTCTGGGCTGATGACGTCCTCCTACCCTTAGGAAAAAGCCACCTCGCCTCTGTGGATGTCCACATGGACCACCCAAAACTCGTGTCATCATGCTAGAATGTATAGGAAAGACTTGTCTCTCCCGTTGGTGTACTAGTCATGAACCTACTCTCCCATAATGAAGATCCAACACACTCAAGACTCACAGTTCTAAAATGAAACACCAATGGGTTCTTTGATATAGAAATTGGTACATATCTCTTACCTCGACGTTATCTCTTTGTGTTGTTACTACCCTTTTTATGTATATTTCTTGTCTGAACTATGTGCCATTCTAGGGATGGATGCCCAAGTCCACTCACCTTTGGCTATGCAGCCATTAGGAGTGTGGACATACGGTAATAAAGAGTTCCATGATAAGTTATTAGTTGGAATTCTAAACTATAAAACCATTAATTTACAGTTCTAAAATTGAAGCCAATTATCCTAGTGTTATGAACACATGAATAGATACTATATGGATCTAGAAGTTCATATGGATGAACTTAAATATGTTCCAACCATTGATGACATAGCAGAGATACTGTGAAAAAAAATGGAGCTACTTGTTAGGCAAGGAATATCATATAGTATATTACAGAAGTTCTATCTCATACGAGATATAGTACAACGAGGAGTCTAGGAACACGCAATATATGTACTAAAACAAAAATATTTCTAACCCATTGAATTAGCACTTATGCAACAAAAATACAAGGGACATGTTTAGATCACTAAAGATGAGATTCATGTATGATTGGCTCTAAGTGCAAGTGGGAGTTTATTGGTGAGTATGCCTAGAGAGCCAATCATATGATGATTGTGAATACATAAAGGATTTGATGAATAATAACAAAGGCAAGCTTCTAGATCATTTTGATTCACTCAATTATGAGATAATGAGGAAAGATTATGAATGTCTACAGAATGACAATTACTCAATAACACATGTTTTCAAGTACGTGACTTGGAAGAATGAGATCGCACAGATGCTAAGAGTGTGTACATTCTTATTATGTCCCTAGTTGGATATTATTGTGGAAGGCAGATAAGTAACAATAAGACATAAGACTAGAGTGTGAGTTGGTTGATCATAGAATTTCATTAGTCATGATATGGTGATATCAAACCAAGAACATAGATACATGATACAAAATAGTGTATTAGACAGACCCACCATGAGAACAACACAAGGAAACCATACTTGCTAAGTCATAGTTAGCTCTCATACTGAAGGTGGTGATTGTGGTTCTTAGACTTGAAGTCACTACACTCATCACATGCTATTTGGTATACTTTGATAACATCAAAAGTAACCAAGAGAGCCCAAGAAAGTCCTATCTGACTAGGGAGGGATAGTGAGGGAGAGAAAAACTGAGGATTCATCCACACCCCTATAAAAGATTTTGATGAGTTGATTCTTAGGAATGCCATGGTGTAGACACTTGCGTAGGAGCTCTTTGTATCTTTCACATGCTTCAGTAAGGGATTCTCCAGGGACCTGAGTGAACTGTGTTATTCGGCCCGTAATTTCATAGGTGAGAGGAGGATAGAATTTTTCTAGGAAGACATTTTGAAGTTGCTCCCAGGTAGTGATGGGTTCACATTGCAAAGAGTTGTACCAACTCATGGCTCTTTCAGCAAGAGAGTATTTGAAAATACGGAGTCTAATGGCATCATCTGTGACTCCATTTTGCTTTGTCATAGCACATAGATCTATTAACCTCAGAAGATGTTCTTGACTATCTTCTCCTTGCTTGCCATAGAAAGGGCTATTCTGAAGCAAAGTGATCCAATGTGCCCGTATCTTGAAGTTGGGAGCATTTATGGGAGGAGGTTGCACTGGGTGGTGAAAATCAACAGCTTTCGGGATTGAGAACTCCCTAAGGTCCTTCAGCAGTTCTACTACTAGCACTGCTCCTTGTGCTGCTTGGATTTCTTCTTGAACTACAACTCGGGCTTCTTGCATGAGCCTTTCTCTTTGTGCATTAAGGGCTTGAGCTATCCTTTGGGAAATTTCCTCCTCTTGTGCCAACCTTGCTTGGTTTTCTCTACTCTGACGATGAAAGGTTCTTTCTATTTCAAGGTCAAATCTAGCAGCAAGGCCGGAACTGTTCGAGCGGTGCATGCACTAATCTTTGAGGGTACCTAGGACGGAAAGATCTTTCAAAAGTAAGGTGGAAGGAGTAGAGTCAAATTCAAGTAGATGATCGATAGTATCAAAATTAAAAGCAAAATCCTAAATTATCCTTAATAGAACTAGATTTAACTAGATGATTTTGTTGTCCCCGACAATGGTGCCAGAATTTGACATGGAATATTATCTCACTAACAAACTCACCCAGGGTTGAAATCCATGAGTTTTACTAAAATGTTGTGCAATAATACCACCCTCAAGTGGACGAGTCTTATCGTAGTATAGTTGAGGATCGAATCACAAGGGACAACATTTTTAAGAATCTTTTACAGTCAAATCTAGTTGAGTCAAGACTAATATTTAGAACAAAGGTTGGGTTGATGTTAATTAAACTAAATGCAAGGAAAGTAAAGAGCAGGATTAAAGTTGAATCTATATTAATGATGAAGATCGCTGGGGTGGTCCCGAGTTTCACCACCACTACGCATGCAAACATATCTAATCACAAACATCCAGGTAAGATCTAACTATCCAAATAGAACTATTGCGAACTCTCCTGAAGGGATGTTTAGGTTCGTGTAAACATCACCTTTGGCATTAGATTTCTCATCACCGTCTGGATCATACACTTACAGTTCCGAAGATACAGATATCCAACTGATGTTGTGGCCCTCCGTTAGGATGCTTAGGCACATAGAAGCGTCACCGTGGGCTAGATGGCTCATCCGCTCATGGATCATTCACTTACGACCTCAGGGAATCCCATCCTATTTCTAGTCACAGAGTCAATTGTGTTAATCGACATTATATCCTACATATTGAAGTTCTTGCAACATAGGAAAGAATAAGATAAAAGCAAGCAGGCGATCAATCTACAAGCAAACATCGACGATTAATAATGAAATGAAAAGTTATATGCATGCCATGGAATGTTTAACGAAAGACCATGTAAGTATGGGAAGTGGGGCTAGTCCCCACACCCCGACGAAAGGAAACTACTCACTCATGATGTGAGAAAAAAGAAGAATAAGAGAGAGAGAAGATTCCGATATGAGCATGGTGAAGAAGATGGTCGCAAATCGGTGGAGAAATGGTCTTCTATACAATGTCGGGGTAGATCTGGATGAGGAGGGAAGAACACCACGGCAAATGAGGTAGATCTTCTCTCTCTTCATGTGGTCCTTAATCATAGCAGGAGGAGAATCTTGTGGATGTGATGGTGGTGTAGGTGGGCGTGGATGAACGGGTGAATAGACCAGATCTGGGTTTTCACCTCAGCTCTGGGCGGACAGTTGGATGGATGGCAATGAATGGATGGTAGTCGTCGGATCTAGGTTTGCGCCTTAGGTGCTAGGCCAGCAAAGGAGGGTCTTGGCATCTTAGATCTATCTCCCCCAGGGGTTGAGTGTTGATGGGAACAACCTGGATGGTGGTGGGAGATGATGCATTGGAGGGCTCGATCGGTGGGTATTTATAGGAGTAGGGCGGCTAGGGTTGCGGTTCCACCCTGCTGCAGACCGTGGGTGTAGTTCTGTGGGGGCTGATGTCACAGTGTTGGTTAAGTTGGTGCTGGTAATCATGGTTATGGTCGTGGAGTGAAGGTGCAGGTCGTGATTGCAAGGTTGGAATGACACCGCGGGTCACGATCTATGGTGAGGAGATATAGGTCACGATGGAGGATGGGCTGGCGTTGGTGGCAAAGTTTAAGGGGCCGTGATCATGGGAGTCGTGAGCAACTTTGTTGTTGATGGAGGTGAGCGGATGAAGCAGAGGGCATCGTGATCACAGGAGTGGCATCGATGATGGGGTGCAGTCGAATGGTGAAGACGTAGACCGTGACCCTAGAAGTGGAAGCATTGATGATCACGATTGGTAGAGAAAGGTATCGCGGTTGTATTGTAGGGCAGGAGGGACGATGGTGGAGGTATGATCACGATTATGGAGGAGACGATCGTGATGCAGGTGATGGATCACATTTTAGTTGAAAGAAGTTGACATCGCGATGGTTGGAGATTGATCACGATCTGTAGGCTACGTGGATGAGACTAGGTTGTGAATAGGAGGAGGCCGCGAATGGAAGTGGGGGTGTGATCACGGTTGGTGCACATGGTCGCGGTTGTCCTTCTTGGGTCTTGGTTTTTGTGTTGCAGGTCACAATTCTCTGACGGCATGGTCGCAGTTGTTGGCAGAGGGAACCACGGGCAGAAGGAAGGAGCAAGTCATAGTATGTAGCTATGCAACACTGGTCACGGTCTGTAGGGGAGACGACTGTGGTGTGCTCGTGAAGGTGAGGACCTCATGCATTGTGTAGAAGGGATAGCGGTCTGGAAGTCGAGGTGAGATGGTTGCGATGGTGAGGTACTATGCAATCACGATCGTGAGGGGGAGGTTGATCGCAGTGTTGTTGGATCGTGAGTGGGGTCGTGATTAGGGCAGGAGCCCATGGGGGAAAGAAGGGAGTCGTTGACTACTACCGCGGTCTGGAAGTCGAGGTGAGATGGATGCGATGGTGATGTACTATGCAATCACAATCATGAGGGGGTGGTTGATCGTGGTGCTGCTGGATCATGAGTGGGGTCGCGATTAGGGCAGGAGCCCATGGGGGAAAGAAGGGAGCCACTGACTGTTGCTTACCCAAGTAGGCTCGAACAGACCAAGGCCCAAAATGGAGTATTGGGATGAGAAAACAAGGCCCACTTACCCAAAATGACCTACACAAAGGTGCAAAAAATTCCATAAAAATAGGGATGATTCCGATTAAACCAAAACAAGTCAAAAGTTAGAAGGTATGGTCGATAAACATGAGAATGTAAGCAAAACTGGGCCAGTTGAGGCGACTAAACCCTGATGAATGCACATTCATCAATCACCCTAAAAAG
The DNA here is from genome assembly GCA_963693085.1 of Alisma plantago-aquatica. Classification (NCBI taxonomy): domain Eukaryota; kingdom Viridiplantae; phylum Streptophyta; class Magnoliopsida; order Alismatales; family Alismataceae; genus Alisma; species Alisma plantago-aquatica. Next base: position 1,959,690,944 of record OY856409.1, on the reverse strand, counting down.
CGATTTTGATGGTGGATTTGTAGCGTGATTATGGCCAATAAACCAATTATATGTGCATGGTTGTGTGATTTGTTTATCATGTTTCATCTTGGTCCGCATACCGAGCCTCTATCTCATCTTCCCAATGTAAAGTTAATTCTTTCTTACCCTTACTCCCCTCAAATGTAACTTAAGGTTTCTCTATAGTCATGCAAAAGTAGGATAGTTACATTCTTGTTATGACAAATATGGTGATTCACGTTAGACGAGTTGACCACTTCATGTGACGAGATGACCGACTGGAGGACCGAGGAGGGCTGATGACAAGAGACGAAAACTGACCAACTAGTGGGTCCAACCGATCATTTGGAAGGAGTCTAGATGTTAGTTGGGCAGGAGGCCAACTAATCATTTTAGATGACCATACAACTGGCCAAGAGGCAAGATGACCAGTTTAAGGTCTGAACCAATCAACCTAGATTGGAAAGCAAAGATCTCCACCAACAACATGTTCATGCATGGCATGTGAGGAAAACCTAGCTTGAAGTAATTCCTTGTGGCTCCAAGGAATTATAGTAGACATGTCCATTACCATTGATTTTATTTTGTATTGCATGTTTACGTTGTGGGATATAGCATGTTTATGATACATACTATATATGTGCGGTGATTGGATAAAATATATATACATAATATATATAAAACCATCAATTGAATATATTAAGTCTAAGATGTTTTCCAAGAGCAGAACACATGAAAAGCTTGATCGACCAATCATAAGTTACACCAAAGAATGGTGTTATGTCTATATCATGGAAGTGTGATGGTAGATATGTAGGTTATGACAAAGCAATGTGCATGTCTATTATGTTGGTTATTGGGTCAGGCTGTACTGGTGATTCTTAGAGCATCTAACCCTGGAGGCTTGTAAATAATTATGAAAAGAGATGCACATATCATCTATCTAAGAATTGTGTATGATGCAATTGACAAACATTGTCTACCTTAATGATTAACTATGGATGTTGGTGTAATTTTTGGGTGATAGTTGAATTGTTTTGGGTCTTAGCTCATTAGAAAATTATTCACTACAATATTTTGAATAGTTACATGAGGGTTATCAATTTGATCAAAATAATGAGAGCGATGACTAAGTAAACAACTAATAAACATTGTAAAATATTATAATCATATCAAATCAAAAATGAGTTTTTTTCAAACTCTTTTGTAGAATTAATTGGCAAAACACAACAAAACATTTTCTCTGTGACCAATCCTTGAGAACGACAAGTTAAATGGGAACAATTTCCCTGACTGGAATAGGACATTGAGATTTGTTCTAACACAGGAGTGCAAGCTCTTGGAGACTCCAGTTCCAAAAGAACATCTTCCGAATGCTCCCAAGGCTGATAAGGATACTTATAAGAAGCATATTGATGATTTCTTGGATGTCAAATGCCTAATTTTGTGCTCAGTGAACTAAGAGTTGCAACGACAATATGAGAACATGGAAGTTATGGAGATGGTCACACATCTCAAGAACATGTTCCAGGACCAGGCCAGATATGAGAGATATGATATCTCAAAAGCATTGTTTAAATGTAACATGGTAGAAGGAGATCTAATAGGTCCTCATGTTCTCAAGATCATTGGGTATGTGGAGAACCTATCGAGACTGGGATTCCCAATGGGTTAAGAGTTGGCCACATATGTGATTTTGCAATCTCTTCAAGAGTCATATATTTAGTTTGTCATGAACTACAACATGAATGACTTTGACAAGCCATTGATAGAGTTATTGGGCATGTTGAGAATAGTTGAGGCACAAATGAAGAAAGATAAAACCAGGTTTGTGATAATGATTAGCAAGAGAAAGGAAAAGTCTAAATGCAAAGGCTAAGCTAAGAAGAGTTTTGCAACTAGCTAGAGGCCTAAGTCTTTAGACCTGAAGGCAAAAGGAAGAATAAAGAAGGGATTTAAATGTCACCACTGTCACCAGGATGGACACTAGAGAAGGAATTTCCCCCTCTGGTTGGAGGAACTAAAGAGGAACAAGGAAGAAGTAGATGCCTCTACTTTATGTATAAATGTTATATGATAATTCTAAATTTACTTCTTCATCTTGGTATGTGATACCAAATGTAGATCTAACATACGTTGATGTGCATGATCTGATAACAAGTAAAGACCTTCTAAAAGGACAAATATGGATTGTGATGAGAAAGAGTTGATGCAACCTAAGTCCACATTTAGAATTTATGTTAGCGCACATGGCATGTAATAGAGTAACTAGAACTGCGATTTCAATATGCCAATAAATAGAAACATGCTATGGATAGTTACTTATACTTCATAGTACTTGCTTATGACACAATGATATGCATTCAGAAAAACACAAACATAAGTCTTTTGAAGTATTCAAGGATATTATAAATGAAGTATAACTTTGATAGAAGTATTGAGAAACTTTGATGTGATCAAATGTTGAAATATTTTGCATTAAAAGTGTGAGGACTTTCTGAAAGATAGTCATAGCATATCACAGACAATTCTAAACCTAATGATGTGTTAGAAAGAAGGAATCACATCATGAAGAGTCCTGATTTGATTATCATGTAATCCAGTCTTCTAATTTCCTTGTTAGAAATATGCTAAAGACTAAAGCGGGTTACCATCCAAAATGGTTTACAAGACACAATATGAGATATGGAATATGAGAATGTCCCTACACATATTATGGGTTGAAACAGATATAAAGAAAGAAGTTTCTTAAAAGGTGAATCCACAAACCATAATTGTTGAATACTTCTTTTGATCCCAATCCAATAATAAAATTGTTTTGTTAAAAAGGGTAACTAACTGCCAAAAGAATCTATGGGAGTAAAAGGACAACTAGCAAGAATCACAAATTGTTGTGGAATCTCAAGTTTGTCATGTAACTCAAAACCTTGTAGTTCTAGTAGAATGAATCTGAGTTTGAAATATTGTGAATCCAACAACTCAAATACGTTGGTCATAATATGATGAGCCAACATATCAACTAGAAACTATTGAGAATCAAATCTGAGAAATGGCTTAAAGCCATTATGGAGTCCATGTAAACTTACAAGGTATGACCTTGTTGGTACTACCTGAAAGGGTAAAACCCAAAAGGTCAAGTTGGGGTCTTATTTTAAAATACCTACATGGGTAATATAAAAGGAGAAATTGGTTATTAAGGTTTTGAAGTCAGTTGAAACTGTTAAACATGAAGAAATTCCTCAACCAATTATCATGCTTGTTGTTTCAGCCAGAATAGACTATGTGATTTGGCAAATGAAGCTTGAAACTAGATTCGATAAAGGAATATTAAATGGGATGTTTATGTGACACAACCTAAAGGTTTATAACTTCATTAATGCAAATAAAGTTTATAAGCTACAAGATTCAATGTAAAGATTGAAATAAGCATCTCAGAGATGAGCTCTTTTGATGTGACTAAATAGGCAAAGAGTTTGTCTTGAATCAATTAAAGATGAAATCTATGATTACAAAAGATTTACTAGCAGCATATATGAATATTCCAAATATTGATGGGGGATAACATCTCAATATATGATATTGATATCTGGCATGGAAGAACACCTTTAGAAATGAAGAATTATGTGAAACATCCTATGAGATAGGGATTGAGATCTATGAAAATAGTTGTTAAAAGTTTCATGACCTAAGTATGAGTACATATAAATAGAAAGATACTAAAAGAGTTTGTTATGAAGGATTCTAAGAGAGAGAATCTGACCATTTTTAAATGTCATTAGTCTCTCATGAACCCTATGTTCTGAGTCTTGTGAAGAATGGAAATACATGAATGAGATGACAATGGATCTATCATGTATGGTATGTAAGTGTACTCATTCCATATTCTTGTATGTATTGGACATGACAAGCTGATATCAAAATCCAATAAGAGTTATTGGAATGTCATTCACCCATTAGTACTTGAGAAGCACTAATGGGAAAGTTGCTAAAACCATGGAAACAAGGAAGAGTTGAGTGTAAAGAGTTACACTGATGCAAGCTTCTGTAATAATAGAAAATAATCGCAATATTAAAGTGTGTGTTTAATCTTAAAGGAAGAGTTATGCGATGATCTCGATTTTCTCTCTCTTTCAACTCAGGCACATTTTGACTTACGAGATGTTCTAATATATTCGAAAACCTCCTTCACTACTCCATAATGACTTTAAGCCACTTTTTTTCTAAATTGATAAGTTGAATTTGATTAAATATCACTTTGCACTTATATATGCCCTTAAATTGAGTTTTGAGCAAAGTAACATGATTATTCTGAGAAATCAACTTCTAATAAAAATGGAACCATTTTAGTAAATTCTCTTTTCCATAAAATGTATTTCATGTTGTAGAGAATTCAATTGTGATTCCAATGGTTGAAAAATCACCTGAATCGGACATCCAGATTCCAAGTTATGGACCTTTGAAGCTTGGATCAATTACAAGCATTTTACTTGGATTTTATATGATTTGTGACCCAATAGGGGCTAAAATTGGCACCGGCCCTCTAACCCCATTCCCTTCCTTGGTGAATTTTGGATTCCCTCCTCACCCAATCGTAGGTCCACATTTTGATATGCTTTCTTTTGAGTCATCAGATCTTACTCACAAGGATTTGCTCCTTAGATCCAACAATCGATACGCTTTCCCCTACCTCTGTACTGTTCATCAGCTCCATGGAGCCGACCACCACCTAACTTCTCCTCTAGCTCTTCCAGTCGCCAACTTTCTAGACTTTTTTTGAGAAAATTAGCGAGCCCATTCCTTCCCATTCACTTTTCTCTATGGTTCCCCTCTCTTTCTCACTTGTCTTGGGTGCCCTAGCACCCCCATTTTCCCTCCTTTCCTCCTCCAATTTGTGGTGGTGCTACTAGTAGCCATTATTAGATATTTCCTCCATAGCCCATCTCCTTGCCCTTTTTCACATTCTACAGCCTTATGCAGCCAAGGGGAAATCAAACGGTAGACTTTAGGGACCTTCAGGGCCCCACGAGGCTTCCCCCATGATCTTCAGAGAGGGTGCCACCATGGGAGTCGCCTCAATGAAGGTAGGTCGTATGCATCTAGGGTACAATGAGGATGGAGGTCAATGATTCCTGGACCAAGTCAACAAATTCCAACGGCAAATTGAACATCGCCACCTCAGCTTGCACCTTCCCTCTCTGCCCTCCTTCGACCACAGTCAATGGGACCATTCTAGGCCAGTCATGAGGTGCCATGTGGTCAAACGCCCTTCCCACAACCCCCTCTCTCTCGAGATCCCTCCCTCACAACTCAAGAAGGTGTAGATCTCGGCCGCCAGATCATGACTCGACGGCCATATCTTGGTAAGTTTCTTATCCTTTTTCTAAATCTATTCTTAAACTTGAAAAGATCATAACTTCCCATTCCCTGGGCCATTTTTTCCATAAAATATATGAATTTTGATCTAGAGAACCTGATATTTTTAGTGGGACTAGTTTCAAGGCCTATTTCTGTTTGTCATTCTACTTTTTATGCTAAAAGATATATTATTTGATCTCCTTCTACATGTTTGATTCCATGTAATGCTTAAGCTTGATCTGTTGTGCTTCAAACCTCTATGATAGACTAATACCAATATCTTGTATAACTTTATGCATAAAAATTCGAACTTTATCCATCCTTATACCCTATAATGATCTAGTGTTTCTTAAATGACCTAAAATGGTCTTTTATGCTAAAGGTTACCTCTTTAATGCCTAAAGTTGATTCTTTGTATCCAAAAACCTTGTGCTCGATCCAAATTAGTAATTTTTGATGCACACTATTATAATATTCAGATTTTCTCATACTTGTACTCCTTTTAACTAATGATGTACTTTGAACCTTGAATATGCTTAAGATGGATACTTTGATGATAAATCTCCAACCTTGCTCTCATGATGATCTATGTTATGCAATAATCTCATATCAACATCTTAAGATGTTTATGATACCTAACTCATGTGGACCCCTTCTAAACTCTAATAATGACCATATTACATGATAAAGACTCAAAATGACTAGTTTGACTATGTTGATGTCTAGGTTTCTTATCTTACTTGGATCTCATGATTTATCTAATTATGATATTGAAAACCTAATACTAGATCTCTAATTTAGTAGTGATGTGTCACCCTAAGATTTATTGTGAATCCATGATGTATGATGTAACATGATAATGGACATGCATGACGTAGTTTGAGATAATTGAGATCAATGATGTATGATATGAAACCTAGATCAAGGTTACACATCCAACCATCATAATAATGATTAACCAGGCCTAGTCTAGCTGATATTGATCCAATTATACTTATTTGAATCCCATGATCACATTGTGAACTCAATTGCCAAGATCTTATCAAAGTTATTACCTATGATTTCCTAATCAATGGTTAATCACATGCTCTACTCGCAAGCTACATTTTCCTCTTGACCCTACTATGATATTGGCTTTCTTGTATGTATGCTCATATGAATGCTTGGCTACTTGGTCGAGCTATTATTTCTATGATTACTACTATCATGATTGAGTATTCTACACTATCAAACCTTGAATATAATGTAAAAAAAATGCATTGTGTAACCTAATGTTGACACAATGGATAACATAACCTAAAACATGCTTTGTATAAAATGATGTCGTTAAGTGTCCTCGCTTAGTTTCATCTTGTTGACTATGATCATGTTTCTAGCCAAGCAACTTTTGTATTATTATTAAATTGTTTACATGTCCTTTTCATAGCGTACTTAATGCTTTAGCATTAATATGTTTTGTTTGTCAAAAGAAGTTCTTAGACTCCACATCTGGAGGAAACTTCATGCGTCAAATCTATGACAGCACATGGAAGGTTGTCACCCTTGGAGCTGAAAATCAAGCCGACTGGGGTAGACCAATAAGTAAAGGAGTGTTGAAGGTTTCTAAGGCAGAAGCTACTCCTGAGTACACGTTTATTGCCAAGTCTCTTAAGCTTCTAGTTGCCAAGCAAGACCAACTTGAATCATGTTTTTTCGCCTATGAAAGAAGATGTTCGCCCCCTCGACAACAAGAACAAGTCAAGTCTACTTCACTATTATGTGAAGCATGTAAAGACACCAATCATTCTACACTAGCCTATAATATCCTCTATAATGTTGTTCTAGGCAATACTTGTACCCAAGGAGATAATGGTCAAATGGAAAATCTGAATGCTATCAACACTATCCCTGGTAAATGGTATTATAATCCAAATCAGAACAGGAACCATCCAGGTTTTCAATATGGAAATCCATCAGGAGAGGAAAACTCGCAACAACTTCGTTTGAATAATCAACAACAAGGCCCTCTAGGATTCTAGTATAACCAACAATAAAATTTCAGGAATCAAGGGAACTTTAGAGGTAACTTCCAGAATAGAAACTACAACAATTATCAGAACAATTCTCAGTTCCATAATCCGAACCAAGTCCCTTATTAACAACAAGGATAGCAAGTCGGTCCCATCTCTCCTGATGACAAACTCTCAGCCATTGAGAAGATGTTGCAGTTGCAACAGACTATGACATCAGACCAACAAGCCCATCAGAAGGCTATTGAATCTCAGCTAGCTCAACTGTCGGCTAGCCTCAAGCCACCTTCTGGAGCTTTCGCTGGCCAACCAGAGAACAATCCTAAACATCCAGAGCAATTGAAGGTTGTCACCACCAGGTCTGGAAAAGACTATTCTGATCCTCCTGTAAAGACACCCATGGTTGTTACGGACGATGATGACTTTGTGATTGCTCAAGATTCTACACTACCTGAATTTCAATCGAAAGAACCACCCACCGCCGATAAGACAGACAAAGTGAGTTCTGAAGAACCTATTGTTGTAGAAGCAGAAGACACACCTGAGCCAGATGTGCTAGTGTACAATCCTCATCCTCCTTTCCCAACTCATTTGAAGTAGACAAAGCTTGATACTCGATTCAACAAGTTCAAGGAACCTATGAAGAAGCTTCATGTTGATATACCCTTTCTTGATGATTTGGCTGAGATACTATCCTGGACGAAGTACTTGAAGTATATCCTCACAAGTAAGTATATAACTAAAGAATACGAGACATTTAAGTTAGAAACAACCAACTTCGACATCATTCAGAGTAAGATGCCCAAGAAGTAGAAAGACATAGGATCCTTTGGGATTTCGTGCCATATTAGTGAATCTTCATGTAAGAAGGGATTGGCCGATCTTGGATCTAGCATCTCTATCATGCCACATAGCCTTTGCAAGAGGCTAGGGTTTGCATAAATGCTTCTGTAAAGAAATGAAATCACCTCTATACTAAAAATTTGAGCAATATAACCTCCAGTCCAAACATACTCAGAAGGCATGATGGAGTGGGTGTAAATTTTCAAATCTTTATATAATGGTAATTAAAAGACCAAAGTATAGCAGTGGAATAAAAACATGACTATATTCAATTATGAAACAAAGGGTTACAAACTTACATCACAAGGATCCATGTAGAGGAAATCTAAACCACCTCAAGATTGTCTCCAATCTTTAACTTCACAAACTAAGTCTGGGTCCACATGCCAAGCCATCGATGTCCTCCACCTAGGGTTGGAACCATACCCCAGCAAAAGAGAAACAATAGGAGCCATCAGCAAAGGCTGGTATGTGCATACTAAAAAGCAAATTGAGAAATTTATAAAGATTAAGGGACATCAAAATAAAAGGCTTCCCATGCAAAAGATGGGGAATCACACATCCTCCATCCCGGGTATGGGGAATCACACATCCTCCATCCCAAAGATATCACAATGTTTCCATGTTTCATAATGAGACAAAACCAATGTAATTACACTACTCTAGTGCTACTGAATCACATAGCATGTTAAATGTAGAGGCAAGTAGAGAAGTATAGTCAGATTTATACAATTGTTGCCATCACATAATGGAAAACACAAACATAAAAACAAATCCACTTCAAAGTGGGAAAGAGACATCACATGTCAACCAGTAACTTCCACATCACAGTGGGCATATCAAAAAGTAAACATCCACATCACAGTGGGCATATAATATCAAAAGTCTAAATTGCACCAAGGCAACAAGATAAGATTCAAAGAGAATGTTTATGATCATAAGATCAATAACAAAATAAGATACTTCACATGAAGCATGATTTCAAAAGAACAAGACAATGTGTAGGCTAATGTCCATAGGACCAAAAGTAAAACAAAAATAGGATAATTGGTCAAGAAGAATAATTGGGGATGCAAACATACCTCAACTTTAGAGCCAAACGATCCAAAGTTCAACTACATCCAAGCCTAGGCTTCCAAAGAACCTATTATGCATATATGTGGAATTAGGGTTAGGTTTCCATTAATTATGCAAAACCCTAAAAATCGCCTTTTTATTATTAGTGAATTAGGTTATCAAAACTAATACATATTTTAGGTTATATTTTCCTGAGTTCAAAACATATTTTACTATATTTTTCTGACTTTTATATATTTAGTTATGAATTATACAAGTTATTACTTATTTAGGTTAATCCATTAAAATCACATATTGTTTAGATTCGATTCAAGAAACAAAGCTAATACCATTGGATAGTTCTTGTTTTTCTGAATCCAATGACTATTTATTTGTAATTTTCTGATCAACCATTAATTAGTTTTTAATTTTCAATCACCAACCAATCAGGAAATTACACATCATTGAACTGATTTGCAACAAATAAGAGAGAGAGGGAGAGGCCATGTGGACCTGGGTCATCCAATCAGAACTGCCCAAATCAGCAGGGCACTCGACCAGCTCAACGAGTCTAAGCGTAAAAGCAAAAGAAAAAGGGACACACAAAAAGACTAATTTGCCCCTGATCGAAAACAAAAATGTGAAAGACAACGCGGAGGGTAGAGATGAGAAAACATAACAGGGCATCTTCCTCCCCCGATCTTGCCTCCCCGACAGACAAGCCATGGCTCAAGTCTGCTCCAGGTGCGAGACCGATGCTAGAAGCTGGGAACCCAACACCCACAGTGAAGACCGCCACTGACATCGCAGTCACCCGCCGACCACAGAGAACCAAAAGACAGAAGTGAAACCCATCACAGAGAAACATGCACAACAAAGAAGAGGACTCGCCTAATGAACACAATGATCAAAACTGGGCAGAAAGGGGGTTTTCCAAAACGCACCTGCTCCGAATCAATTGAAGGCCTAGAAGGCAAGCCTAGCCACCAATGAAGACATTTGGGCACCTGGAAAGGGAACCAAAGGTTCCCACTTCGCTTCCGAGAGAAAGGTGACCGTCGGAGGTAGCTGGAGTAGGGAAACGGTTCACGGAGTTTGAAGAAGCCGAACTAAAGCAGGAAACCAGGCCCTGGGATCCCTACGGAGGTCAGGGAACAAATTCCTGGCAGTCCAATCGCCTGAGGTGATGAGGAGATGCCACAGAGCGAGAAACAGGGGCGGAAATAGAGAGCATTGGTGGCGCCCCATGGTTTGGGATATCAGGGTATAAATACCCATGAAACTAGGATGAGAAGGTGCGGGAAATAATAAGGAAGGACTGGGAGAAAGAATCGAAGATGGAAACAGGGGGAAGGGGAAGAAATTCAAGCAGAAACGATCACTTGCCCACCTGGTTTCCAAAAACAAATCCAGAGGTAGGGGAAAACCTGGGCACCACATGATCAAGATCCAACGCTCCAATGAGAAGCCTGAGATTCCAAAGCCAGCGTGACACATATAACTCAAAAATCAAATCCGATTAAATCAAAGTGTGAATGCATTATTTCCTTATTCTCTCTCTCTCTTGATTTGGGGGTTCAAACATTAACCAAATTAAGCCAAATTTTGCACATAGGTTAAATTAGGCATGTAGATTCTAATTTTATACTTAGTTTTGCCTTTTGTAAACTTTTAATGTGTTAAATAAATCAAATCATATTTTCTCTTTCCTCCTTCATTAATGATATTAAGATTATCCAAATTTTATGAAACTTGACCCACAAGTCATATTTAATGTGTTAAATACGAATTTTCCATCAATTTTACACGTTGGAGAAGTTTGAGCATTTATTTAATATTTTGGAAGATTCTACACACTTTCTCTCTCCTGATTTAACCTTGTAAGCAAACTTTCTCCAAATTGGATGAAAATTTACCCAAAGGCTATATTTATTATGTAGATTACGGATCTAAGATTATTTTCCTCTTTTAGACTAATATATTATTTTTATTTATTAATTACACCTCTTAGGAAATTTCTCTCCTAACTTACCATATTATTTCAAGATTGTCCAACTTAAATGAAAATTGACATGTAGTCTTATTTTAATGTGTAGATTAAGAATTTGAAGTCTATTATTTAATTTGAGGCTTTCTTATATGAATTATGTCACATGGCCCACTAATGGCCCAATAACTATATTACTCTTTTTCAATTAAGTTCTTTATCATCTTATTATCACCAAATAAATTATATGACATATTAGATTACATTTTTCATGCATTAGATTATTAGGTTCACTCTAACCTCAACCTTGTTTGGTCAAACCCAAAAGGTCACAGTTCTATGGTAGGGTTATAGATCTGGTATGTTACAACACTCCACCCCTTAAAAGGATTTCGTCCTTGAAATCTATAGATCCAAACATCAACTATCAACTATTCTCCACCCCTTAAAAGGATCAACCTAACAAGTCAAACAAAACATCTTTTTAGAACTACCCTCATCTCTTAGTTATGAAAGTATTTAGAGATTAATATTTCTCATGTATCCAACTAAAGTCACCATCTAGGATTGAGATTTAGGTCCTTGTGTCTCTAACCTATCAACCCTACATGAACATCCAAAAAGTCGTAGGGTAGGTCAACTACACCATTATATCAATCCTAGTCAAAATCTAGGGTTAGATTCTACTCAACTAGAGTTTCTCTTCATTGCGACTTAGTTGAAGAAAACATCGATAAATCTGAGAATTTTTTTTTGTACATATAGTAATGTAATTGAAAATAATTTTAGGCGATAAAAACTTTTTGAGATGAAATAAAATGTGGATCCAAAATCAATTGCAGAAACCAAGTCACAATATTTCCATATGAATATTTCCTCATAACCTAATCTTGACCTCAAACCAAACCTTATTACATAAGAAGATCATCATTGATCAAATCTAGGGTCACATCTCACTTAGAGGTAACTAACTAAGTCAAGGGTTCTATAGGGAGACAAAAATGAAATAGTCGATTCCGACTACCATGGGCTCTGATACCATGCTGTAAAGAAGTGAAATCACCTCTCTACTAAAAATTTGAACAATATAACCTCCAGTCCAAACATACTCAGAAGGCATGATGGAGTGGGTGTAAAATTTTCAAATCATTATATAACGGTAATCAAAAGACCAAAGTATAGCAGAAGAATAAAAACATGACTATATTCAATTATGAAACAAAGGGTTACAAACTTACATCACAATGATCCATGTAGAGGAAATCTAAACCACCTCAAGATTGTCTCCAAGCTTTAACTTCACAAACTAAGTTCGGGTCCACATGCCAAGCCATCCATGTCCTCCACCTAGGGTTGGAACCATACCCCAACAAAAGAGAAACAACAGGAGACATCAGCAAAGGCTGGTATGTGCATACTAGAAAGCAAATTGAGCAATTTATAAAGATTAAGGGACATCAAAATAAAAGGCTTCCCATGCAAGAGATAAGGACCACCCAATCGGGTATCAAGAGAAAAGATCATAACAAAAGAGATACTTGCCATAACCAAAAAATAATAAGAATGTGCTATCAATATAAACATCCACTGCCATGGTGGGAAATAAAGCACATATCACCATCAACCTGCATGCATGTGAGATAAGAATAGCCCTAGAACAATATAAATAACAATGGCGGTCAAGAATCACACATCTTGAACCTGGTGGGACATGGGCCCAGAATCACACATCTTGCCCTAACGGTACATGGGCCAGGGATCATACATCCTGCCCTGGCATGGGGAATCACACATCCACCACCCAAATATATATAACATGAGCCAGGAATCCCACATCCTGCCTGGGTATGGGGAATCACACATCCTCCATCCCAAAGATATCAAAATGTTGCCATGTTGCATAATGAGACAAAACCAATGTAATTACACTACTCGAGTGCTAATGAATCACATAGCATGTTAAATGTGGAGGCAAGTAGAGAAGTATAGTCAGATTTATACAATTGTTGCCATCACATAATGGAAAACACAAACATAAAAACAAATACACTTCAAAGTGGGAAAGAGACATCACATGTAAACCAGTAACTTCCACATCACATTGGGCATATCAAAAAGTAAACATTTACATCACAGTGGGCATATAATATCAAAAGTCTAAATTGCACCAAGGCAACAAGATAAGATTCAAAGAGAATGTCTATGATCACAAGATCAATATCAAAATAAGATACTTCACATGAAGCATGATTTCAAAAGAACAAGACAATGTGTAGGCTAATGTCCATAGGACCAAAAGTAAAACAAAAATAAGATAATTGCTCAAGAAGAATAATTGGGGATGCAAACATACCTCAACTTCAGAGCCAAATGATCCAATGTTCAACTAGATCCAATCCTAGGCTTCCAAAGAACCTATTATGCATATATGTGGAATTAGGGTTAGGTTTCTATTAATTATACAAAACCCTAAAAATTTCCTTTTTATTATTAGTGAATTAGGTTATCAAAACTATTCCATATTGTAGATTATATTTTCCTGAGTTCAAAACATATTTTACTATATTTTTCTGACTTTATATATTTAGTTATGAATTATACAAGTTATTACTTATTTAGGTTAATCCATTAAAATCATATATTTTTGAGATTCGATTCGAGAAACAAAGCTAATATCATTGGATAGTTCTTGTTTTTTTGAATCCAACGACTATTTATTTGTAATTTTCCGATCAACCATTAATTAATTATTAATTTTCAATCACCAGCCAATCAGGAAATTACACGTCATTGAACTGATTTGCAACAAATAAGAGAGAGAGGGAGAGGCCATGTGGACCTGGGTCAGCCAATCAAAATTTCCCAAATCAGTGGGGCACTCGACCAGCTCAACGAGTCCAAGCGCAAAAGCAAAAGAAAAAGGGACACACAAAAAGACTAATTTTCCCCTGATCGAAAACAAAAATGTGAAAGACAACATGAAGGGTAGAGATGAGAAAACATAACGGGGCATCTTCCTCCCCCGATCATGCCTCCCCGACAAACGAGCCAGTGCTCAAGTCTGCTCCAGGTGCGAGACTAATGGTAGAAGTTGGGAATCCAGCACCCACAGCGAAGACCGCCACTGACATCGCGGTCACCCGCCAGCCATTGAGAACCAAAAGAAAGAAGCGAAACCCACCGTAGAGAAACATGCACAACAAAGAAGAGGACTCGCCTAATGATCATAATGATCAAAACTGGGCAGAAAGGGGGTTTTCCAAAATGCACATGCTCCGAATCAATTGAAGGCCTAGAAGAAGCCTAGCCATCAACGAAGACATCTGGGCACCTGGAAAGGGAACCAAAGTTTCCCGCTTCGCTGCTGAGAGAAAGGTGACTGTCGAAGGTAGCTGGAGTAGGAAAATGGTTCATGAAGTTTGAAGAAGCCGAACTAAAATAGGAAACCAGGCCTTGGGATCCCTACGGAGGTCAGGGAACAAATTCCTGGCAGTCCGATCGCCTGAGGTGATGAGGAGATGCCACAAAGCGGGAAACAGGGGTGAAAATAGAGAGCATTGGCGGCGCCCCATGGTTTGGGATATCGAGGTATAAATACCCAAGAAACCAGGATGAGAAGGTGCGGTAAAGAATAAGGAAGGAGTGGGAGAAAGAATCGACGAAGGAAACAGGGGGAAGGGGAAGAAATTCAAGCAGAAACGATCGCTTGCCCACATGGTTTCCAAAAACAAATCCAGAGGTAGGGGAAAACTTGGGCACCGTACGATCAAGATCCAACGCTCCAAAGAGAAGCTCGAGATTCCAAAGCTAGCGTGACACATATAACTCAAAACTCGAATCCGATTAAATCAAAGTGTGAATGCATTATTTCCTTATTCTCTCTCTCTTGATTTGGGGGTTCAAACATTAACAAAATTAAGCCAAATTTTGCACATAGGTTAAATTAGGCATGTAGATTCTAATTTTATACTTAGTTTTGCCTTTTGTAAACTTTTAATGTGTTAAATAAATCAAATCATATTTTCTCTTTCCTCCTTCATTAATGATATTAAGATTATCCAAATTTTATGAAACTTGACCCACAAGTCATATTTAATGTGTTAAATACGAATTTTCCATCAATTTTACACGTTGGAGAAGTTTGAGCATTTATTTAATATTTTGGAAGATTCTACACACTTTCTCTCTCCTGATTTAACCTTGTAAGCAAACTTTCTCCAAATTGGATGAAAATTTACCCAAAGGCTATATTTATTATGTAGATTACGGATCTAAGATTATTTTCCTCTTTTAGACTAATATATTATTTTTATTTATTAATTACACCTCTTAGGAAATTTCTCTCCTAACTTACCATATTATTTCAAGATTGTCCAACTTAAATGAAAATTGACATGTAGTCTTATTTTAATGTGTAGATTAAGAATTTGAAGTCTATTATTTAATTTGAGGCTTTCTTATATGAATTATGTCACATGGCCCACTAATGGCCCAATATCTATTTTACTCTTTTTCAATTAAGTTCTTTATCATCTTATTATCACCAAATAAATTATATGACATATTAGATTACATTTTTCATGCATTAGATTATTAGGTTCACTCTAACCTCAACCTTGTTTGGTCAAACCCAAAAGGTCACAGTACTATGGTAGGGTTATAGATCTGGTATGTTACAACTTCCGACTGGCATGACCATACAACTTGCTGACAATTCTATGACTATCCCTTTGGGAATCATCGAGGATGTCCCAGTCAAGGTAGGAAAAGACTCTTATGTCCCATGTGACTTTGTCATCATGGACATAAAAGAAGACGTCGAATACCCTCTTATCTTTGGTTGTCCATTCCTTACCACTACAAGAGCTCTGATTGATGTTGAAGCAGGAACGTTACTCCTTAGACTAGGTAAATAAACCCTCGAGTTCAAGGTTTTTGAAAGTATGCGAAGACCCAGCATGCAAGATGAAGTCTATTTGATTGATTGCATAGAGAAAATGTCACTCCTTAACCAAGAGGATTACGAACAAGACAATCCTTTAGATGTGACTCTAACAAACTCATATGATGATAACTCCATTGACAAACAAGTGAAGAATTGTACTCTCACCCTCGGCACAACTAAAGAAGATCCTGAAGCCAAATTTGACGAACTCAAGGTTGTGAATATAGCTGAAGACCTATGTGAGAAACCAGAAGCTCCTGAAATGAAGCCCCTTCTCGAGGGACTAAAGTACATGTTTCTGGATGATCTCAAGGTCTGCACACTTATTATAAATTCTGATCTAATGACCGAACGAGAAGATAAACTCCTAAAAGAATTAAAAGAAAGAAGGAAATCTATAGGCTACAAGATGAGTGATCTCTTTGGGATCAGTCAAGCACACTACATGCACAAAATCCCAATGGTGGAAGACCACAAGCCGACTGTTGAACATCAAAGGAAGCTGAATCCTAATATGAAAGAAGTTGTTCGCCTTGAAGTCATTAAACTGCTCACTATAGGAATCATCTATCCTATATCTAACTCACCATGGGTGAGCCCAGTACATGTTGTCCCAAAGAAAGGTGGCAATACTATGATACAGAATGAAGATAATGAACTCATCCCCACTCGAACAGTTACCAGGGGGAGGATGTGTATTGATTATTGGAAATTGAATAAGGCAACTCATAAGGATCACTTCCCGATGCCTTTTCTAGACCAAGTTTTAGAGAGGCTATCTCCCCAAGAATATTTCTGCTATCTTGATGGTTACTCTAGATTCCATCAAATTCCTATACATCCAGATGACCAAGAGAAGACAACTTTTACTTGCCCCTTTGGAACATATGCCTTTAGAAGGATGCCATTTGGGCTTTGTAATGTGCCTGCAACCTTCCAATGCTGCATGGCAGCCATATTTGCTGGTCTTACCGAAACTACTATGGAACTTTTTATGGATGATTTTTCCATGTATGGGGATTCATATGACTCATGCTTGAAACACCTCTCCCTAGTCCTCAAACGATGTGAAGAAGCACATCTCATGCTAAGTTGGGAGAAGTGTCACTTTATGGTAAAAGAAGGCATAGTCCTTGGCCATAGGACTAGTAATTGAGGAATTGAAGTGGACAAGGCGAAGATCAAAGTGATTTCCAAACTCTCTATCCCAACCAATGTAAGAGAGGTTCGCACGTTCCTTGGTCATGCATGCTTTTACAAAAGGTTTTTCAGAGATTTCTCCAGGATAACCAAGCCTATGATCAACTTGTTACTAAAGGATGCTGATTTCCATTTTGATGAAGAATGCATCAAGATTTTCAACAACCAAAAGCATGATCTTACAACAACACCCATCATCGATCTCCAGATTGGGGACACCCATTCAAAATAATGCGTGATGCCAGGGATTACACAGTCAGTGCCGTATTAGGCCAATGTATAGAGAAGAAACATCATGTCATCTACTATGCATCTAAGACCCTCGACGAAGCTCAAAGGAATTATGCAACCACCGAGAGGGAACTCTTAGCAGTTGTGTATTCCCTTGACAAGTTCAGATCCTACCTCATCGATTTGAAGGTCATTGTTTATACAGATCATGCTGCTATTCGTTACCTCTTGAAACAGAAAGATGCACTACCCAGGTTGATCAAATGGATTCTCCTATTGCAATAATTTGATTTGGAGATAAGAGATAAGAAAGGTACAAAGAATGTTGTGGCTAACCACTTGAGTCATATCCATACCCAGGATACTGAAAAGATCCCAATTAATGACTCTCTTCCAGATGACCAGCTCATGAAAGTCTCAAAAGCTACTCCTTGGTACTCGGACTATGTGAACTACCTCGCCGCCGGTGTCATCCACCCTGAATGTACCAGAAATGCACTGAAGAAATTCATGCATGATGTGAGGCAATATCACGAGGATGAACCGTACCTCTTCAAGCTCTGTGCTGATTGTCTCTATAAATGTTGTATCACTGAGGAAGAAGCCCAACTTGTTTTAGATCAATGCCACTCAGGAAGGCCATATGAGTTCTAAGAAAACTGCTTTGATGGTTTTGTAATGTGGTTTCTTTTGGCCAAACATATCTAGAGATGCCTACAACTTTATTCTATCATGTGACAAGTGTCATAGAATGGGTAACGTTACGAAAAGAGATGAGATGTCACTTAAGCTATGATAAGAAGTCAAGATTTTTGATGTTTGGGGAGTGGACTACATGAGTCCATTCCCATCCTCTCATGGATTTTGCTATATTCTAGTCACGGTGGATTATGTCTCTAAATGGGTAGAGGTCATACCAACCGTAACTAGCGATTCCAAACATGTCATCAAAATGTTCAAAGACATCATATTTCCCCATTTTGGATTTCCACACACTGTGATATCTGACGGAGGTTCTCATTTTTTGGAAAGAAGCTTTGAAGCATTGTTGAGAAGATATGGTGTAACACACATGGTAGCTTCCCCCTACCATCTGCAGACAAGTGGACAAGTAGAGGTGTCGAACCATCAACTCAAGGCTATCTTGGAAAAGACAGTAGGACGCAATTGTAAGGATTGGTCAGTGAAAATCAATGACATCTTGTGGGCCTACTGAACTACTTTCAAGACTCCTCTTGGAATAACACCCTTCAGACTCATCTAAGGAAAATCATGTCACCTTCCCGTAGAACTTGAACACAAAGCTTGGTGGGAAATCAAACAGCTGAATTTTGACATGAAGAAAGCTGGCCAAGCTAAGATCCTACAACTTCAGGAGCTGGATGAACTCCATATGACAGCTTATGAGAATGCCAAAATCTATAAAGAACGCACAAAGTTGTGGCACGATGGTCATCTGAAAAGGAAGGACATTCAAGTGGGAGACAGATCAAACACATTGTGCTTCCTAACTGACTAGTGGAACAATAGCATGGAATCTCCACCAAATCCACATCAAGATTTTATTTGAGCAGAGTATGATAAGGAGAACAACCCAATGCATTGAATTGTAAATCAAGTTGCATTCTGATCTGGACTCTCTTCTACACTTCTTCTATCATCTTCTTACCACTTCATTCATAAAAAAGAAACAAAAATAGCCAAAATAGTGCCAAACCCTAAGTTTGGGGTGGCACACCTCCTCCCTCTTTATTCTCTTCTTCCATACCACTCGCTATGTAATAGGGACGTACGAACAAGAAAAGATGCCAATGCGCACACAAAAAATGCAATCTTGAGTCGAATAGAGGAGAGATCTGCACAAAAAATAATAATAAGAGTTACAGTCAAGGAAAGTGCGACCATATAATAAAAATCTCAAGTCGAATAGAGGAGAGATTATTTCTTCCTTCCATACCCCTCCTCACTCCCTTTTCCACCTATTGGCACAATGAATGCCCACTTTGTCAATATCTTGAAAAACACCAGTGTCAAATCAGGTGCACACTTGTTAATGGGTATCTCCTAACTCTTACAAAATTCTAGACATGCTTGATGTTGGAAAAAGTAGGGAGGAAGTGATGTTGGGAAACAAACTCAGGAACGAAGATATTGTAAGATGTGTTTAGTGGTCTCAGGAAGTTGAGATGCTTAATCATATAGAGTAGAGAAGAAACAATCATGATGTGAAGAAGAGGCAATCACACGGGATGAAAGTATTCGTTTGGCGACTATTTCAGATTTTGTGTTACTTGAGGATGAAAAACATTTAAGTTTGGGGTGTTTTGATGAATGTGCATTCATTAGGGTTTAGTCGCCTCGTCTAGCCTAGTTTTTCTTACATTCTTGCATTGATTGACCATATCTTCTAACATTTAACTTGTTTTGGTTTAATCGGAATTATCCCTATTTTTATGGATTTTTTTGCACCTTTGTGCAGGTCATTTTGGGCAAGTGGGCCTTGTTTTCTCGGCCCAATACTACATTTTGGGCCTTGGTTTGTTCAAGCCTGCTTGGGCAAGCAGCAGTCAGTGGCTCCCTTCTTTCCCCCACAGGCTCCTGCCCTAATCGTGACTCCGCTCTTGATCAAACAACATCGTGATCAACCTCCCCCTCACGATCACGATTGCATAGTACCTCACCATCGTGACCATCTCACCTTGACTTCTAGACCGCAATCCCTTCTACACCGCACTCAAGGTCATCGGCTTCACAAGCACACCATGGTCATCTCCCCTACAGACCGCGACCAGCACTGCATAGCTATAGACTGCGACCTGCTCCTTCCTTCTGCCCACGGTTCCCTTTGCCAACAACCGCGACCACACCGTCAAATAATCGTGACCTGCAACACAAAAATCGTGACCCAGGAAGGACAATCGCGACCATGTGCACCAACCGCGATCACACCCCCACTTCCGTTCGCGACCTCCTCCTGTTCTCGACCTAGTCTCATCCACACAGCCTCTAGATCATGATCGATCTCCAACCATCACGACGTAAACTTCTTCCAATTGAATCATGATCCATCACTTGCATCACGATCGTCTCCTCCATAACCACGATCATACCTCCACCATCGTCCCTCCTTCCCCACACCACGACCGCAGTACATTTCTCCACCGATCGCGATCATCAGTGCTTCCACTTCCAAGATCGTGGTCTTCTTCTTCACCACTCGACAACACCCCATCACTGACACCACTCCCGTGATCACGACGCCCTCCACTTCTTCCGCTCACCTCCATCAAAAGCAATGCTACTCGCGACTCCCATGATCACGACCCCTTCAACTTCACCACCAACACTAGCCCATCCATCATCACGTCCTATATCTCCTCACCATAGATCGCAACATGTGGTGTCACTCCACCCTCTCAATCGCGACTTGCACCCTCGCTCCATGGCCCATAACTGTGATCACCAGCACTAACTTAACCAACACTGAGACCTCCGCCCCCACGGAACTGCACCCGTAGTCTGCAATAGGGTGGAACCGCAACCCTAGCTGCCCTGCTCCTATAAATACCCACCAATCCAACCCTCCAATGCAACATCTCCTGCCACAATCCAGGTTGTGCCCATCATCCCTCGACCCCTGGGGGATATAGATCTCAGCTGGCAAGACCCTCCTCCATTGGCCAAGGACCTGAGGTGGGAACCCAGATCTAATATCTACCATCCATTTGCTGCCATCCATCCAATTGTCCACCCAAATCTAAGGTGAAAACCCAGATCTGGTTTGTTCACCCATTCATCCACGCCCGCCTACGCCTCCATAACGTCCACGAGCTGCTCCTCCTGCTACAAGCAAGGACCACGAGAAGAGAGAGTAAGGTGGAGAGAGAAGATCTACCCCGTCTGTCGTGGTGTTCTTCCCTCCTCTTCCAGATTTGCCCCGATGCTGTGTAGAAGACCATTTCTCCACCGAGATGAAATCATCTTCTTCACCATGCCCATAGCAGAATCTTCTCTCTCTCTTATTCTTCTTTTTTCTCACATCATGGCGACAAGCCCCGCTGCCCATGCTTACATGTTCATTCATTAAACATTCCATGGCATGTATATAACTTTTCATTTCATTATTAATCATCGATGTTTACTTATAGATTGAGCACATGCTTGTTTTTATCTTGTTCTTTCCTATGTTGCAAGAACTTCACTATGTAGGATAGAATGTCCATTAACGCAGTTGACTCCCTGACGAGAAATAGGATGGGATTCCCTGAGGTCGTAAGTGAATGATCTATGAGGGGACGAGCCATCTAGCATACGGTGATGCTTATGTGTGCCTAAACATCCTAATGGAGGGCCACAACTTCAGTTGGATATATGTATCTTCAGAATTGTAAGTGTATGATCCAGACGGTGACAAGAAATCTGATGTCTAAGGTGTTGTTTATGCGAACCTAAACATCCCTTTGGGAGGATTCGTAGTAGTTCTATTTGGATAGTTAGATCTCGCTTGGATGTTTGTGATTAGATATGTTTGCATGTGTAGCGGTGGTGAAACCCGAGACCACCCCAGCGATCTTCATCATTAATCTAGATTCAACTTTAATCCTACTCTTTACTTTCCTTGCATTTAGTTTAATTAACTTCAACCCAACCTTTGTTCTAAATATAATCTTGATTCAACTTGTTGTAGTTTAAAACTGGAATTGGCACATAATCGAGAAGTAGCAGCCTTCACTCAATTTGGCTCAGACCTTGACGCAACCACTCAAGCCTTACTAAATAAGGGTGAATGACTAACAGAAGTTCTAAAACAACCACAATATGAACCACTACCTATTGAAGATCAAATTCTTGTCATTTATGTAGCAGTCAATGGATTATGTGATCGAATGCCACTAGACAAAATACATCAATATGAAAAAACTATTTCAAGTACCATCAATCTACAATTACTCAAAAAACTTGCATCAAAAGGAAAAGCTTCCTTAACGAAAGAAAGAAAAGTGGTACTAGAGACTTTCTTAAAAGAAAGTGCAAATTTGTTCCAGATTCAACTAGTAAAAGATTCTTAAAAAGGTTGTCCCTTGGGATTCGATCCTCAACTATACCGTGATAAGACCCGTCCACTTGTGGGTGTTATTATTACACAAGGTTTTGGTAAAACTTAGGAATTTCAGCCCTGGGTGAGTTTGTTAGTGTGATAATATTTCACATCAGTGACGACTGTAAATTTCATATATATATATGGGTACATATTTTCTACCCACATGTGTAACTAATTTTGGTTACCCGTTGATCTATTTTGTTATAGAAAGGTCCCTGATTAAAATGAGACAAACAACATTTGTAATGAGATGACCAAATTTGTAAGACAAATACTCATTTTGTATTACATGTATGATTACAATAAAAATGATATTTGTGACTACAGTTTATGTTGCAATAAAAAATGAGTGTTTGTAGTATAAATTTGGTCATCTCATTACAAATGATGTTTGTCTCATTACAAACATGTACCTTTTTACTACAAAAAAGATCCACGGGTAACCAAAATTAATTACCTATGCGAGTATCAAATGAATGGCATATATATATATATATATATATATATATATGGTAGCGATCAAGTGAAAAACATTCTACGGTGAGAGCATGAGAGGTATTTGAATTACTATAAAGTTGCAGCTTATTTTTAATATCCAACCTTATGGATGGGAATAACATCATTACATTTAGCTTTACACAAAAAAGCATCATAATCAGATATCTTTCACATGTCCATATATACAATATACACATTTTACATCCAACGGCCAACCTAAAACTCAATATTGAGCGTCGAACAGTATTTGCTTGTTGTACATGCAATACAAGTTCTATAACGATGAAATTTTGTGGGAAGGTAACTAATAGGGTATGTTTTTAATCCATATGATTAGATTATGAAAATTTGATCATTGTGAAAAGTTATTCAATTGCCTTTCATGTTCTCACCAAGATTGTTTCTAACTGGATCATTGTCATATATATATATATATATATATATATATATATATATATATATATATATATATATATATATATATATATATATATATATTAGTTTGGGATTATAGGGGGTCTTTCATCGGACATGGTCATTAAGCAATTTAAGTATTTGCATCGTACGTAATAAATAAATGATAAAACCAAAAATATGATCATATCGATTATCCCAAAATATAGTAAATTGACGTGGCTATGATACCATTGTCGGGAAATACGGGCACATAGAAAGGCAGCAAAAACAAAATGTTTACCTATCTTTAGTCCATAATAACAAGATCACGTCAACTACTATGAAATAGGAAAGATGGTTGAACGAGTTTATAGTTGGTCTTGGAGAAAGTCTAGAGACTACAACACGTTGTAGTGCAACTATATTCTAGTTGCTCTTAGACAGTGTTTGTTCAGCTTCTGGTCTTCACCACATACAACAGAATGGAACAACATCTATAGTGTCTCCTACGGTCTTGCCACGGACCGCGGGCTGGAGACATTCTCCTAGACATGGAAAAGGCCACTGGCCTCTATGGAAGTCCACACAGACCAACCAGAACTCCTCTTGTCCTGCCAGAATGGATAGAATGGAGTTGTCCTTCATGTTGGTGTACTAGTCAGCAACCTTCTCTCCCACAAGGATCCTTAGTTGTGTAGGACTTTCTTGGGCTCTCTTGGTTACCATAGGCCGAGAAGTCAACAATTGTTAGTGCAAAAAATTCCCAATTGTGTATGTTGGGACACCCCCAATACCCCTTTATTTATTGGAGGGGTTAGGGTCAGGGTTCCCAGTTGTTGTAGGAGTGAAAGGCACCTAAAACTTATGAATTTTTGAAACCTACAAGTGCCCAAACCAGTTGTTTGGAAAATGAACCGGTCGGTTCACACATGAGATGGTCGGCTCGCACAGTGAAACAATCATTTTCCTATGTTTCCCAATTGAATATGATTTAACAATTTGAATCCAATTAATGTACAACATGACATCATCACCAATCATTTTTGCAATCGAATTTCCCCACAAATTGAGTAATCTCACTGTAACATACCGAAATCTGGACATTTTGCATTTTTGGTCCTCTTTTCCATCTTTTACTTTCATTTCTATCCTCTTTGGCCTTTCTATTTAATTTGTGAACAATATGATGGTTTAATAAATATTTGTTCACCTTTTCTCTCAATATTTGGGTTTATGCACAAATACCTCATTAAGACTTTAGATAATGGGCCTAAAGTGCAAATTGTACACTAAGCAATAAAATATTTCATCCTAGAACTTTCTAGCACTTCCTAGAATAAGAGAAATAAGAGAAAATCTGAATTTGAAATAAAGAAGAAGATAAATGCAATAATTAAAGGTAATATGGGAATTAATGGGTAAAGAAGATAATGAGGAAGATATTGCATAAAAGATTATAATTTGAAACCATCAGGATAATTTGACACTTAAATTCGTTTCCTTGAGCTAAAAGTAACTTAAGGGCCAAGTATCATTTAAATTGGAACATAATATAAATATTAATGACATTATCAAAAGAAAAAAGGGAATATACCAATAAAGTGAAATAAAATACTTAATATTCTCAAATAAGAAAACTAACTCCAAATTCGTATTCTAAACATAAAAATAAGCCTTTGGACAAATTTGCATTTAATTTGGTGAATGTTTAATATTTTATTTTAATCTGGAGAGAGAAAATGATTTAAAGACCACAAATATATAATATATGTTGAAAAAAATTAATTAATACCAAAACCCTGTTCCTAACGTTTATTATTACTTGTAGACCAAGTTTTATATTTTTAGAAAGTTTCTAGATGCCTCTAATAAATTAAAAGGCTAAATAAGTGATAAAATTTAAATGAATTAAATAAAATTGTAAAAGTCTTCAAAAAAATATATTAATTCCAAATTCCTGTTCTAAATGTTAAAATAGACCTTTGGATGAATTTTGACTCAATTTGGAATATATTTTATAAGAAGGTAAATTTAGGAGAGAGAAAGTGTGTAAAAATTTAAAATCATTAATTAAAATAATAAACAACACTAAAAAAGGGAATTAATGACAAATTCGTATCCAACATACTTAATGTGACTTGTGGGTCAAGTTTTGTAATTTTTGGATAATTTTAATTCCATGAGTGAAGGAGGAAAGAGAAAATAGTAATTGGCTCAATTAAATAATATAATTTTCTCAAAAGGCAAATATAAATTTATATTCGGATTCCTCACCCCAAAATCAGTAAACCTACCAAATTTGACTTTATTTGGACTTTATTTGCACCCTTAAATAATTAGAGAAAGATTTATGCATTAAATGCACCAAATGACCAAAGTTAGCAAGTTGTATTAAACAATCATTTCATCTTCTTCCTAGGTCGCGTATGAACAGCAATCCACATTTTAGTGATTTTTTCGGATGGCTATTTTTCCCTCGTTTCTCAAAGAAACTTCGCGAAACAAGTTGCATTGGATTGCAAATTCGATTCCGCATCCAACTAGTCCAACCCTAACTCGGGGTCTCGTCTATAAATATCCACACCCCTAGATCCGTCGTCACCCTAGCAACTCAACTCAACTTTTAATTTCTCATTCCATTGATGTTTTGACCCCGAACGGCGGCCAAAGTACCACGGCTTGCGGCGCCTATATCTCTCTACTCTCTCTACCTTCGGCAAAATCAAGGGTACAACCAGGTTCGTCTCGTCTCTAGCTTTCTTTTGTATATCTAAACGCGAAGTTTGGTCAAGTATTATGGATTCGTCCAAATTCAGAGCTTGGCTCACTGGCCATGGCTCGTGAAGCAAGGAAGGAGATGACGAGCTGTGTTTTTTTTAACGCCTACGTGGCATCGTCTCATTGGTCTATTTTTGAAAAATCATATCTTTTTACTCGATTATCCGAATTAAAAACTAAAATATGTTTTGAAATCGGGAGAATGAGATCTATCCAATAAAAATGTTTTTGTGGTCTGATTCTGACATTTTCTAATATGTATTTTTCGAGTCGATTTAATTACTTAAAAATCAAGAAAAATAGCCTAAAAGACAATATCTTGAAAATATATAAAATTATATGTTATTTTGATTAGAAAACCCTAACTAAGATGATGATGATGTTTTCGAGACCTAAAACGGTGGTTTGTAGAAAAAAGTTAGTAACTTTAGGGTTTTAAGCGTTTAATGAATGAATATTGTTCTAATACATAAATATGGTCTTGATATTAGGAAAAGTGGAAAATTGAATTGATTAAGTGGTAGAAGTTGATAATTGGAATCAATCTTATTGGTATGTGTTTTGATTGTGCATCTACCTTTCAGTTGGGAAAACATTAAGCCATTACCCATAATTTCTTATGAGGTTTAACCTGATCTAAATCCTTGATTCTTGAAACCTAAATTGCTTATTGCCTCAAAAGTAGATGTAGTATTATCTTGATTGGGTATTCATACCCCACTGCCATGTTACATATTCTTTTGCTCAAGCTTGCCATAACTCTTTTGTTAGCATGTAATTAAATGATCTATTTAATGTTTAAGTAGTGGTACTTATGTACAGCCACCCATAGAGGGCATGTATATAATCGCCCTAGGGGAATGTTTATAATTCTCCCCAATAAAAAAATTATAGGTGACTGGAAATGTCTTATTCTTCCCTCACCTAAGGTTAGAGGTCCGGTAGGTGCCTCAACCCTACTTAGTTAGGTAGACATATTAATTTACATGCAAATGCTTTATTTATTTTTGTTATTGGCAAGTTTCCTTAATAATAGCCTCATTCTCTTGATTATCTTCATCTTATGATGAACCCTAGCCTACTTTTACATGCTTTTCTTATCTTGCCATCTTAGAACAATTTTTATAACACATACTTGTTTTTCCTTCCCTTTTTGCTGGGTGCCTTCCCAACCACCCAGATGTGGAGCAAGGTGATGAATAGGACTTGAAGATCATAGCTTGGCTTGGACTTAGTTGATGGATATATTGCTTGGAGACAAAAGTGGAGTAGTTAGATTTCCCTCTACTTAGATCCTCTTTTTGTATAAAGCATGTACACCCATATTGGGAGAATTTTTTTGTACACTTTATTTGAAATTGATTATAGTCAAAAAATATATCTTCCGCTGCTATCCCAATTGGATTTTGTTTACCATTGTTATGAGTAGAGAGGTGGATTGATTTCACTTCTTTACAGTCACTCATTCAAGACAATCACTCACCCGACCGGTCAGTTGGTGAGCCGAGCTGAGGTGGTCGGTTCATAGAGTGAATTGGACGGTTTGCTGTCTAATTCGAGCAGAACTTAGCCAATTTGATGTTTTATCATCCTAATAGTCCATACGATCGTATCAACACTCGAGTCGATTGGCTGGTAGCTTGGACAACTATTTTTTTGCTTGTATTGACTACCTAAACACTTTAGTAATCAAATTAATAACCATTCATGATAAACTCCTCTTCTAGGTGAGTTCCTATGTGTTTGACCTTATCGGTCCCATATCACATTGGCAGTGAATGTCAATAACTAGCTTATGACATCACAACCAAAGAGTGATGCCTAGTCACCCATCAGTGCTATCCAAGTGAATGTAAAATTGGAGAACAACTTGAACCTGCAATCTGTGTAAGGTGTTGCAGTAATTGTACAATCCCTTTGTCTCTGATATCCAAAATAAACCTGAGGCATAGAGTTGTCATCCTCTCAATATTCAATCCATTCCGCTTGAACCTAGAGTAGACTGTATGAGATATATGTGACCTCAATATCATATATTGATTCAAATGTGCATGTACATGTGTTTCTCAGTCTCGCTACTCAAGTGTCCATGGATATCAAACTTCAGTACGAGGGACAAATCCTATCTACATCACTCACAGTATATCCCCATGTGTTATAGCTACCCAATCATCACTTTTATGAAAATCCATATTTCAAGGTTACATTTGATGATAACAAGGTATACCGACAACAAGTGATGAGTGTAGTGACTTCAAGTCTAAGAATCACAATCACCACATTTACTATGAGAGATGACTATGACTTATCAAGTATGTTTTCCATGTGTTATTCTCATGGTGGGTCTGTCAGATACACTATTCTATGACATGTATATGTGTGCTTCATTTGATATTACCATGTCATGACTTATGAGATTCTGTCATTAGGAAACTCACACTTCAGTCTTATGTGTTATCGTTGTCCATCTACCTTCCACAATAACATCTGACTAGGGACATAATAAGAATTTACATACTGTTAACATTCGTATGATCTCATTCTTCCAAGTCACGTACTTGAAGACATACATCATTGAGTAATTGTCATTCTTTATACATTCATTATGTTTCCTCATTATCTCATAACTGAGTGAATAAAAATAAATTGGAAGCTTATCTTTGTTATTATTGATGAAATCCTTTATGCATTCACGATCATCATATAATGGGCTCTCTGGACATACTCACTAACACAATACCACATACTCAGATAGTCCCATAACTTAGAAAGAATGACCTTGTTTTATACAAAAGGCACCTAGAACCCAAACTTAACAAGTTCAGACACAAAGATCAAATTCATCATAATGTCCGAAACATACATCACATCTTTGATCAGTAGAATTTTACCAAAAGTTATCTTGACCATGATGTTTCCCTTTCTGGTTACAGGAGAGCACTTGTGTTTTTCATGACAACCCCATGTCTATCCTCTCCTACTTCTGAGTAAGTGACGAAGGCATCTCTATTTCCACTAATGTGGCGACAACCCCAGAGTTAAAGACCCAATGATGATATTGAAGTGATTCCAAGATGATCAGGTTGATAAATGCCATAAACATGTTCTCCGTCACAAGGTTGGTTGTTGGTTCCTTAGAATCCTGGACTACTTGATTCTTCCTATCATTTTAGAGATGTGTGGCCAAGTTTACCACAAACGTAGCAGAAAACATTCTTGTTGTTAATGTCTTTGTTGCCTTTTTTATTATTATTTGTTTTTTTCTCTTTTTTCCAATGATTCTTAGATTGATAAAAAGAATTATTATTTTGTTTAACTTTATTGTTAACAAAATTAGTAGTGCATGATAACTCTTTATTGTAATCAGATAATTCCTCTTGTAGGATTTTGATCTTTAACATGGATATGTATCATTACATCATCTAGTGATAGTGTCTGTGTTTTGTGCTTAAATTGTTGTTTTAATGTTTCCAAGAACATAGTAATTTTTCAATTATAAAACCAACAATGAAAAACTCTAAAAGATCATTTTTTTCACTTTTCAAGTCATCAAGTAAGATGTGAAAATCATAAATTTGAGTAGTTATTTCTTTATATTCAAACATACAAAAATTTTGAAAATTTATAATAGTATATTTTTAGGTAGAAGTCTCTTCCAAAATGTATTCCTTATTGAGGCTTTCTCAAATTTCAAATACAATTTTAATTAGATATTATACTTAGAATAATACATCAAAAAATACAATTTATTTTTCCCATAAAGCAAACACTATATTTGAAACCTCTAAAATAATAAAAACTATTTCTTCCAGTTTCGGTAGTACAGTCCAATAAAAGGTTCTACCTTTGTAAAATTACACAAAGGAATTTGTGAAACAGTAACAATTTGATTGCTGGAAGTTGACGGTGTCACAATCATAGATGGGGTTTTAAAACCTTTCAAATTGGTACCCATCAGATTACACATATACTCTTAATATTGTAATTTGAATAGGGGTATAAAACATGATTGAGAAAAAAATCTAAAATATTATACCAAACTAATGTCATTAGGACGTGTGGGATACACTATTATTAAGAGTATTTCTATAGATATCAACAAAGGTGGTGACTACTTTCCAGGATGTAATAGGAGCAATGATCATTGACAAACATATGAGAAGGAAGAACAATTGGAACAGTTTGTTATTGTGTTCTACAAGTTATATGTGTTCACGATATTGTTGTTAAATAGGAAACAAGACGTATTAAGAATATGACCAATGGTTTGAAATCCAATTGCTCATGGCATTTTGGAAATGTAAACAAACAAACATAAGACAAAATCAAACTGGGGCTGCCGAAGGAGCCACGGGTGGACGGATTTTCACCCCATGTGCACGAGAGGTGACATGCGCTGACACGATTAAATGATTTTCGAAGCAAGCCAACCCAAATTCAGTTGGTCTATCCCACCATGTATGTGTCAAATCCATGTCTCATTGTGGTCCTCAATTGATCTAGAAATAAGAACCCATATATAAGGAGGTAAACTTCAGAATCGACTAGTATGGGACTAAATATTGAGTCTTTTATTATGAAATACAACAAAACTCGACACAAACCCTTGAAGATAAATATCAAGTCATGGGAGTCTGGGCTTCTCCACTATGAGAACTCAAAAATATGTTCCCGAAGCTCTTATATAAAATGTTCCTCTCTTCTTTTGATAGTGTATTTTTCTAATTTGTTTGGTTTTCTTCTGTGTGTGATTTTTTTGTAGTTTCTAAGTCGATGCCTAGTCTTAGATGCTTGTTTTATTTCGTTCTTTGACGAGTACCCCCATAATATCTCGAGGGACACTAGAATCATTTTTCCTCAAAATCTCATAATCTTTAGTGAAATTCGCCACAAAAGGTCAAATGTTGAGATAATTTCTATATGTCATTTCATAACAAGAATGATTTACATCAAGAGGGATACTTGACAAATTGTATTTTTGTACTATATACATCTAGCTCTTAATCTCAGTCAAGTCAAAATAAAACTGAGGAAAGAGGAGAGAGGGGGATCTAAGTAGGGAAAATTAATTATATTATCTCTATCAAAATGAAAGAATATGAGTAACTCTGGTTATATACTATTGATTTTTTGTCACAAATAGTAACAAAGAAATTGTTTACACAAACCTTTATGTAAATGATACACATTAAAAGAGGATATATATTTATATTCAATAAGTAGAAACACACATGCTAAACAATGTTATATGCATATATTTTATGTATTTTTTTGCATGTGTTGTTTACCTAATTCTATGTATTATATTATTTGTTGATGATATAATCATTTAATTTATTATTTATTTTGTAAGTATTATGTAAAATGCTTTATATATACATATATATACATATATATACATACATTCATATATATACATATATATATATAAAGAGAGAGAGAAAGAGTCTATAATAGACTTGAGTGTATGAATCAAACTATATCGTCTAGTGATATTTACCTATCAAGATCAAGTTTTTGTATAATCAAAACATTTGACATTCATTGTTATAATATATATATATATATATATATATATATGTATATATATATGTATATTTATTTATATATAGAGTCTAGGAAGTGTGTACCGGCCGGTACATGCAACTTATGTGTACCGGTCATGAAAATGACATATGTTGAATATATTTATTCAATCCAACCTTATAGATTGAATCAAAATTCAATAGATTAGATGTGTTCAAAAAATCACAACCATTCATCATGTATATAATGAGATATAACAATACCTCATTCAATGGTTTGTGCAATTTTTGCAACTTACCGTTGATTAGAAAATATGTATATTCTTTCATTTTATGGTCTGGGAACCTCATTTTGAAGTGATTTTTTATACACATGTTATCTAAGGGGTATGCATCACATCCACAAGGTTGGATTATTTTTTATACTTATGTAATCATCACAAATGAAGATGGGTACATGTAAGCTACATGTACTCAGGTACACAATTCTTTTAGCCATATATATATATGTATATAATATATATGTATATATATATGTATATATATGTATATATATAATATATATACATATATATGTATATATATGTACATATATGTGTGTATATATATATGTATATCTATATATCTATATGTATATACATATATGTATATATATATATATACATATATATACATATATATACATATATATACATACATATATATACACATATATATATATACATATATATATTCATATATATATATACATATATATACATATATATGCATATATATACATATATATACATATATATACATATATATATACATATATATACAAATATATATATATACATATATATATATATATATATATATGGGCATTCATTCAATACCCGCGCGGGTAGCCTGATTTTTCGCTACCTGCACATTCAAAAGTGTAACTATATGGTACACAAAAGTAACTCTAAGATCCAAAGAGTAACTATATTGATAAAAGAGTAACTATATGACTAAAAAAAGTAACTGCGTAGAAAATATACAGTCAGTAGATATATGGACGTATTTTTTGATTTTGGTGGGGCAAATGATATTATTTTTGGATGAAATTTTTTGGGGATCTAGATAAAATGCTCCGCTACAATTGTGAATTTTTTTTATTTAAAAATAAAGTGACATGAAGGGTGTGCGGGTAGCTACCTGTGTGGATATTAAAGATGAACCATATATATATATATATATATATATATATATATATATATATATATATATATATATATATATATATATGCTACATACCATGTTTGAAATCATTTTGATGTTGTTAATTAATTCATACAAAGACAGCCAAACTAACACACATAACTAATGCAATGCATCACTTTTATTATCTTCATAGTCATGACATGTAAGTATTTAAATGAGCACAAATTTTAAACAACAAATCGACACAAAAAACCAATTCCAACATATGATGTTTTTTCTTCATAGCCATTACATGTAAGTGTCCAAAAGTGCTCTTATTTATACCCTATAAGAGAATTTAAGAAGATCAAAAGTTTAGATTCTCAAGATAATTTTTGCATGATGAAAAATCACTGAGGTGTATCACATTTGGGTCAGCTGAGGTGTATAACATTTGTTGTACATTAAAGTATATTACAACTTGAATCTTTCTTTCTCTCTCTCTCTCTCTCCTTCTTTATACATATATACATATATGTCTATATATTGGTCGATATATATATATATATATATATATATATATATATATATATATATATATATATATATATATATATATATATATATATGTGTGTGTGTGTGTGTGTATGTATGTATATGTATATGTGTATATATATATGTATATGTATATGTATACATATATATATATATATATTTATCTATATATATGTATATATATATACACATATATATACATATCTCTCTGTGTGTGTATTTGTTTGGCCGAAAGGGGTGACTCAAATGGTCAAGCATGGTGTCCCCTACCAAAGGGATATGGGTTTGAATCTCAACTTTCGCATTAGTTTACCACCCTCCCAGACATTCAGCCTCCATCACAGGCACGGGAGACATGGAGATAAGTCCTCTCTTAATCCCATATCTGTGTTTGTTTGTGTGAGTGTGTTTGTGCATGCACACGTGTGCATTTGTTTGAGTGAGTGTGCATACACACTTTTTTATACATATTAATATAGGTGTGAGACAACCATCTATAATGTATTATAATACAATAAGACATTTTTCAGGGTGAGATGGTGAACATATTATAAATTTATATGTACAATTGGAAATATCTGACTATAATAATGCATATCAATAGATAATGTAGTACACTTTTAGTTTTATGTACAAAAAATGCAGTAAAGTAGTATAGAAAATTCTAAAACCTCTATTTTATTTATTTTAATCTCTCTCCATCAACTATTCCTTCTATCTATTTGTTTCATACTCTATGTATGCTATATATTCTCTTTCTATATATCTTAATCTCTCGACGTCCAATGTCTCCTACCTTAATATATCAGACCTTATTTCTATCCACTATCCCTATTTCAGTTTCTTACATTCTATGTCCATCCACCATCCCCTCTTTCTATTGATTTTTTTCGATCCCAATCTATTACCCTAACTATCATTTAATGTTTTCGATACTATATTACCTTTTTCATGTTTCCATATATATGTGAGAAAATGGGTGAGAGGGTATTGCAATTTTTTTTATTGTGTAACTTTTTGAATATTTATACAATCTAATCAAAGTCAAAAGTTTTTTTGTTACTTTTACCTTATTTTTACATGTTTCCTTGCTTAACAGTTTTAACAAATATTTATATATACTACAACTATAAAGACTCATTCTCATATGAAACCTAATTACATTATTTTTTTACACCCTTACCTTATAGTTTTTCTCTTCTATAAAAATCTACAATCCTAATTACTCTTTATGCATCCCATGTGAATAAATAAAGACAATGAAATTCTAATTTAGTGAAACCTAGTAATGATGACCAGTTATGCTAATAAAACTCTAATCCAGATGTTTCTTCTACTAATACAAGATATTTTTTACAACTGAACATCAAGAGGTATTGATTTAGTTAATTGATCATAAAATGAGTACATGATGAAACATATGAATTTGATTTTATATGATAAATAATAAGAAAGTGAAAATTTAAAACCTCTCTACAAACTTATCTAAGGAAATTATATTAGGTGACTTGAGTATTAAAGGGAGGTACACATGAGTCCACAATCATATCAGGATGTAGGTATCTTTGGATGCTGATGTACATGTCCACTATCCTTGCCATGACCGTGTGGTGAAGCCATGACGGTGGCACCCCGCCAGCATCGACCCGCTTTCACCCACCACGCCTGTGCGAGACATCACGGCTGTGTGATATCTACCTCACCACGGCCGTGGTACATCATCTTCTACCTCGCGCCCCTCCGATTTCAGACCTTCGCCATGGAAATCTCGCCCATTGGTCACTGCTGTGAGACCGTTTGATGTTGCTGGATTGTGAGATCGTTTCAATGCCGAGGTTAGAAGACTATTTGTTGTGCAACTCATTTGGATAAGATTGAAGATCGTTTGATTTTACAAACCGATCAGAGAGACACTGCAAATGAAGATCATTTGACCCAGACCATTTGCTACTGCTAAAATCAAGATTGAATGGAGTAGAGTTGACCGCTAGACAAGAGTTGACCATTTTCTCAAACCATTAGTTGTTGTGCATGAGATTGATTGAGCAAATCAAGGACCGTTTGCCCTCACTGAAGACCGTTTGATAGCAAACAGTCTGTGAAACCGTTCTGTCTCATTGAGTTTCCAAACCATGAGAGAAAAGTGCTACGAAGACCGTTTGGCTAAAGCGTTGACTGAATCGAAGACTGTTTGATATCAAATAGTTTCCAAACCATTTTTTGCTCAAGACTGAACGCTGATGAAGACCGTTTGATATTAAATAGTTTCCAAACCGTTTGTTGCTCAAGACTGTTTGCTCACATTTTACAAAACTGTTTGTACAAAAATATATGCCAAACCGTTTGGACTGGAAACATACAAAAAATGTGAAGACTTGCCCCATGCCTATAAATAGGACCACTAGGGTCCTCATTTGAAGCATCAGTTCGGGGATGCCGATAGGCTGCCTGTACACAGGTCCGATCCAAATCCAGTGTCGTCCACGCTAGTATCATTCCACTTACTGCCTGTGCTGCAACCAAGGTGGCTGAGGTGAGAAGGAAGACAGAGTAAGGGAGATTGTCTGGTCTATCTTGGAAACTCCCGTTCGCATCCAAATCTACTCCGACGCGACATAGAAAGCCGCATCTTCTTCACCGAGTTGCGACTACCTTCTGCATCGAGTTCATGGTGGATTTCTCTCTTTTTATCATTCTTCTTGTTTCTCCCATGATGAGCGAGTAGTACCTTTTTGCTGGGGTGCGGGGACTAGCCCCGCTGCCCATGCAAATCATGTTCATTTGTTAAACTCTCCATGGGAATGTATGTAATTTTCCATTTCGTTGTTAATTGGTATGTTCGTAGTTGATTATCTCCTTGCTTTCATCTTGTTCTTTCCTATATTGCGAAATCTTCTATGTATGGGATGGAATGGCGGTTTACAAGTTCGAATCCTTGACAAGAACTTCTGAAAGGATTCCTTGAGGTCATAAGTGTATGATCTGTGAGGGGATGAGACATATAGCCTATGGTGACACTTCTGTGGTCTAAACATCCCTCAGGGAGGACCACAACCTTTGTTGGATTTTATATCGTCTTGTTTATCGTCGATGTTAGTTCGTAGATCTATCACCTTCTTGCTTATCAATTAATGTGGTTGACTCCCAAACTAGAAATAGAATGGGATTTCTTCGAGGTAGTGAGTGTATGATCCGTGAGGGGACGAGCCATGTAGCCTTCGGTGATGCTTCTGTGGGCTTAATGAATGTATAGGGGGCCCACAACCTTCGTTGGATTTATATATCTTCAGAGCTGTAAGTCAGTGATCCGGTTGGTGACAAGACAGCTGATGCCTAAGGTGATGCTTACGCGAACCTAACGCCCTAACGTGGGGTTCTACAGCAGCTCCATTTGGATTGATATATCTTGCCTGGATTGTTTGCGATTGAATGTGTTTGCATGTGTAGCGGTGGTGAAAATCGATACCATCCCAATGATTCCATATAATTGATCTAAATCCAACTTTAATTCATCTTTTACTTTCTTGCTATTAGTTTAGTTAACCTCAAATCAACCAACCGTTTTAAATATTAGTTTTACTTGAGCTAGGTCTGACTGACAAAAATTCTTAAAAACGTTGTCCTTTGGGTTCGATCCTTAACTATACTGTGATAAGACTTGTCTTCTTGCGGGTGGTATTATTGCACTTTGGTTTTGGTAAAATCTCGGGGATTTCAACCCCGAGTGAGTTTGTTAGTGTGATAAAATCCCATGTCAAATTATGGCGCTGTTGCCGGGGACAACAGAATTAGTTAGTCAAATCTAGTTCTTTTAAGACTAATTTAGGATTTTGCTTTTTCTTTTGACACAATTGATCATCTACTTGAAATTTGACTCTACTATGTGGTTCTCACTTTCGAAATCTTTCTATCTCAGGTATAACCCAAGGCGTAGTGCATGCACCATTCAGACACCCCCGAACTAGCAGCAAGCTTTGATCCTGAGATAGACAAAACTTTTCATCATCAGATCAAAGAAAATCAAGAAAGAATGGCCCAAGAAGAAGAGGTATCCCGAAGGGTGGGTCAAGCCATCAATGCACAGAGAGAGAGAGAGAGGCTCATGCAAGAAGCCAGAGCTGCGGTTCAATAGGAAATCCTAGCAGCACAAGCAGCAGTGCAAGCAGCTGAACTACAAAAGGATCTTAGAGAGTTCTCAATCTCGAAAGCTGAAAATTTTCATCATCCAGTACAACCTCCTCCTATCAACACTACTAATTTCGAGATAAGAGCGCATTGGATCACCCTGCTTCAGAATAACCCTTTCTATGGAAAGCAAGGAGAAGATAGCCAAGAACATCTTTTGAGATTTATTGATCTATGTGCCACCAAAAAACAAAATGGAGTCACAGATGATGTCATTCAACTCTGTCTCTTCAAGTATTCCCTTACTGATAGAGCTATAAGTTGGTACAATTCGCTGCAAAGTGAAATACCCATCACCACCTGGGAACAACTCCAAAATGTGTTTCTAGAAAAATTCTACCCTCCATATCTTACCTATGAAATTAGAGGGCAGATAACAAATTTCACTCAAGTTCTTGGAAAATCCCTTGCTGAAGCTTGGGATAGATACAAAGAGCTTCTACACAAGTGTCCACACCACGGAATTCCCAAACACCAACTCATTGAGATTTTCTATAGGGGTGTGGATGATGACATTAAGAGATTCCTCGATTCCTCATCTAAAGGAAACTTCATGCGTGAAAGTTAGGACAGCGCATGGAGAGTCATCACCCTGGGAGCAGAAAATCAAGCCAATTGGGGTAGATCTGTAGGTAAATGAGTTTTGAAAGTAGCTATGGCCGAAGCTACTCTTGAGTACAAATCTATCACTGAAACCTTGAAACTCTTAGTTGTCAAGCAAGAGCATATTGAATCATCTCTTACTTCTATTGGAAGAGGACGTTCACCCACTCGACAATCGGAACAACTCAAGTCCGCTTCCCTATTCTATGAATCATATAAGAGTACCGATCATTCCACTCTATCATGCAATGTTCTCTATGATGTTGTTCTAAGCAATGTATGTGGCCAAGGAGATAATGGCCAAATGGAAAATCTTAACGTTGTTAATACCATCCCTGGTCAAAGTTATTACAATCTGAATCAGAATAGGAATCATCCAGGATTTCAATATGGAAACCCTTTTGGAGCAGTAAACTCACATCAATTTGGTTCGAGCGACCAACCAAGAGCCCCCCCCCAGGATTCCAGTATAATCAACAACAGAATTTAGGGAATCAAGGAAATTTCAAGGGGAACTTTCAGAATAGGAACTACAATAATTATCAAAACAACTCTCAGTACCAGAATCTTAATCAACAACAAGGATAGCAGGCAGGACCTGTCTCTTCTGAGGACAAGTTAACAACCATTGAAAAGATGTTGCAAACTCAGCAAACTATGATAGCTAACCAACAAGATTAGTAGAAGGCTATTGAATCTTAATTAGCTCAACTCGTAGGTAGCATAAAGCCACCCGCTGGAGTCTTTGCTGGCCAACCTGAGAATAATCCTAAGCATCCTGACCAATTGAAGGTAGTCACCACCAGGTTAGGGAAAGACTATTCGGATCCTCCTGAGAAGACACATGTGGTTATTATAGACGAGGATGAACCTGTGAGTGCTCAAAACTCAACAACATAAGAGACTCAATCAAAAGATGATAAGTCAGAAAAAGGAAATTTTGAGAAGCCTGCTCAAGAAGACGAAGAAACTGAAACCCCAGAACCTGATATCCCTATGTACAAACCTCGTATACCTTTTCCATCTCGTCTAAGGCAAACAAAGGTTGATACCAGATTCAATAAGTTTAAAGAAGCTATGAAGAAGCATCATGTTGATATACCCTTTTTAGATGCTCTGGCTGAGATACCAGCATGGACAAAGTACTTAAAGTCACTCCTCACCTGGAAGTATATAACTGAAGAGTATGAGACAGGAAAACTGGTGACAACTACATTTAATATCATATTGAGCAAGATGCCCAAGGAACAAAAAGACCCAGGATCCTTTGGAATTT
The DNA here is from genome assembly GCA_963693085.1 of Alisma plantago-aquatica. NCBI lineage: Eukaryota > Viridiplantae > Streptophyta > Magnoliopsida > Alismatales > Alismataceae > Alisma > Alisma plantago-aquatica. The sequence continues at coordinate 1,959,651,234 of OY856409.1, read as the reverse complement.
CATGTCACATTAGAGACTCATCATGCAAGAAAGGTTTGGCAGATCTCGGCGCAAGCATCTCTATTATGCCACTGGCATGACTATACAGCTTACAGACAATTCAATAAAACGTCTGTTAGGAATCCTCGAAGATGTCCCGGTCAAGGTAGACAAGGACACATATGTTCCATGCGACTTTGTCATTATGGACATAAAAGAAGACACAAGATATCCTCTCATCTTTGGTCGTTTGTTCCTTGCCACTGCACGAGCCCTGATCGATGTTGAAGCTGGTACCTTACTACTCAGATTAGGCAAATAAACTCTCGAATTCAAGGTTTTTGAAAGTATGAGAAGGCCAAGTATGCAAGAAGAAGTATATCTGATTGACTGCATTGAGCAAATGTCACTTCTAACTCAAGAGCATCATGAATCAGACGATCCTTTAGAAGTTTCTCTAACGAATCCATCAGTTGATGAACCAATTGACGAACAAGTAAAAGATTGCATCGAATCCCTCGACTCCGCTAAAGAAGATGTTGAAGCCACTATTGAAGAACTCACGTCTATGGAAACTATAGAAGAAACATGCGAAAAACCAGAGGCTCCCGAAATGAAGCCCCTGCCCAAAGGATTGAAGTATGTGTTTTTAGACAATCTCAAAGTTTTCCCAGTTATTATAAATTCCGATCTAACAGCTAAACAAGAAGATAAACTCCTGAAGGAATTGAGGGAAAGAAAGAAAACCATCGGTAATAAAATGAGTGACCTCACTAGAGTTAGTCAAGCATCGTGTATGCACAAGATCCCTATGATGGAAGATTACAAGCCTACTATTGAGCATCAACGGAAGTTGAATCCAAATATGAAGGAAGTGGTCTGTCGCAAGGTCATTAAACTGCTCACAACTGGAATAATATATCCAATATCAGATTTGCCATGGGTGAGCCCAGTGCATGTAGTTCGAAACAAAGGTGGAACAACTATTATACAGAATGAAAACAATGAACTCATCCCCACTCGAGCAGTCACATGGTGGAGGATGTGCATAGATTATAGAAAATTAAACAAGGCAACTCGAAAAGATCATTTTCCAATGCCTTTCCTTGATCAAGTCCTAGAAAGGTTGGCTCACCAAGAATATTTATGTTATGTTGATGGTTACTCTGGATTCAATCAAATACCCATACATCCAGATGACCAAGAGAAAACAACCTTTACCTGCCCATTTGGGAAATACACATTTAAAAGAATGCCATTTGGCCTATGTAATGCACCCGCAACTTTCCAACGTTGCATGGCTTCCATATTCGCTGGTCTTACTGAAACTATTATGGAGGTTTTCATGGCTGATTTATATATATATATGGAGATTCATTCGATTCATGTCTAAAGCACCTCACCCTAGTCCTCAAATGTTGTGAAGAAGCACATCTTGTGTTGATTTGGGAAAAGTGTCATTTTATGGTAAAGGAAGGCATTGTCCTCGGCCATAGGGTTAGCAATAGAGGAGTTGAAGTAGATAAAGCCAAGATTGAAGTGATTTCTAAACTGGCTGTTCCAACAAATGTAAAAGAAGTATGTGCTTTCCTAGGTCATGCAGGATTTTACAGAAGATTCATAAAGGATTTTTCCAAGATAACGAAGCCAATGACAAATCTATTACTAAAGGATATTGATTTTAATTTCAGCGAAGAATGTGTCAAAAGCTTCAACACACTTAAATAGGCCCTTACAACCACCCCCATCATTAGATCTCCCGATTGGGACCACCCTTTTGAAATTATGTGTGATGCCAGTGACTCTGTTGTGGGCGTTGTTTTAGGGCAATATATAGAGAAGAAACACTATGTGATCTATTATGCATCGAAAACTCTCGATGAAGCCCAGAGAAATTATGCAACTATTGAGAAAGAACTTCTAGCATTCGTGTATGCCTTTGACAAGTTCAGATCCTACCTAATTGGATCGAAGGTCATTGTCTACACTGACCATGCTACCATTCATTACCTTCTGGAAAAGAAATATGCAAAACCCAGGTTGATTAGATGGATTATCTTATTACAAGAATTTGATTTAGAGATAAGAGATAAAAAAAGGTACATAGAATGTTGTAGCAGACCACCTCAGTCGCATCCACACTCTGGATACTGAGAAGATTCTGATCAATGATTCTTTGTCGGATGATCAACTAATGAAAGTCTCAGAAGCTATACCATTGTACTCGGATTTTGTAAACTACCTTGCTGCTGGGGTTATCCATGCCCAATGGACCGGTAATGCACTAAAGAAGTTCATGCATGATGTGAAGCAATATCATTGGGATGAGCCATATCTCTTTAAACTATGTGTTGATGGTATGTATCGATGATGTATCACTGAAGAAGAAGCTCACCTTATTTTGGAACAATGTCACTCAGGACCGATGGGAGGACATATGAGCTCTAAAAAGACTACCCTGAAGGTTTTACAATGTGGATTCTTCTGGACAACCATATCCAAGGATTCTAATGAATTTGTCATGTCATGTGACAAATGTCAAAGATCAGGCAATATAACAAAGAGGGATGAGATGCCGCTGAATCTATGGCAAGAAGTAGAGATATTTGATGTATGGGAGATAGACTACATGGGTCCATTCCCATCTTCTCATGGATTTTCATACATCCTAGTGGCGGTAGACTATGTCCCAAAATGGGTTGAAGCTATACCAACCATCACTAATGATTCCAAACATGTCATCAAATTGTTCAAAAATATTATTTACCCCCGTTTTATAGTGCCACGAACCGTGATATCTAACGGAGGGTCCCACTTCCTTGAAAGAAGCTTTGAAGCTTTACTGAGAAAATATGTTGTAACACATAAGGTAGCCTCGCCTTACCATCCACAAACAAGTGGACATGTAGAGGTCTCTAACTGTCAAATAAAGGCTATTCTAGAAAAAACTGTAGGACGCAATCGAAAGGATTGGTCAACAAAAATCAACGACGCCTTATGGGCCTATCGAACTGCTTATAAAACTCCCATTGGGACTACACCTTTTCGATTAATACATGGAAAGGCTTGCCACCTGCCAGTCGAACAGGAACACAAGGCATGGGGGGCAATTAAACAACTGAACTTTGATATGAAAGTAGCAGGCCATGCCAGAATTCTGCAACTCCAAGAGCTGGATGAACTCAGGATGACAGCTTATGAGAATGCACGAATCTACAAAGAATGCACAAAACTTTGGCACGATGGACATCTGAAAAGAAAAGACATACAAGTGGGAGACAAAGTTATGCTATTCAACTGAAGATTGAAGTTATTCCTAGGAAAACTCCGCGCACGCTGGTCTGGACCATACATCATCAAGAGCATCTCCCCACATGGTGCTTTCTCATTATGGAGTGAAAAGTCAGGTGAATTAAAAAAAAATGGTCACCTCTTAAAGTGATATTTTACCTCAACTGAAATAGGAACTAAAGCAATGTTGAAACTCACCAATCCAAAGGATCCACCGTGAAGCTGAAGGATGCAGTTGAGCCATTGACATAAAACAAAGGCACTTGTCGAGAGGCAACCCGATCAATAATTTTGTTTTACTTTTCTTGTCAAATTAGAATATTTCTTCAATTTTGTTTTTACCTTCTAGATAATTTTCATTAAATAAAATTTGCATCGCAAGATGCTATTTGAAGATCTAATTTCTCATTACCTTTGAGATTTTCAGATAAGAGGATGCACGCTGATTGGAACGCAACAACATCTGGTGGTCATTATGGCATGAATTTTCCCCTCCATCTTAGATTTAGGGTTTGATCGGGACAAGCAAATCTCTAAGTTTTGGTTGGAGGGTGGGTGGTACGTACCTCACTTTCCACCTATACCCATCTTTTTCATACTTAAGTTTTCACTATCACATTCTTCATAAAAAAATTCAAAAATTTCAAAATTCTTTAATGTTTTTCAAAGAAATTGAACAGATACTTGATGAATTTTTGACACTTCCTATTTCATTAATAGTTACTCTCCAACCTGCTATGCATTTTAAATCATTATATCCTCCTTATTCGAAGTAAATCCTCAAAGGACCACTTTTTGAAACAAAGCCATTTTTATTGAAATCATCTTGTGAAGCTTATGATTCCTAACATCATGACACTTTTGCAAAATTGATAAGTGTCTATCAAACTGATAGGGATCAAACATGTCGTTCTTCCTAACTGACTAGTGGAACAATAACATGGAATCCCCACCAGATCCTCATCAGGTCATTATTTGAGCAAAAGTATGATAAAGAGAACGACCCGGTGCACTGAATTGTAAACCAAGTTGCATTCTGATATGAACTCTCTTATACACTTCTTCTATCATCTTCATACCCCTCCATCCATCAAAAAGAAACAAAAATCGCCAAATTAGTGTCAAACCCTAAGTTCGGGGTAGCACACCACTTCCCTCTACATCCGCTTCTTCCATACCCCTCGCAATTTAATAGGGGCGTACCACCAAAAATGCAATCTCAAGTCGAATAGAGGAGAGATTTGCAAACAAAAAGATGCCAAAGTGCACATGAAAAGAAATGCAATCTCGAGTCGAATAGAGGAGATATTCACACAAAAAAATGCAATAAATGAAATTGCACTTCATAAAATAAAAATCTCGAGTCGAATAGAGGAGAGATTTACTTCTTCCTTTCATACCACCTTTCACTCCCTTTTCTACCTAATGGCACTATGATTGCCTACCCTATCCTGAAAAACACCAGTGTCAGATCAAATGCACACTTGTTGTTCCACAGGCGTCTCTGGACTCTTACAAAACTCTTTGACATGCTTGTTGTTGGAAAAAGTGAGGAGGAAGTGATTTTGGAAAATGAACTCAGGAACGAAGATATGGTAAGATGTGTTTAGTGGTCTCAGGAGGTTGAGATATTGAGTCATATACAGCAGAAAGAAAATATTCGTGATGTGAAGATGAAGTAATCACATGTATTGAAAGTTTTCATTTGGCGACTGTTTCAGATTTTGCGTTACTTGAGGATGAGCAACGTCTAAGTTCGGGGTATTTTGATGAATGCATATTCATCATGAAATTCAATTATCACCTTAGGACAGATTCAACTCTATATATATACTTTTTCACTCATTATATATCAATATGAATCATAATGTGCAAAATTACTTAATTGATTCGATTATTAAGGTCTTAACCAAATTTATGTTGACTTAATGCAGGTCTTGATAAGCTGAACAATCAGCTGGGGCCCATCCTCACTCACCCTTGGTTCTGTCCAATCGATCTAACCAAGCGAATCGACCCATTCGGTCTCAAGACCGTTTGAGCCCATTCCATCTCAAGACCGTTTGAGCCCATTCGATCTCAAGACCGTTTGAGCCCATGTGGTCTCAAGACCGTTTGAGCCCATTCGGTCTCAAGATCATTTGAGCACATTCGGTCTCAAGACTGATAGACGAGAAGAGGCCGATTGGAGGCATAACCCAGCCGTGAGGGATCGCGCAGTGCAAGACCTTGAAGCAAAGCCACAACCACGACCATATTGGACGACCACGACCGTGGTCCACTGTCCTCGCCACGACCGTGTGGTGAAGCCACAGCCATGGCACCCCGCCATCCTCGACCCTCTTTCACCCACCACACCCATGCGAGACAGTGCGACTGTGTGAGAGCTACCTCACCTCGGTCGTGGTGTGTCGTCTTCTACCTCATTCCCCTTTGATTTCAGACCTTCGCCATGGCAATCTCGCCCATTGGTCGTTGCTGTGAGACTGTTTGATGTTGTTGGGTTGCGAGATCATTTTGATGCCGAGGTTAGAAGACCGTTTGTCGCAAAAATCGTTTGGATACGATCGAAGATCGTTTGATTTTACAAACCGATCGGAGAGCCACTACAAACAAAGATCATTTGACCCAGATGATTTGCTACTGCTAAACTCAAGATCGAATGGAGTAGAGTTGACCGCTAGAGAAGAGTTGACCATTTTGTCAAACCATTAGCTGCTGTGCATGAGATCGATTGAGCAAATGAAGGACCGTTTGCCCTCACGGAAGACCATTTGACAGGCAAACGGTCTCTGAAACCGTTCCGTCTCATTCAGTTTCCAAATCGTGAGAGAAAAGCGCTGCGAAGACTGTTTGGATGAAGCGTTGACCGAATCAAAGATTGTTTGATATCAAACGGTTTCCAAACTGTTTGCTGCTCAAGACCGAACACTGATGAAGACTGTTTGATATTAAACAGTTTCCAAACTATTTTCTGCTCAAGACCGTTTGGTCACATTTTACAAAACTATTTGGGCAAAAATATCTGCCAAACCGTTTGGACTGGAAACAGACCAAAAACGTGAAGACTTGCCCCATGCCTATAAATAGGACCACTAGGGTCCTCATTTGAAGCATCGGTTCTGGGACGCCGACAGGCTGCCTGTACACAGGTCCGATCCAAATCCAGTGCCATCCATGCCAGTCTCATTCCACCTACTACCTATGCTACAACTAAGGAGGCTGAGGATAGAAGGAAGACGGAGTGAGGGAGACTATCTGATCTGTCTTGGCAACTCCCGTTCGCATCCAGATCTGCTCCGACGCGACATAGAAGGTTGTATCTTCTTCACCGAGTTGTGACTACCTTCTGCACCGAGTTCATGGTGGATTTCTCTCTCTTTCTCATTCTTCTTGTTTCTCGCATCATGAGTGAGTAGTACCTTTTCACTGGGGTGTGGGGACTAGCCCCGCTGCCCATGCAAATCATGTTCATTTATTAAACTCTCCATAGAAATGTATGTAACTTTCCATTTCGTTGTTAATTGGTATGTTCCTAGTTGATTATCTCCTTACTTTCGTCTTGTTCTTTCCTATATTGTGAAATATTCTATGTATGGGATGGAATGGAAATTTATAAGTTCGACTCCTTGACGAGAACTTCTGAAAGGATTCCTTGAGGTCGTAAGTGTATGATCTGTGAGGGGACGAGACATCTACCCTACGGTGATGCTTCTGTGGTCTAAACATCCCTCAGGGAGCACCACAGCCTTAGTTGGATTTTGTATCATCTTGTTTATCGTCGATGTTAGTTTGTAGATCTATCAACTGCTTGTTTATCAATTAATGTGGTTGACTCCCAAACTAGAAATAGAATGGGATTTCTTCGAGGTAGTGAGTGTATGATCCACGGGGGGACGAGCCATCTAGCCTTCAGTGATGCTTCTATGCGCTTAACGCCTGTATAGGGGGCCCACAACCTTCGTTGGATTTATGTATCTTCGGAGTTGTAAGTCAGTGATCCGGTTGGTGGCGAGACATCTAATGCCTAATGTGATGCTTACGTGAACCTAACGCCCTAATGGGGGGTTCTGCAGTAGCTCTATTTAGATTGATATATTTTGCCTGGATTGTTTGCGATTGAATGTGTTTGCATGTGTAGCGGTGGTGAAACTTGATACCATCCCAGCGATTCCATATCATTGATCTAAATCCAACTTTAATTCAGCTTTTACTTTCTTGCTATTAGTTTAGTTAACCTCAAATCAACCAACCATTTTAAATATTAGTTTCACTTGAGCTAGGTCCGACTGACAAAGATTCTTAAAAATGTTGTCCTTTGGGTTCGATCCTTAACTATACTACGATAAGTCTCGTCCTCTTGCGGGTGGTATTATTGAACTTTGGTTTTGGTAAAAGCTCAGGGATTTCAACCCCGAGTGAGTTTGTTAGTGCGATAAAATCCCACATCATTTTTCTACACCACTTTTCACCCTCTCACACAAATATAGCCCCATGAAGGAAATTTATATAAAATTTGAGACCCTTAAGGCCAGTACATATTAGAATTAACTCTAGAATTGATTTGAGATTGAATTTGAAGTAGTAATATAGTTATTTCTTGGGTATCATACTTTCTCCTCTCGTATATCCTCTTGGTCCTCCTCCTCTAAAAGTAAATCAATAATCTAATGATATTTCTTCCCTAATTTCCTTCATTTCACAATTTAACATATCCAGAGGTGGAATTTATCCTTAGTTGGTAGACTTGGGATTAGTTGTTCATCCTAGAATGGTAGGGTCACAACATCGTTTAAACTTTTAATATTGATATAAGTAGTTATTTAAATCTAAAAACAAGTACGAATTCACATTATATATATTGAATTCACCAAAAATTGAAAATTCCAATCATTGAAGAGAATAATAGGAAAAATAAGGTAGATTTTTCTCTTGTTCTATGTTTTATTGATTTTGGAAAATTATTGGAGATATATTTACTCAAAATTTCCTCGAATAAAATTGTTTTCCTAATAGATGAAGAATACACTTTATTTAATAATATTTGATAGGTAAGGCAAGAAATTTGCAATGAACGTAAATTATAAAGGAATCCGAGGAGGAAAATGTGCATTGAACTATACTACATGAAGAGATGTAAAATGATAAAAATTATATCATCTACACTATGGCAATCAACTTACACTAGACTGATGTTTCTGTATAATGTTTCACCATACTACAATGAAACTCTAGCAATTATGCAAATGATGATGCAAGAGAATAATATTCTAACATTAGAAGAAATGAACACCTTCATATGAGAAATATACTAAATATATAAATACATAACCTAATTTCAACTAGACAGATGCTTGGAAACTATAAATTTTCCATAATATTCATGATGAAAAGGGAGAATGGGTATTTCATGGAATGAATTCTAATTGTTGAAAAGAAGACTTGATAATGGATTGATCCAGAGGACTAAATGTGGGATCTAGGCCCTGATTTCCTTCATGTAATGATAGTGGAAAGATTTAGGGGAAACCATATGAGTAGGATTAGGAACCTTGATCACATGAAAAGTGAACAATGAGAAGTGTGATATGTGATAAAGATATAAGAAATTAATTTCAATCCAGCCTCAAACCATGGTGTGGGAAGGTGAAGGTAGAGATGATATAGGTAACTACTTCAACTTGTGGAAACTTGGAAAAAGATACCTTTTCTTATGGCAGATGGATAAAAAATCTAGAAATGGATGGTGGGTCATGCGCCTGAACACACCGTGTAATTCTTAAGTTTCTTAGGTAAAAAAAAGTAGTTGTGGACAATTAAGAATTCAAAAGTCTACAATTATTCTTTAAGTTTCATATCCCTACATCCACATTGTAACTTAATATTGTCAAATGAATTGTTATATTTGATTATTGTCTTCATATTCATAATATTGAAATTTGCTTTATAGAATGAAGTATCCTAAAGGTGAAATTATTTTATGGTTATGATGTATTTTTCTCACAAAGATAGTGGTCAATAAAACATTGACAAACAAAGTTGTGGAAGAGTCTTCATATCATAAGACCAGCAAATGACCTAAGAGACCTCCTGGTGAGGTGGAGCTGATAGTTCTTGTGGTTGAATTGAGGTTATTTCAAGTTAGCATTTGGATAGGTATATGATTTTTGATGAAATTTGTAAATGGAACTAAATATTATCTTTACTATATTTCTAGAAAAATTGTAAGATGGTTTTGTTAAAAAATTCTAAAATTCCTTTTCAAAATATTACTTGTGTTATGAGTGCTAGTTTTCTTAATTATGCATGGAATAATTTGTTGCATTATTTGATTTAGATGATATTCGAGTGGATCTTTAACACATTGGGATTACCACTAGTGATCATGTTTATGTTGACGATAAGCAGTGGAATCTGACATCTGCCGACCCAATTTTCACTTACAACTAACAGTTTTGGTCTTTTTTAAGACAAATGGGTAACTTCAAATAATGTAATAGTTATAGTGACTAAATTAAACATGTGAGTTTTTGCTCAAAACCTACAATGATCTAAATATTATGAGATTTATGTTGATTTCTCTTCGTAAAACAATTAAAGTTAGATGAAGAACATGTAGCTTATTTTCTTAACACACAAAAATTTTGGTCAATTTTTCATCCATGATTTTTTTTGTAGATATAAAATTTTAGTTCTTGTTATTAAAGCACATGCCATCTTTCTTCAACATAAATAAATGGGTAAAATTATTAGCATTTTAGAACATAAATAAATGTGTAGATTATATCAAGTTTCATCAACAGGTGATTTGATCTCAAAATGGACAACTAAATTGGGTGTAGTTATGGTCAATGAAAGAATTACTTTGTCAAAATCACAAAAATTTTCATAAATTCCTATTGAGTCAATTAGAAAATTCTTTTTCATTTTGATTGAAGAAAATCCTACATGACACATTGCACTTAAGTTAGAACAAATAGTTTAATATCTTTACAATCATGATGAAATTAAATATATGTGGGTACCCATTCTATAGATATTAACATATTTTCTATATCTACACATTATTGTGGACTAGGCAAGTTTTTCTCAAAGAAGAAATGCATTGTTAAATTTGAAGCATATGAACACTTACTTGGATGTAAAATAAGAATGAGGATTTTTATTTAAATGCAAGTAAAACGCTTTCCATCATATGAATATTATAATAACATGGTGTAATCCCAAGATGCAGATGATAATGCTAGAGATTTATCAAGACAAGAGGTAAGACTCGCATTAATTGAACAATCTTCAATTACCAAGGATTGTCTACCATGAACCAAAATGGTTTAAGACAACTATCTATTTAATAACACACATATCATTTGTTGTTGTGCATCCAAGGAGAACAAATATGTGACAATATTAAAGAACAATAGTTGTGACCAAATATAATGAAATATGTAGATGAGTATGTACCCATATGTGGACTATGTAAGTAACTGAATGATGAACACCAGAAATAGCTAGAACACTACAAAAATTTCCTATTCCTAAATGTGGTATAATGCAACCATGGATTTTTCTGTTAGTATTCCTTGCACGTCTCACAGACATGATTTTATTTGGGCTTTTTTGATATCCTGAGTAAGTCAACACATTTTCTATTTGTGGGGATGGCTCATTCTTCTGAATCACTAACACAAATATATGCACATTAATTAGTAAATCTACATGAATTTCCTGACCTCATTTTCACAAAAGGTTATGGGATCAATTTAATGATTCTAGGAGCATTAAGTTGAAGTGGTTATAACTTTTAAACCTTAGGTATATGGTCAATAAGAAAGAACAATGCAGACACTATTGGATATGCTTAGAGCATATGTGTTGAAAATTTTGTAAACGTTTGGCTAGCCACCTAGAATTTATTCACATTCTAAATAATAATAGATATCTATCTATTTTGGGAATCATTATGTATGAGACATGTAATGGTAGAAAGTGAAAGTACTCTATGATTTGTAATAGGTCAGACAAAAGCAATTACTAGGTCATTCTTTTTCTTTGACAATCTACTAAAAAGTTTGTTGTGACCGGACTACATTAGAGGTTTATGTAAGAGAGTTAAGTTGATAAAAGGCATAGAACTTCAGTGTTGATGTTAGTGGACATGTGTTGTTGAAAGATATTAGTGGACATGTGTTGTTGAAAGATAAAACTAGAAGGGAGTAATCATGTTTGGGAAGAAGGGTTAGATAACTCCTAGATACTCATGACCTTACTTAACAATAGAACGAGTTTGAAAAGTGTCTTGTCAGATTGAGTTGCCAACATAGGTGCATCAACCTCAAGATATACATCATGCATTAATGTGGATGATATATCATCAAAAAACTAGAAAAATGTTGCTAGCAACTGATACACAAGAAGTAGTAAGTGTAACATATGATTAAAGACTAGTACATATCATTGGTCACAAAGTAAAAATAGTTGGGAAGATATAAGTTTTAAAAGGCCACAGTACAAGCTTGAAGAAGCAATGCGAGAGTTAGAGGATGACATGCAATGATTTCATCCTATGATGTTTTTTAAGTATCATACCTATTATGAAATAGAGGATATGTAAAGAAACATTCTTAGGATCAACCAGATCCTATCATAAGTGTACATGAATCTTTCTCTGCTAATACAAATCTAAAACCCTAACTTTTGCGTAGTGAAACCTCTATGCTTACACTAAGACTATGAACTGTAGTTTAGAGAAACCATGTAATATTTAGTAACTAGTCATTGAAAACTCCAGCTCACATACTTCTTGTATCGTAAAGGATGTGCAAATATATGGAATATTAAGAGGTTACATATTTCATACTTGATCTTAATATGAATAACTGATGGAAGTATAAGATTTGAATTAATATCATAATGAATAAAATTGAAGATGTGAGTCACTTCATAACCTTATTAAGAAATTATATGGTGTTTTGAATATGAAGGAGATGTATACAAGACCTTAGAGTCATACTAGGATTTAGGATTATGTATATTGTGTTTTTGAGTTTAGAGTCTAACTTATTCTAAGGAAGGCCAAAATTCAGACCTCCTTTGTAATAATCAAACAAAGCTTTGAAGGTTGGTTCACAATAGTTGGATGACTTTATATTTAGTTGGACTAAAGAGATGACTGAGATATCCAAAAAGTCAAACTATCTTGTTGGAAGATACAAAAAAAAAATTGACATCAAAACAAACAAAGATTAGTTATGGTCATAACAACCAAGAAGTCAGATTTGACTACGAATTCCAAACATTACACACTTTAAAATTAAGTTAAATAAAATTATGATGAGTATATATATACCCATATTAACTACTTTTATCCCTAAATGTTTCTACTTTATTATTTACCCTTCATCATATCCTACGAAATTACACCATCAAAGAAAATTTGTGTAGGATTTGAGTTTCTTGAAAAGAATATACACTTATATAGATGTAGCAAAAGAAATAGGATTGTTACTTCAATTATAATAAAATCCATGCTATGACATCAAATATTGAAAAATATGGTGTAAATCCCAACATGTAGAAGATCAAATAAAAAATACAAATAGGTAAGAGGTAAGATTCCACCACTTTGAGAACAACCTTCTTTGTTGCAGGAGAAAATTGGTTCTAATAGACTGGGAAGATATGAGACAAATGATTTTAAAAGAAGCACAATAATCCATGTATGTTATGCATCTTGGGCATAAATATATATATTAGAACGTGAAAGAAATCCAATGGTGGATAGATATGAAGATATATATATATATGTATATATATATCTATATATATATATATATATATATATATATATATGACTATATAGCAAAAAGAAGAATATGTTTGAAAGGAAAATGCGACAACTATACATATATATACATATATATATATATATATATATATTGGAAGGACTACAACATTTTTCATTTCTTGAAATGTAAGTGGGATTAAATAACCATGCCTTTGTTGTTGCACTAGTAGATACTTTGGCTAAGTTGACAATAAATTTGGAAATATTGTATCAACTGCAGAATATGCCCATGTGGCTGCCACAAAAACTGGATCCAAGACCATAATATAAGTAAACATTAGCTAAAATGTGTTGTTGTTGTACGATCAAGTAGCTGTCATATAATGTCCTCAACTGAATTGGAACTTAGAGTTTAACCTTATGTTAGAGGTTGAAATTTACAGTCTTTTAGAAAACATAATTTTTTTTATCCATCATGTTAGTTACACTATGCCCTCTTTTTAAACATTAGGAGCTACAAAATTCATTTTTAACCCTTGTAAAAATTGGAGATTTTTGTTATTTATTACAAAACAAGAATCTTGTAGATTAACTACATTATTTTAGACCAACTTTACTTGTAGTAAATATAAATAACAACTACAGTTATACCAAGAGACTACATAAACCACCCTATCCAATTCTTAGTATACTCCAAGACTACATAATCCACTTGCCTTATTTAAACTCCCAAACATACTTGAAAACCCACCAAAACCACTTCGTATACTACATTGAACATGTGAACAACCAAATCCACTTCAAACAACTGACATTCTCCAATGAACCCACAAACAACCAAGTCCTCTCTAACAACCACCATATGCACCACAACATCAATATTTGTATAACATGCCAAATCACCCAAACATGACAACTCCACTTCATTCAGTCAACATTACTTCAAAAAATCATTATAAGAACAAATGATCATAACACAAAATTACAAAAAAAAAACACATTCAACACAACTATTGAATGAAGATTGCAGTATACATTTACAAATTATCTTGCTTAATATGTATGGTGTAGAAATGACTACATATGATAATCATGATAGAATACAAAAAAGAGGCAAAATGTAGGGGCCTATTGGAAGATCCTTCTTGTTGTGTATGGACACAATCCAAGACGGAGTGACTAAATCTATCCAAGTAGGACAACTAGAAGTATTTGCTTCAAACTTGTAATCCCTCATTATTTCCAAGATATACTTACACATAGGTCATCAATTTATTGAATTAATATGGACATAAAAATAAAAACTTGAGCACTTGGATAAAATAGGGAATTGACATTAGCTCTACGTGGAATAGATATTCATCCAGTTCAGTTGCACGATGAATAAATAAATGGCCAACAATACACAGACATGAAAACTCAAATGAGTCGACATTTAATAAATGAATGAATGAAGGAGTAGATATTCTATGTGATTAAAACAAAGAATGATTGAATCAAGGTCCATACATGTCTCTACTATCATAAGATGTCACAAGGATCTGATTGCTCCCAGATTGACTAATTAGCATGAAGTTAGGAGAGTAGTAAATCAATACATCCCAAATTTTCCACATAATAAAAATGAGTGTCAATAATTATCCTCTTCTCTTATTTCCCTACGTATTTATACACAATGTTATCTAAAAAACTAGTATAAATTAGACTAGTGTTCCTTACAAAGAATTATAACACAAACATATCATAGTATGTTATCCACACATGGAATGTATCATAATATCTGATAAATATTAAATGCACATCTTTTCCTTTCTCATTTTCATAATTACCTAACATTTAGCCGATGAAAAAGGTGTACCAGTAGTTCAATGGAACCAAAATGCTCTAAAATGAAATAGTTATCATTCCTTAAATGGTATGAAACAACACTTATATTTTGGTGTAAGAAAAAATCAATACCAATATCATATTGTTCAGATTCATTAGTAGACATATGGTCCAAGTTATAATAAATGAGATGTTGGTCATATTTATCATAAATAATTTTAGATATAATAAATGAGACAAATGAGAATATGAAGGAACTAAATTTAAAGAATTATAAGATCTAATGAAAGATCAAGAAAAGGATTTTTCACCATGTTGTCCTTTGATATAGATCTATAAAAAATAGAGGGTGTTGCAATAAAAATTGAGATTCTTGTGGTCTTAGTTATAATGAATGAGATTTTTGGTCATTCTATATTATGTATTCTTAGTTATAATAATTCATAAGAAGATATGCCACTAAAAATAAATGCAAACATGTGCAATCTTCAAAGGTAGCACAAGACAAAGATTTGTCACCCATTTATGATTCCATATATGCTCTAGAAACTAAAGGTTCTTCCTTTAAACTAAGATGTTTACAATCTTAGTTATAATAAATCATATTTTATGTCAAAGTTGGTCTAGTCATAATGAATTAGAAGAATAAAAGTTTGAATATAAAATTCCATGCAATCATATCCAAATTTCAAAGGAAGCATAAGGCAACGCCATTTTACCATGATTTGCCTTGATATAGGTTCAAAAAAATAAAAAGGATACTACCATCGATATGATACTTATTCCCTTAGTCATAAGAAATGAGACTTGAGTCATACTTACAATGGTCTTATTTTTCATAAATGAATAGAACACAAGTATGGCATTTTAGTTAAATCTAAATATTTCATTTATTCACTCTCAACACTTAACACACACTACATTGAGAATTATTCATCATTTATTGGCATGTTGTATATAATAAATGGACTCTAGTGCATCGATGAATCCAAAATATCCTAAGATAATAACAATATCATGACATAAGTGGGTAGAAACCACACATCTATTATGATATAAGAAAAAATATTGCCAACCTTCACATTGTCTAGGTTAATTAGTAGAACGTGAGTGGCAACTTCCAATCTCCAAAAGGTAGCCCAATGCAAGGATATTTTACCTAAGTTGTGTTTTAACATTTATTTCATAAATAAGTATAAGTGTATGATAATGTCTCTAGTATGGATAATGTTAGCAACTTTGATCTTTTAGGACAGATTATACTCAAGTTTAAATATTTATTGATTTTGTATAAAAGGTTCTTTACAATAGTTACATAAAAAAATTTCATTAGGATATGTAACCCTATAAATATAACCTATGGTTTCTCACGTAGAAAGAATTTTGATAGCTAAAATTGCAACCTAGGGTTTCTTACATACGATTAATATTTGATTAAATTAGACTCATAGAACTAAGAAAGACATGTCAAAATGAACAAAACCAGATCAAGATAATAATAGTTGATATTTAAAATGATACCATAGATTATGATTTCTTATATATAACCAGTAAGTGAAAAATACAATATTGACCATTAGTTTTAATGATTAGAAATAAATTTCAACATTGATCACATAGTAATTAACATTTACCCCAAAAAAGACTATAAAGTTCAGCCTTAACTTATGTGGCACACATCAATTTGTGTTACATGTTCAAAATCAAAATGTCGACCAATGCTCATAGTAGGATGTGACAATTGTTTGAAGTCCCTCTCTGGATCCTCCTCTAACTCCTCTAGTCACATTACTTTAGGTGGTTGTAGTAAACTATAATATGTTGTCTCAAACACCCATTCTTCATATTCTTCTTCTAAGGAAAGAAACCATCATAGATCGACCATGTTTATAGGAACAAGGTGAAAGATCAATACCAGCATGGGCAAAGGGCAAAAATAATATAGAGTGTTGGTGAAAATTTGGTGATAGAAGAGATATTTTTGGAACAATTTGTTAAGATGATAGGTGGAAGGTGGATATACTTGATTTCAAAACTATTTTAGAGGTATATAGGAGGAAGTAGAGTAGGGGCTTTGGAAGGGGTACAAAGGTTTTTTTGGATTCATTAGGACATGGAAGCGACTGTGCTTGCAACTATATAAGTATCTACTGATGACTGAATTGTAGCTCGCAATGCTTCTATGGTTGCTTTATGCTTCTCATTTATTGTTTCAATGATTGGGCTAGGGCTTGCTTGTTCATATGATTTGGAAGAAAGACAACTATTTAGGGAGATGACACATCTAGAGACAATAACAACAACTAAATGTGGTGGGCCAACTTAAGCAATAATGTGTATAGGGACAAGAATCAATGGTAATGGCTTTCATCATTTGGATCTCGGTTGTTTCTTGGTGGGGGATGAAATTGAAAGGTGAAAGGGGGGGGCACATGGAAAGAAGTGAAAATTTTCTAAGGATTATTAAGAGACATACTACGAAGGGACAAAGATTGAAGAGCATCGTCTTATTCTGTGGTTTTCTTAAGTGAATCTACATCAAAATTATATGGTGGATTTTATAAATAATATGACACAATTTACATAATGACATTGTTATTTTAGGAAGACGCTATCCTAAGTGTTGTCACAGAAATACTTTTAGGCATCGTGTCAGCGTTCATGTTACATTTTAGGATACAACTACATTTTGTTTTTGTGTACATACTGACTAAGTCAACACATTTCCTACTTGTCAAGATCAATTACTAAGCTAAATGTTAGGCTCAAATACATTTGGATGAATTAGTAAGGCGACACGAAAAATTCATGATTTAAAGGGAATCAAGTGTAGTAAAAAAATTCATGCTTGTACAAATGAATAGTCTAAAGAATAAACTAGACTCTAGAAGATATGCTTAGAGCATGTATTCAACAATTTCATGAAAGTTGGAACACACACCTAAAGTTGATTGAGTTCAGAAGTATAAATAGATAATAGTGAAGTATGAGAATTGCATCATATGATAATATTTGTGGTAGAAAGTATATATTACTTATTTGTTAGTATTTTATAATAGAAAATGGTTACTAGGTTCCAATATGTTCACCAATCCACCAAAAGTACTATACTTACCAGATGAAAACAAAAATTACACAAGGCAGGCAAAAAAAGTGATGTTGGTAAAAGCCATAGACCTTTGAAATTTGAAGTTGGTGAACCAATGTTATTGAAAGTATCATCTTGGAAGGGAGTACTCAGTTTTGGAAAGAAGGGTAGTGAGCTCCTCGTTACTTGGTACCTTGCTCAATAATAGATAGAATTGAAGAACTGAGTTATCAACTTTGTCTCTACCAAAAATGCAACAACTTCATAATATCTTTCATGTGTTGGTCCTGCGAAAATGCAATCACGACTCATGACAAATGTTGCAACCAAAAAACACAAAAAAATATATTATATGTATCATATGAAGAAGGGATAGTACTAATCATGGATTGCAAATTACAAAAGTTGTGAAAATGAGAAATAGTGACGATCAACATTAGAGTAAGAGATGAAACAAGGTCACCCGAAGAAATCATAATTTTTTTTAATGAATTTTTAAAGGGATGTGGGATTTTGATGAATCATTATCACTTTAACCCAAATCACAAAAATCATCTACATGATTAGCTTGTATAAGTTCCTTGATCACTTGAAACATTAAACACACATGTAAATATAAAAAAAATATGTAACATCAAAATTAGAATGCGGAAGTACCTAAAAGGTCAACAAGGTACAAGGTAAGTATTTTTAGGGAAAATAAATATAAATAATAACAAATAATTATATTTGATGATTTTTACAGTTATTCTTAAATATTTTCATATTGTAGCTTAATATTGTCAAGTGAATTGCAAAAAATAATAAGTGTCTATTATTTATTATCTTGAAATTTAGTTCCCTAGTTAGGTGCCTTGAAGATAAGTTGTGCATATTTTTATCTTGTATTATTTGTTACTTTGACAATGGCTGATAAACCATTGAACAACACTTTGAGTCCTGTAGCAGAGTCTTTTGCTCAACTTTCCAACAACGACCCAATGACCTCATAGTGAAGTGAAGCCCATGTTTCACTTTGCATGTATAGGTTTCGATATTGGGGCTTCAGTATGTTGTTTTGAGTTTTGTTGAATGTTGTATATGGAACAAAATGTGATCTTATATATATTTCATAGACCAATTCTATGATTTTTGCATGAGATTGATGTAATGCATGAATGTTGTTTTCTTGGGACGGTTTCCATCTCACAAGAACAAGCGAAGAATTTGAACTACATAGTGAACAAGAAGTAAGAAAGGAAAATACAATAAGTTAACAAAGGATAGCAATACACAATTGAACAAGTGATGAGGAAACTTGAATGACCCAATTTTCGTGCAGACAAATTTTGAAGATTCAAGTTCTGCTAAGGGAGGAAATCATTAGATGTATTTTATGAGAATTAATGATTTTGTGCACACACACACACAAAACACACACACACACACATATATATATATATGTATATATATATGTATATGTATATATAGGTTGTTTATTTAATATCCGTGCGGGTAGCTGAGATTTCGCTACCCGACAGCCAAAAAATTAAACCAAAAAAGTAACTTTGCTATAAAAAAAAGTAACTATGTTGATCAAAAAGTAACTATACGACTAAAAAAGTAATCCCGTACAAAATACACAGCAGATATATATGTAACCGTATTTTGAAATCTACTGTTACAAACATAACTATCTATGCATGAAACTCAACAGTTTTCAAGGTAACGTAACCCTCTACATGTCAAAAGTAACCAACTTGAAAAAAAATAACCGAAATGGGGAGCGTGTATTAAAGATGGGCCATATATATATATATATATATATATATATATATATATATATATATATATATATATATATATATATGGGAAATATGCATCGGTCGATACATGCATCTTATGTATACCGAACATTAAAATGGCATATGTGTAAATTCTTAATAAAGTTGTACTCATATGGATTGAGTGAACATAGTATAGATTAGATGTATATGAAAAAGCACATCCATATCTTATATACATCATGGGATATCAAAATGTCTTATCTTACGATTTCTTTAATTTCTACAACTTATCATTTATTAGAAATATAAAGGTTCTTTATATTTTATGATCTAAGGGTATACATCACACCCATAACATTGGGTATACATATGTTATTTAAAGGGTATGCATCACACCCATAAGATTGGATTTACCTTTAGAATTCTATAATTATTATAAATAGAGATGGATATTGTAACATCCTCAATTTCATAGATAGTCCAAGCTAATAATGTGGGGTTTTCTAATATGTGTATGCCAAGGGACCTAATGAACCTAATCATGGCTAGGTAGGTAATTAAGTTCACAAATATTGTAATACAAGTCATCCGGTCAACTAATACTCACATAATGGCTTAAATGTATATGATTGTAGTCGGATGTAGATGAATACAAATGAATTATTCCTACGAACAATAATGTGATATATATATAATATGACGAGTCCACTTCATGGATTGAGCCTTAGACCTAACTTAGGTTTTCATATTATGAAACTAAAGAAATATTGATCACATGTGCTATACATGGACTTCAATTTAGAAATTATATGGGTTGATGACTTACTTTCATGTTTTAGAATACAATCAAGCTCATGGACCCTTTGAAATACTAAGGGTTGGGCCATGTGCCCTAGAGCCCAATTCCAACCTTATTGGACTAATTAAGTTCTACAAATAGGTCCTTGGGGTACAAATTGAGAATTAAGTATTTTATGGTCATAATAAATGCTCAAAATATTTTTAGTAGAATAATAATTAGAGTATAAGATGCTGGGAGAAATTTCAGATGATTTTGATGTATATAGTGGCCTAGGTAATTAAATTAGTAATTATAATATTTTTTATTGAAAATACATGTTTGGAGTGTTTGTATAGCTAGTTGTTACTTTAAATCTTGCTCATGTGAAGCTGATGATAATATAGTAATTACCCCAAAATTTGAAGTCAAACTGAGCTATAGAAGGGGTTTTATAAATATTTATAGAAAGTGGACTTTTATGCAAAAAAAAGAAGAAAAAAAAAAAAGAAACGGGTTTCCTTCCCCTCGCACGAACAGAGCCGCACGCAGGGGTGTTTAGCGGCTGAACAGAGTCCCCCCTAAAGAGGGGTACTTGCCCAAGATTCGGATGATAAAAGGCTATAAAAGCCTTAGAATCTATGAAGATAGGGTTAGACGAGTCCATAGCTAAGGTTTTGGCTCGAAGTTGAGAGATAAGAGAGAACCAACGGAGAGGTTTAAGCGGCGGCCATAGGGGGCGGCTGTGAGCCCCGTGGAGCCAAGAAGCTTTGACTTTGACCACCCTGCACGCATAGATGGTGTCGCCGAGATTAGGGAGGGTCATTCGGAGTCGTTGACAACTGGATCATGCATGATGGTGGTCTGAATAGGGCGCCCATGGCTGGAGCCACCATGCTCTGTTCCTGAACTCGGAACAGGGGATTCACGAGGTAGAAGACGGAGGGAGCGCCGGCCCTAAGGCCTGGGATGCGCCCGAGATGAGAGCCGCCAGATCGGATCTTGACGGCCGAGATCGACCAAGTTAGGTAATTTTCTAAAATTCATATCTTGAGCTACAGATCTCGGTTTGGGACAAACAAGGTACCTATGGAAAGCTATTTGAGCGTACTATCCTCTAAAAATAATTTCAGAGTATGATTTTGATGTCTTCGATTTATTATATTCTGGATAGACAAAACTATATGATTTTGATGTTTTGCTAATTAAAAATAGTAAACTCCTTTAGAAATTCATGCAAATTTTACTGAATGTGTATTTCGATATGTTTAACATTAATTCAGATCCTGATCTTCCATATATGAAGTTTTAATGAGGTTTTTAATGTAAACCTTAATAAGGGTATTTTGGGTATTTCACCGATGATATGATTTTTTTAAATGACCTAATATTTTATACATGATCTTACTACATTGTGTGATTACTTTTCTTGAGATTTGATGGATTTTCTTGAGTTATCATGTTTGTATTAAGATTTGGACCTGAGTGACCATTATGTGAGGGTAATATATGATTATCTTGACAATAAGTGGTATATGTATGGCTAATTAGGTCTAATATTATTAGCATGATGGTATTATATTTTGATTTTCTAACCAAGTCAGTAAGTTTTCTAATATGTGACTATGTTTGAGAACTATTCTCATTATATGAAGTATATGTTCATATTAGTGCATAAGACGATTTATGTCTTATTTGAGTATAAAGATGATATTGATTATATAGTATGAGTTTTATTTTATTTCAAAGCGAATATTTTATGGTGATCAAAGATTAAAGTTATGTTTAAGAAACCTAAGTTGGTATATATAGTTAGGAAGATGGGATTTGAGATTTAGAAATAAAAAGGGGGAAAATAGGCTTGGACTGATAAAACTGTGATGATATCCAGGTTATTAAAGATATGGAACTTGGAATCAAGATTTTATTTTTTTTATAGATGTCATCAGAACAATAGGTAAGTGGTTCATGCCCATGAGTATTTATTTTTATCAAACCAAGTACATTTACATGCTTCTTAGATAAGATCTTCATGTCCTACATTCTAAGTTAAATATGTAAGAAAGATTTTATGTGCTTATGATTGTAGAAATCCATATGCTCAATACCTTAAGTAGTGATGTGTCACGGAATGATTCTAGATCATGAATTTAAGTTCATAAGAAGGATAAGAAAATATAGTTCTATCATATCTCTTCAATATAGAAGTAACCATGTATTGAGATTTCAAATAGGAACATGTCATCAAGGTTTCTTATATATGTAGCGATCTAAGAAATTAAGAAGTAAAATAGATTCCTTAATAAGGTTGATGTTTAAAAGTTAAGTATTATGTGAGAATATGGGTGTTGCACATGGTATACCATGGCCCAATTTCTAGGATAAATGTACTAGTGGCATTAAAGATATTGCAACATGAGTTTGTGATGATATTATCAAATTATGAGATATCAAGTCATGATTGAGTTGCACGATGAGAATCTATATGATTTCTACCTTAAGGTTTAAGATTTAAGTTCATACAAATGTATTGAGATCAGACTTAAGGAGATTTTATATAAGTTGAGTATGATTAAGATGCAAGTTAAGATTTTCTAAGGTTTCTATTCTATGGTTTATGATTTAAGACTTAAGTCCATTAAGATCAGATTTTGATGAGGTTTTAACAGAGAATGAGTTATGTTGCCAAGAATCAGATATCATACTTTAGCTATACACATTACTTAAGTTACTTTTGTACATTTAGTATTTCTATACTCATTTCAGATCTTGTCGCATAAGACATTAGACTCGCATAAGATATAATTGATATAATGAAGTAATCTTACCAAATCAGAGTTTTAGAATAAAGTTTACCTAAATAATGAGATACATGGTCTAATCCAATAATGGATTCAGTTTAGAACTCAAGAATAAGAGATTTAGATTCAGACTTAGACTACTCACTGTGTGAGTAGTCAGATTTTGATTAAAGATATATGATAAGGGCTTTAGACCCAATCTCAATTATGAAGTAATTGAGATCCATATTCACATTCAGTTCTAGATTAAGTTTATCACTTAAGAATAAAAGATTCAGATTCAGATTTAGATTTAGAATTCAGCACCTGCTCAGTACTCAGTAATCAGTTTCAGATCAGTTCAGTTTTCAGTGTTCAGTTTTAATATAAGATAAGTTCAGATTCAATATTCAGTAAAGCTATCAGTATTCAGCTTCAGTTCAGATTAAGAATTAAGTAACTTTAGACTTAAGATAAATAAGTCGAAACCTTCACATAAGACATTATATGATAAGTCCTCATTCAGTAGTCCCGGGACGATTCAGAGGCATATGTTGCCAATTCAGAGGAGTGTTACTCCAATTCAGAGGTGTTGCGGCACCAATTCAGGGCGTAGTCACGCTAATTCAGAGACACCTCGGTGTCATTCAGGGCATGTAGTGCCATTTCAGGGTACTTCGGTACCAATTCAGGGCGTAGATACGCCAATTCAGGAGGACTTATTGTGTAATGGTGGCCACAGTCAGATAAAAATCGTAAGTAAAAGATACTTTAGATTAGAGCATGTATGTAATCTCATCCATGAGTGTGATGAGAGGAATTCATATGAGATAAGTATGACCTAGACACTTTGGCGTAGGTCATGAGACCCATGATATAGGTCTCCAGAAAAGATAGAGTAGAAAGATAAGAGTTAAAGAAGTCGAGAGATATTATGTTTTTAGATTTTAATCAGCTTTTGCTATCAGTTTTATAATGTCCAACAATACATTGTAACCTTGTTAGCTCTTCAGTAATGTACATTTTAGAATACTCATGCCACTTACTCTAACGACTGTTTTTCCCAATGCATGGCTGGGGACGCGATGTCCGCAGGGTTTGGAGCAGCGGAAGATTTAAAGAATAAGAAAAGGTGTAGCAGGTTTTCAAGCTTTCCTAGTGGGGTGCCATCTACCGAGACGATCCAGAGTTTAGACCTCTTCTTTTATGCATGGTCTTGTTATCACAGTATATTAGATGACTTGTTTCCTTTGTCAAACTATGTATGAATCCGTTTTTCTTAAATGCAAAGTGTTTCATTTGCTTTAATTGCAATGACTATCATGTTTGTGACACTCCCAGATAAAAAAAAATTACTGCTTCCACTCATGTGTTATGAAAATCTGGGTGTTACAGATATACATAAGCTGCATGCACTCAAGCGTCGAGATAGAGTGTTTTAAGTGGTTCAACACACTGTCCCCTAACAAAGGAACCTGAGTTCGTTACTCAAGGGCTGCCTCGGAAATGATATTCGTCGTGCAAGCCGACCATCTTTCCGCTTTAACCAATTCTCAGATGGTCGGGATACTCGGGGCTCGAGGGTTTTACGTTGTGTGGAGGGAGGGGGTGTCAGAAAAGTGGTCCATCTATGTGAGAACGGTTCTCTCAGTAATAAAAAAATGACATATACTCATACGTACATCTCTTTTAGTGATATATATATATATATATATATATATATACATCAGATTATATTTAATATATAATTAAAACATATCATAGATCTATAATTTATTATTCATATAATTATCTTTTTAAGAATTATAGAAAATCAGTGAGTACGAATTTAGTTTTGGGTTTGACATTATCCGATTATTGATTAAGCACTTTGCCAAAACCTTAAGAGGGTTCAACTTGGTGTTGGGCAGTTTACATCGAGCTCATCTTTTGGTGGTCCTAATTGTTTTCCAAAGAGGAAATAAAAATAAATAAAGTAAAAAATAGCTAGTAAAGTAGAGAGAGTAGGGAGGTAAAAAGGCGACCAGATGTCAGCTCACACTGCGATATTAATAGTTATGATTTGTTAAATTATAGTAGGCTTTTGAATACTTGTTACATGATTATGGCTATGATATAGAATAACACATACAATTGTCTACAACCTAGTGAGTCAAAGTATGCAATTTCTCTCTAAGCTAATGAACATATGTACAAAAGGACAACGGCAAATGTTTATATTTTGACGACAAAAGGTTGGCAATGGTGACAGATACAGAAATGATGATATGGGAGGGCACCACTTTGGATAGTAGGTTAACATAAATAAAAACTCCAAAACGGAGAGGGCACAAAAGGTGTTTTGCATACTAAACAGAGTTGGGCAGGAACAGGACATCCCCAATCTACATGTGCCTACGCTATTGATCGGCGTCACAACTTCTCGTCCTTCTGCCATCTATACCAATGTATACATTTTCATTTTTCAAAGTTTAGTGGTAATAAGACAACAATTCCGTCCGGCAGGCAGAGTTCGGGTTCGGTATCTGGCGCCAAAACGCCTGCAAGTAAAACGATCATCAACTGGATCAACTATAATTCAAACTGGTTAGCTCAGCAAGTTAGCGACTCCGGACTTTGAGCCCCTGTTTGGTTTGGGGTTGGCTTTATGCAAACCTGCCTGGCTTGGACGGGTTTAGGCCTGTTGGAGTCTGATTCTGTTTGGCAAACCAGTCTGATTCTGTTTGGCAAACCAGTCTCATTCTGGGGGGCTGGACTCGTTTCAGACTCATTTCAAGCTGATTCTGTTTGGCTGTGCAGGCTGGGTTTAGTCTGATTTTGTTTGACAATTGTAGGCAGGATTAGCTGAATCTGTCCTATTCTCGCAGAACTGTTGTTAAAAATGTGGCCTTGTGACGTCGTTTAAACATAAGTTTAAAAAAAGTAACTAAAAAATAACTTAATTGTTATCTATATCACTTTGATTTTAAAACTCTCATTTTGTTGTTGAGATGTGAGTCAGGGGTGTTTATGTGGGTGTTTTGGTTGTTTTATTGAGGTTGAATATGCCTAACATGCTATGTTTAATACCCCAAGATATGAGGTAACCTGATAACCCCGTCAGACCAAGAAACAAGTTTTTAGCCGATATACGTTTTGAATATTAGTGGCTAGTCAGCTATCATGATACATGTTCTACTTTATATGTGTTCCTTGTAGAAGTACACATATACTTCTATGCTTATGTTAACTATATGATGAACCACATCAAGGGTTGTGATTAACCCGAGATAAATGCAACCACATATACGTAACCAATTAGGATAAGCTCCTCTAAAAAAAAACAGACATCAAGAACAACAAAATCATAAAAACTATAATGATGTATTGTGGGGCATCATTAAAAGTAATCCAACTAAATTAAGAAATTCAAGATTTAACTAGTCAAATATGAACATCATTTTTGAAAGTAAAATAGATTCAGCTACATTCGATAAATATAAATTGTCTTAGTGGGCAGGCACCCATAACAAGCCTGAAATGCTATATAAGCAAAATAAAGACAATACACAAAACTCAAAACTAATCCAACTTCTGGAAGACACTAATAATTCTTTGTTGATACAACGGATTCAACATAACTTGATGAAGAAGAGTTTGAAGTTGGTGGTTGGTGGCAGTCTCTCACAAACAAGGCATCAGTGGAGTCTGAAGTTGATGATATATGATTCTCTGGTCTCGGGTAAATATACCTAAGCAATTCTGAGTTGTCCCCATCGCCATGAATCCACAAATAAAAGGTTGTAGGGCGACTGTCGTCTTTGGGTTTTGGTTGTAGGGTGACAGTCTATTCAGGTTTGGCTTTTAGTTTCTCCAACATTTCCGCCCAACCTTCATCCATGATTAAATATTTTCCTTTCTTATTCCATATTCGTTCTTCAGGTGTAGACTACGTGATCTGTACATCAAATTTTATTTTGCCTACCTCCAAAATAGCATAGCCAGGAGTTATGTTAAACGGCTCACACATCCAGGGTAGGCGAAGGGAGACACATCTCATAAACTCACTGTTTGATAGATCATACTCCTTTATAGGAAAATGATTTCCCATGTTACCTGTAATAAACAAGAAGAACAAGAACAACAAGAAGATAAGAAGAAGAATGGAAGAAGAAAAATAACAAGAAGATAAGAAGAACAAAAATAACAAGAAGAACAATAATAACTCTTATGTTCACCTAAGTTCACTACTATCATGTATTAGGTTTATTATCATTCTATGATTTTTCCTCCATCCATGCCTCTGTCGTATACACTCCATCAACACACCTTCCCAAATCATATTGGGTTCTCATCCTACCTCTGAGAACCATATCATGCTCCGAACACCACACAAAATGAGGAGGCGTCGAATGACTAAGAATATTAGTTAATATGTAAGTTCCAAACAATAGAGCATGGCATATTCATTTTCAAGAAACAATCGACAACACTTAACACGGGAACTTCGAAACAACAAAAATAAAATGGAAAACCGATGACGCGAATGAAAGGTATGGCCGCCATTCGACATTACGGCGTCATCGGGGGTGAAGGAGTGTCCAACAGAAGCCTACATTGTTCCTCTAGTTCTTCTACGTAGCGTTCTAGATACTCATGCTCATACATTTTGTTGGTGTAAACATCATGGTGGTTGTGATGAATTTCAACAAAATCTTTCAAGTTCATTGTCTGACCCCACAATGACTTACACTCGAGCGTGAGTAACGCAATCTCAGCTTTCAGAGAATCAATTGTAGGCCTGAGATCGATTGCCCAATGAAAGTATCCGCATCGATCTTTTCCCTAAAAAATATTATGAAGTTTACATAAATGACAATGAATGTGTAACGTACACAGTGGCTACATAATATGTGTGTTTGTACAAGCGCACCTCGTGAGAAGGACATATGTAATACATTTCACCTGGTCTTTCACTGAGAATTCCAAAGTCATACAACCCTGCATCGTCAGTGTTAAGTCGCAAGCCTGCCTCTAACCCACAGTCACACCGCACAACTTCAGTTGTATTAATAGACATCTACACCATGCATTTGAATCAGTCAAACAATTTATGGTAATGAAGTTAGATTGAAAATCAAAACAATAACATACAAGATAGGCCCCATTGTTTGTTCAATCTATTACAGATAAACTTATGTTATGAATGTTGGACAGACATCAATGATGTTATACATCTATGATGTATTGTAACCGTCCTCATTGGAAGTGTTGTCGTCGCTAGTTATGTGAAGACGTTGGCGAAGATATTAGGACCGCGATCGTAGATCTATAATGTCTACTTGTAGCCTATCAGTGTCTGCTCTGCTGGAACATACAAAGTCACACTGGGAAGACCATAGCTGACGTTCACTGCGTGCATATGCAAGTTGTGAAAGCATTACAGCCCTAACGGCGGTTAGTGTGGCAATTGTGGGTACAACCCGTTGCGCGAGCAACCTCATATGACATCTATTTTGATTTTAAACCCTACCGCACGTCAAATATGGCATGTGTGGGTTCTTGTCTTCAAAACGTCCGTTTTGTGCATCCTTGGCATCCATATATACGCGTACAATGGATTGAAGGCCACATTGACAACGAGGCATTCCGTTCTCCATTTGAAGACAACCTATATTGACACAATGTGACGATTCTGATCAGGTTCCAAATAAACAATTCGGGAATCAATCTATTACAGATACTCTACTAATGAGTTTCCCAAATGAGATTAGCAATGGATTCATGTAACACTTCACCCTCCCTTGAATCGGCCTGAGTTGAACCTTGCCCTGAACTCGGGGGAACGTCGGCTGGGGGAATGGCAGATGATGAATTCTCATCTGGGAGGTCATCCATTATGGTGTCGCCGTCATTTTTCCGTCGGATGAAATTGAGTAGGATACAACAAGCAAGTACGATGCGACACTGCGAATGAATAGGATATGTCGGCCCCTTCTTAAGGTATGCAAACCGTCTCTTCAGCACCCCAAATGCTCTTTCTACAATATTACGTAGTTGAGCATGTCTGTGGTTGAACATCTCTTTCTTGCTGGTGTAGGAATGTTTGTTTCCTCGGTACTCAGCAATATGGTATGCTGTGTTGCGATAGGGTGCAACAAATTCACAAGTGTTGGCATACCCTACATCTACCAGGTAAAACTTCCCCGACGGAACTGTAAACCCGCTATGGGTCTTTGCCAATTGCAGGACCCTTTGGTCGGCACCT
Organism: Alisma plantago-aquatica; assembly: GCA_963693085.1. Classification (NCBI taxonomy): domain Eukaryota; kingdom Viridiplantae; phylum Streptophyta; class Magnoliopsida; order Alismatales; family Alismataceae; genus Alisma; species Alisma plantago-aquatica. Next base: position 1,959,621,694 of record OY856409.1, on the reverse strand, counting down.
GACCCCTCCCACCCAGTGAGGACATATGTAAACTCCATGGAGAAGTCTACTACAACCATGACATTGAGAGAGACATTCCCTTTTCTGTCACGGTATCGATTTTGTTTTTCTCTGCTGACTAAGACAGGGATGTGTGTTCCGTCAATAGCCTCTATGGCATTCTATAAACCAAAATAATGTTGTAAACATACAGAATGTTTGAAAATTAATTAAATTTATTAGGGGGTTAACTATTACCTTGAAGTATGGGTAGAACCTTATGTTATGTAAAATGCGAGTATGTATTGTTGTGCATGTAGTTGCGGTTTGCATGACAATGTAGTCATGGGTCAACGCACAAACAACGTCAAATACTTCGTTGAACTTTCTACTAATGGTCTCACCGGAGTGAATGTAGTCCTCTGCCAAAGCACGATTTGTGTGTCCATGGCCAACCATCTGCAAGAAATAGCATACTGCCTCAACTGAGGTGACGCCTCTAGTACCTCGCAACAAGCCACAACTCTCAAGCTTGTCGACAAAGGTCATTATAGTTTGTGGATGCATCCGGTATAGGTCATAAGCCCTTTGTTCGTGACCGGTCAATATTTCTAAGACCTTTATGTGGCCACTCCTGATGCTAACTGACCTAGGGATACGAGGTGGTGTGGAGGCATCAACGTCTACTGCGTCCATGATTGAGTTTGCAATAGAGTCAGCAATTAAATCACCAACGTGAATCACTGGCCACAACAAGGTATCTAATAAAAGGTTGTTTAGCATGTCATGTGTTTGCGGTTGGTCATTGGCAGACATGATGCCTACATGTACAATGAAAACAACAACATAATAATTGCTACAACATAAGACAATCCAATTAACGTGCGAAAAATAAATTATTACAACACTCAATCAAATGAAATTGTACGGATATGTAATGTGTATGCGGAAAGTAAATTATTACAACAGTCAATCAAATGTAAATGTTTGGTCGGAAAATAATAAACATCAAATGCATACGAAATAAACCGTGAAATTATGTTCCCGATGGGCCAGCATCACTGGATGAAGGAAACCACATCGGTGACATGCCTGCGAAGTTGGGTGGCGGGATAAATGGTGGCTGAGACGATGTGCCTGGGAAGTTGGGTGAAGAGGAAGACGACATAAATGGTGGGTGAGACGATGTGGTATTGGAATTGGGTGAAGGGAATGGTGCCACAAATGATTGTTGAGATGACGTGCTGTTGAAGTTGGGTGAAGAGAATGGTTGCGGAGACGGGAAATAAAATGAAGGCATTGGAGGTACAGATGTGCCAAAACCGAATTGTGACATTTGAAAAAGGTCGTTTAACCACAAGGTTATCTTTGCAGGGGTGTTTTTGAGGCTAAGGTAGATGTTGCGGTTTGTAGAGTCCTTGATGGCGTTCACAAGTGTAGTAAAAACAGTGGTGGGGGCATCGGGGAAATTGTCATTAAAATGTTGTAAAATATTTTCCAACTCTTCTTTTTCATAGGCTTTGGTCAACATGGATGTTCCTAACTCATGAACCTTTGTGTAAACCTGTGTGAACTCAGCCAGAACTTTATTGGAAAGACTACATCGCTCTTGCGGGGTTGATTGTTGTTTCCTGCGCGTATGGGTAGAAGGACTCCTGCCCCCAACTGACGGGTTATTTATTCCCCCAGGCCACACACTTTCACCCTCACTTTGCACGGTAGGTGCGAGTACGCTACGCTCGTCTGGTATGCTACGCTCGTCTGTTGCCGATTGTGTGTACATGGGTGTATCAGCCGCGCCTAAGTCGACACTTACATCATCCTCAGACGCAACATATGCAGGAATCTGACTGTCCGCCGAAGACATTGCATGGTGTCCTCTAGCAATGTTCCTCCCCGCCATTAGCTCTATGTCGTAGTAGTGGGGAAATGGGCACCTAAGCAACCTAGTCAGGTCCCTGTCTGCCTACGCTTTCAAAAATATGTGTATTAAGATAATCATGTTTACATGTACAGTTACAATTTGTTAGGATAAAAGTTCTATATAGTTTGCGTACCGCAATGGCCTCTTTCCACTCAGGGGTGTCCGGTACAATGGGATTGTGCCTTTCTTCATCCCATCCAACGCCACTCTTGTTGGTCAAAACCTTCAAATGGACGTAGTCCTTTTTAAGGTTCTTCCAGCGACATCTTATTTGGTCTAACTTATACACGTCGCCAACCCTATTATTGACATCAGAAGTTATTTCCCTCCAAGAGTCCCTAGTAAAATTACCATCAATACACCTGCCTAGGTCATATTGTCTGCGCAATGCTGTCACCACAGCGACATCAGACTCTCTTGTCCATACAATACGGTGGTTAGGGTCGACGGGAGGCATACTCGTGTAGTTGCTGCAATATTTGATGACATAATCAGTGTAAATGTTTAATACATTTCAGTCACAACAGAAACCATTTATGTGTGTTCCTTCAATACTGATTCAATCAGCATATACATAGGCTTCATTGATTAATACCGAAAAACAAATAATGAAACACCAACGAGCATATAGGCAAGTTACAAATATACACAAATGAGACAAGCTTGATTTATTAACACCCAAACACAAATATTATAAATGAATCTGGTTTGTTGATATATATTGTTTATTCCAAATGTAAATGAATCTTGTTTGTTGATATATATTGTTTATAAAATGAATCTGGTCATTCCCTGATTTATGAATGAATGAGAATGGACCTGGTACCACATGTATGTGAACTGGTACAGACCCAAAACCTTGCTACGGTTCTAGTACTTATTCAGTTGAAGTCGTAGAAGGAAATAGAGCAATAAATGAACTGAAGCATGAACAATCAGAAATTATCTGAATGACATAAGTTACAAGGACTACTGAAACACACTAAGTAATTAAAGGAACTGAACCAAGCTACTAAACATGAAGTGGACCAAGCTACATAACATGAACGACCATGATCCTTGTTTGGTGGTTATGTCGGCAAGTCCAAACATATGTTTTAGAAGATTCTTCATAGTCTGTTGTATGGATAACACACATAGTGCTGACATTCATACCGTTGACATCTATTTGTTTAGGAATAGGTTAAACCATGGTTAACACACATCACAACCACACTTTTGGAAATTATGTCAATGTATAATCATGATTTGCAGAATAAGTGTAGACTTCTAATACAATTATCAATGACTGCAAAGTATGTCATGAAACTTGATTGACACATGAAAGAGAGCCATGTTCAGTTGTATTGTACCTGCCGGGAAGCAAACCCCATTAGGGATCAGTCTAAATCCAACTCATGACCATAGTTTGGAAAACAACTAGCCTATAACTGAACTAGACATACATAATTTCATCATGATTGAATGTTCAGGATGATGACATCAAACTGACCCAAATTAAGAAAAGTGTGGCATGTAACAAAGTGGTGGTTCAAATCCATGGGAAAAAGCATCATAGTCCAATCAAGAAACAAAATAAACACAATTAAAGTTGAGCATGGGAAAAGTTAGTAAAGCTTAAGTTGAAAGTGCTACTGAAATCTTGTATAAAATATCATATGAAAATATTTTGTCATCAACCTGAAATGATTTGAAGTAACAAGGAAAACACGCTTGAAATGTGTGAGAAAGTCATGCATGGATGGACTCGAGGTGTGATTGAACTAAATATGGCCAATGATAAGGAATGTAGGTTTAAATTTGGTTAGGGAAAGCCTCCTCTACTTATGTAGGGTTACATTTTGAGTGATAATACATGTTGAAGTAAAAATAGGGAGATGAATACATTGGGCACATGTGACTGATAGGGGCCACATTATGATGTAGGTTAGAGGTCCATGAATATGAAGGAATTAGCTAGATGTGTGTGATAGCCATAGTGTGTTGACTTTTGTATTTGGTAACTGAAGCATGATAAAAAATCATACATAATGATGCACCCTCAAACTAAATGAAAACCCATCACCTTCTCAATCATTTTTTGTAGCATATAGTATGCATGCAATCACAATTAAAGTTCTATGGCTTGTTTCATACTAAATATCAAGGTACGAAAATGGTTAATGGAATCCTATGTGTGGAGAAGAAACAACAACAGAGGTGGCACAAGCAACAAAAACAAAATAGAGAGTGATTGAAGAAGGAAAAGTATCAAGACATGTGACAGAAGAAAATTAAGGAGGTGGTAGTGATGGGAGGCATCTGTGATGTGAGCATAAAAAATATTTATAAATACTGAAGGTGGTATTGGAGCATATGATAAGTGGCGGCGCCACTATTTATCAAATACAACACCATGAAAACAACAGTACCAATAGAAGTGACAGAGAGGGAGAACAATGACGTGACTAACATCACAAATTAAGGATCAAAAGGGGTTGGGTTCAAGGATCTAATGAGAAAAATGGCTACATAATGAGAAGCAAGTTGTTATAGGTTCAATAAGGGTTGTTATATAGTAATTACACATCTTTCTATATAAGAGACTCTCCATTTTTATTATTGTTTACTTATTTATATATAAACAGGATGATGGAAACAGATTATTTTCTTAAAATCTAGTTGATAAATTGAATAGTCTATAGGAATCACTATAAAGTAAGAGAGTCACATTCTTCATAATGTTATCAATAGTCTATAGGAATCAATTTTTTTCCTATTGAAATCGTGCTTCTTAGACCAACACATACTACATACCACATCAGTTCAGAGACCATGCTCGTCCAGAGCATCAAACCAAAAACAAATATGTTCTGTGCAGAGTAAACAACGGGAAAGGGAAAAGCATCAAAATCAACAACATTGTGCCTATTCAAAATCAAAATCAAAATCAAAATCTAACTACTGAAACTCAACCGAAATGACGATAACATCAGATTCAACCATACATGTTTCGATAAGGAACACCATTTCACAAATGTTTTGGTACTTAATTCGACATTGTGCCCTATTCGACATTGTGCCCTAAAACCGAAATAACCCTATTCGACATTGTGCCCTAAAACCGAAATAACCTTCTACCCTACCCAGAGACCAACCTGAGCAAAATCTCTCCTTGGAGTGACGACAGAAGCGGCGGAACTTGGGCACAAGCGTCGACCTGGGCAGCGCCGACAGACCACGAGCGAGCGGCAACGATCTTCTGCGGAACACCTCGCAACACTTCGACGAAGAAGCTTGTGTAGAAGTCCAGCACCTCGCAGCACCACACCCCCAATTTAAAGGCACAACACTGATTAGGGTTTCAGATTCCTCTTCTGTGCCGCCTACGCCTTTCTCTGTAGACGACATGACCATGCATGGCAGACCTTGCTTTTGACCGACCTAGCTCGGCGGTGGCAGGCGGCAGGAAGCAGCTACGCCGAAGGTAGCTGCGTCGGGAGCAGATACGTCGCATTTACTTCACGGGCTGCTTCGCCAGGAAGAGGGAGGGAAAGATGCGTCGCGAGGGACGCCGAGAGGCGCGAGTCGGGGTATGATCTCAAACCGGGTTTGAGATTCCAAACCTGCCTCTACCTGTACTGCGTCAAGCTCGAAAATGGGACTGACTAAACCCACAACGGGGTCCGAACCAGTCTCATTGCCAAACGGAAACCCAGCCCGAGCCGGACTGGTTTGGTCCTACGTGTCGCTACGCGACATCGCCCAAACCCGGTCCACGCCCGAACCAAACAGGGGCTGAGGCGTTAAAAAGTGGGGGTCAAAACATCGTAAAGGTGGCACACTTGTAGCAAAGCGGAGGCATCTTCTTTAGCACATTGGTGATTTGGAGGGCATCCCAATCTCCTCTAATAAAGGACACGGTCTAAGATCTTTTCAGAGTCAACGTTAGTAGTCAACCGGACAAAAGTGCTCCTTCACCGCGTGCAATCGTCCACGCTATTCTAGTTTTTGTGGTATGTTTGACTCAACAACTGTCAAGTATACAGATGACAAGAGCAACCGCCCGAGATCTGGGCGGCTAACTAGACATATATATGACGTGTCACGCATGTCTGCGTGTGTGAAACATCAAAATGCCACTGACGTCAAGTAGGTAGAACTGGATTTAACTCCTCATATTGGTCGCAACGAATTCTTGGTAGTGATGGCAATCTAAGTTGGTTCAAATCAAACTTTGACCGGTAAAGTGATCTCGGCTTATATATATATATATATATATATATATATATATATATATATATATATATATATATATATATATATATATATATATATATATATATATATATATTGAGAACAACTCATACGCAAAATTTGAGCACATTTGGATATGGATAGCTCATGTTATGAAGACCGCAAAAATTATGCATTTCAAATTAGTTTCGCGCGTCGATTTTGTTGTCCTTGGATGAGTGACTTACACTCATCCAAATGAGCTCAAAATTTGTATGTAGCCTAGTTATAGTATGACAGTGAAGATCAATGGTTTACATTTTGCAAAAAATAGTCTTGATATGCAAACACACTTGAGTGTATTCGTGCGATTCGTACACTCGAGTGTATTCTAGCCTGACTATATATATATATATATATATATATACATATATATATATATATATACATATATATATATATATATATATATATATATATATATATATATATATATATATATATATATATATATATATATGTCCAGAATGGTGTGCTGAAGCTACACTAAGCAGAAAAACAAATAAAGTGGTAAAATAAGGACTTTGTTGTTCACAATTGACCCATCCAATAACTATAGGATGCGAGTCAATGAGGTATAATAGAAGAAATAAATATAAATTTAAAAAGAGAAAAAGGTTCGGATTTAATTAAACCAAAACCAAAACAAAAATATAGAAAAAAGAGGAATTATAATAAAAATACAAAGAAACCAAAAGAATGTAAACGCTTTATATGCCAAGAAATAGGACATTATTGTCAATGAATGTCCAAAAAGGGGATCTAAGAAAATTAACCAAAAACAATTTGAAGAAATTATAGAAGAAGAACTTTCTGAAATAGAAAACATACCACTTTTTGCTGGCATAATTTTTTGATTATGTTATCATACTTCAAAAACATACTCGAACTGCCCTTATGGGTGTTGTATGCTTTCTCGGCTTTATCATTTTGCCTATGATTTTTACTTATTTTAAACATGATTCTTAGTATCTTCGTTTTTAGTTCACTTTTTAGACGAATAAAGGTACTTTGCATAATCAAATTCATCGCATAAGAAACTAGCTTATAGCAGAAAGATAATAATACTCTGAGTACCATAAAGAGCAAGATAGTTTGTATACCTGTGTTGCCCACCTCGCTTCCTTCTATCTTCAACGTCAACCAAGAGTTAGATACTGGTCAGATCCTAGATTTAGAAGAAAACCTACTGATAGGAATATATTCGAAGGCTTAAATTGGGCATCTGATAGAAGACCAAGAAATATTACTCTAGAAACCCCAGTTGATTATATGAATCAAGAATATATTAGTGCAAATGGAATTTATTTAAATCTAAATTGTGTCAGAAATATTGACGAAGCTATAACAAGATGGGCGAAAGCCACATATTTATCAATAACATCACAAAGTTATGATATTGAAACAACATCAAGATTTTGTCATTTAACTTTCCAAGGAATCGTAGCAGATTGGTGGAAAGGATTAACAGATAACGATAAAGAAGCAGTAAAAGGAACAACAACCACATTAGTTCAAGTATTACTATGAAAACGAATTAAGAAGAGAATTTCTAGGGGAAACATGGAATGTAAACAGAGATGTAGAAAAAGAAAAAGAAAAACAGAGATTTATCTTTTTACTATATAATCTAAAATTCCGCGATATGTGCTGAATAGATGAATATATATGTAAATTTCAAGAATATTTCTATAAAATATATGATAGAACAGATAGAGAAAATGTTACCAGTAAAAGTATACTAAATTTATTTTATACAAAAGTACATGTCACTTGGGGATTTAAAGCAATGCAACTATATCCTCAATATATTGGACAAAGAGCAGACACATTAGGAGGACGAATAGAATTTCTAAAAATGAAATTAGAAGAATGGTGTGCTGAAGCTACACAAAGTAGAAAAACAAATAAAGTGGTAAAATAAGGACTTTGTTGTTCACAATTGACCCATCCAATAACTATAGGATGCGAGCCAATGAGGTATGATAGAAGAAATAAATATAAATTTAAAAAGAGAAAATGGTTCAGATTTAAACCAAAACCAAAACAAAAATACTATAGAAAAAAGAGGAATTATAATAAAAATACAAAGAAACCAAAAGAATGTAAATGCTTTATATGCCAAGAAATAGGACATTATGCCAATGAATGTCCAAAAAGGGGATCTAAGAAAATTAACCAAAAACAATTCGAAGAAATTATAGAAGAACTTTCTGAAATAGAAAACATTCAAGAATTTGTTCAAATAACAGACGACGAACAATCAGATGGATCGATCTATTATTTCTCAGACACAAAATCACACTAAAGAAGAAATAATAGAAGAATATCAGGAAGAAGCAGGAAATTTCTTGCAAAAAATATTAATAGATAGAAAATTATTCAATTGAATAAGAAACACCGAACTAAGATTAGAAAATTATGATGGATTTAGAACATCTCTCTTTGAAAAGATTACTCAAAGAAAACATATTTTCTATTATAGAATAACTAATAGAGAAATGCCTATGCAAATAGAATATACTAGAAATAGAATAAATATACCTTTACTTCAAAAGGAAGACCTGATGAGAAAAATGGAAAAAATAAAAGATAGATCTAAATTAGGATGGATTCACATAGGAGCTATTCAAATGATGATAAAAGCAACCTTTATAGAAGGAATAGATTCAACCATAAATGTTGTATTAATGGATAATAGAATTAATGATAGAAGAGATGCAACGTTAGGAATATTACATGGAAATCTTAGTCATCAAAAACTAATCTTTAATATTTATCCAAAAAAAAGTGTAAACATTAAAGATAATAATATAAATAGAACCTTAAGCCTAATACAAGATTTTCAAAGAACGAAATTCATGAAAAAAGGATCCATTCTTTATTCAATAACATATATAATAAGCTATGTTCTTAGTAACACACATCACTCTGAAAAATTTGAAGATAAAGATATTATAATGCTTCCTAATGTATTCAAAGATATAGCAAAAATTACAAAGCCAGACATAATTTCAGAAATAGAGATACCAGAAAATATAAATATAGATGTCTCAGAAAAACCCTTGGTAACAGATAATAAAATCCCAAGAAGATTACGTTATGAGAGAAATCAATTACAATTAACCAATGGAGATAGAATAGAAGAAGCTATAGCAAGTACATATAGATATAATGGAAGATTAAGACAAATATTAAGAAATTTGCAAAGAACAACAAGTTTAAGAATTCTAGCAGATAATAGAAATATTATAAACTATAAATTATATGGAAAATATTTCAACGGACAAGAATGGAATATGACTACAATATTAATAGATTCAGGAGAAGGAGCTTCATTTATCCAACAAGGAATGATACCTTATATAGAAAAAATATCTATAGGATCACCTTATGCATATATGAATTTTGATGGACAAGAATATGAAAATACTCATCAAGCCATAGTTCCAATTGAAATACAAGATATAAAAATTGACATAACACTCTATGTACAATCAGACAGTCGTAATGATGACATAGAAATTATATTAGGAATGAGTGCACTACAACAAATGGAACCATTTTCACTACAAAGTGAAGGACTATATTTTACACATAATAAGCAAGAATATTTCTGGAAAAAAGAAAATGACTAGTATATATAGTGTATATATAGTAGCAGGAACTATATATGAAGAATATAAAATAGAATACTTTCATGCATTCCTAGATACAGGTGCAGGGACTTGCATTGCCCGAAGGCAATGCTTTCCTGAAAAATATATTACAACATTACCTACAATATATGGAAAAGATTTTATAGGAAAAAGACATGCATTAACTCATGGAGTGAGAAAACCTAAAATTATTTTAGGAAATTATATAGTTACATGTCCACCATTATACTCCTGAATATGCACAACAAGACATATTATTAGGAAATAGCTTCACACAAAATTTTAAATTATATATCCAACACCAATAGTATATTCAACTATTAACACCTTGTGATCATTGGATTATAGTAAAAAGAGTTCAAAAAGCCTATAAAAGAGACACATTTAATTTCCGCAGTGAAAAGAATTATGCAGAACAATTTATCAAAAATCTGGCAAAATTAAGAAATCCTTTACAAAAACTATTAAAGTAAAATGCTATCTTCCTCATGATAGAAAAACGTATAGATCATGTTAGGTTTATAAAAGAAAAATGCAAAAATCTAACGAGATTAGATCTTCCTTTAGAAGGAGATGACTTGATAATAAAAACTGACACTTCTGAAGAATTTTGGGGAGCAGTCTTAAAGAAAAAAGATGAACAAAAAGAAAAAATATGCAGATATACATCTGGAACATTTACCAACACAGAAAAAAGATATCACTCAAATGAGAAAGAATTACTAGCACTAAAAAAGGGAATTGAAAAGTTCTCTTATTTCTTATTACCTAAAAAATTTCTAGCACGAGTAGATAATACCCAGGTAAAAGCTTTCATTAAAAACAATCTACCATCTATACCAGAATATAAACGCCTAAGTAGGTGGCAGACTTTCTTTGCAGAATATATTTTTAATATAGAAATTATTAAAGGCGAAGCTAACTTTCTTACAGATTTTTTATCAAGAGAATACAATGGAGCAAGTTGATACGAAACTTGCATAATTAGAAGCTCGATTACAATGTAATTGTAATATGTTACAAGACAATTACGTAGAATGAATTGAAATGATACAAAAACAAGACAAGATTATTGAAAATATTGAGGAAAGTAAACAAGATATTGCAGGAATTATTGCAGATCTGAATTGCTTCAGAAGAGAAATATAGCAAAAAGGATCAGAAACAATACAGATGGATAAAGTGACAGGTAAAAGGCCAATTGATATATCCCTCCAAATTTCTGATTCAATCAGTAGCCAAAAAACTACTGAAAATACAAGCCTAACGGCAAGAGAAAGCAGCTTTAAAACTGCTAAGACTAGCTTTGCAGCTGAAAATATTATCTCTTCTGAGAAAGATGACAGCCAAACGGCAAGAAGCAATTTTCAAACTGCAATTTCCTCAGAGAACAGCTCCCGCCTAACAATAGAGAATACAATCTTTTCAGAGAAAGAATCCCACAATAAAGCGGACAATATAAAATTGATGCCCGAAAGAATATTCAAATTCAGGGTATCTCAGAGTGAGCAGGATTATGACCTGCAATTGAACCTTACATATTTCTTAACAAAAAGTGAAAATGAATACATATCTCTATTAGAGATTTTTTACAATCTCAAAGCAATAGAGACTTGTGTTCCAGATCACACGGGAATTTATCCCAGAATCAATTTTGACAAAGGAGCTGATCCAAGAATTATAAAAGATTGTTTCATAATTGGAGCAGCAAATCTAATATATTTGAGCTCTGACCTCGGAGAAATTCAAGAGCTGCCCCAAGAAATTATCAAAGGAGTCGGAGAATTTAAAAGCAATAGCCCACTAGTAAAACCTACTAGTGAAATTTATATCAAGATTTTTTCAGCATCCGAAGATTGAGAAAAATTACAGAAATTTAATCCAGTACATTGCATCCAAATTGGAGTATCTTCCCCAGAATACGTCAAAGAAATAGAAGCAAGTTTCTGAAAAGCATTTGAAGGAAATAAAGTTAATAAAGAATTTGTGGAAACAAGAAGAGCTCTGGGACTAAAAGTTCTTTGCCAAGTATTAGAAAAATTAATAAACGAAAACTGAAGCTGGCTACACAAAGCCTCGGATAATATAATTATTCATTCTAATACAAGAAGAATTAACATATCAACAAAAATTAATCTAGAAAGGTTTCTAAAAAGGATACAAACCGGACAAATAAGGTCAAGATGCAGATGCCAACAAGTGTTTTGCCAGCTCAGAAAGCAGGAAGGAAGTATATGTCCCGCGTGCCAAGATAAGATGGAAAGAGACAGCCACAACAACACTAGCCGATGAAGAAGATGTAAGCAATGACGAGCAAAAGCAATAATATATCAGATAAGTCAGCAATGACGTAAGAAGGCATTTGCAAGAAAGAAGGATCAAAATAAGAAAAAAGACAAAGAACTCTCCACCCGACAGATGTACGCTGGAGAAAGACATCAAAAAGCAAAACACTCGCCACCGGACAAGTGTGCGACAAACATGTAAAGAGAAAAGAATGTAAGCATCAATGTAACAAAGAGAGTGTCTATATAAGCTCTCGGAGACCAGTAGGGGAACTCACTCGTAGTCGGAGAGAGGCCTAAGGGGATATGTGTATACTCTAAGTCTTCCATTCAATAAAAGAGCATCGTCTCTATTTCCCAATTCCATTCCAGATTCTATCCCAGTTCTTGATATGATTCTTGTATTCTAATTCCCATAGCGTAAGAAACAGACTTTAGCCTGAAGATAATAATTCTTATACTATCATAGAGAAGGAAGATCTGTGTGTAACCTATTACACCCCCAGTTCATTTTATCTTCACCGGTCGAGAGTCATCTCTCCCTTATTCTATCTCGGAGGCCGTCGTCTAAAAACTCCAATCAAGCAAAGAGTGCATAAGGACGAAGGGACATGGAGGGTATAGGATGATAAGAAGTTCGAGATCCGGAACGTCCAGGTCTAAGGATTTCTTCTCTTAGAAATCGTTAAGAGAAGATCGACTGACGTTGAAGATGTAAGGAAGCGAGGTGGGCAACACATGTATACATACTATCTTGCTCTTTATGATACCAGAGTATTATTCTCTTTCTTCTATAAAATAGTTTCTTATGCGATGAATTTGATTATGCAAATAACCTTTATTCGTCTAAAAGTGAACTAAAAATGAAGATACTGAGAATCCTGTTTAAAATAAGTAATAATCATAGACAAAATGATAAAGCCGAGAAAGCATACAACACCCATAAGGGCAATTCAAGTATGTTTTTGAAGCATGATAACAGAATCAAAAAATTCTGCTAGCGAAAAGTGGTATCAGAGCCAACTAACAATCCAAAATACGAAGATGAAATCAAGTATGAACAAAACAAGTTAGAAGATTTAGATAATAACATATACGAAGCTTTAGATCTAGAATTTGAAGTAAACATTGAATAACATGTATAAGAAATTAGAAGTACAGGTTCATGTAAACAATTCAAAAAACTTTCAAAAGATTCAAAAAATGATAGTAGAATTACAGAGAACAATGAAATATCTATATGAAAAACAAAATAACGAATGTATATCAAAAATAAATCTATTCCAAACAAGCGGAAATGAAATAAGCTTATGTCCTCTCCAGATAGAAGAAACAGATGACTTAAAAATTGAACAATTAGAAAACAAATATTTAGAAGTCGATGTAGAATAAGTAGATAGTTTAAGTCAAGAAATTGTGAGATTAACTAAAAAAGTCAGAAAAATAAATATAAAACCTATAGAACGAGAGACTTCTAGAAGTCAAGTAACTATGCCCATTCCTACTACGGTCCCTAGCAGACAAGGCAGTAGAAATGAGATGCAAGAACAACCAGGAGCTAGATACTGGTCAGATCCTAGCTTTAGAAGAAAACCTACTGATAGGAATAGATACGAAGTAATAAATTGGGCATCTGATAGAAGACCAAGAAATATTACTCTAGAAACCCCAGTTGATTATATGAATCAAGAATATATTAGTGCAAACATAATTTATTTAAATCTAAATTATGTCAAAAATATTGACGAAGCTATAACAAGATGGGCGAAAGCCACATATTTATCAATAACATCACAAAGTTATGATATTGAAACAACATCAAGATTTTGTCATTTAACTTTCCAAGGAATCGTAGCAGATTGGTGGAAAGGATTAACAGATAACGATAAAGAAGCAGTAAAAGGAACAACAACCACATTAGTTCAAGTGGTAAATTACTATGAAAATGAATTAAGAAGAGAATTTCTAGGGGAAACATGGAATGTAAAGTGAGATGTAGAAAAAGAAAAAGAAAAATAGAGATTTATCTTTTTACTATATAAGCTAAAATTCTGCGATATGTGCCGAATAGATGAATATATATGTAAATTTCAGGAATATTTCTATAAAATATATGATAGAACAGATAGAGAAAATGTTACCAGTAAAAGTCTACTAAATTTATTTTATAAAAAGTACCTGACCCTTGGGGATTTAAAGCAATGCAACTATATCCTCAATATATTGGACAAAGAGCAGACACATTAGGAAGACAAATAGAATTTCTAAAAATGAAATTAGAAGAATGGTGTGTTGAAGCTACACTAAGTAGAAAAACAAATAAAGTGGTAAAACAAGGACTTTGTTGTTCACAATTGACCCATCCAATAACTATAGGATGCGAGCCAATGAGGTATAATAGAAGAAATAAATATAAATTTAAAAAGAGAAAAAGGTTCGGATTTAAACCAAAACCAAAACAAAAATACTTTAGAAAAAAGAGGAATTATAATAAAAATACAAAGAAACCAAAAGAATGTAAATACTTTATATGCCAAGAAATAGGACATTATGCCAATGAATGTCCAAAAAGGGGATCTAAGAAAATTAACCAAAAACAATTCAAAGAAATTATAGAAGAAGAACTTTCTGAAATAGAAAACATTCAAGAATTTGTTCAAATAACAGACGACGAACAATCAGATGGATCGATCTATTATTTCTCAAACACAGAATCAGACTGAAGAAGAAATAATAGAAGAATATCAGGAAGAAGCACGAAATTTCTTGCAAGAAGTATTAATAGACAGAAAATTATTCAATCGAATAAGAAACACCGAACTAAGATTAGAAAATTCTGATGGATTTAGAACATCTCTCTTTGAAAAGAATACTCAAAGAAAATATATTTTCTATAATGGAATAACTAACAGAGAAATGCCTATTCAAATAGAATATAGTAGAAATAGAATAAATATACCTTTACTTCAAAAGGAAGACCTGATGAGAAAAATGAAAAAAATAAAAGGTAGATCTAAAATAGGATGGATTCACATAGGAGCTATTCAAATGATGATAAAAGCAACCTTTAGAGAAGGAATAGATTCACCCATAAATGTTGTATTAATGGATAATAGAATTAATGATAGAAGAGATGCAACGTTAGGAATATTACAAAGAAATCTTAGTCATCAAAAACTAATCTTTAATATTTATCAAAAGATAAGTGTAAACATTAAAGATAATAATATAAATAGAACCTTAAGCATAATACAAGATTTTCAAAGAACGGAATTCATGAAAAAAGGATTCATTCCTTATTTAATAACATATATAATAAGCTATGCTCTTAGTAACACACATCACTATGAAAAATTTGAAGATAAAGATATTATAATGCTTGCTAATATATTCAAAGATATAGGAAAAATTACAAAGCCAGACATAATTTCAAAAATAGAGATACCAGAAAATATAAATATAGATGTCTCAGAAAAACCCTTGGTAAAAGATAATAAAATCCCAAGAAGATTACGTTATGAGGGAAATCAATTACAATTAACCAATGGAGATAGAATAGAAGAAACTAGAGCAAGTACATATAGATATAATGGAAGATTAAGACCAATATTAAGAAATTTGCAAAGAACAACAAGTTTAAGAATTCTAGCAGATAATAGAAATGCTAGAAACTATAAATTATATGGAAAATATTTCAACGGATAAGAATGGAATATGATTACAATATTAATAAATTTAGGAGTAGGAGCTTCATTTATCCAACAAGCAATGATACCTTATATAGAAAAAATACCTATAGGATCACCTTATGCATATACGAATTTTGATGGATAAGAATATGAAATTACTCATCAAGCCATAGTTCCAATTGAAATACAAGATATAAAAATTGACATAACACTCTATGTACAATCAGACAGTCGTAATGATGACATAGAAATTATATTAGGAATGAATGCACTACAACAAATGGAACCATTTTCACTACAACGTGAAGGACTATATTTTACACATAATAAGCAAAAAAATTTCTGGAAAAAAGAAAATGTCTAGTATATATAGTGTATATATAGTAGCAGGAATTGTATATGAAGAATATAAAATAGAATACTTTCATGCATTCCTACATACAGGTGCAGGGATTTGCATTGCCCGAAGACAATGCTTTCCTAAAAAATATATTACAACATTACCTAAAATATATGGAAAAGATTTTACAGGAAAAAGACATGCATTAACTCATGGAGTGAGAAAACGTAAAATTATTTTAGGAAATTATATAGTTACATGTCCACCATTATACTCCTGAATATGCACAACAAGACATATTATTAGGAAATAGCTTCACACAAAAATTTAAATTATATATCCAATACTAACAGTATATTCAACTATTAACACCTTGTGATCATTGGATTACAGTAAAAAGAGTTCAAAAAGCCTATAAAAGAGACAAATTTAATTTCCGCAGTGAAAAGAATTATGCAGAACAATTTATCAAAAATTTGGCAAAATTAAGAAATCCTTAAAAAAACTATTAAAGAAAAATGCTATCTTCCTCATGACAGAAAAACTTATAAATCATGTTAGGTTTATAAAAGAAAAATGCAAAAATCTAACGAGATTAGATCTTCCTTTAGAAGGAGATGACTTGATAATAGAAATTGACGCTTCTGAAGAATTTTGAGGAGCAGTCTTAAAGAAAAATGATGAACAAAAAGAAAAAATATGTAGATATACATCCAGAACATTTACCAACACAGAAAAAAGATATCACTCAAATGAGAAAGAATTACTAGCACTAAGAAAGGGAATTGAAAAGTTCTCTTATTTCTTATTACCTAAAAAATTTCTAGCATGAGTAGATAATACCCAGGTAAAAGCTTTCATTAAAAACAATCTACCATCTATACCAGAATATAAACGCCTAAGTAGGTGGCAGACATTCTTTGCAGAATATATTTTTGATATAGAAATTATTAAAGGCGAAGCTAACTTTCTTGCAGATTTTTTATCAAGATAATACAATGGAGCAAGTTGAAAAGAAACTTGCATAATTAGAAGCTCGATTACAACATAATTATAATATGTTACAAGACAATTACGTAGAATTAATTGAAATGATACAAAAACAAGACAAGATTATTTACAATATTGAGGAAAGTAAACAAGATATTGTAAGAATTATTGTAGATATGAATTGCTTCAGGAGAGAAATATATCAAAACGGATCAGATTTAATACGGATGGATAAAGAGAAAGGTAAAAGGCCAATTGATATATCCCTCCAAATTTCTGATTCAATCAGTAGCCAAAAAACTACTAAAAATACAAGCCTAACGGCAAGAGAAAGCAGCTTTAAAACTGCTCAGACCAACTTTACAGCTGAAAATATTATCTCTTCTGAGAAAGATGACAGCCAAACGGCAAGAAGCAATTTTCAAACTACAATTTCCTCAGAGAATAGCTCCCGCCTAACAGCGGAGAATATAATCTTTTCAGAGAAAGAATCCTGCAATAAAACAGACAATATAAAATTGATGCCCGAAAGAATATTCAAATTCAGGGTATCTCAGAGTGAGCAAGATTATGACCTGCAATTCAACCTTACAGATTTCTTAACAAAAAGTGAAAATGAATACATATCTCTATTAGAGATTGTTTAAAATCTCAAAACAATAGAGACTTGTGTTCCAGATCACACGGGAATTTATCCTAGAATCAATTTCGACAAAGGAGCTAATCCAAGAATTATAAAAGATTGTTTCATAATTGGAGTAGCAAATCTAATATATTTGAGCTCTGACCTCAGAGAAATTCAAGAGCTGCCCCAAGAAATTATCAAAGCAGTTAGAGAATTTAAAAGCAATAGCCCTCTAGTAAAACCTACTAGTGAACTTTATATCAAGATTTTCTCAGCATCCGAAGATTGGGAAAAATTAAAAAAATTTAATCCAGTACATTGCATCCAAATTGGAGTATCTTCCCCAGAATACGTCAAAGAAATAGAAGCAAGTTTCCGAAAAGAATTTGAAGGAAACAAAGTCAATAAAGAATTTGTTGAAACAAGAAGAGCTCTGAGACTAAAAGTTCTTTGCCAAGTATTAGAAAAATTAATAAACGAAAACCGAAGCTGGCTACACAAAGCCTCAGATAATATAATTATTCTTTCTAATACAAGAAGAACTAACATATCAACAAAAATTAATCTAGAAAGGTTTCTAAAAAGGATAGAAACTGGACAAATAAGGTCAAGCTACAGATGCCAATAAGTGTTTTACCGGCTCAGAAAGCACAAAGGAAGGATATGTCCCGCGTGCCAAGACAAGATGGAAAGAGACAACCACAACAGCACTAGCTGCTGAAGAAGACATAAGCAATGACGAGAAAAAGCAATAATATATCAGATACGTCAACAATGACGTAAGAAGGCATTCACAAGAAAGAAGGATCGAAATAAGAAAAAAGACAAAGAACTCTCCACCGGACAGATGTACACTGGAGAAAGACATCAAAAAGCAAAACACTCGCCACTGGACAAGTGTGCGACAAACATGTAAAGAGAAAAGAATGTAAGCATCAATGTAACAAAGAGAGTGTCTATATAAGCTCTTGAAGACTAGTAGGGGAACTCACTCATAGTCGGAGAGAGTCCTGAGAGGATATGTGTATACTCTAAGTCTTCCATTCAATAAAAGAGCATCGTCTCTATTTCCCAATTCCATTCAAGATTCTATCCCAGTTCTTGATATGATTCTTGTATTCTAATTCCCATAGAGTAAGAAACAGGGTTTAGCCTGAAGATAATAATTCTTGTACTATCATAGAGAAGGAAGATATGTGTGTAACCCGTTACACCCCCAGTTCATTTTATCTTCACCGGTCGAGAGTCATCTCTCCCTTATTCTATCCCGGAGGCCGTCGTCTAAAAAGTCCGATCAAGCAAAGAGTGCATAAGGATGAAGGGACATGGAGGCTATAGGATGATAAGCAGTTCGAGATCCGGAACATCCAGGTCTAAGGATTTCTTCTATTAGAAATCGTTAAGAGAAGATCGACTAACGTTGAAGATAGAAGGAAGCGAGGTGGGCAACATAGGTATACATACTATCTTTCTCTTTATGGTACTCAGAGTATTATTATCTTTCTGCTATAAGCTAGTTTCTTATGCGATGAATTTGATTATGCAAAGAACCTTTATTCTTTTAAAAAGTGAACTAAAAATGAAGATACTAAGAATCATGTTTAAAATAAGTAATAATCATATACAAAATGATAAATCCGAGAAAGCATACAACACCCATAAGGGCAGTTCGAGTATGTTTTTGAAGCATGATAACATAATCAAAAAATTTTGTCAGCGAAAAGTGGTATCAGAGCCAAGTAACAATCCAAAATACGAAGATGAAATCAAGTATGAACAAAATAAGTTAGAAGATTTAGATAATAACATATACAAAGCTTTAGATCTGGAATTTGAAGTAAACATTGAATAACATGTATAAGAAATTAGAAGTACATGTTCATGAAAACAATTCAAAAAACTTTCAAAAGATTCAAGAAATGATATTAGAAATACAGAGAACAATGGAATATCTATATGAAAAACAAAATAACGAATGTATATCAAAAATAAATCTATTCCAAACAAGCGGAAATGAAATAAGCTTATGTCCTCTCCAGATAGAAGAAACAAATGACTTAAAAATTGAACAATTAGAAAACAAATATTTAGAAGCCGATGCAGAAGAACTAGATAGTTTAAGTCAAGAAATTGTGAGATTAACTGAAAAAGTCAGAACAATAAATATAAAACCTATAGAAGGAGAGACTTCTGGAAGTCAAGTAACTATGCCCATTCCTACTACAGTCCCTAGCAGACAAGGCAGTAGAAATGAGACGCCAGAACAACCAGGAGCTAGATACTGGTTAGATCCTAGCTTTAGAAGAAAACCTACTAATAGGAATAGATACGAAGGAATAAATTGGGCATCTGATAGAAGACCAAGAAATATTACTCTAGAAACCCCAGTTGATTATATGAATCAAGAATATATTAATGCAAACAAAATTTATTTAAATCTAAATTGTGTCAGAAATATTGACAAAGCTATAACAAGATAGGTGAAAGCCACATATTTATCAATAACATCACAAAGTTATGATATTGAAACAACATCAAGATTTTGTCATTTAACTTTCCAAGGAATCGTAGCAGATTGGTGGAAAGGATTAACAGATAATGATAAAGAAGAAGTAAAAGGAAAAACAACCACATTAGCTCAAGTGGTAAATAACTATGAAAACGAATTAAGAAGAGAATTTCTAGGGGTAACATGGAATGTAAACAGAGATGTAGAAAAGAAAAAGAAAAATAGAGATTTATCTTTTTACTATATAATCTAAAATTCTATGATATGTGCCGAATAGATGAATATATATGTAAATTTCAGGAATATTTCTATAAAATATATGATAGCACAAATAGAGAAAATGTTACCAGTAAAAGTCTACTAAATTTATTTTATACAAAAGTACCTGACCCTTGGGGATTTAAAGCAATGCAACTATATCCTCAATATATTGGACAAAGTGAAGATACATTAGGTGGTCGAATAGAATTTCTAAAAATGAAATTAGAAGAATGGTGTGCTGAAGCTACACTAAGCAGAAAAACAAATAATGTTGTAAAATAAGGACTTTGTTGTTCACAATTGACCCATCCAATAACTATAGGATGCGAGCCAATGAGGTATAATAGAAGAAATAAATACAAATTTAAAAAGAGAAAAAGGTTCAGATTTAAACCAAAACCAAAACAAAAATACTATAGAAAAAAGAGGAATTATAATAAAAATACAAAGAAACCAAAAGAATGTAAATGCTTTATATGCCAAGAAATGGGACATTATGCCAATGAATGTCCAAAAAGGGGATCTAAGAAAATTAACCAAAAACAATTCGAAGAAATTATAGAAGAAGAAATTTCTGAAATAGAAGACATTCAAGAATTTGTTCAAATAATAGACGACGAACAATCATATGGATCGATCTATTATTTCTCAGACACAGAATCAGACTGAAGAAGAAATAATAGAAGAATATCAGGAAGAAGCAGGAAATTTCTAGCAAGAAATATTAATAGATAGAAAATTATTCAATCGAATAAGAAATACTGAACTAAGATTAGAAAATTCTGATGGATTTAGAACATCTCTCTTTGAAAAGATTACTCAAACAAAAAATATTTTCTATTATGGAATAACTAATATAGAAATGCATATGCAAATAGAATATACTAGAAATAGAATAAATACACCTTTACTTCGAAAGGAAGACCTGATGAGAAAAATGGAAAAAATAAAATATAGATCTAAAATAGGATGGATTCACATAGGAGCTATTCAAATGATGATAAAAGCAACCTTTAGAGAAGGAATAGATTCACCCATAAATGTTGTATTAATGGATAATAGAATTAATGATAGAAGAGATGCAACATTAGGAATATTACAAGGAAATCTTAGTCATCAAAAACTAATCTTTAATATTTATCCAAAGATAAGTGTATACATTAAAGATAATAATATAAATAGAACCTTAAGCCTAATACAAGATTTTCAAAGAACGGAATTCATGAAAAAAGGATCCATTCCTTATTCAATAACATATATAATAAGCTATGCTCTTAGTAACACACATCACTCTGAAAAATTTGAAGATAAAGATATTATAATGCATCCTAATATATTCAAAGATATAGGAAAAATTAAAATCCAGACATAATTTTAGAAATAGAGATACCAGAAAATATAAATATAGATGTCTCAGAAAAACCCTTGGTAACAGATAATAAAATCCCAAGAAGATTACGTTATGAGGGAAATCAATTACAATTAACCAACAGAGATAGAATAGAAGAAGCTAGAGCAAGTATGGATAGATATAATGGAAGATTAAGACCAATATTAAGAAATTTGCAAAGACCAACAAGTTTAAGAATTCTAGCAGATAATAGAAATACTAGGAACTATAAATTATATGGAAAATATTTCAACGGATAAGAATGGAATATGACTACAATATTAATAGATTCAGGAGCAGGAGCTTCATTTATCCAACAAGGAATGTATATATATCTATATATCTATATATGTATATATATGTGTATATGTATATATGTATATATATCTATATATGTATATATGTATATATATATATATATGTATATTTGTATATATATATGTAGATATATAAATACACACATATATAGATACATATATATATACATATATATGTATATGTATATATATATTTATATATAAATATATATATATATATATACATATATATATATGTATGTATGTATATATATATATGTATATATATATATATATATATATATATATGTATATGTATATATACATATATATGTATATATATGTATATATGTATATGTACATATATTTATGTATATATATACATATATATATATATATATATTTATATATATATATACATATACATGTATATATTTATATATGTATCTATATATGTGTATATATATATATATATATATATATACATATATACATATATATATATATATACATATATACATATATAGATATATATACATATATATACATATATACATACATATATACATACATATATATATATACATATATATACATATATATATACATACATATATATATACATACATATATATATATATATATATATATATATATATATATATATATATATATATATATATATATATATATATATATATATATACATGATGGTGATAGGGAAATGAGGGGAGATAAAGAGAGGAAGAGAGAGTTGTTCATGGGATGTTTAAGAAGATCAACAGATTAGATTTTCAAAAAAAGTATTGCATCATGAAAAACTACTTGAGTGTATTCCGCTCCAGATACACTCGAGTGTATTCTAGCCTGACTCTATATATATATGAGTCAGGCTAGAATACACTCAAGTGTACGAATCACACGAATACACTCAAGTGTGTTTGAATATCAAGACTATTTTTTTGCAAAATGTAAATCGTTGATCTTTGTTGTCATACTATAACTAGGCTATATACAAATTTTGAGCCCATTTGGATGAGTGTAAGTCACTCATCCAAGGGCAACAAAATCGACGCACAAAACTAATTTGAAATGTATAATTTTTATGTTCTTCATAACATGAGCTATACATATCCAAATAGGCTCAAATTTTATATATGAGTTGTTCATGAGATGTTTAAGAAGATCAGCGGATTAGATTTTCAAAAAAAGTATTGCATCATGAAAAACTACTTGAGTGTATTCCGCTCTGGATACACTCGAGTGTATTATAGCCTGACTCTATATATATACATATATATACATATATATATGTATATATATGTATCTATATATATACATATATATACATATATATATATATATATATATATATATATATATATATATATATATCAGTTTGTTTAATGAAATCCAAGAAATGCCCAATTATGGCAATGTTGATCTTAGACACAATTTAGAAGGCATGGTGAAATTGTTAATCTAAAATCCACACTCAATGTGCATAAATACAATTTAGCAAAAAATATAAACTTCAGAACCTTCTAAAGTTTGCTACAGATTAAGTGGGTCGGATTTGGGTTATTTCGGAGGATAAGACAAAATGAGCACACAAAGCTGCATTTTAATTATGAACACAATAATCATCTTGAGGTTTGACTTTGGTTATTTCAAGTAACCTATTCAGGCCAGCTCAAGTTTGGGTTTCAACTTTGAGATTGCTACCCTTAGTTGTGAAGACTATTCCTCTTACTCTAAACTATAAAAAAATGGATGAACTCTTCAAGACCTAGACCCTGAGAACAATCATTTCACTACCAATGTTGGCTTCCAGAAGAGGGGTGTAGCATGTTGGAAGAGCACATAATATGAAAAGAAAAAGAAAACACAAACAATCTACCATTATGGTTTTAAGGAACAAGAGATATAAATAATTTAGAGAAACAAAGCCACTAAAATGAGATAAAACTTGAGTAAGATGTACATATATGATCCAAGAGGAGTCGTTCACCATTATTTGCTAATCCAAAAGTGGAATTACCATCATCATAAACTTCTACGAGAAATGAATATATATATATATATATATATATTTATTTATATATATATAAAGTAATGGTTATACTTCATGCTATTTTTAGTATGCATTAATATATGTATTAGAGTTTAAAATTATAAATTCAACCGTATCTTATTGGTAAATGGGTGAAGCAAGTAGGGTAAAACTTCTACCTTTACTCTAGGCAATTGACGCAATTTTACTATGCGCTTAAACGTAAGAGAATGCGTCGAAGTAATATAGGCCTTGTGAGGCCCGAGTCAAACACAGGGATACTCGGAATTGTTGGTGACTCCTACTAACTAGTTGTGATCAGCTAAGCCGATTAAAAGTTGAGGGTTTTTGTGAAAATTAAAAAGAAAATTGAAAGAAAACAAAACGAACAATCGATTAAATTTTTGGTTTAATCAATTCAAGAAGGTATCTTTACGATTGTGGTTTCACCGCGGGTTTTCATTGTATTAGATTTTATATAATTCCTCAATTTTATCTCTCTATCCGGGTAGTGGCCTGAAAACAGAATTGCCCACTGTCATGGTGTAATTCACTACCTAAGCTTAGGTCGGTTCCACCGTCGTAGTAACCTATACCCTAAACTAGGTGCATTATGAACGATCTCTCAGTTTCCACCATTAATTTTACACCGCCTTGTTCAAGGGATTTATCGATTAATGTAGATTTCATCTTTTTTCAGCCGTTAATCCTTCTTTCAAAGTGATTAAGGGCATTAGGTTATTATTATGGTGATCAAGCATAACAATACATGGAGAAAATGAAATTATACCACAGATTTAAGAGATAAAATATGATTCACTATTATAAAACTGTCATACAATGAATTCCCAGGCTACTCCCAGTCCTAAAGATGAAGGGGATTAGCCCTACATGTTCATCTCACACAAGTACATGGTAGAAATAGGGGAAAACATGTGAAAAACGTGAAATGAGAGGGAAAACCCCTGAACGGAGAAGAACCGGTTGATCCTCGGTGTAGGATGCGTGCTCTACCGCCTCTCAGTGGTGGAATCCGTCTCCTTCGGCCTCCGGATCAACAAGTATGAGCTTCTAGCCTCCATTCTCCTTTCTACCGCTCCTCGGTCCTCGTGCAATGGCTCGTCAGATCCCCCCTCTACATCTGGGCGGCCGTCCTTAGCTATATCTCGGTCATTAGGTCGTTAATTAACCGTAGCCATCCGATTGAGATCATTAGGAAGCCAACTCATATCCTACGGTGTCGATACCATCGACGCGAGTCGATGGTATCGACCCGCTGTAGTAGCGGCCGACTGCAAACCCTTCCTTTGTCACGCCTGACATCATCTCGATACCATCGACGCGAGTCGATGGTATCGACTTCCTTTAGGCGTCAGTTTTTGCAAGTTTCCGACACTGTAGCCTCCGTACGTCGATGGTATCGACTTGGTGTTGATACTATCGACCGCTTTCTCGCCAGCAACCTGTTGGTATCTCGATACCATCGACATCCATGTCGATAGTATCGACGCTTTGCTGCTCCTTTCGGCTGGCAACCTGTGATCATGTCGATGGTATCGACTTCCGTCGATGGTATCGACGGAAGCAAATACTCATTTGTCCTGAAATTCAAATACAAGATCACATAAATTCACACAAAATAATAATATTTTGACAATTAATTCTCAAAAAAATGAATTAAAGGGGATTTGACATAAAATAATAGCAAAGACCAAAGTGAATGAATTATGCCACCTTAACCATAAAAATGACTAATAAAAGCATGAAACACATATGAAACATGTCTATAAATGCGACTCAAAATCGTCGCATCAAACTCCCCTAAGCTTGAACTTTGCTCGCTCTCGAGCAACTAATCCTTAGAATAGAATTGCTAATGTCAACTGAAGAACAACGCATCACAACCAACATCCAAATGACTCCCACCTGACAATCACATACCGGCCCTCTCTAACCACAGAATGGTAATTACCCTGCAGGTGACAGTAATCATCCATAAGAGAAATTGACCTCAAAACTGATGAACACTATCACATAAGGTAGTTAACATAATAAAACTCGCCGGTTCAAACTTGGTGCATCTTGTGACCTCCTATACCACGTTGCTCGCCCTAACTACCATCTACATGGAAGTAGTTCTCCTGATATACATCGGTGAGGAGAAATTCACAGTGGCCTACCAATCCGAGCAACAGGTGGATGAAGATGGGTGGTTCATGGAAGAAAATGGAAGTATGATACAATTTCAACATGCATAAAATAAAAATGTCCTAAATGATGCAAATGCACATAAGAAATGCCCTAATGCCTAAAATTGGGTGGAATGATGCATGCTTTAACTATCCATCCCAAAACGAGATGGACATCTAATTTAGCTACATCATGTACTCAATCATCTTAAAATGCAGGTGCTCCATGTTCCTTTCTCCTTCTTATTCAAATAACTTCTAAATAGCTTTTTTTTCCAATATGCAAATTTTTTTTTCTTCAGAGTTATTTTTTTTCTCTTTTTTTTCTTTTTCAACCCTTTATATCCATAATTGATAATGAATATTTAATCGGGCTTATTTTTCTTCCTAATTCAGAAATTTTCACTATTTAGAAGGTATGGAACAATTTAATTCACCATTGAAGAAAAATCGAGATACATGATATACTTTATGCATGAAAAATTATGAATGCATCTACATGACATGCACCTAAAGGTAATGTGCATGTATCACTATTCTCATTTTTTTTCTTTCTTTTTATGCAAAACATATGAAAAAAAAGAATTAATGCAAGCCCTATCTACATGCAATGCAGTCAAAGAAGTTAAAACTGTAAAGTACTTCCAATTCTTGTGGTGGATTGCAAAAAGCGAAAAGGTGGAAAGATCACAAGACTAGGTGACTGAACCTTAGATAAATATTATGGGTCCCTCCTTACTGACCTGTGTAGTAGTTAAGAAGTTTCTCTCTCCTACTTCTGATTAAAGTCACATTACCATTTGGTCGGATTAGGCTCAAACAAACATATCTGTCCACTTTCATGAATCATTAGGAGTACAATTGTGAATTGTTGTTTTAGAGTTGACAGAACCAATCATTTTCGTAGGTTAATTGCACAAGGTTAAACAAGACAAGCTTTGCACATGTACAATTTTTTTTTAAAATTCCCTTGATTTTTCCCATGCACACTATAGAGATGACACAAACTTTATGACATCTGCGATTACACTAGATAGCATGTGGATCCTAAACAAACTAAAATTGCAAAAACAACTAAAAAGAACAAAAACAAATAAAGTTAAAAACTAAAAACAATAAAAGAGATAAAGTTGTTCCAACTACCCCCCTAAGCTTGAATCCGACTATGGCCTCATAGTCAAAAACAAACTTAAGGTTTGGAACAGTGATACCGAATCATTCTTGCGGTGGTGGAGGCGGGTACTACGGCGCCGTGGGGTCCTAAGATGGGTATTGCCCCTGGAAATTTGGATCATACTGAGGCATCGAAGGAGGCTGTGGATACCCCCCAAAATAATTTTGGCTCCAGTAATGATCGAAAAACGGCTGCTATTGCTCCTCCATCCTGTGCAGCCGGTCATGGATGTTCTGCTGATTCTCGAACAAAAGGCGCTCATTCTCGAAGATCGCATGTTGATTGACGAAGAGCCGGTCGGTGGTGTCCTGAATACTGGCATAGGAAGCTGTGTGGCTATGCTGGGTCTGCTAGATGTCCTGCAGCATTGCGTACATGCCCTGCATAGAATAGACATCCTCACTCGGCTGCGAGGGATGTGGTGGTGGAGGCAGATGCAGAGAAGATGAAGATGCACCTGGATGCATCCTAGGGCGCTTCCGGGGTGCCACTCGTGACCGAAGAGGTGTGAACGCCTCTTCTTCCTATTCCGTCGCCTCGTTGTCGTTGTCACCATTGTTGCCGCCGTCTTCTTCATCGGAGTCGATGGCTATGATTGGCCATCGGAAGTGATGCGCGCCGTTGATGTTGAAGACGGGGTCAGGAAGGGAACACTCCTGATATGCTTGATTTACGTGGCAGTGTGCGAATGCCACGCCATCTCGGAGGAGTAGGAGATTGGACCGGTGGAGATGCTGCAAGTTGACCTTGCTTCTTGTAGAGAGAGGAGTCAGCTGCTCGAGGTTCAAGCCCAAGTAGATGGCCAGCCTGGTGATAAGCCCACCAAAATGAATCGGGGCTTTTCTCGTGCTCCTCTTCACCACCAAAACTCGTTGCAGAAAGAAGGCGCCCCAGTTGCACTCTTGTTTCTTCAGGAGCTTGTAGAGAAAGAAAAGGTCGGTCCCCTGAAATTTGCTGAGGGCCAGATCGCCTTGAGCAAAAATTGTGGAACTCAGCATCCGGTGCAAGATCCAGATGAATGGGTGCTCGAAGTCGGCTACCGCGGCATTGTGGTAGCTCACCGACTTGCCTTGCGGCACTGTCACCAACTCAGAGAAGATGGTGTCGTATTCGGTGCGGTTGTCTGGCCGCCGGTAGTCGTACTGGGAATGATTCCAGTTGAAGATCCTGTTAAATTGGCGAAGTGTGAGGGTATAGTCATGGTTGTACAGCCGGAAGGACACCCGGCCCTTGATCCACTCACGATCGGTAGCTACTATGTCGTTGGGCACGACACAGACGTCCAACGACACCATAAACTATGCCACCATCTCTTTGTACGTCGGCCAGTCGTTGAAGAACGGCTGACCATCAGCATGGAATCGCAGCTCATCGGGCCTTTTCTCCGTGTGGCGGGCTTGCCCCTTCAGAACATAGGCCAAGTTGGCTTCAAATACGAGGTCTCGGATCATTTCCCGGTCCACATACCGGGTGGGCTCTATCTTCCTCCGCATGATCTCCTCGTAGATCTTTCGGACCTCTGAGGAAGGATGGATGAGTCGGGGACGTGCGATCGACGATGGCGACAGTGGCACGAATTCTGGAATTTCCATCAGATTCGCGTGAGAGGAAGATGCTCCAGCGACGTGAACCATATTTGTGACGAGAAAGGGATTGGAAAGAGAGCTCGGTGCAGATTGGAGAGTTGAATCTCCGCTCGGTGAAGATCGTCGCTCGGTGATGCTTTTCTTCAGGCTTGGACGGCTCGGGGGAGTGCTCGGCGCAAAGGGAGGAGATCGCTCTGAAGGTGTGACGTCAACTGACGTAATGAATCTCCTTAAATAGACTTGGTCGGCGCCAATGTTGGCCCTTCGATACCATCGACGCGAGTCGATGGTATCGACACTAGTCGATGCTATCCGCCCCCATCGCAAGTATCGACGGTTGTCGATGGCTGGATCTTGAAACTTGGATCGTTGACGTGTTGATATCATCGACGTGAGTCAATGGTAACTACGCTTCACCCGGATCGATGACGTGGAAGCCGCGATCGCCGTTGATTCGTTTGCGCGGATCGGTGACGTGGATGGTCGATACCATCGACGCGAGTCGATGGTATCAACTTTTCTTCGTTGCAACACCTCCACTTTGCATTTCAACCTGTAACCATGTCGATACCATCGACGAGGCCGTCGATGGTATCGAATTGACTGAAACGAACTGGTCTGCATTTCTTCAGGGATCTCGATGGTATCGACGCCCGAGTCGATACCATCGACATTTTCTTTGCAACCTGCCTGTAGGTATGTCCATACCATCGACGAGGCCGTCGATGGTATCGACTCAGAATGAAATCTGCAGTCGTCAACCTGTTCCCCGGTCGATACCATCAACATGGGTTTCGATGGTATCGACTCTGCCTCAGCCTGCACATCAAACAAATCGATCACGGTATCTTTTTTTACACTAAAAATCAAACCAAAATAAGCCAACCTATGAATGTACATGAACTATCCTAATGTAACGATGGTTGGGTTGCCTCCCAACAAGCGCCCTTATTTAACATCTTAGACTAGACGGCTTTCGGCACCTCATGCATCCGAAAGTGAAATGATTTTGACCTCATTCACCTTCCTCTTATAATTCTCACCAAAATAGAGCTTCAGCCTTTGTCCATTTACCAAAAATGTGGTATCACCATCATGCACTAAGATCGCACTGTGTGGTTTGACCTCCTCTACCACGAACGGTCCACTCCACTAGGATTTGAGCTTCTTGGGATGCAACTTGAGTCGTGAATTGAACAACAAAACACTATCTCCCTTTTTGAAAGTGCGCAACTGGTTGTGGCGGTCATGGATCAGCTTTGTGCGCTCCTTGTATATCCGTGCGTTCTCATATGCTGTCATCCATAGCTCGTCCAACTCATTCAATTCCAGCAGTCTCTTCCTCCCCGCTTCATTGTAACTCAGGTTTAGCCTTCTCAGCGCCCAATGCGCTTTGTGCTCTAACTCTACCGGCAGGTGACAAGCCCGGCCATACGCCAACCTAAGAGGTGTGGTGCCTATAGGTGTTTTGTAAGCCGTCCTGTATGCCCACAGAGCATCCGGCAGTAGGGCACTCCAGTTCTTCCTCGTGGATGCCACCATACGCTCTAAAATCTTCTTAATTTCACGGTTGGAGACCTCCACCTGGCCTTGCGTTTGCGGATGATATGGGGTACCTATGTTGTGCTTGACCCCATATTTTTTCAATAATGTCGAGAACTTCTGATTCCTAAAATGCGTACCCCCATCACTGATTATCATTCGGGGTACCCCAAACCTGCAGAAAATATTTTCTTTCACAAATCTGCACACTACAGTGGAATCATTAGTCCTTGTGGGTATTGCTTCCACCCACTTCGACACATAATCAACTGCTAATAAAATATATAAATATGAGTTTGAGGACACAAAGGGTCCCATGAAATCTATGCCCCACAGATCAAATACCTCCACTTCCTGAAACACATTCAGGGGCATCTCCTGTCGCTTTGAGATATTACCTGCTCGTTGGCAGGAATCACATTGCCTCACAAACTCGTAGGCATCTCGAAACAAAGTTGGCCAATAAAGGCCGCTTTCCAAAATTTTATCTGCCGTGCGCGAGCTGGCGTGGTGTCCTCCCGTAGGTGATGCGTGGCAATGATGTAAAACACTCTCGTAATCCACTTCAGAAACACACCTGCGCAAGATACCGTCATTGCATTGCTTAATAAGAATTGGGTCATCCCAAAAATAATATCGTAAAGAATGGAAAAATCTTTTCTTCTCCTGATATGACCAATCTTCCGGGATGATCCCGCAAGCCAAATAGTTTACAATCTCAGCGAACCAAGGATCCTTAGAGTTAGTTTTCAAAATCTGTTCATCCGGAAACATCTCGGTTATGGGTATATGTAAATCTTTTTCATCCACCCTTTCTAACCTAGACAAATGATCAGCAACAACGTTTTCAATCCCAGATTTATCCTTGATTTCGATGTCAAATTCCTGTAAGAGCAAAATCCACCTAATGAGTCTAGGCTTTGCGTCTTTTTTCTCCCATTAGGTATTTGATTGCGGCATGGTCAGTCCATACAACTACTTTAGATCCAACTAAATACTGCCGGAATTTTTCAAAAGCGAAAACAACGACAAGTAATTCTTTCTCAGTAGTTGTATAATTTAATTGGGCGTCATTCAAAGTCTTTGAAGCGTAAAAAATCACGGTGGGTTTATTGTCCACCCGCTGCCCCAACACAGCTCCTACCACAAAGTCCGAGGCGTCACACATTAGTTTGAACGGTTTCGTCCAATCCGGCATTTGAACAACCGGTGCAAAAATCAGTTTTTCTTTTAAAACGTCGAACGCATGTAGACACTTATCATTGAAATCAAATACATCATCTTTCTCTAAAAGCTTGGATAGAGGTTTTGCGATTTTAGAAAAATCTTTTATAAATCGACGATAGAACCCGACATGTCCCAAGAAACTTCTTACCCCTTTAACAGAATTTGGTGGGGGCAACTTGGAAATGACCTCAATTTTGACCGGATCTACCTCTAAACCTTTGCTAGACACCTTGTGTCCTAGCACTATCCCCTCAGTCACCATCATGTGACATTTCTCCCAGTTGAGGACCAAATGTGTGTCCTCATAGCACTGTAAAACTTTGTCCAAATTATAGATACATTCATCAAACGATGCACCATACACCGAAAAGTCATCCATAAAAACCTTGAGATATCGCTCTACCATGTCAGAAAATATGGCGAGAATTCAACCATGAAACGTCGCAGGTGCATTGCATAAACCAAAAGTCATTCGGCGGTACGCAAAAGTCCCATAGGGACAAGTGAAGGTAGATTTCTCTTGATCCAAAGGATCAATCGAGATCTGGTTGTACCCCGAGTACCCGTCTAGAAAACAGAAGTGCGATCGGCCGGCAAGACGCTCTAGGATTTGATCAATGAAAGGTAAAGGAAAGTGATCCTTTAGCGTGGCATCATTCAAACAGAGGTAATCAATACAAACTCGCCACCCGGTTACCAATCGGGTAGTGACAGGTTCATTTAACATATTTTGGGTGACAGTAATTCCCCCCTTCTTAGGGACTACCTGTGTGGGACTCACCCATGTCGAGTCTGATATGGCGTAAATAATACCTACAACAAGAAGTTTAATGACCTCCTTCTTCACAACCTCCATCATGCTTGGATTGGGACGTCGTTGATGTTGAATCACGGGCTTGGCTCCCTCCTCGAGCCGAATCTTCTGCTGACATAGAGTAGGGGAAATCCCCTTGATATCTGCAACGGACCACCCAAAAGATCCTCGATGGTTCTTCAGCACTATCAACAGTTGGTCTTCCTCTTCTGCACTCAGATAAGCAGATATTATCACTGGTAACTTGTCCTCCCCAGCTAGGAAGACATATTTGAGATGCGGTGGCAGCGGCTTTAATTCTAGATCCGGCGGGCTGATCAAAGATGATTGAAATGGCGGGGGAAGTTCACCTAGATCTTCATAATGCCTCGCATAGAAGCATGGAAGCATCTGGAGCATCTTGGCGCACTCCTTGAGAGATTTTCTCCTCATCTAATCATGTGTAATATTTACCAAACAAGCCTCCAATGGTAATTCCGGGTATGCATCAAAAACAGAAATAGCAATTACATCATCTTCCATGGAAGGCGGAATGTCCTCATCCTCATCATTCGGGAATCCCACAACTTTGCACAGAGAAACTACTTTGGTCTGCTCCATGATATCCACAACCAAAGTTCCATTGTCCACCTTGCTCATTACATGAGCCATGTCCAGAAATGGCTTCCCAAGACAGAGTGAAATATTACTATCCAGATGTTTTACCACCTTGCATTGTTCGTTTGCCTTAGATGACACAGTACTAGAAGGCATGACCATCTCAAAGCGGTCATCGTCTATGCCCAAGGTCAAGCGACCTCTCCCCATCTCTAAGATCATGTCAGCTGTAGCTTGGAAAGGACGTCCAAGTAACAGCTCGTTGCCATGTTCATCCTACATCTCCATGACTACAAAATCTACTGGAAAGACAAATCTATCCACCTTCACTAACACATCTTCACAGATTCCATAAGGTTTTACCACAGAATTATCCGCCAATTGAATCGTCATATTGCTTGGCCGTGACTCCTTCAATCCCAACTTTTTGAATGTAGAAAGGGGCATCAAGTTGATGCTTGCCCCTGAGTCACATAATGCTTCACTGAATTTAACCTTCCCAATATAACAAGAAATGTTAAAGCACCCTGGATCTTGCCTCTTTGGCGGCAAAGTGCCCATGATGAAGGCACTCACTTGCTCCTTTAGCACGACAACCTCTGTATCCGGAATTTTCCTCTTCTTCGTTATGATGTCTTTTAGAAACTTCCCGTATGAAGGAATTTGCTCAATGGCTTCCAATAAAGGGATATTGACTGAAAGCTTCCTAAAACTGTCTAAGAACTTCTTAAACTGCGCATCTGCCTTCCTTGCCTTAGCACTATTTGGATACGGGACCGGAACAACTTGTGCCCTTTGATGAGTGGCACATAAGGTGTCTTTTTCTGAGGTTCCTCCTCGGCAACCTGTTCTTCAGTATCATCCACGATTGTGTCATCAACCTGCCCTATGACTGGTGGTGGCAGCTCCTCATTGGCTTCACCTTCTATCTCAGCCTGTGGTGTGCTTGTCTCCTCGGCTCTTGGATTCAACAATTTCTTGCCGCTTCTAAGCAAAACAACCTTTGCCTGCTGGTTTCCCCCTGGAACATTGGTATTCCCCGAAAAACTTGGATGTGCCGGTTTCTTCAACTGGCGATCTCTGCTGCCATCTGTGCCATAGATGTCTCAATGGTCCTCATTTGAGCCCCATGGCTCTGCAATGTTTTCCCGAATTGGTTCATGTAATCTCCTTGCTGCTTGATTTGCTGGCCAAACGTATTCATTAGCTCTTGAATTTTCTTTATAACCTGATTGAGCAGCTCCATGCTCTTATCTTCTACTACTGGTGGGGGTTTGGCATCCAGATCCTGTAGAAAATTGTTTGGATCCTTCCACGAGAACTTTTTGTCTTTTCTCCATGAATAATCATTGTTCCTATAACCTTGTTGTTGTCTCATGTATTTGACTTGAGCCTCATCCTCAGACTCATTATCCTCCTTTTTCAGTAGCTTCTTTGCGAGAAGATACATCTTCTCATTCAGCTCTTTCATTGCCTTGGACTCACCTACTACTTGAACTTGCTCTACCGGGCCTCTTTCTCTCTCACCCCATGACTGCTTTCTAGCCATATTCTTTAGTATCTCCCAACATCTGGTGTCTGTATTGTTCAGAAAGAATCCTGACCCAGCTGAATCTAGATTACTCCTATCGTGCTCGGAGAGAGCAAAATAGAAGATCTTCACCTGCGTCTCTTTATCCAGCTCATGATGTGGGAACCTCCTTAGCATGACCTAAAATCTCTCCCAGGTCTCATAATATGTCTCACTGGCCTGTTGGGTAAAGTTATGAATCTTCCGGATCATGTCGTTAGTCTTCTCAGGAGGGAAGAACCTCTCAAAGAAAACTCCACCATATGGTTCTAGGACTCCACAAACTCATCATCCAAATTATGTAACCATTCTCGCGCGGCTCCCGCCAATGAACTCGGGAAAAGCTTGAGATACAATGCCTACTGTGGAAACCTATCGATTTTTACCATGTCACAGTTCTCAACAAACTGGCTGATGTGCACGACGGGGTCCTCATTCTTGAGCCCATGGAAAGCATTCGACTTCACCAGATTTATCAACGTCGGATCAATCTTATATGTAGGTATGTTGATTGCCCGCTTCTTTATAGGCCCTTTGGAAGCTGATGAGGAAGAAGCCTTGATCTTCTCCCATATAGTCTGTGGCTCGGCCATCTCTTCCTATTCAAGTTCGGAATCTACCTCTTCTTATTGCTCTTGCTCGTGATAATCCTCGTCCTCAGGTCCCGACAGTGGAACCTCGGGTGCGCATCGCGTATAATCAGTGTTACGTGTCCGCACCATACACAATACCTAAAATAAGAAAATTCGAGTTCAGTACAATGATATGATGAGTTTAAAAATTATCGAACAATTTATAAATATTTGAAGTTATTTCAAGATAATAAAAAAAATGTGGCCTAGAATGGCGGCTCGTGGCACTCAAAGTGCCAACAATTCGCCGTATCCCCGGCAACGGCGCCAAAAACTTGACGCAATTTTACTATGCGCTTAAATGCAGGAGAACGCGTCGAAGTAATATAGGCCTTGTGAGGCCCGAGTCGAACACAGGGATACTCAGAATTGTTGGTAACTCCTACTAACTAGTTGTGATCAGCTAAGCTGATTAAAAGTTGAGAGTTTTTGTGAAAATTAAAAAGAAAATTGAAAGAAAACAAAACGAACAATCGATTAAATTTTTGGTTTAATCCATTCAAGAAGGTATCTTTAGGATTGTGGTTTCACCGCGGGTTTTCATTGTATTAGATTTTATATAATTCCTCAATTTTATCTCTCTATCCGAGTAGTGGCCTAAAAATAGAATTTCCCACTGTCGTGGTGTAATTCACTACCTAAGCTTAGGTCGGTTCCACAGTCGTAGTAACCTATACCATAAACTAGGTGCATTATGAACGATGTCTCAGTTTCCACCATTAATTTTACACCGCCTTGTTCAAGGGATTTATCGATTAATGTAGATTTCATCTCTTTTCAGTCGTTAATCCTTCTTTCAAAGTGATTAAGGGCATTAGGTTATTATTATGGTGATCAAGCATAACAATACATGGAGAAAACAAAACTATACCACGGATTTAAGAGATAAAATATGATTCACTATTATAAAACTGTCATACAATGAATTCCCGGGCTACTCCCGGTCCTAAAGACGAAGGGGATTAGCCCCGCATGTTCATCTCACACAAGTACATGGTAGAAATAGGGGAAAACATGTGAAAAACGTGAAATGAGAGGGAAAACCCCTGAACGAAGAAGAATTGGTTGATCATCGGTGTAGGATGCGTGCTCTACCGCCTCTCGGTGGTGGAATTCATCTCCTTCGGCCTCCAGATCAACAAGTATGAGCTTCTAGCCTCCGTTCTCCTTTCTACCGCTCCTCGGTCCTCATGCAATGGCTCGTCAGATCCCCCCTCTACGTCTGGGTGGCCGTCCTTAGCTATATCTCGGTCATTAGGTCGTTAATTAACCGTAGCCGTCCGATTGAGATCATTAGGAAGCCAACTCATATCCTACGGTGTCGATACCATCGACGCGAGTCGATGGTATCGACCCACTGTAGTAGCGGCCGGCTGCAAACCCTTCCTTTGTCGCGCCCGACATCATCTTGATACCATCGACGCGGGTCAATGGTATCGAATTCCTTTAGGCATCGGTTTTTGCAAGTTTCCGACACTGTAGCCTCTATACGTCGATGGTATCGACTTGGTGTCGATACTACTGACCGCTTTCTCGCAAACAACCTATTGGTATCTCGATACCATCGACATCCATGTCAATAGTATCGACGCTTTGCTTCTCCTTTCGGCTGGCAACCTGTGATCATGTGGATGGTATCGAGTTCTGTCGATGGTATCGACGGAAGCAAATACTCATTTGTCCTGAAATTCAAACACAAGATCACATAAATTCACACAAAATAATAATATTTTGACGCTCAAAACGATGAATTAAAGGGGATTTGACATAAAATAATAGCAAAGACCAAAGTGAATGAATTATGCCACATGAACCATAAAAATGACTAATAAAAGCATAAAACACATATGAAACAGGTCTATAAATGGGACTCAAAATCGTCGCATCAACAATTTAGAACCAGGTAAAGCGGGTAAAGGGTAAAAGGGTAGTGGGTAAATATGCTTACCCTTACCCTACCGTGCAAGGTATGGGTAGTGGGGAAAAAGATAGTATCATACCCATTTATAGCCTACTTGCATCCTCACTCAATAGGGTCACCTCCCACATGAAGTGACCCAAGAGCCTTGTTGCAAGCTGAATCTTTGGTTCAATCTTTGGCTCTCACTTCCTCTCTTTATCTCCCCTCATTTCCCTATCACCATCATGGTGTGTCTCGAGGCTCACAAAAGTCATCGAAGTCACCGATAAGTAGTCATGTTTCATCATAGGGCATCAGTTGGGTTGCTAGCAAGAAGTCGCATCACAAGAAAGTCATCATGGGTCATCAACAAGGGAGACGCAAGGATTGTCACAAGCAAGGATCCATCTAGCATTGTTGCAAGCAAGGAACCAACCCTATCTTCGAGTTCCCTATTCAATGCTACAACCACAAGTAATTTTCCCATTTGTTCTCCATTCCCTCTCTACTACTTCTTCAACATTTACCTCTAATCCATATCATCCTCATTTCACAATGGAGATGGGGCGATTAAGGTTTAAGTGTACGACCACCAAATCAGCCAACAAGTTTACTTATTTCTAATGATGGTTTGTTAATAACTATTTTTTAGTTTCCTCTAGTTTTCTTTGGGTTCTGATTGCCTATGTCATCTTGCTTACTGATTGCCTATCATATATGTTTTGTGATTGGTTGTTTCATGTAAAATTTCTATTGTGTTTGTGTACCCATCACCAAGGCATGGCTGATCAAAAAGAAAATAATTCTATAAATTCAGCATTTTCAAATCACTTCATTTAGAGATTTGTGATCAGGAGAGGGGGCCAACCATTGCAAATGTGGTGTGTTAGTTGAGGATAAAATAGATAAGACCCATAAGACTACAGTCAAGTATTCTTTGGTTGTCACAACTACAACACAAAGATGATTTTTTTTTGTATTTCTTGTAGGGACTTTTGTGAAATGCACTATATGTTATATGATTCTTACTTTTTATAGGGACTTCCATATTGTACTTTCTTTGAATGGGGTGATTTAAGTTCAAAAATCACTGAAGAGTTTAAGAATTTGTAACTTACGCGAGAAGTAAAGATAACTAGGATAAGGAAACAAAAAGGAATTGCAAAATATAGATTTTGTTGGGTTGGATTAGTGGCTTCAAAGGTTATGTTGTTTATACTTGTCTATACCATATCAAAGTGTGAATTGTAATGTGGTTGGAATCATGGAAATCAATTAACTATGATGTGTCCAGATTAGTTTTTAGATATCAATATATGTACTATCAACGGATGTATGAATGAATGACAAGAATTGTATTTTGTGCACTGAATATATGAGTGGCTAGTTCCACCTACTTGTATTCCATCATACACTACATATTTATATATTTGATTTAGTTGATATGAAAAAATTTGGGTTTAGTTATCATGGTGTGTGTTTTCAACTTTTTTTGTATTTGAAATAGTGTTGCAAAGCCATATTCCTACAAACTCAAAGGTTCAATTTATAATTATCAATATGGCTGATCATCAGTGGACTGATGTACCTTATGAAGAGGTTGTGAATCCATGGGTGCTTATGCATATATGTGTTTGGACTCTATTTACTGACTGTAGTAGATTTGAGCTACTTCTAACCACAACATATTTTCACAACAAACTTGTTGTAGGCTAATCTTGTACACCTAAATCAATCATTTAAACATAAATGAGTTGAGCAAAATTTAATATCATGTCCTGATTCGTTCATATTGAATGCAACTTTAGTAATTTTCCACCAAACTCCCTCATTTAAACACATCTTCTAAATTGAATTATAGATGTGAACCTAATAGTCTAGTTCATATTGTGGCCATGGACAATTGATAGAAACATGACATTACAACATAATAATAAAGGCAACCAACATATCATGAAAACCAACTAAATTGAAGCATTTATTCACACATAATCAACTAAAGTATTCTACAAAATTATAATCTTAGTAATAACAGATAACTCAATACTTAGCATCCAACTAGTCAAATACCAAATATGGAAATGAAAGTACCCCAATAATTACATGGTTCAGGGTCAGACATATTATGGTTCCACCCTAATACATTGATCTCACTGTCAAAATTAACAATATACAAGCAACATATGCTAATATTAGACATCATACACATGTCAATACCCAAACTATCACGCAAACAACTCCTCTCCAACACACAAAACCAACAATCCACAAATTCAAACATACAAACTAAAGGTTTTGAAACCATAGTTTGTTTTCATGTACAACAATATATGAAGTGAATCTACAAACTATTCAAAAAACTACATTGAATTGAATCTCTAGTAACCAAAATATATTAGCAAATCAACCAATAACTATTGAATTCCAATTTCAATAAACAATTTTAGTGAGGAATACACCAATGGATGGAGCAACTGAGCCCCATGCAACTCTTGTAGTTATTGCCTAGAGAACAAAGGTAGGTGGCAAAAATTGATGTTGCATTGACCTCACAAGCATGGCATAGTCAAAATATCACATAGTTCACAAGTCAGCTGAGTTTGCAAGTTAGAACTAGGATCGAGTCCTTAATTGACAAGATAGTGAATCTGTTAGTGAATCTGTTGTACTTAATTGAAGGGTCTCCATTGTCAAAACTTTCTTGGTTATGTTTCATTTAATAGTTACTATGTCGATTGAACCACTGGAAGAAATAAAAAAGAAAGAAAGAAAAAAGATTTGAAGAACATAATACCCACCTCCCGACATTCCAAGTGATAGAGGGGTGTTCAACTACAAACCCATGCCTCCCATACATGATTTTCTACCTTTACTGATAGAGCAGGCTTGGGCAAGTGGCCTGTTAAAAACTTTGTCAAACGCCATTCAAAACAATTCAGCTACTTCAGATGCTGACAAACAAGTTCTGACTTGGATGGGTTGCAAGGGTGGGAGGGCCAAATAAAAGATGAAGAATTAAGAGAATAAAAAAATCCAACATCGGTATATGCATTTGTGGGGATCATTTCTTCCCCTCTTTTAATAACTTGCCATATTTACAATATAAACATTAGAGATCAAAACAAAAAGGAGGACTTGATTGAGGGTTGCCCATTTCAAAAAATGAATTAAGCCACCATAATACCCATGTTACAAAAACCAATCCACTACTACAGACTGAATCTAGGGATGTCAACCAAAATTGAGAAACCCCAACCAGAAGCTAACCACCCCACTCCACCCCACATTTGTTGGTGTCTAGTGTTCAAAGTGGTTGTTGGTTTGGGTGGAAAGATACCAAGTGTCAAACAAGTGGTATTTGGATACCCAAAAGCTGATATTCACACATTGCACTGTCGCACAACTCACTCCACTCACTATCATGGTGGTCCATGATATGATGTACATGTTTACACATGCTGCTAATGAATGAAGGTTTCCAAGACTTCCTTCTCTAAGAGTACTTCCCAACCATGTGTAAGGACACAAAGTGGAATGTGAATGAGGAGGAAGACATAGGAAAGAACCTCCTATACTACATACACCTCTAGAACTGCAGTGGGCCAAACTGGCATTAGAGAGGGAGTAATAGAATGGAATGACTAGGAAATTTCTAGGATGTTTATGTACTACATCACTGAACCTAATTTTGTGCCTACAGTCATGGATCTTGTCGCCGAATCGATGCCTTGGGTGTGCATGTTAGGGATTTGGACGATGAACACATGGATGCCCACATCCTCATCGATCGGGTCGCTTTTAGAAAGTATGAGGCGATGGGCAAATATAATTGCCAAGTTCTAGTGACCCATCTTGTCCCTATCCACAACTTAAGACATCATCATTAGGAGTTTTGATGATGAAGTCATTTATATTTGCATCGAATTTTGTTATTGTCTGGAATTCCTTTGAACCTACAGTGCAGCTCTGTCATGGCAAAGCAGTTAGAGAAGGACCAACTTTCTATGTGCTTCTATATTCCCAGGTTCATGATGGCTGGCGACATTGGACACCTATCTTGATAGTCAGCTATGGGTCCATCCCCACAATGGCATCGAGCATGCTCAATACATGTTGAAGGCTGATGAAACTCAAACAAATTTGAAAGAACTCTGACGATGACACTATGACACACATGTTTACATCCAAAAATGGGTTCCCAATCCGTCCATGTGTTCCCACAATTTATATACCATCTAACACGCTATATGGGAGGAAGACATGACCAGTCACCAGTTAACAATGCGCATGATGGTTATTGTATCTAGCTATGTGAACTCAGTACTATTCCATCCCTAATTGAATCAATTACCAAACACTAATACTTACCAAACCCAGTTGTTGCCAAAAAAGCCATCAATCTACTGATTACAACATAACCCCATGAATCAAGTGCCATGATTAATGATAGCAATCTAGACCATGTATCTAAAATAGGGAAGAACCCTAATCAACAAGCTATTGATTACAAGTAAGACTATGTCATTAACTAATAAAGAACCACCAATATAATGTATCAATCACTCGATGAATTCAAAAGCTGAATTTCTGAAACCAATTAAGCATAGAATCCAGCAATGAATACACGATCCAATCAGTTTTGAAGCCACTGATCTACTAATTAGAAGCACTGCATCAAGCCACCTTTTCTACTGCCTTCCACACAAATGAAATGCAATTGATCAAGCCACATTTCCAACAAGTGATCCACTTATTGCCACGAAAATAAAATTCATCCATCATAAAATATTCTTCTTGAGTATATGAAAAACAAAAGTACATAAAAGCTAAGTTCACTAAAATTTGGTACATTCACAAAAGACACAAACACAAACCAAATTCAGATCCAAGGTTTAGTACAAATTGGTATATTATAGATACAAGTAGGGAATTTGATCTTAAATCCACTTGAATGTCATCATCCACGTTAAGCTCAACCACATTATCATTATTCTTAATGAGGCTCACCAATTTGGTAAAGATCATGAGCATTCGATTTATCTTTGATAACCTATAATTTAAGTTTCCAAAAAATGTTTGACAAGGATATGAAAATAAAATAGAGCAAATTAACTTAATTTAAAATAGATCAAGTGTTTATATCCCTTGCATGTTTCCTAATGGGATCAGAAAACTATAATGTTGGTTGGTCATACTTAAATCTATAGAACCACCTTTTCAAATACTTGTACAATTTTACACAAGGGAAAATTATTGAATATTGAATTCATACTATCTCTCCATTATATTGTAGACATGTTGGAAAAAGGTGTCTCTAAAGTATACATGTATATTGCTCTCTATTATGCCATGCTAAGGTTAGATATGTGTTGTCACTCAAATTGTATGAGGTTATTGTTTTCTTCCATCATTTGTGAAACTCATCGATGGTGATGGGTGAATAGATCTGTAAGTGGATATCTGAAATCCGCACATTTGACCCAGATTCGAGTTTGAGATTTTGAAAAAAAATCTGACATTTGATGTATTCGGATCACATTTCTTATATCGAATTTGAGATATGTATTTTTCAGATTCCATGTCAAATATAGCTATATTCGCTCCTAAATTTTTTGAATTCAACAAATATATACATGTAATATTAAATATATATTATTTATATATAAAAATATAAAAATAAAGACACTTTATCTAATATATAAAATTTAATATCTTTATTTCTTCCATATAATATATTTATTAACATGAAATGTATAATTTTTGGTTTGGATCAAATATTTATTCGAATTTGAATATTGTCTGATCAGATCAAATTTAGATGTTGTCATATGATATCTGGTCATATTTTGATTTGGATATAAGATCAAACATTTTTTTTTTCAGATTTAGATATCAGATATAGCAATATACACTATGTATTCAATTCATTTACATGTTTACATGTGATTGATTCAAGATTAAAACTTTTCACTAAACCAAGAAACAACCCTATAGATCACACCTAGAATTTAAAATGTAGTTCTCATTATGTCAATGGAAACATCGACATACTGAATAAGGAAATACAATACAAATTCCTTCATCATTGTAGGATCTTGATCAGTTGTTATTGATTTCGGGCTCTTTCATACATTGCTTCTAGAAATATTTAAAAAACACAAACAAAGAAATTATTAGTCTTGTTTCATAATTATGAACAACCAAACGAAGTAGATTGCTTATGATGATTCACCCCAAAAAATTGTTCAAATGGCATTGTATCTATTACTCATTTAAAATGTGTCAAATGTAACCACATTTGCAAACATAGAAGAATGCATTATTTATTGCTTGCAAGCTTTCTAAAAATCTCTAGTGTAAATGCTACATCAACACCCATGTATCTTATGAAAATAAACAAATGTGTTGTTTAGATCTTTTCTTGTAAAACTAACATTGTGGATTTGTCCTTTTTGACATTATCTTTGTTAAAAATACACTTAAAAACTTAGGCCTTGTTCGTAAAATTAAATATTATGTTGACAATTAGTTTTTTTGGTGTGTGTATGACTACAAATATGATTATAAAAATTATATAAAATTAATTACAGGAATGCAAGGTTTATTTCTTGCAAGCTTTCTAAAATTTTCTAGTGTAAATACTACATCAACACCCATGTATCTCCTATTCTCATAAACAAGTGTGTTTCTTAGATGTTTTCTTGTAAATGTGACATTGTGGATTCCTCCTTGTTGACATTATCTGTGCTATAAAAACACTAAAAAAGTTTAGGCCTTGTTTGTAAAATCAAATGTTATGTTGGAAATTAGTGTTTTTTGGTGTATGTGACTTCAAACATGGCTAATTTTTTTTTTGGATACTAGGTCAGCTAGTTACATCAGAAAATTCCTTGAAAGAGAGACGAGAAGGACTTAAGGTCCTCTAGATAGATCTGAAGAGCATGGGTTGGGCAATCGGTCCACATCATGTCTGATGTTGGTTGCTTCAGGCAAAACTTGGCTAAGGCATCAGTCAGCTTGTTTTGACTTCTTTGCTGATAAAAGATCTTCTGGATAGTAGAGTTTTGTAGGGCTTCAACGATCTTGCTTGTGAGCAGAAGGTACTTATCCAGAGGCTTCTTGGTTGTAGTGGTCCATTGCACAACGTTCCATGAATCTGAGATGATCAAACCATCAGAGAGACCATTAACAGCAGCCAACTCGATGCCTAAAAGAATAGACTTTAGTTCTCCTTCCATGGCATCTGTACCAGGTGCTAGGT
Source organism: Alisma plantago-aquatica (assembly GCA_963693085.1). Lineage (NCBI taxonomy): Eukaryota > Viridiplantae > Streptophyta > Magnoliopsida > Alismatales > Alismataceae > Alisma > Alisma plantago-aquatica. The sequence goes on along the minus strand of OY856409.1, from coordinate 1,959,576,927 downwards.
GGGCACTACCAGTTAACCAGTGGCCTTGGCAATTCCTAGCAATGGCACAGGAGCTAACAAGTTTCATGTTGCTTGATAGAGCTGCATCCACGTGAATGATGGTGGTTGAGGGGGAAATCTTAATAGGTTGAGGTGGTTTACAACCTTCGTAGGAATCTGTTTCAGGCGTGAGAGGAGCTGAAAAGGCCTGAATGATGGAAGAATAATCCGCTATACATTGGATGGCCAGAATCCGAGGTGAAGTCTTCCTGTTCTCAAAGATGTGTTGATTCCGATTCTTCCAGATCTTCCAACAGGTAACAGCAAACTTGACATCCCAATGCTCATGCGCATGGAGGTCTTTAAGATTGTAAGTAAACCAATCGTGGATATCCTGAAAGTGGAAGAAGCTCGATGCCGCATGAGGCAGGATCAAGGTCTAGGTCTGCTTTGCGTCTATACAATCCCTTATGGCGTGGATGTAGGTCTCCTCTTCGTCCATGCAGCTGGAACAATTAGGATTGTTAGTTAGGTGTTTGTGGGTCCTCAAGGAGTTGGTTAGGAGCCGGTTATGTAGCAGAAGCCAGAGGTGGAGCTTGATTCGGTGGGGTATCTTCATGGCCCAGATGGTTTTGAACAAATGATGGTCCGCTTCGTCCGTCTGTGTGATAGCCATGTAGGCAGAGCTCGACAAGAAGGTGCCATGTGGTGTAAGCTTCCATATTCTTTTATCTGTGCCGAAAGAACTGTTAGGGGTTGGCATGTTCAGCATGTATTGACTACTTTCATCCTCAAACCAGTAATTGATAAAGTCAGTGTCCCAGTTGCCGTCCTCCTTAATCACGCTGGAGACCTTGAGATCGAGTAGGTCCTCCGAGATTGCTCGTTCAGGCTTGAGTGTAGGTTTAAGGCAGTCCCTCAACCATTCATCTGACCAGACAGAAGTGTCAAGGCCAGAGATGGCGATCCGTCTAGAATTGTCAAGCAGAAAGGGTGTTAAGCTCCTGATGCTGCGCCATAGGTGAGATCCATTGGGACTGGGGTGTCCCCTACTTAGATATTTCCCCACCATGAGATCGATCTAGGGAAGAGGGTAACGTTGGAGGAAGGCCCATGCCATCTTTAGTAAGAGAGAGGTGTTGAAGTCCTTGGGTCATTTGATTGCGAGCCCTCCCCATGCCTTAGGCTTGGTTACTTGTTGCCATGCCACAAGGTTGAGTCGTTTGCTAGAATTCCCATTCCATATGAAGTTCCAGATAAGTTGGTCGATCTTGTCATAGGTAGAAGATGGTAGTAGGACAGATTGCATTACGTAGCACACTTGCGATTACAGTACCGAACGGGCTAAGGTGGTCCTTCCTGCGAGTGAAAGGAGGTTGTTCTGCCATTGATTAATCTGGTTGTGAACTTTCTCAGTGAGAGTCAAGAAAAAATCTTTGCTTTTCCTTTTATGAACAATAGGGACTCCAAGGTGGCGGCCCAGATTGCTGGTTTCCTGGATTCCTAACTTCCTGCAGATCCTGGTTCTTAAGTTCCTGGGTGTGTTATGCGAGAAGAACAAGGTTGATTTTTCATGTGACAGGAAAAGACTAGAAGCGTCGTTGAATCTTTTGAGGCATGCCCTGATGGTTTTGGCTTGGGCTGCAGAAGCTTCCCCAAAGACGATGATGTCGTCTGCAAAACTAGCATGAGTGATGGGAATCTTAGACTTGGAGAGGATAATGGGCTTCCAGGAGTGGTTGGTGACCTCTTGAGCAATCAACTGGCTCAGCCTATCGAGGCAAAGAACGAAGATGTACGACGACAAGGGATCTCCTTGCTTCACCCCTCAGGAAGGTTTGAAGGAGCCTGCCATATCGCCATTCCAGAGGACATATGATCTCCTAGAAGTAATAATTTGCATGATAATGTTGATGATGATTTACGGCAGAGACGATTTGGCGAGAGTGTCGTGGATAAAATGCCAACTCAGCTTATTGAACGCTTTCACAAGGTCAAGCTTCAATGCCAGTGATTTCTTCTTGCTCATCTTGGATTCCATGGAGTGAGTAACCTCCTGAACTAGAGCAGTGTTGTTGCCTATCCTTCTTCCTGGAATGAAGGCCGACTGGTGGGGGGAAATCCACTCGCAAAGGTATGGCTTGATTCTTGATGCAATCACCTTTGAAAGAAGCTTGGAACATACATTGTTGAGGGAGATTGGCCGAAATTGGGAATAGCTCTCAGGGGCAGATAACTTAGGGATGAGAATGATAAGGGAATCCGACCAACCAGGTGGTGGATCTTCTTCGTTGAAGGGTTGCTGAACGAACCGGCAAAGTTGGGATTTGAGGGATATCCAGTTTTTTTGATAGAAGGCCGCGTCCACCCCATCAGGTCCCGGGGCCTTGATAGGGGACATAGAGAGGAGGGCGTGGTGGATCTCCTCCTGAGATGGAACTTCTGCAAGTTGAGCTCATTGGCTGCTGGAAAGGGGCGAGAAAGAAACTGGGAAGGATGGGCCTGCAGTCCTCCACAGTTCATTATTAGATTCCTTATAAACATTTGAGTAGAAGGAGATAATGAGTGATTTGATTTCCATCGGGTCATGAATCCAAATTCCATTGTCATCCTTGAGGCACGTCACTCGGTTCCTCCGTCTCCTGGCTTTGGTGAGCGAGTGAAAGAATCAGGTATTGTTGTCACCCAGCCGAATCCAGTCACATCTAGCTTTTTGCTGACTTTGCACTTCATCTCATCTAAGGATCACGTCTAATTGTCCTAGTAGAGATATAGTTTCTTGAGCCATGGCATGGTCGAAGTGGAGGGCCAAGTTCATCTGGTTCCATTGAATTTTATTGGAGATCCTATCATTCTCCTTCCTATCGTTCTTCCGTATAGTTGAGTCCCATTTCTTGGCTTTGGAGAGAAAGGAAGCATTTGCTGTCATGAGGTCTTAATCAGTAGGCCAAGAGTCCTTGAAGAAGTCGATGAAACCAGACGTGGTGTACGATCTAGCAGATGTGCGGGTGGGGATGGTGTTGCTGATAGGCGAGTGATCAGTATAAGATACCATGATAGGAGCGTGGTCGGAGTGGTTCTTCTCAAGAACACGAATCTCCTTCGTAGTGGATGAATCAATCCATGGTCTATTTTCCAGGGCCCTATCGAGCCGTTCATGGAGAAGCCCTCTCCGGAAAGTGGTCCTGGCTCCAGATGCACCAAGATCGTATAGTGAGCAAGAATCCATAGCCTCAATGAAATCCTTACTGTTTCCAGAGTCGAAAGTATCACTCCCAAATTTCTGTGATGGAAACATGACAACATTGAAGTCACCCATCACCACCTAGGGGGCAGTTGTAGTGGAAAGGGAGACTAGGTGGTTCCATAGGAGCTTGTGTCCTCCTCTGGTTGTGCTAGCATAGATGATGGTGAAGAGAGTCCCCTCGATCTTGCAATGGATAAATTGTTTATGAGAGAAAAGAATTTCCATGTTGACATTGTGCTTCCATAGCACCCAGATACCACCAGAGAAGCCAACTGCTTCTACTCTGTGTGAGTGCACGAATCCCAGCTTCTGGATGATCCCAGATGCCCTGTCGCCGCTGCAACGGGTCTCCAGCAGGTAAAAGACTGATATGTTATACTTCAGAGTAAGTTCCTTGACAGCGAGTTGGGTGTCTTTGTCACAGGCACCCTTTTCATTCCAGGAGATTACCTTCATTTAACAGAATCAGCTAGGGTAGAGGTGCCCATCGACCTGGCTTCATCTTTTAGATCCGACAAGAGGGATGTCTTGGTTCTCTTCCTATTAGATGGGATCGAGGGACCCCGGATTGGACCACCTTCCTGTTTCTGAGGTGGATACCCACTGAGTTCTGTCGAGGGCTTCGATAGGGGTGGATTGGAAAGTCCCTAGAGGACGTATCGCCCATGGAGAAGGGTGTGGTGACGAAAGGGTGTGATTCCTGTGATCTTCCAGTAAGGACTGTATCCCCAGTTGGGTTCACCGTCGTGTGATTGTCTGGGTTCTGCATGGTGGTGGAGCGATGAGTGATTGATCTCTGGGTGTTAGATGGGGGATCAGGTTGCTTTTTGGGCTGTCGATGGCTTGTGATGGAGTGGTTTCTGCTCAGCCTTGAGTTTCTCTTATGTACTCTCCAATCAATACCACTGGTTATGCGCTCCGCAACATTATCAACATCAATGATTTCAGTAGAGACGTATTCTCCTTCCTATGTTTCTAGGGTTTGGAAACGGTTGTTCGAAGAAGGTAGTGGATTATGTCCGGCTCCTCTGGGTGGTCTCTGCTTGTGTTGGATAGGCTTGGCATAGATGCAATCCGTGAAGCCTGTAGCGAGTGGGAGGGGCGCCGGTGCAGGGGCATCGCTCATAGCTTGCTTCCTTAGTTCATTTTCCACCATGATGCACTTGGTGCAGTCTCTTTCTAGATGTCCCATGCATCCGCAGTGCATACATATGAAGGGGATGTTTTCATACTCGATACGGTAATGGTTGCCTTCGATCATGATTTGCGGCGTCAAAGGTTGAGCAGTGTCCAATTCCACGACTATTCTCGCAAAACGGCCCCGTCTTTGCGTTAGGGTATTGAGATCCACTTTGATTGTCTTCCCGATGGTGTCTCCTATCTTCACCAGAAAGACTTCTTTATATAGGTGGATAGGAAGGTTAGGAATCCGAAGCCAAGCAACCAAGCGTGGGATTGTAGTGGAGTCTAGCCTGAACTCCGATTGCCATCTCTGGACAGTAAGGTACGATCCAAAGAGCGGCCAAGGGCCACCCATCAAGGCATGGACATAGTCGTCTTCTCTCTGCAACTGGACAACGAAGTAGTCGTTTGCAAGGTCAATGAGGTTGAAGCAGCCTTTTGGTTTCCACATCAGTTTCATCCTGTCTTGGAGAGTAAGAAAGCCTATTTCTTTGGACAGTAACTTGACGACGACCGTGAATTGCCACGGTTTGAGGAGGTTGTCGCGGGTGTCCGGTTTTAATCCAAACGATGGCATGCCATATTTGGAGGTGCAAATGATGTCATATGGATTCAAGGAGGTGTTATTGTCCTCTGGGTCGATGCATAAATAACCCTGGTCTTCGGTAATGTTTCTGCCGATAGAGTCCTTGTACGAGTGCCTTTGCGGCGCCGAAGGATGTGGTAGATTAGGATTTCTGTTAGGCAAATCAGGGAATTGAGTTTGCATGGGGGCCCCGGAGTCAACTTCCATGGCGTTTGTACGGGGTGCCATTGTGCGATGTGATTGCCTTGTTGATGAGAAGTTCAGGTTAATGTCGGTGTTGCCGAGTGGGACTTGCGATGAATGTCTGGGGCGATGATCTGCCCCATCGTCCGGACAGTCGTCTCCCATGTGCGCACCGTGACCCGGGTTAGCATCGTTAGCCAACATCTCAGAACTGGCGTTGCTGGTAGATGGTGTGCCTTGCACTTCCTTAGACAGCGCCTTCTGGTTCTGGCCATCACGTTCCTCCCTCATATGAATTGTGGCCTCATCGTCTATCTCTTCCATCGCAACATAAACGCTGCCTTCCATCTCGCAGTCGTCATCCGGGGGGCGCGATCCCCCGAAGTGTCCTCTCCCTCTGCGGCCTCCGCGGCCGCCGACGCCACCTCCTCACATGCGCATGCGATCACCGAATCCCTAGCAGAGCACGGAAGAGATTACCTTTCCTAATGTTAATTCTACCTTTTTATTCATTAGAAAACCCTAATTACTACATTTCAAACATGGCTATTAATATTATATAAAATTATTTTTGAGATTTTCTTGTGTTTCATGTACAAAAAATACATGAAAATATTATTATTATTATTATTATTATTATTATTATTATTATTACATATATATATATATATCTTCATTTTGGTTTACCCATTTTACCCTTACCCTATCCATTTATCCTGTGGGTAAATAAGTGAGGGTAATGGTAGGGTAATGGGTATTTATGAAATGGTATCTACCATACCCGACCCACAACCCTTAGGAAGGTGAGGGTAAGGGCAAGCCTTTACCCTATCCTACCCTACCCTACCCTATACATTTATACCCCTAGCTTCTAGAGGTTGACAGTTTCTCAGGTTGCAGACTACTGGCAAGGTGGTTGGGGATATTCGTTGTGGTGGGGTGGGGTTTGTTTGATGGTTGGGTTACAAAAAATAGGTGGGCTAATAGGCGATAAGTGGCGTTGAGTGGCTCTTTGCTTATGTGCACATGTAGATGATCCAACGGCTTAAAAGTTGCATGTATTTGGGGAAGAATACTCTATCTCTCTCTTTCTCTCTATCTTTCTATATATGTTTATATATGTATATATAGGCCATATATTCATTACTTGAGTTAGGTAACTAAGGTTAGTTACCCGTTGATCCAGTTTTGTAACCAGAAGGCACCAAACTATGATGAGATGAGAGAATCTATAATACATGGACTCTTTTTGTAAGAACAACGTCAGTTTTGTATTTGGATCCCATTAAAAAATAAAAATGATAGTTCTAAAAAAACCTCCATCCTAAACTACAACATGGATTGAAGATTTTCAACCAAAATTCTAAAATTATAACTATGATGCTCAATTTGTAACCAGAGTTGCTAGATAACTAATTTTTGTGACCTATCTTGATAGCTAATACATCCCCATATATATGCAAACACAGGAACACATATATAAATACATATATGTATCTTTATGTGTACCCATCTATATTTGTGATGATTGTAAAACTCTGTATAATAATCCAACCTTCTGGATGTGATGTATACCCTTTATATAAGATGTGCATAAAAATCACTTCAATCTGACGTTGCTAGATAATGCCAAGAAAGAAGATGTATATTTTCATGATCAATGGTAAGTTGTAGAAATTACAAAGATCATTGAATGAGAAATTGATATATATCATGATATATATAACTTATATAGTTTTTATTTTTAAACAAATCAAATCTAAGAAATGTTGATTCAATAAAAGAGGATGGTTCTAAATAAAAAACTCAACATAGATCATCTTAATGGCTGATACACATAAGTTACATGTACCAATTAGCACAATTCCTAATTTCATATATTTATATATATATATATATATATATATATATATATATATACACGGAGCTTACATGTACCGGCCGGTACACACTTCCTAACCTGTCTCTCTTGCTCTCTCTCTCTCTCTATCTCTCTCTCTCTCTATATATATATATATATATATATATAAATATATATATATATATACACACACACACACACATATATATATATACATATGTATTTCTATGTGTGTATATATATTTCTACAATCTAAATATAAATGTATATATGTGATGTATTATGTGTATATTTATATTTTTATATATATGTATATATACACATATACATATATCTTTATATATATGTAAATATGTGTACATAAAAATATATGTATCAATAATATATGTATGTATATAAATATATGCACATAGACACACACACGTGCACACACACACACACACATATATATATATATATATATATCTATATATATATATATATATATATATATATATATATATATATATATATATATATATTAGGCTAGAATACACTCAAGAAGTTTTTGATGATGCAATATTTTTTTCAAAAATCTAATCAGTTGATATTCTTAAACATGTTGTGAATAGCTCATACACAAACTTTGAGCACATTTGGACATTTATAGGTCATGTTATAAAGACCGGAAAAATTATGCATTGCATATTAATTTCACGCGTCGATTTTGTTGCCCTTGGATGTGTGATTTACACTCATCTAAATGGGCTCCAAATTTGTATGTAGCTTAGTTATAGTATGACAGTGAAGATCAATGGTTTATATTTTGCAAAAAATAGTCTTGATATTCAAAAACACTTGAGTGTATTCGTGCGATCTGTACACTCGAGTGTATTTTAGCATGACTCTCTCTCTCTATATATATATATATATGTATATATATGTATATATATATATATAGAAATATATTTTAGTGAGACCATGAGAGCCATTTGAGTAACTCTCCACTTAGATCAATTTTTCATAATCCAACTGTACAGATTAAAAGTATACCTTCATATCTACCTTCTTATAATTTTTTATCACCATCTGATTTGTAGATCATTCACAACAACCAAATACTTTTCGACACTCTATATTGAATTTATGGCTGACCATTGGATGTAAAAAGGGTATAGTGTACATATGGACATGTAAACAATATTTGATTGCTATGTTTTTTTTAGAAGGTAAATGAAATGATGCTTTTTCCATCTATATGGTTGGATTTTAAAAAACAGTTACTAATTTTTAGTTATTCAAATGTCTCTCATGCTCTCACCGTAGGATGTTTCTCGCTGGATCGCTACCCTATATATATATATATATATATATATATATATATATATATATATATATATATATATATATATATATATATATATATATATATATATATATATATATATATATATATATATATATATATATATATATATATATATATATATATATATATATAAAGAAAGACATAATACATATGAGTGTACAAATTACATCGTACACCCCAATAGGGTTTTCCTATCTTGACCATATACTTGCAAAATATAATCCATTGATCTTCATTGTTACAATAACAATGTGCCACATAAAAGATATTAGCACATTTGGATGAGTGTAAGTCACTTATCCAAGGACAACATAATTGATGCACATTAAAATTTGATATGTTAGATTTTTTCCTCCTTTAGATGTATGGCCTATAAGTTTCCAAAATAGCTCAAATTTGTAATATAACATGTTTTTAATATATTTAATATGATCATTGGTTTTGATTTTCAAAGTAATTACTTTCTGATAGAAAATGATTGATGTGTATAGCGTCTTGAATACACTCGAGTGTATTTCAACTTCACTCTCTCTCTCTCTCTCTATATATATATATATATGTATATATATATATATATATATATATATATATATATATATATATATATATATATATATATATGGGAGTTTATTTGTTTCCTGCATGGGTAAGTAAGATTTCTCTACTCATGTAGCCCAAAAAGTAACTATTTGACTAGATAAGTAACTCACTTGATTAATAAATAACTATGGTGTCAAAAAAGTAATATTCTACAAAAAAGTAAAAAATCGAGCATAATCCACATTAAATCTTCAAGAATAAATATGTCACTAAAAGTTTTATGATGTATTTTTCATATTTTATCTTTTCAGCTGTATACTATTTTTTTCTGGCACCATAGTTACTTTTTTATCCAGATAGTTACTTTTTTGAGCAAATAGTTATTTTTTGAGTTGCATGGTAGAAAAATCTTAGTTACCCGCATGAGTATCAAAGATAAGCCATATATATATATATCTATATATATATATATATATATATATATATATATATATATATATATATATAATATGTGTATATAAACATACGCACATACACATCTATATGTGTGTGTGTCCAGAAACTTTGGTAACTGAATTTGTTTATTTTGATTTTGATACTTTTTCTACTTTTGAAAATATGAATTTTTCATTTTGAAAAACTTGATTTTTTTCCTTTTTTTCCTTTTAATGATTTTTAAAGAAAAAATACTCAGATTGAATATGCATCAATACTATGGCCAGATGCTCATACTATGGCCAGATCTAGAAGCAAATTTGCTAGGCTCACAATTGAAATCGATACCTTAAAACCACTTATCAATACAATATGCATCAATAACGAGATCTATCAGATTGAATATGAAGTGTTCCCTGACTGCTGTGACTCCTGTGGGAAGCTAGGACATCTAACTGGTAAATGCCCGTCCAATACGATAGCAACTGGTCATAAAGAGGACTAGGAGCACCACAACAAGGAACAAGGACATAGTGCTGATTCCCAAAGAGAAAATAATGGATCTAAATGGCAGACACAACATAGAAAGACAACTGTACAGAGAACGGGGCAAAAACAACAGGCTGCGGAAACTAATAGTGGACCCAATGGTCAAAATAAATTCGCTAAACTTGTGGATCTATCTGAAAATGAAGAATATGAAGATACTACAACTGAAAAGAGCACTACTGCAAACACAACTAAACATGCAAAGATGTGGAAAAAAAGACAGTAATAACAACAGATGACAAGAGAGAAATCTTGAAGGACATTAAGAAAGCAAGGGCCACCAAAACAAAGGAGAATGAAGACCATGTTGTTGTGAATCCCGAGGTCGATGAGGTGATTAATGTGGATGACACTGAAGTCTCTAATGGAGTAACCAGGGAGGCAGATAGCTCTAAGGAAGAAAATACGAATGAGAATGATGTAGCAGGAATGAAAGATATTACTGAAACAATAAACGATGAAGAGGTAAATAGAAAAAACAAAGAAGAAATTGTAATGGAGGATCCAGATCCTTTTATTGACCTCGACCCCAATGTGATCCTGACTCGATTACCCCCAGGAAGAAAATTAAAAGGGTCATGACCGAAGATGAAGATGAAAAGACCCAAACCTCCTTATGAGTAAAGGAGGAAGAGCCCACATTTACACCAGGATCTTGAATGCGACGTTGTTGCTCATGAAGATAAAGATACGGAAAATGCCATGGCGGCATAGAGTATCTATTGCAGGACCTCAATCTATTCTCTTGTTTTCTATTTAATGATAGATATGATCTGCTGGAACACAAGGGAAATCAACAATGGTGATACTTGCCGTGTCCTCAGAGATATAATCTCCCAAAAAAAACTCAAACTAGTGGGCATTTTAAAACCTAGAATCAGCGGAGAGGAAGTAGTCAAAACCATAAAAGGGCTCAATTTCAACAAATCCTTCAGGTGTGAAGCTCGGGGCTTCTCAGGCGGCATATGGATTTGCTGGAAAGAGGGCGAATGCGATGTTCAAATAATAAACTGCCACTGTCAATTCATCACATGTCGAGTGAATAATGTTTCCCTTATCAATTTTGTTTACGCTAATCCTCACATTAATGTGCGGAAACTGCTCTGGAAGCACCTTTCTGAGATGAGAAAATCCTTCAAGCTGCCATGGGAAGTTGTAGGCGATTTCAATACCACTTTAATTCCAGAAGAGAAGTGAGGAGGCAAACACTACAACTTCAATGAGGCTGCCTTATTTAACAATACTCTCCTAGAAGCTGAATTATCCGACCTTGGCTTCAGTGGACCCAAATTCACTTACATACATGGCACACTACAAGAATGGCTGGATAGGGTGGTGGCTAACACAAAATTCATTCATGCCTACCCTCACTTTGTGGTGGAACACCTTCCTAGAGCCTGCTCTGACCACAACCCTATCTTCATAAGGAATACCATGAGGCCCCAGAACCCGTTGAGGTTCTTCATAAAAGAATTGTGGTCCAAAGACATAGATTTCTAGAACCTTATTACCAATTGATGGATACAGGAACTGGACTTGCATGATCGGATCGAACTCGCAAAGGGTGCCATCAACAAATGGGCTTCTGATCATTACAAACAAATTACACGTAAGAAGAAAAGAATTCTCAGAAACCTCGATATGCTGTAGTAGAACCTTACGGATAATTATGATGATACTACGGTGAACATTAACTAGCTCACTATAGGTAGAATGGAAACTAAATATAATGAAATCTTAAAAAGTGAAGAGGATGATCTTAAGAAAATGAGTCACATTAAATGGCTCACTGTAGGTGACTCAAACACCAAATTTATAATGCCTATGTCAAGCAGCGACACAGACAAAATATAGTCACAACCCTGAAGGATGTGAATGGTAACTGGATAACAGAAACTGAGGTAGTAAGCAAGTTAGTATTTGAGCACTTCAAGAATTTATTCACTGAACTGATTCTGCAGAATGAAGATGAGATCAAGAAGTTTGTTGGAGTCTTTAGCAACATGGAGGACTTGACACAACAAACTGTAGGGATGGCACCTACACTGAATGAGATCCACAAAATCATAGCAAAAACCAATCCTCACAAGGCCCCTAGCCCGGATGGAGTGGATGGAAGCTTCATTTTAAAGAATTGGCATGCAGTTAAAAATTCGTTTTTGTCTACAATTAATAATGCTATGCAGGGAGGCCGTCTTGATAAAAAACTGTGCGATGCTAGTATGGTTCTCATCCCCAAGAAATCCAATCCGGAGATGTGTGAACACAATCAACCTATATCTCTAAATAACATCAACCTGAAACTCACATCCAAAATAATTGTGGAGAGAATTAAGGGCTATTTGTCCAAATGGGTCTCCCCGGAACAGAGTACATTTGTTCCGGGTAGAAGAATATCTGATAATATCATTATCTCCTAGGAAATCCTACATATTATGAGGAGGAAATCATCAAAGAAGATGATGGCAATAAAGATTTACCTTTCAAAAGCATATGACAAGATGACCTGGCCGTTTATCCTAGATACGCTTGAGAAGGTGAACATCCCTTACAATATCATAAACTACATTCTAAACTCGATCTCATGAAGGGAAGTCTCTATTCTATGTAATGGTAAAGCTGCAAGCTCGTTTAAGGCCACGAGGGGTCTAAGGTAGGGTGACCCCCTCTCCCCCTATGTATTTGTCCTTTGTTTGGAAAGACGGTGTCAATCAATTGAAAGCCTGGTTTTAGAAAAGAAATGGCATCCGTTCAAGCTATACAGCCATGGTCCGAGCATCTCCCACCTATGCTTTGCAGATGATATGCTTTTTTTTGGAAAGGCGAAGGAAAAAGAAATCAAAACCATTCTCAAATGTTTTGAGAGTTTTGGTAAGGTCTCGGGATAGGCCATTTCAGTAAATAAGTCATCTATGTTTTTCTCAAAAAGCGTTCCAAATAGAATTTGAAAGCGTATAGGAAGGATCAGTGGCTTCACTATGACACAAAACCTAGGTAAATACCTAGGTGTTCCCCTCATTCATGGAAAAGTCAGAATGGACACTTACAGTAACACTATTGATAGAGTGACATCAGCAATTAACTCATGGTCCGCTAGAAGCCTCAGTCTGGCAGGAAGGGTTTGTCTTGCTAAGGCAACTCTAATTGCAATCCCTAGTTACATAATGCAAACTGTTGTTATTCCCATGAAGGTGTGTGGCCGAATCGACAGCAGTATAAGGGCCTTCATTTGGGGAGGAAATCACAATTCTCATCCGTTGTCTTTGGTGGCTTGGAACAAGATGACATGCATAAACGAACATGGTGGCTTGTGTTGGGTTTTAGGGGAGGCAGAGAAAGCAGCGGAAACAAAAATTTTCTCCTCCCCAAACCCAGAACAAGGAAACGCGTCAACGTCTATACAATAGGAAAGGATGGTTTGTGGAATCATACCTTGTCCCGAGGCTTGCTCGGCGACAATACCTCGCGCCTTGCACGGTCTTCACCTCCGGTCTTGGACGGTGTCTGTGCAGCTCCTGATCGCATCGGGACTGACGACTCCTGGTCTCACTGGGACTGTCAGGATTGACAGTTGTCCTCTGAGCGGCAGAAACCTTCCACCTCTGAAGTAGTCCACACAGACCACCTGGAACTCCAATCTCCTTGTCACACAAGGAATTGGAAGGAGTCGCACCCTCCTACCAGCGTACTAGTCACCAACACACTCTCCTTCCACTAGTCGCTTCCTGCAGTTGTCTTTCCCTTGTTGTGCCTCCCTTATCGGGTAGCACTTGCTCGAGCTCTCTCTCGGTTACCAAAACTAGAAAGAATGACAACTTCACAGAGCAATTGGTTGCACTGAGTTGTACTTTGAGAAGCCCCCAATACCCCTATATATATAGGAGGGTCATGGGACAAAGTTCTTCATCTCGGGCAATGCGGGACTAAAAGCAGGAGTAGAAGGGTTCGAGATTTTCCACAAAACAACCAACTCGCAACCTGAACCGATCGTTTCATTTCTGAAACGGTCGGTTGGGGACCTGAACCAGTCAGTTGACACCCCAACCGATCGGTTGGGACCCATGAAATGGTCAGCTCATTTATGAACCAGTCGGTTCGTGGTCCTGATCAGTTCCCGATTGACTTTCCTTCTTTTATTTCTAATTGGTATCAAATACCAATCCTTGTTCCAATCAAATTGGGCAAGTGAAACTAAAGGAAAATTCTCACCAATCCTACTTTCCCAACTTGCTAGGTTGCAACAGTTGAACCGATCATTTCAACACTAGAAGCAATCCTTTCACCCTGACCATGAGCCGATCGACTCACAACTTGAGCCGATCGGTTCACCAAGTTGAGCCGATCGGTTCATCTCATGAGCCGATCGGTTGGGAGTGCAGATTGTGCAGAATTAGTCAATTGCGGTTTCAATCAATCTGATACTCTAATCAATCAGTCCAACACCTTGAACATTATGATACTGAGCTATCAATTGATTGAGTGTTTAATTGAACTACTAAACTCCTTTAGCAAACAATCTAAACATTATTTGTGGACAAAACTCCTCTTCCAGGTTAAATCCTATGTGTGTGACCCTATAGGTCCATTTCACATTGGCAGTGAAAGTCCATAACACTTATGACTTCACAAGCAAAGAGCGGTGCCTAGTCACACATCAATGCTACCCAAGTGAAAGTAGAAAGTTGGAGAACAACTTTCAATCCTACAATCCGTGAATGATGTTATAGTGAATATATAATTCCTTTGTCACTGATATCCCGAATGAACTCGAGGCATAGAACAGTCATCCTGTCAACGTTCAATCACTTTCTTGATCTCAGAGCAGATTGGAAGAGATATGTATGACATCAATATCACATATTGATTCACACATGCGTGCACACGCCTATTTCAATCCTACTCATCAAGTGGCCTTAGATATCAAACTCCCTCAGGAGGGACAAATCCCATATCTATCACTCATCCCTCAAAAGCCCCATGTGTCAAAGCCACCCAATCATCACCTTTATAACAACCCATGTTTCAGGACTGCGTTTGATGATGTCAAAGTGTGCCCAACGACATGTGTTGAGTGTAGTGATTTTAGGTCAAAGAATCACACTCACCACCATCACTGTGAGTACTGACTGTGACTACCGTGTCATGGTACCATGTGTCAAACTCACGGTGGGTCTGTCCGGTACACTTGTTCTCTAACAAGTACATATGTGTTTGGTTTGATATCTCTATATCATGACTAATGAGATTCTGTCATCAACCAACACCACAATCCAGTCTTGTGTGTCATTGTTGTCTATCTGCCTTCCACAATGACATCCGACTAGGGACATAACAAGAATGTACAAACTCTTAGCATCCATATGATCTCATCATTTAGGTCCTCAACCTGAAAGCATACGTCATTGAGTATTGTCATTCTCTAGACATTCAATCTGTTCTATCACTATCTCATAGGACTGAACCAGAAAGAATTGGAAGCTTGCCTTTGATGTTTATCAAATCAATCTTAATGTATCTCATCAATCATCCCATGATTGTCTCTCAGGGCATACATACCAACAGACTCCCACTTGCACTGCGAGCCAATCACCCTTGAATCATATTCATAGTGATCTTCAAACATGTCCCACATGTTATTGTTGTCTTGTGTAAACATAGTGAGTAATGGAAACACCTTGCCAAAGTCAGTATAAATTGCATGTCTCACATCTCTTTGTTGTACGTCACACGTATGAGATGGAGTTGTCGTAATATACGATCTAGTATTCCTTTGCTAACCTTTAGCTACATTGAATGATCAAGGATTCCATACTTGTCATCAATGAGTGGAATATCTATAAGTTCATCTCATGAACTTCCAGATCCATATAATATCCACTGCTATTCTCTAACACATGGATACTCGGCATTTCCTTTTAAATGGTTTCATTGGAACACTTCCAATTATCAAAAAAACTTTCACTTTTATATATCCTATATATATTTTGTGATTAATTTTCTGCCCTTTTCGGAAGTTTGCATCAATGTAACTCTTTACATTGAACTCTTCCTTATCTCCATAGAACTAGTACTTCACAAGTTCTTATCAAGTTCTCATGGTATTCCAGTAACCCTTACTGGAAGTTGACAGACATCCACTCTTCATGTCCCACATACAAGTTATCAGGATGAGCACATCATATTGCCATGTCCTACATATAAGATGATGAATGCATTTTGTTCTTTCCATGTCGATACATGCAAGATCATGGGATGATTACGTACATGATAGATCCATATCTATTCTTAGTGTTCCCATTCTTCATAAGAATTGGACACTTGGCCTTGGGATACAACTCCATGTAACATGGACACGTTTTCTCCCACTGAATCTGTGTTCACCGAACCCTTCAGTACAAATTGCCAATGTATGTTCTCTCTTTTTGAGGTCAAGAGGTTTTTGAGAACTATCTCAATAAATCTCTATTCCTATCTCATAGGAAACATCTCTATCTTCCTTAAAGATAATTTCCACTTTGGATTTCCATTCTAGAACATTTCCATTTCACATCAACATGTGGAATGTGAATACGCTCCCACTAAATCACAGATCCCTTCTTTATCTTTGACATATCAGTCAAACCCTTTGACTATATCATCAAAGTAAAGATCCAATTCTGCGTTGCTTGTACTCAATCAATCACATTGATTAGTCCATTGTAACTTATAGACTTCATTTGCATTAGTGGATTCATAAACCTTATAGGTTGTGTCACATACACATCCTTGTTGTATTCCTCATAGGAATGCAGTTTTAGTATCCATATGCCAAATGTCTTAGTCATTAGGTTGCAATCAAAAAGCATCATCCTTCTCAAAATGTTATCCATGTGTCTTAACACTTAAGACTTATTCACACTTATGTATTTCATCCCAATGAGTGCTACCATCAAGGTCATACCTTATGGTTTACATGGAAGTCATTTAGGATGTAATGGTCATCTACCATAACTCAAAATCCGGTTCCTCATATTCATCTAGATAGTTGACTCATCACATGAACAACTCATCACATAGATAATTGAGGTGTATCTGTTAAGGATATAAGAATTTACAACTCCTTGTGATTCTTAATAACCTTTATTAGTGAGGGGTATTCTTTTATTAAGAAGAATTCTGTTATTTGATAATCATTCTCTAACTCCTTAGAGTATGATTCCTTCTTTATTTAGACATCACCATACCTTAATCATGAGTTCACTATGATACATTATCATAATCAATCATAAGGATCTCAAACATTTAGTCCAAGTATTTCATTCATTGATCTAATCAAGAATTAACACTTTACCAAATTTGCACTTCATCTATGATAATCTTGAACACTTCAAGATATTCATATTGGTATGTTTCTAAATACCACTTGAAGTATTAGCATTTGTTCCAATAGGTATGTAAATACATCACATGTATCATACCTAATAGGATAATCATTCTCCCACTAAATTTAGTGAAGATTGATTAATCATGTCCAAGATATTCATGTCTCTTACTGGTTCTCTAACCAAAAGAGTCTAGATTTATCAATCATATGGAAACTAGAAATGAATTTCTCATGATTGATGCTAATTTGATTGTTTGAGTTATCTATACCTTTTAGGTATCATTTTATGTTATGCATATCAAATACCACAAGATAAACAAGGCATTGCCACAAAGATCATATCTTTGAGATTGAAACATGAACTTTATTGATTGCCATCATTGTCATACAATATGCAAAAATAAAGTGTTTCTATCTATTGGCAAATATGAAATAGCAGTTCTCAACTCTATTTCATGCCCTTTAGGCTGAAATATATTGAAAGGTACTCCTATCTATGGAAGCAACACTTGCTCCAATGATGGGTACTCCTTTCTTGGTCCTTTCACAAAGGCCATCACTTCCTTTTGGATATTTCATATCATATATGACATATCCATATCTTGGTATCATATACCTCAGATAAAGAAGCGGTTCATTTCCTGATACCTTAGGTGGAGATCTCCATCCCCTCCTTCATCTTCTTTTGTTCTTCCAGATATAGAGGGCAATCCCACATACACCCTTTCCCCATGTGCCTTGAGGCTAAAGATGGCTTGGATTGCTGGCTAGCATCAGAACACTTCTTTGCTTTGCCCTTATCCTTGCCCTTAAGAATTACCTTTCTCTTTGATCACATCAAAGATTATGGTTTGTCTTTCTTCATCTTTGCCTCTACTATCCTCAACATGTACAAAAACTCTGTCAATGCTTGTCAAAGTTGTTCATGTTGTAGCTTATCATGAATTGTATGATGCTCGCAACATTTGCGTTATCATACCAATAGCCAACCCTTGGCTACAAGGGAATCCTTCTTAGTCAGGTTTTTCACATACCCAATCACATTGAGTGTGTGAATATCTTACTGGATCTCCTTCTGTCATGACATACTAGGACAGTGTCTTGGAGACATCATATGTCTCATGTTGTCTCTGCAATTCATAGTTCAGAGAACACAACATCAAGCACTCATCATCAATGTCTTCCTCAGTATGCTTCCATAAGCATACTTTCAGCCATTGATGTGGTGGGATTGAGTTTATCTGGTCTTGGAATAACTAGGACTTAGAGCTTTTGCTCTTTGAGAACACTTCTCATCATCCTAACCAGTCGTGGAATTATTCCCATTTAATTTGTTGGTCTCAAAGACCGATCACAAATAAAGTGATTATTGTTGATTAACCATTTATTTTAACAAAAGGAAATATATGCAATTTTAGTCCAAAACTCTTTTTGACTTGTTTGATTGATTTGAAAAGTTGACGATAAAATTAGGCCTTTAATTAATTATCACTCCCACTATTTTAGTTCAAATTGATAGCCCTCACCATCAATTCAGAAGATTGCAGTGTACAAACTTCTAGTGGGCAAGATCCTGAAATCCTCTAAGTCATGGACCAGCTAGGGTTGTCACCCACAACTTAGATCTCTCAGGTAGGCAACTCTTTCCAATTGCATCATATGCAACTCTTGATAAGATGTCATATGCAACTCCTTTCCATGATCATCTCCATGCCTCAAGGTACTAGATCCCATCTAGATCACCTTGTTAAGTCTGACCCAAAGCCAACACGATGAATGTGCACCCTGCTAGGGTAGATCCACACATTCATCCTTCATGCTTCCATGAGATAGACGGTGCACCACACTAGGGCGTGCCCACACTTGGTCGATCAAGCTTTTCACGTGTGTCGCATTTGGAAGGCATCTAAAACTTAATATTTAATGAGGGATTTGGTTTTTATAGACATATACATATCCAATCACCACAACACATAGTATGTATCATATACATGCTAAATCCCACAGAAAACATGCAAAACGATAAAAGTGATGATTATGGCCATCTTAATGTGATTCCTCGAGCCAAGAGGAATCACGGTCATCTAGGTCTACATCACATGCAACTTGTACAAGATGAACTCTGTGCCTTGCCTTCCGAGTAGATCAACTCATCACATGAGTAGACTACTCGATCTGGTCGGTCATCTGGGTGCCACCAGCCGATCGATTGGCTCCTCCAACTGATCGGTTGGCTCCTCCAACCGATCGGTTTGCTTGGTCGTCGTGCATCTCATCATGGCCGCCACCCGCTCGTCTCACTCCTCGAATCGGTCATAAACTGATTGGCTCACTCCTTGAATCGATCATCTGGAACGTCAACTGATCGGTTCACTCCTTGAACCGACCATCTCAGCTGTCGTCAGGATGTCCTCCGTTCTTTGACATAACATGAAATAAAATTCTATCCTATTTTACATTATAAAAAGAGAAACCTCAAGTTACATTCGAGGGGAGCAAAGGTAGGAAAGAAATCTCGAATTATTTCGAGTTACATCAGGAATAGGAGAAGGAAGATCGATGCGCAGACCGAGATGCAAGAAACCACATACAACCATACACAGATAGGGTTTATTGGCCATAACCATGCTATACATCCACCACAAAACTCGTTTAAGGGCGACGCGTATCGAGTGCATTCATAATACATATCATATATGTAATTTGGGATTTGTGGATTTAGGATTGGACATGCATAAAGCCAATTTTATTTGCATCGTATGCAATAAATAAAGGCGACAAACCAAAATTGATCATATCGATAATCCCTAAAGTATAGAGCAGTTGACATGGCTCTAATACCACTGTTGGGTTTTAGGAGAGGCAGAGAAGGCAGCGGAAACAAAAATTTTCTCCTCCCCAAATCCAGAACAAGGAAACGCGTCAACGTCTATACAATAGGAAAGGATGGTTTGTAGAACAATACCTTGTCCCAAGGCTTGCTCGGCAACAATACCTCGTGCCTTGCATGGTCTTCACCTCCGGTCTTAGACGGTGTCTGTGCAGCTCCTGGTCGCACCGGGATTGACGACTCCTGGTCTCACCGGGATAGTCGGGATTGATAGTTGTCTTCCGAGTGGCAGAAACCTCCCTCCTCTGAAGTAGTCCACACTGACCACCTGGAACTCCAATCTCCTTGTCCCACAAGGAATTGGAAGGAGTCACACCCTCCTGTTAGCGTACTAGTCGCCAACACACTCTCCTGCCACCAGTCACTTTCTGCAGTTGTCTTTCCCTTGTTGTGCCTCCCTTATCGGGTAGCACTTGCTCGGGCTCTCTCTCAGTTACCAAAACCAGAAAGAATGATAATTTCATAGAGAAACTAGTTACACTGAGTTGTACTTTGAGAAGACCTCAATATCCCTATATATAGGAGGGTCATGGGACATGGTTCTCCATCCTGGGCAATGCGGGACTAAAAGTAGGAGTAGAAGGGTTTGAGATTTTCCACAAAACAACCAACTCACAACCTGAATCGATCGTTTCATTTCTGAAAAGGACGGTTGGGGACCTGAACTGGTCGGCTGACACCTCAACCGATCGTTTGGGACCCATGAAACGGTTGGTTCATTTCTGAACCGGTCGGTTTGTGGTCCTGATCAGTTCCCGATTGACTTTCCTTCTTTTGTTTCTAATTGGTATCAAATACCAATCCTTGTTCCAATCAAATTGGGCAAGTGAAACGAAACGAAAATTCTAACCAATCCTACTTTCCCAAGTTTCTCAGTTGCAACAGTTGAATCGATCATTTCAACACTTGAAGCTACCATTTCACCCTGACCATGAGCCGATCGAATCACAACTTGAGCCGATCGGTTCACCAAGCTGAGTCGATCGGTTCATCTCATGAGCCGATCGGTTGGGAGTGCAGATTGTGCAGAATTAGTCAATTGCGGTTTTAATCAATCTGAAACTCTAATCAATCAGTCCAACACCTTGAACATTATGATACTGAGATATCAATTGATTGAGTGTTTAATTGAACTACTAAACTCCTTTAGCAATCAACCTAAAGATTGTTTGTGGACAAAACTCCTCTTCCAGGTTAAATCCTATGTGTGTGACCCTGCAGGTCCATTTCACGTTGGCAGTGAAAGTCCATAACACTTATGACTTCATAAGCAAAGAGTGGTGCCTAGTCACACATCAGTGCTACCCAAGTGAATGTAGAAAGTTGGAGAACAACATTCAATCCTACAATCTGTGAATGGTGTTACAACAAATGTATAATTCCTTTGTCACTGATATCCCGAATGAACTCGAGGCATGGAACAGTCATCCTGTCAACGTTCATTCACTTTCTTGATCTCAGAGCAGATTGGAAGAGATATGTATGACATCAATATCACATACTGATTCACACATACGTGTGCACGCCTATTTCAATCCTACTCATCAAGTGGCCTTGGATATCAAACTCCCTTGGGAGGGACAAATCCCATATCTATCACTCACCCCCTCAAAAGCCCCATGTGTCAAAGCCACCCAATCATCACCTTTATAACAACCCATGTTTCAGGACTACGTTTGATGATGTCAAAGTGTGCCCAATGACATGTGTTGAGTGTAGTGATTTCAGGTCAAAGAATTAAACTCACCACCATCATTGTGAGTACTGACTGTGACTACCATGCCATGGTTCCATGTGTCAAACTCACGGTGGGTCTGTCCGGTACACTTGTTCTCTAACAAGTACCTATGTGTTTGGTTTGATATCTCTATATCATGACTAATGAGATTCTGTCATCAACCAACACCAAAATCTAGTCTTGTGTGTCATTGTTGTCTATCTACCTTCCACAATGACATCCGACTAGGTACATAACAAGAATGTACAAACTCTTAGCATCCGTATGATCTCATCGTTCAGGTCCTCAACCTGAAAGCATACGTCATTGAGTACTGTCATTCTCTAGACATTCAATATGTTCTATCACTATCTCATATGACTGAACCAGAAAGAATTGGAAGCTTGCCTTTGATGTTTATCAAATCAATCTTAATGTATCCCATCAATCATCCCATGATTGGCTCATAGGGCATACATACCAACAACTTGGACTTAACAATGATGTGAGATCTCAATGCCTCTCTTATTGCGAAACACGCCTGGGAAATTGTTGTAGGAAGAAACTCCAACTGGAATAACAACCTACTATCCAAGTATGTGAAGTATAAAGAAGGCAATAACATTGGAGTGTCCAGACTGGGATGCGCGGTCTCACACTATAAACAATTTATAGAATAAAATTTCTTTTTCATCCCTATCAGTGGACATAGAATCAATGCCTAGACGGATAAGTAGTGGTACACGGAAAGAACACTAGCGGAATATACTATCAGACCCATCCCAGAAGATCTACAAGATTTAAAGGTGGCGAGCCTCATCAACTTGTCTAATAACTGGGATTCCAATTTTTTGAATGATCGGTTACCACATGACATCACTTAGAAAATTCTGAAAATGGAAGTCCCACGTATTGAGGAGAACAGGTAGGTGCTTTCTTGGAAGCATACAGACACATGCAACTTTACCTCCAGAAGTGCCTATGATATCATGAGGCAAGAGAAGGAAATATGAGTCGTAGGAAAGTGGGATCTTATTTGGAAGGCCAAAGTAGCTATGAAGGTGAGGTATTTTTTATGGTTTGTGGGTCATAAAGCCATCTTAACCAATAGTAGAAGAGTTGCATGTCAGCTGACTGTAGATGCATCATGTCCTATTTGTGGTGCACTCAATGAAATGACCCTGCACTCCCTAAGAGATTTCTTGAGGGCCTCAGAGACATGGAAGGCTCTCCTTAACAGATGTATATGGGACATATTCTTCAGGCCTGAGAATACTTGGGAGTGATTAAGCGACAACCTGTCTCGTAAAAAAGAAGATAGTACCAAATTCATGATTGGTTGCTAGAAAATATAGCATTGTAGAAACTTGTAGGTATTCGAAGGAATTCATCAGCCTCACACTTACTTGAGCTTCCTTATCAACAAAGATTGGACTATCAATGCCCAAGCATGGGAAAAAATGAAAGAGTCTAGGTTAATAGTAAGCGGACAGACACAAAGTGGGAGAGACTAGGGTCGGGTTGTTTGAAGATGAATTCATACACCACTTTTAGTAGTATATACAAACCATCCACGATCGTTGTTATCTACAGAGATCACAGAGGGAAATGGATAGGTGTATGGGCCAAAATGGTGAAGGCGAGTTGTGTTCTTGAAGCTGAAATACAACCATCGAATTAGCTACTGAAGTTGGTCAATCCCTGAACTGTGAACAATTATCTTCAAAACATACTCTAAACTAGCTAAAGAGGCAATTGAAGGAGATGGAGAGGACTACACTAAGTTGGCTAAGTGGTTATCCAAGGTCAAACATAGATGGTAACCAAATTGGTCATGTTGGTACATCCTGAGAGAGGGGAATATGGCTGCGGATATTCTAGCCAAAACACACCAAAAAACACAAGGAGGAGTCTATGTCTATAGATGGCCACCTAATGAATTAGTTCATTTAATAAACCAAGAATCATGTAATGGTAGTAGTACTATCAAGTTTAATTCTGTTAAGAGTGGTTTGAATTGTAATGTCAACAATGTTTTAGCTTGCACGAGAGGGGCGAGATGAATAAAATCCCTCTGACTTCACTAAAAAAAAGCAAAAATACTCAGGTGAATCCCTCAGGATCCCCAGATGCTTTGGGCTCATAGTAGTTGTGTTTCTCTATGCTCTCTAGTAGAGCTCTAGCTCAAGTTGATGCTCTTACGATTGCATGTTCTGGTGTGTTTCTATTGCACTTTGGCACGAGCATTGATTCAATCAATTTTGGGACTACACTTGAATCTTCAACGAGAGGCTCTCAAGTGGCTTCACCTATTAGCACGTCCACTTCGACCAAATTCTAAATCAATTAGGTCTTGAATTGTGTGCTTGAGTGCTATACATGCATCTATTTTATGTGAAGGTGCGGTGATAATCACAGTACGTGTTGGGATTGTAGCTCTTTGGCAGAGGATTAGGAGGCTCCTTTATGGCTGGAAAGTTCACGAGATTCTTGACCAATGGGAGATCCCTACTGATAGAGACCTCTAAAAGTGTGAACCTTCTTTATAGTTTCTACAACGACATCTGCTCTTTGACAACAATGGGAGCAATAGTCACTTCAAAAAATGTACTACATTTCATCATGCACCGATAATCAAGCGTTGTGATTTTTTTGTGGTGACCTCTGAATGTGTTTATTTCTGCTATCTTAACCTCTATATCTCCCAGTTTCTACATGATTTCTCTCACACTATGATCAATATCTTTTTAGATATCTGAGTGGATTACAATTATCAATGCTATGATCAAACCAGGATGAGGTGCATAACAGTATAGCCCTAGAACCAGAGGATAGTTCCAAGGTGATAGTGCAGGGTACATTGTGTGATTGACTGGATACAATCTCTTCTTGTGATTTGTAATTGTAGTCTTTTGACCCTTTGTTTGCTTTTATCTTTCTATCTTGATAAACAATGACTCGTGATTGGTCATTGGATTCTTCTCTCTGATCATCTGCTTGGCTGATCTGTGAATTGATTATGTTTATTATAGTTGTTTTATGTTGTAGATTCTTAGATGTAACATTCTTGCATGGGTATACCCTTAGCAAGTGCCATCTGGGATGATGTATATGTTCACCCTACAAGTTGTATGGGGATGATAGTTTTGCATGGCCTACAAAGTTGAACACCTATTTATGTTGCTTTGGTTGATCCATTTTAAGTTGGATTGTTGCTTGCCAATGAACTCAAGTTCCTCTATGTTCTGTGGTTCATCATCCCATTGTGACTACTGGATGGATCCTATGTGGACTTGAGTCTCTAGTTTAATGAGAGTCTTCAACTAGTGTCTTTGTCACCTCATCAGTGTTGGACAGTTCGATGGTTCTCGCCATCTCAAGAAGCTCTTTTTGAAAATAATCAGTAAGTGCTCTGTTCCTAAGACTTTTGTGATGTACTCTCTATGTTGAAGGTAGAATGATTGATTGTTAGGCTCGGAAGACCAATTCATAATCTAACCCTTATGTAGAAAGGAGTTGAAAAGGGAAGAAACATGGTCATAAATAAACTGGCCCTTGTGTTAGGAAAGATGCTCAACTTATGACATTCATGTTTTTTTATACTCAACTTTCTTCGTAGGAATAAATAAAAAAAACCCTTGCACATATGAGGGTTCCAAAAACACGATAGATAAAGGTCACCTAACCCTTGCATGGAGAAGGGGACAAAGATCATGTAAGAATATGATATAGTTCACCCTTTACGGGGAAATGGGTTGTTCAGGTATCAACACACATTGCCAGCTTCAATGGTACGAAGAGAGAACCAAGTCCCTAGATGGAGTGATATGAAGGGATATTTTCAATCCAGTGATGGGGTATGTCTTGTGTCACCATGATAAAGCATGTTGATCATGGTTGTCAGTTGATGAGGGTAAGTTAGGATGGTACCTAGGGACAATATGACCCTCTTGGAGTTATAGAGTGTGGTAGGATCGATGTGTGAGGTTGATTTCTCCTCAAGTAAGATTTTATGAGAGAAACATTCACAAAAAATAGATATCCATGTACAAGGTGACCCTCTATGCGCCAGAGACTATGGATGGATATGGGTGTGAAGGCACAATGATGGCCCAACTTTAGGTCATGGTCTGAGACTCTATAAGTGTAAGGTCATGGTGATGAAGGCACAATGAAAGCCATGGTGATGGCCCAGTGTAAGGTCTTGGTCCAGGACCGAATGGATGTTAGTGTGAAAGCTAGGGTGATGTCCCAATTTCAGGTCATGGTCTAGGACCGTCAGAAGATGTGAAAGTGAAGGTACACTAATCGTCCAGTTTTAGATCATGATCCATGACTGTATAGATATGGGAAACGAAGCAAGGTGATGGCTCAGTTTAAGGTCTTGTTCTGGGACCATATGGATATGAGCTTCAAAGCTAGGATTGTGGCCTAGTTTATGGTTGTGGTATGTGACCGTCAAAAGATGTGAAAGTGAAGGCACACTAATGGTATAGTTTTAGATGATGGTCCAGGACTGTGGTTTGGGTAGGAAAATATGGGCGAACCATGTGGTACTCAGCGACATCTCATTCAAGCTGGAAAATCCTTTGGATCAAATGGAATTGGTATGCTCAGGGCATGAGTCGATATTTTAGTCATGATTTGGCAATTATATCCAAGAATTAGGGATTGAGTATCCCTTTGACGGATGTCAATGGTTTAAGGTATGAGTGGTGGATCATGAGAAGAGAACATAATTGGACAATCTTTCAGCATGGAGAGAGTAGCAAGATTTCTTAATAAAAGGATCTAGAGGTTTGAAAATATTTTCCTTTCTTTTGTATGAGTTTTGAAATCTTTCTTTTTTTCTTAAATCTATTGAGGTTTGGAATGATGTTTCAACTTTTGTTGACTTTTTTTGAAAAAGAATGTTCAACTTTGTTGATCTTTGGAAACATTTTTCAACTTTATTGAGTTTTCAAAGTATTTTCAAATGTTGAGCATTTTTCTAAAAAAAGGATTGTTGTTTTTGGAAAAATTTGTTCTTTTTGGAAAAAATATGTTCTCTTTTTCTTTTGAAAGGATAATTCTTTATGGAAAAGATTTGTTCTCTTTTTTTTGAAAAGATATTTCTTTTTTGGTTTCAAAATATTTTCTTTTTTGTTTTGTTTTGGAAGATATTTCTTTATTTTAAGAAAAGACATGTCTTTCGAAAAGAATGTTTTATTCTAAAAGAGTTCTCTTTCTTTTTTGGTTTTAGAATCAATGCTGATTTTTTAGTAAGTTATTCTTCTTTTTAAAGGGCAATTTTTTTTTTGGAAAATTTGTTCAATGAAGATTGTTAGATGAGAGATCATTTTAGATTGTTGAATATTATTGAAAAATAATTAAGTTTGGAGATATCATGGATCAAGATTGTTGATGATTGAGATCATTTGTATGTCACTTGATATTATTGGAGATTGTTGTTTTGGTTAGATTGTTGATTTGAGATCATGTGAGGTCATAGGGTTGTTGATTGGATATTATTGTTTTGATAAGAATATTTTAAAAATGAGGATGTTAGCAAATGGAGAATAATCTACCATGATGATTATAATCTTAAAACATAAACCTTCAACAATTTTTTAAGTATGAAAAGTGTGCAATATTCATTAATGTAATAAAACAAGAAACGACAACATGCATGTGTAGAAAATAAAGTCCCCCTTTTAGTCCATAAGCTCATATGTAATTATACATCCTTACTCAACCATGTGTTTTGTAGGGGGGGTTGGTTCTTATCTCCTCTATGTAAGATGATGCTAATCATAAGAATAACTTGGGTTCAACAAATACAAGTACTACTCCTGATACACCTCATGACTATGATGGCCATAATCGGTCATGAGTGCTAGGATAGGGGGTGTTTTCAAGACCTTTGGACGTCCATCTTAACATTGTGTCAGTACCTTTACTGGCACCCCAACACCACTTCCAGGGATCCATCGTGATTGTTGGCACCCATTCCATGAGGCACAATTTTGTAGGTGTGCATTGTGTAGGTATAAGATTTTAATATCTTCTGATGCAATACCAAACTAATAAAACATGAAAGATAAATGATAGGCATATAAGAAAATAGACATTAAATTATTAAGAAAGAGAAGATGTTTCTTATCCTAAAGACATTTCTCATCCTTTTCTCTCTTTTTTGTTATATTTTCTAAAAGTAAATAAAAAGAAAACTCAAAAGAAAAGATAAAAGAGGGAGGGAAGAAGAGACCAATCCTAAAAGGAAGTGATGACTAACCCTAAAAACAACTATTTTTATAAAAATTGTATGTAGTACTGTCTATAAAATAAAAAGATAAATCGAAGCGAAAGGAAAAGGAAAGAAGAAGTCTCGTCATTTTTTCCCATAGAATAGAGAATTCCACTGCTTTTT
This sequence comes from Alisma plantago-aquatica, assembly GCA_963693085.1. Taxonomy (NCBI): domain Eukaryota; kingdom Viridiplantae; phylum Streptophyta; class Magnoliopsida; order Alismatales; family Alismataceae; genus Alisma; species Alisma plantago-aquatica. The sequence goes on along the minus strand of OY856409.1, from coordinate 1,959,548,638 downwards.
CTAAACATCTACGGAGACAAAAGCCTGTGGGAAAGAAAAAAACATTTTTATAGTGGAATAGAGTGTTCCACATGTTTTTTGTAGATTTTTTTTATTTTTTCTGGAACATTTTTATTGGTGGATTGCTACAATCCACATGTCAAATTATTTTTTGGAAAAGCTATATTATCAGTAAAATTGGACAGAACAAATGGAAAAAAATAAAAACATGTAAAACATGAGATAACAAAAAGTGCAACTCCAATAATTTGAAAATTCCCCAGCTGATTCACCAATCTGTTATACCCAGCCCCAAAAATCCAATTGATCCTATGGTCGTGGGAACAACAAAAAAGCAAGGAGAAAATGATAAATCGATAGAGCTCAGAGTCGCCACCCAAATTTATATGTAAAATAAGGAAAAAATGAAGATATACATTTAAATTAGTTGGAGAATACATAAACCGAATTTTGACTCCACCCTAAGGCATATAAGAAAGGTAGTGCAAAAATTAGATTTGGTGATCTTATTACGAGTGGAGAAGGATTAGCACCCCCATCTCACCCAACAAAAAAGTATAACCTTTTTAGTCATCTCAGATAACAATATAAGCGATCAAAGTTGTTGTTAACAAAATGGTTTGTAAATATGATAAAAAACAATTTTATTGGCATAATTTTTGGGGATGGAAATGTCTATGTGTCTCCCATCATAGTCCTAAAGGTCTAGATTTTAGGTGTGTTGTGGTCTCAATCACCTCAAGACCTCCCACAATAGAGATCCATCGTTGGCTATTAGGACTGATACGTAGGAAGAGAGAAAGAGAGAGAGAGAGGTGAGAAAGATAGATTCAATAGAGAAAGACTAGATTGTTGAGAAATATCATACAAAATAAATAGATATGAATAGATTAGAGAAAAAAACTACTTTGGATTTAATAGAAAAAATAATGGTTATTGTTGTGTAGCCTGCCGGCGTTAGCAGAATAGTTGGTATCAAATGAAGGATCCTCTCACATGTAGAAAGCAAAAGGGGATGTAGTCATTTCTCTAGTTTTAGGAGAGATGAGGAGGTCAATGAATATGTAGGGTATGGAGGTCTATTTATAGTATATTTTAGGGTTTGGGGTTTCCAACTAGAAGATTCTGGAGAGATGGTAGATCACATCGATGCACGTGAGGCTTGGCCTGTGGATTGAAGCAATCCTCCATGTGTCATTGACAGATTGTTGGTATATGCCTGGTGGCCCGAGCATGGTAAACTTGATTTTCCCAATTATGGATATTTCAAGGATCTTCTAGAGAAAATCATCAAAAATTGTATGGAAAGATAAGTGAGAGTTATCTCACATTTTTTTTCTTTCAAAAAGACAGTTGAAAAAAAGGAAATATTTGTTTTCAGATAATTCAACTGAGCAATTTTTGAAAAATAATCTATTTATGGTAAAATTGAAGGACAATTACACATGGAAAGATAAGTATGAGTTATCTCACATTTTCCAAGAAAGACAGTTTGAAATAATATATTTAATTCCAGACAATTGAACTAGGCAAATTGTGAAAGAAAAGCCTATTGAAGGAGGAATTGAAGAATACTTGTATTTTTGGTGGGAAAGGTTTATTTACAAAAATCCCCAAATTGGGTTAAAGTGGGTGAAAATGGATGGATCAAATACACAAAAAAGTGAAAAGATGTGAAAAATATGAAAAATGGATAACATATGAAAATTGGATAAAATATAAAAAATGGCATGAGCTCAATCATTAGCTAGAAAATTAACATTCTAAACATGATTTTCTACTAAGTGAATAAAAATGGGGTGTCAAAAGTTACTTTGAAGTTGGGGAGAAAAATTAAAGCCACATTTAAAAGTACAATATGTTAGTGTTTATATAGAAAGCTCCTAAAATGTCTATTTGTCATATGCTTGTCCATTTTTGTACATAATGCCAACTAATCGAGTGCATTAATCAATTTTTTATTCCTAATGAAAACATTGAAGTGTGTTGATTTGTTAATTGTGTAGGTTATACATATAATTGTGAAAACTAGAGCAGAAAGGAGAATCCCTCAACCTATTCTCATGGTTGGGGTGCTTATATTATTACATACAAGATACATTACACATAGGTCCCTGCATTTTATCACACTTACATGTAGGTCCCTATACACATATATTAACACTCCCCTCAATTTGGAGGATATATCATATGAACCCATCTTGTTACATAATTATTGAACCCAATAACCATTTAGGAACTTTGTAAACAAATCAGCTAACTGGTCTTTTTATGTGACTGGTGACAACTGAATCAAATTTTGTTGGATCTTTTCTCGCATAAAATGACCACCTACTTCAATATGTTTGGTTCTCTCATGAAAGATAGGATTTTGGGCAATGTGGACAACAACTTGGTTGTCACACTCAAGTCTATGGGAGTTTTTTGCATAAAGCCAAGCTTCTCTAGCAAGTAACGAACACAAAGAAACTCACATGTTGCTAGGGCCATAGATCTATACTCTAATAGTACTCAATAATTTGCAACTATACTCTACTTTTTTCTTTTCCATGACACCAAGTTTCCTCCTACAAATACACAATAGCCAAAAATAGGCCTTCTATCAATACTAGATCCAGCCCAATCAACATCTGATAAACCCTAAATTTGTAGATGTCCATGATTTTCATATAGAAGTGCTTTTGCAAGAGACTTCTTGAGAAAACTTAGAATGCGCATCACAACCTCCATATGACATGTGCACGGCTGTCCATGTACTGACTAACAACACTAGTAGCAAAGGCAATTTCAGGTTGAGTGACAATCAAATAAATCAACTTCCCAACTAGTCGTGTAAATCTCCATGAATCATCAAGTAACTCCTCATGTTCCACAGGAAGTTTGACTTTAGGATTAATTGTAGTATCAACAGGTTTGGTACCCAACATCCATGTCTCAGTGAGAATATCTAAGACATATTTTCTCTAAGAGATAACTATCCTAGACTTGGACTTGGCAACATTAATCCCCATAAAAAATATTTGAGATTACCCAAGTCCTTTGTCTGAAATTAGCCTTGTAAAAATGTCTTTAACTGTGTAATGCCATCCCTGTCATCACAAGTAATCACAATATCATCAACATATACCATTAGAAAAATTCTCCTAGAACTATGTTGTTTGTAGAAGACTAAATGATCCATAGTACATCACTACAGACCAAACTTTGAAAGAGCACTACTAAATCATCCAAACCAGGCACGATGTGATTGCTTAGACCATAGATGGACTTGTGAAGATGACATACTAGATCTGAACCACCTGAGATACAACCCAGGTGGTTGCTCTATTTAAATATCCTCATCTAGATCACAATGAACAAATGCATTTTTAATATTAACTTGTTGTAGAGGACAAGAGTGAATAGCAACCAAAGACAAGAAAATGGGAATAGATGTCATCTTTGCCACAAGATAGAAGGTGTCTAAGTAATCCTCACCACAGATCTGAGTGTATCCCTTGTCTACCAAACATGCCTTGAGTTGATCTGAGTGTAAACCCAATGACATACAACAACAAACTTTCCATGGAGGTGTCAAACAAGAGACCATGTCTTGTTCTGGTGAAGAGTAAACATCTACTCATCCATAGCATGACCCAACATGGGTGATCAAGTGCAACTAAAATAGATGGAGGTATACAAACAGATGACATAGAAGAAATAAAGGATGATATGAAGGTGAAATGTGTCTATATGAAACAAAGTTAGAAATAGGATGTTGAATATTTTTAAGTGTGCATGATCTGACGCCTTTACTCAGGGAAGTAGGAAGATTCTATTGAAAAGATGGTGGATATGTCTCTACCTACATTATTACAAAGAAGCATCTGGAGAAGGAGCTGAACTGGTAGGACCAAATGTACTTCCTACATTGGTTGCAGAACCAGATTGCCCTTTTGTACCAGTATGATGAGTGACTGGTGGTCCAGATGGGCTGGATGGAATTACATCACAAGGACCATCATCTCTAGGGTACTGAAAAATAGGAGACTCAACAATGATGGGAAGAGGTAAGAGTTCCTCCTTAACTATGGGTGTCACTGAAGAACTATCATCAAAGTAGGATATCTCTTTAAAGAAGGTGACATATGCAGATACAAAGAAGAGATGTATGGTAGGACTATATCACTTGTACCCCTATTGAACTCAAGAGTAACCTAAGAGAACACATTTGATGAACTTTGAACTTAACTTATCCATACTTGGACCAAGATAATGGAAATAAACAAGCACATCCAAACACTCTTGGTGGAATGTTAAATGGCTTCATAGGATGAAGGATCTGAACATGTATGCAATTTTGAGGAGCATATTATGGCATACGATTGATGAGGTAGGTGGCATTGAGGATGAAATTCCCCATAATTCTCTATGAACATGCATATGAAGGAGAAGAGTCCGAGCAATCTCAATAATAAGATGATTTTTCTCTCTCAGCTACCCTATTCTATTGTGGTGTATATGGGCAATATCATTGGTGAATAATCCCATGGGTGGAGGTAAAATGGATGAACCCATGACTAAAATACTCTATGGAATTGTCAGAACAAAGCGTACGGATTTTCCTTTTAAACTGTGTTTCCACTTCTATAGTAAGGAATGTAGCACGAGAATAATCATCAACAAGAAAAATATATTTAAACCCAAGCTTAGATGTAACATGACTCAGACTACATATGTTAAAATGTACCAACTCAGGTACAAACTTTGTTCTTTATCTCTCCCTAGACCTAAAACAAGATCTTGTATGTTTTCCCAATTGACATCATTCACACTGCAAACTCTCTAAGTTGGAAAAACCTAGAACCAAAAACTTGAGGTTTTCTATATATGCATTGTTGACTCAAGGTCTAAATTGACTAAATTCTTATTTTGATGATGACTAACCATTCCACTCATTGTGTCCAATGATTCTACTTGAGTGATTTTAGATCAGGTATATACACATTCTAAATGCCTAAACTTACACATCGTAACTTGGAGAAATCAAGTCATACATGTATAAAGATCAAGATTGAAGAATAGATAGTTTCCTCCATAAATCTTTGATCTAAATCACTTGTACTGATTGTATGACTTGTAATTAAGCTTAGAAAAAATCAAGAGAACTTAAATCAAATATTTAAGTACTTTTATGGCACTTTCCAAAATTCATCGTAGGAACTTTTATTGCCGACCAAAAAAGTTTCACTCACATGAACACAACCAAAAACCCTGTGTGGGTCTTGGTAACTTCTATGGTCGATTGAGTTTCCTTAGGACAAACTCGACATACACCCTACACTTACAAAACATTCTTAAGCTGTCGACCGTGTTTCATCAAGGATAAACTCGACCGAAAACTCAACATTATTTTGTCGTATAGTGTCGTCGATCAAGTTTCTCAAAAGTAAACTCAATCGACAACACTGTATAGAAAACATGTTTCTTACCATGGAGTGTTACAAAACTAAAAATATATCTATTGCAACACCTTAAATGGCTAGAATTTGTCCCAAAGTATCTCTACTGGATAGTAGGCCAGCTCAACTATAAATATGACCCCTTGGGCTTCACCCTATGGTTTGCCAAGCATTATGAAGATCCCTATATTATAGTTCAGTGCCTCCAAGAGACTTCTTCTACTCTTAAGGTTTACACTTACTACATCCATTAGAGTGAGTAGGAGATTTGTAAGAGAGCTAGTCCTACATGTATATTTTGTGAGGCTCTCACTTCCTCCACCTCCCAATTTCTCTTTCTACCATGAAGATGAAAGTTTTGTCTCTTAGCTAAGAGATTTGAAAAAGAAGAAGGGAAGGAGTCCCTTCGTGAAAGCTTCTCCTTGGTGAAGGTGAAGTCAAAGGTGAAAGATCCAAGTAGAGACTGGGTAATTCCTTAAAGGTAGAAAACTTATTCCAAGAGTGGGTAAGTCCTTGGTGAAGGTAAAAGACTCGTTGCAAGAGTGGGTAAGTCCTTGGCAAGATAGAAGACTCTTGGTTATAAATAGGTAAGTCCTTTGTAAGATTATTGGGTCCCTTGTCCTCAAAGGAAATGTTAGGTATCCTTATCTTGGAAAAGGAAGGTCATATGTTGTAATTCTTATGATGAATATAAGGAGTGAAACATGGTTGAAAAATCCACGAGGTTGACCTCTCTAGGTAGTGTATGTACATCTCCTAGTTTGGAGTTTGGAACTACTATACATAGCTTGTGTTCTTATTCTTGTTCAATCTCTCTCATCCTTGCTATGTATGCTTAGTTGCACTCAAATTCCATATATGCAACCTTATCTCTTTATATAATTTGAATATTGAATGAATTCAGTTTAAGTGTTTATAGCTCTATTCACCTCCCCTCTAGAGCCCATCATTGATCCAACATGCATGACAAAGATGACTATGCAAAATCAAAGGAGACACAACTACACATGTTGTGGAAAGCTATTGCAAGTAGTAGAGTCCATCCAGTTCATATCCTTCACTAATCGTCTTCCCTGTCTTCAAGTCATGTGTAAGACAAGTATCTGGTAAGAAAGTAACATAGGCTTGAAGAGAACGAGTTAATTTGCTAAATGGATAACGAATTAAAAGGAAATTGGGGAATGGACAATGTAGACAAGAGGGACAAATGTGAGGTTGGTGACACTGTCCCAATTACCTTGACATAAGCCACAAATCCATCTGCATGTGTGACACAGGGTAGGTTGGGTTTATGGGTGTAGGTGGTGAAAATCTCCGGTTCCCTGGTGATGTGATCAGTTACACCAGACTCAATACCTAGCCTATATTGGACGTTGATGCTTTGAATCCATGTGAAGTGCATGCTGACAAATCAAACCGTTGTGCACTGGTTACTGAAGTCAAATTCTATTTTGAAGCTCGAAGACGCAACACATCAAATTAGCATACTCTTTTTTAGACAAAGACATTTGATATGTAGCTGCCTCCCAAGTATCATCAACAGTTGTCATGTTAGTGGACTTCACATGGAATCCATATAACTCATTATGGATTGTCACACAATAATGGTGATCGGCAAATTCCTTATCAGCCATGTTGACAACAAATGCACCCACCAAATGAGATATTAATTAAATCATCACAAAATGGACCAGGGACATAAAAGCAAATTTATGGCAAAGATTCATACTTTTTCTTTAACAAATCAGACTTGTTCTTCAAAAAATCAGACCAGTGGACAATAGAAGACCTTAAATCCAATTTCTACATACTTTGTAGAAGCAGAGGACCTTGAAATAGGATTGTTTGGCCTTGAAAATAGAACTTCACAAAGTCTTTAGCAGTCGTGCAATAGTATTCTGCGACTACAGTACCGAGGGAGAATGACTAAAGCTCCCTCCTCAAATTACCAATGCATGTGACCTTCTAGGGCAAGGTAGTAGGTCCATGGACACCCCTTATAGTCCAGATTTATGTGAGGAAAAATGCCCTTAAATCCTTTTATGGAAGCCAAACTTCTTTCAATGATAGAAGGCTCATGACATCAACCCAATACAAGTTGATTTGGAGAAGCACGTGGGGGAGTAGCAACCAGACACCGCCACCATGGAGCAACTAAGACCAAGGGGATACTACACCCAAAAGGATTGCTCTGAAATTCATACAAAGTAGGAGCAACAACCATTCCAAGGGCCGTCGCGGTATAGTATCATACTGTAGCGCTGGCAGAGTTGCGATTAGAAAAGCTTGAAATGTTGCTGATTCAGATGATTAAAGTCCTTCTGTTGGGTATGAAAAACTTCTTTGGAGAGATTGACGACTCTTCTAGGGTTTTTCTTATTGTTCTTATACCATGTAAAGCTAGAATAGAAAGTGGGAGAATCCCTCAACCTATTCTCACAGTTTGGGTGCTTTTATATTTACATACAAGATACTTTACACATAGATCCCTGACTTTTATCACAGTTACACGTAGGTCCCTATACACATATTAACAATAAATTTTTGGCTTATTCACTCTCATTAAATGTGTGGTCGGGAGTTCAACACAAGTGAACTGTGCTCTCCTTCAACAACATTCTCTTTGTTGTTGCATCCTTCTTTTTCCTTGACATGCTCTACACACACATAGGCATGGTCGACGTTTTTCCTGACTATGCGATGTGTACTAGACATATGAATGCTCTATCCCCTGGGAAAGGCCTATCCAGTCTGCTTATACATGTAAAGGGGTGGAGTTTTTTTTTAAGGCAAGTTCTTACTGACAACTAGTTTTGATATGGTCTGCGTTTATTTTTATCATGTTCCTATTGGGGTTTACACACCGAATTTGCACTTGATATATACCTACATGCTATCCGTTGTCATTCCGTCTTTGATATGAATGCACCCTACAGAGTCATGTTTTGTACCTCGTGACCGAAATATAGCTGCAACCCTAGTATCGAGTTGTAGTGCAAATGCTATTATAATGGCGAGTTTTGGATTTTGCTGGTGCTGCCATGTTTTTAGCGGCAGTTTGCCACTCGACACCAGAACTAAATGATATACCAGGAGTCATGCCAACTAGCTTCTGTCCGACTGACTACATGTCAACTCCATGGCGCATTCTATTATTGTTACCATCTTTCTTGATAGGTTTTGTGTCAATATCTATGGGTCTAGCTAGCTCATTCAGGATTGCGAAAAAATTGTGATCCTATTATTACATTCCTTGCCCGTCTGGTACGTCTGGCGTACGGGTGGCACTACGACTTGTGTGCCCTATTTAATTAATTAATTTATCCAGTTATCCGCAGGCATCGTAAATTGCAGAAACTCTTGTGCTGGACAACGGATACAATAATACACTATCCTTAATTGTTCCTTTGTCGGCAAGAACAACCTGCGGAGCAAAAAGATGCTCTGCAATTTGAGCTGTATTTGCTTGCTTCCGGGTTGCCGTGTCGTCGTACACATGCAGTTGAACGATGCGACTGCGGAAGCTGCTCCGTGAATGCCAATCTCAATAAAGCCAAAAGGATAGCGCATGAAGAGAGGTGCAAATGCTTCGACTGTGTGGCTCCAACCATGGAGATAGCTGGATGATTGGATGTTGGGACGGCGTTATCTGAGATGAGGTAGCATAAAAGCACACAAGCTCGCAGGCAGCAGGGTCCAATAATCCCAATGGTTTGAGATGAGGTAGCATAAAAGCACCGTTCCTCTACTCTCTGGCCTGGATAGCACTAGTGGAGCCCCACGTTGCCATAGGTGGACTGGCCGCAGCCGGTGGTCTGCTGGGGTGTCCACCTCTTACTCCAAATATACGTGTTGACTTCGGTGCCCACTAACACGACGCTGGAACTGTTACCCAGGCATGAACGCCGGCGGCCAACTTGAGAGATGGGGATGGCGACGAGAATGATATGGCGTCGTTTGCGAGAACGGCTCCATATGTACTTGGCCCTTTGGGAATTGGAGATGAGGAATAAAGATGTGGGAGGAAGCTACCAAGAAGTAGCCTCCAAAGTCTCTTTATCGGGTACATTAATGACCCAAGTACGTATCTGGAGAGCTTTTAGCATATCACTGGCTTGTCATCTAGGAAAGACTCCTTATTCATAGAAATCGACTGCTATCCATCTTGGTCACCAACATAAGAGATCTGAATGACACTCACCATAAATGCTATTTCCTTTTAACAGTAACATCTCGCATTTGTGTGATCCTTTCGGATTTATATATTTACCTCATGCAACATGAGAGCAGTTGCATATATTAGTACTACATGTATGACATGCTAGTGCATACGAATATTGTTGGATTTTACATAGTCGGAGTAGACAGCGGAAATAAAATTTTACTTGACCATAAACTCATAACCAACAGATCGTATCAATATCTATGTAACGGAGATGATGGTTTTAGCAAGTTATACCTTGTCCTGAAGGTTGCTCAGTGACTATACCTCGTAGCAAGTGCGGTCTTCAACCACATGTCTTCGACGACATCTGTGTCGCCCTGGTTTTGACCCGGACTGCGGTTGACTGTTGTCCTCTTGAGCGGCAGAAATCTTCCGCCTCTGTAGATAGTCGACACGGACTACCGAGAACTCTATTCGTCTTAAAGGACGAACTAGAAGGAGTTGTCCCATTCTTTCAGCGTACTAGTCACCGAAACACTCTCGCACCACCAGTTACTTTTCTGCAGTTATCTTTCCGTCGTTGTTCCTCCCTAGACGGGTAGAACTTGCTTGGACTTTCTCGGTTACCACAACTATAGAGGACAACAACTTTACAGAGCCACTGATGTTATGAGTTGTGTCTCTAGAGAAGCCCCCAGTACCCCTCTATTTATAGTAGAGGGCAGAGTTAGGATTCTCAGTATGTGTGGGAGTAGAAGGATCCAGAATTTTCATGAATAATTTGCACTGCGGCTGGCAAAATGGTTGTTTTATAACTGAAACGGTCATTTGGCAAGGTGAGTCGATCGGTTCACCAATGAACCGGTTGGCTGGGAGTATGAGCCGATCGATTCACCCAGTTTACCGGTCGTTTCACTTCCCAGACTTTCCTATAATTGACTTTCCTTATTCATTTCTAATTAACACAAATATTAATTCTTGTCTCAATCGAATTGAAGAAGTGAAACGAAAACCTTTTCTCACAAATCGAAAAAATCCAACACTACTCGTTTGGACCAGCTGAACCGATCGGTTCACCAGAGTGAACCGGTCGACTCACTGACCATGAGCCGATTGGTTCACCCAGTGAACCAGTCGGTTGGTGGTCTAGATTGTGCGGAACACAGTCAATTAATTCTCAATCAATCTGATACTCTAATCAGTTGGTTCAACACTTGAACTTGATGATTCTGAGTCAAGTCTATTGATTGAATATTTGATTGAGTACCTAAACACTTTAGTAATTAATCCAATCATCATTCACTAATAAACACCTCTTCCAGGTTAATCCTTTGTGTGTGACCCTATAGGTCCCATTTCACGTTGGCAGTGAATATCCATAACTAGCTTATGACATCACAAGAAAAGAGAGGTACCTAGTTGCACATAAGTGCTATCCAAGTGAAAAGGAAAGTTGGAGAACAACTTTCAATCCTATAGTCTGTGATTGGTGTTTTAGTGAATGTATAATTCCTTTATCTCTAATATTGTGAATGAACTCAAGGCATGAAGTCGTCATCCTTTCAACGTTCATTCATATTTCATGAACTAGACCAGACTGTCTGAGATATGTGTGACTTCAATATCATATATTGATTCACATGTATATGCACATGCCTTTCTCAGTCTCGCTTATCAAGTGGCTTGGACATCATACTCCCTTAGGAAGGACTAATCTCATATCTATCACTCACAATCTATCTCATGCGTCAAATCCACCCAATCATCACCACTTAACAACCCATATTTTAGGACTGCGTTTGATGATGTCAAAGTATACCCAATCACATTCGATGAGTGCAGTGATTTCAGGTTTAAGAATCAAAATCACCACCATCACTATGAGAGATGATTCTGACTACCACGCCATGGTTCCATGTGTTACTCTCATGGTGGGTCTGTCTGATACACAGTTCTCCAACATGTATCTGTGTGCTTATTTTGATATCATATATCATGACTAATGAGACATTATCATCAACAAACACACACTCTAGTCTTGATGTGTCATGGTTGTCTATCAACCTTCCACAATGACATCTGACTAGGGACACAACAATAATGTACATACTCTTAGCATTTGTATGATCTCATTGTTTAGGTCCTTAACATGAAGACATACATCATTGAGTATTGTCATTCTTTAGACATTCATTATGCTCCATCATTTATCTCATAATCGATTGAGATAGAATAAATTAGAAGCTTGTCTTTGATATTTATCAAATCAATCAGAACATATGTCAATCCAATCATCATATGATTGGCTCTCTGGTCATACATACCAATAGAGCGTTTGCGAGAACCACTCCATATGTGCTTGGCTCTTTGGGAATTGGAGATGAGGAATAAAGTTATGGGAGGAAGCTACCAAGAAGCAGCCTCTAAAATCTCCTTATCGGGTGTATTAATGACCCAAGTACGTATCTTGAGAGCATTTAGCATATCTCCAGCTTGTCATATAGGAAAGACTCCTTATTCATAGAAATTGAATGCTATCCATCTTGGCCACCAACATAAGAGATCTGAATGACACTCACCATAAATGCTATGTCCTTTTAACAGTAGCATCTCACATTTATGTGATCCTTTCAGATTTATATATTCATCTCATGCAACATGAGAGTAGTTGAATATATTAGTACTGCATGATATGACATGCTAGTGCATACGAATACTATGTATGAACATAGTAATGTCACAATATTTCAGACATTACTGTGCCTATATTCATTGCTTATTTTTGTATGCCTTTTTCTAAATGGATTTATGTACGGACATATCTATCACATATTCAAAGAGGATGCTCTAATACGTTAAAGTCTTTATGTGACCCTTGCTCTAGACGGTTTGACACATCATGATGTTGATTAGGTTGGGTATGCATAATAAGACAATCAAAATTGGGCTTTTGAGTTTTTCTCGGTAAGTTTTGAGACTCTTCGAGCTTTAAGTAGCATCCTACAATGACAAGCATCTACAAGAATTTTGTCAAAATGTTGCATATACCACTACAAAAATTATTGTTATTTTCTCATGCTGAAAGGTCTTGGCATTATCCAATGTATCAATTATGCAATGTAAGACCCACCAATAAAACATCAACCATGACTTTGTAAATCCACACAGAGAGGTCATGGATCTCTTGAATCAAGAACTATGTAATGGCAGTAGTACTACTAAGTTTCATTATACATCTCATATTAGCGAGTGTAATCTGAACTTGAATTTGATTATAGGAGGAAGGTAAGATGAATAAAAGAGCATCCAATTTACCAAAAAAATATCAATTATGCTAGAATATGATATGATAATTGTAATGATATGCTTGCAATTGAAATTCAATGATTTTATATTATAAAATCAAATGATTTGAACTACTATAACTTGAATGTGAGAAAATGTAACCCCATGGCATCTCCACCAAATTGTCTCTTGTGTAATTCACTAATATGACATATCTACAAAAACCATTCCTAGTCAAAATTGTATCGTATTTGTTGAGGAACTTGGGGTTGAACATCTAGTCACATGTTTGAGAAAGGGTATTCAAAGAACATAAATGGCGGGGATTTAGGAAAACAATTTAGATGAAATATGCCACATTGATTAGACCCCCTCTTTTTCTCTCTTAGTTTTTCCATCTGGAATTTTTTAGCACTACAGACGAGTAGAATACAACAAATACTGGAAGGACATAGTATACCATCTCTACTCGAATGTCGATGCTAAAGCAAACACAACCTACTCTTGATGATGAAGTACAATACATATCAAATTCAAGAGGATAAACTATTGAAGAGGTAGTAAAATAAATCCATACATATAAAATTGGTGTGACATTAATATATGTGAGATCTACATTCTAATTATCATGTTTATGAAGATACCTATGTTGATTATCATCTCATCAAAACTATTCATTTTATATGTATCTATCTCATGTCACATAACACAAACTTAGCCACTTCTTCAGGTTGACATCATGGTGAAGGCATGGGAAGATTGTGACTTGGAAATTTTATAGGAGAAAATGGAAGCTTGTGGGGAGAAATTGACTTTCTGGGCAGCTTAGAAGTTGGGGAACATTTGAATGAAAATAAAATAAATGAAGGTGAAGTTGAAGGAAGCATAGGCGTGGCCACCAAACAACTTCATGCTTACAAAGTGCACTTCCCTTTCTCAAGAATTACATGAGCTATATATACTTGAAGAAAGTTATTGGCATATAGGATCAAGGGCAAATGAGATGAGAAACTGTGACAAAAATACTAAATATTTTCATCATAAGGCTAGTCAGAGAAAGAAGAAAAACAACATCAGGGGGCTCTTTCCTACTGGGAACTAATGGGTGGACTCACCATAGGAAATACAAGGCACTATCTTGGGCTATTTTAATGAACTTTTCACCACATCAGTATCACTGGACAAGGAATCAACCTTAGCACACATTCCCAGAGTTTTCTCGATGGAGGAAGGATTCATGATGGAGGCACCACCAACTGAGGAGGAGGTCAGGTGTGCGTTGAACTAAATGCACCCCAACAAGGCCCCAGGTCTATATGGAATGAAGGTAATTTTCTATCAGTGTTATTGGGATATTGTCAAGGTAGAGGTGATGCCTTTCATTACAGATTGATGACATGATAGAGCATCATTTGATTGGAGCAATGAGATGGACATAGTCCTCATACCAAAAGTGAACAACTCGAAAATAGTTACTAAGTTCCGCCCAATTAACCTTTACATTGTTTACTATAAGTTGATCACCAAAGTGTTAGCTAATAGAATCAAACCTTTTCTAGACTCAATGATTTTTAAAAATCAAAGTACTTTCATCAAAGATAGGTTGATTACAGACAACACTCTAGTCGCATATGAGATGTTCCACATGATGAAAAGAAGGAAAAGGGGAAGGGAAGGTTTTCTGGCATGGAAGCTAGATATGACCAAAGTACATGACATGATAGAATGGAATTTTTTGGATGGAGCCATGGAAAAGATGGGGATACAAGATCTATAGAGAACAAAAGCAAAGGAGTGCTACTCCAGTGTGTCACACTCAAGTCGTCATCATGGGGTTAGGAGGGGATACATAACACCAACAAGAGGACTACGCCAAGGTGACCCTATTTCTCCCTGCCTCTTTTTTTGTGTGAGGAATCCCTTTCGACTTCACTCATACATGCATCCCAAATAGGGGAATTCATGGGGCCCGAGCTAGCCGGCGTGGGCCTTGAGTGTCTCACTTATTACTTGCAGATGATAGTATACTTTTTGCTAGGGAAATTTCTGATGAGTGCTCATGTTTAGCTGGTATTAGCAACCAATATGAGAGAGCCTCAGAAGAAAGAATCAATTACAAAAAAGTAGAGGTAGCTTCACCAGTAATGTGAGAGATACTAGGAGGGAGGAGGTCAAGGCCATACTTAATGTGGAGGAGGTGGACACACGAGCCAAGTATTTGGGTCTTCCGACAGCGATGGGGAGGTCGAAGAAGCTAGTTTTTGTTACAATCAAGGAACATGTGTGAATAATGCTATAGGGTTGGAAAGAAAAACTGTTGTCCAGACCGAGAAAGAAAGTACTGATAAAAAGGGTCATCCAAGCAATACCTACCTACTATATGAGTGTATTCAAACTCCCAGAAGGATTCATTGATGACATACAAGGTATGATTGAACAATTTTAGTGGGGATCAAAAGAAGGAGAAATAAAAATTCATTGGCTCGGTTGGGACAAGTTATGTGTGAACAAAACAAAAAGAGGAATGAGCTTCAAAGATTTAAGTAACTTCAATTGGGCAGTATTAATTGTCTAAAAAAGGGTGGAGACTAATGGTGAGTAGAGATTCACTGGCGAGCAGGGTTCTACGAGTGAGATATTACAGAGACGGGAAACCATTGGAAGAAAAATTGGGCTATGGTCAAATCTAGATTTGGAGAAACATTTGGGGAGGACAACAAAAAATGAGGGAAGGTTTCCTATGGCAAATAGGAAATGGTGAAAACACCTGCATATATAAAGACATATGGGTTCCGGGTCTATGTGGTATGTACAATTAGTGACCTTTTGGACACCCCCGAAATAGAAGACGATATGGTGAGTGTACTCATTGATCACGACAACAAGCATTGGGATTTGGAGAAGCTACAAAGCTATCTTCCACTCACACTTCTGGATCGCATTCGAGGCATCCAATTCAGCATGAGGTGAGGGGCAGATCACATCTCCTGGGAACCGAACATAAGAGGCTTCTTCTCTAAAAGGTCAACATACAACTTCCCGACGTCGGTGGAGGATGAGAGGACTAGGGGCGTAGATGATGAGATATGGAAGATATTGTGTAGACAAAAATGGCCGTCAAAGTTGATTCACATCCTATGGAGGGTGCACAAAGGCATTCTACCTACTATGTACAAATTGAGACACCGCCATGTAGAAGAAGATGACACTTGCCAATGATACCATAGAGAAATGGAAGATCTGGTCCACACACTAATCCCCTGTGACCAAGCAAAAAGGGTGTGGTCTTTAAGCAATGTGAACCTTGACTACTAGAGTAATTGCATACAGACTGTTTCAGACATCTACAAAAGCCTACTTAATGGGCGACAGGCGGATGAAGCAGATAAAGAGGCAACCATACTATGAATCTCTTGGATAGTAAGAAATAAATAGATTTTCAGCAACAAGGAGGTTGTTATCTCAATACTGGTATCGAGGTTTCATAGTCTTATAATGGACAATAAGTGCTATCACGGCCGGAGATACGATTCCCAATCGCAAGGCTCTATCGAGAAGGCACTAAACTGGGAACCTCCATGGAGAGGCTCATTAAGTTGAGCATCGACGCTTCATGGAAACCAAACACCATCATCGACATTGGAGATGCATACCAAGATCCTTGGGGGAAACTACGTGCAACTTACCAATGCATGGACGATCACAAGCTCATCAGTTTCTTGGCGGAAGGTACAATGATCCTAGTAGGGATTTAAGTAGGGGATCAAATGGGATTCATGTCGCTACACATTGAATTTGACTATGAGCAGATCATTACTGCTATAAAAAATGGAGATGTAGGGAGAGGTCATGCGGAAATTATCATCCAAGATATCTTACTTCTAATGGAGAGCTTTGAGGCAATTAATATTACACATGTACCTAGAGATTGTAATAGAGTTTCTCACTACCTCACATCTAATGATGAAGGGCTCCAGGAGCCTCTTCTTCTACTGGGTTCCTACAGTCGAGAACTAGTTGTACTAGCACAAGCTGATCTTGAATAAATAAATAGCTAGCATTTACCTTAAAAAAATCAGAAAATATCATATGAATATCTTTCATTATTCCATCCAAATGTCCCAACATTTATGACAACTACAAGTGCAACAAGAGATAACTATACAATAAAATCATACACGGCCGTCACTAACATACAAGTAGTGTAGTGTACATGGAGTTGAACTAACACATGCTAACATAATTTCTACATTGACATCTACTTCCATGACACACTAGTTGTGCAACCCTAATACCTAAAAAATTCACACCATATTTTTTGAGGTGTTTTTCCTTAGTGTGTAGGTACTTCCTACTCAATATATGATCACAACCAACAAATGATTGTTCTTCTTTAGTTACATGCATTATAGAGAGAAGGTAGGCATAATTATGACTACATAAGAAAATTGAATAAAGAATAGAATAAGCATCCAAGACAATCATTCCACACATCCAATTTCTCATGATACTCATATATTTAACATATCTTCATGATATATTCCTTTTTATCAATTTGACTCAAATTCCTAGTTGTATCATGAGTTTGCAGTAATGTTGCTTCATATATGAGATATAAGAACAATTCAACCTCCATAGATGTGACGAGCTCACTTTTGAACATCCCCCAATTAAGGAAAGACCCAAAAAGTTGAGAGTCATTAATTTTACCTAAAATTTCTCAAGGATCCAAATTTAACCAAATAATAAATAATAGCAAATAATTTCCTTTAATTCAAATATTATTTACAAATGATCTCTAAGGAGTCACATGAGTTTCCCTCATGAACTAATACACATTGAAAATATGTATCTATCTAATCCTCATTTACTTATCTTTAATGCCTTCACGTAGATTTCATCTGATTCATCAAGTCTCGATATCTTCATATATTGCATCTACCTGAAACAACCTAAAACAAATCACAGATTAGTATATAAAAATATACTGTGTATGTGGGATGTTTGAAAAAGTGTGCAAGTACATAACAACATATAATCAGTCATTTACTTGTAAATAATAACTAACATGTTCTTCAAGTATTCTCATATTTATGTGATGCTCATAGTGGCATTATAATTTAGCAGAATGTAAATAAAAAACCAACAATTTATTTGATCAATCATCTATAAACACTCATAAAACCTCAGCAATAGATATAGTGGGTAGTCATAATCGTAACCACATATCTCAATGGTGAGTCATTCAGATCATGTGAATTACACTTCAAGTATATTAAATCAATCAAATCACCAGATCTAAGAAATCAACATTTATTCTACATGTATGTAAATCAAAAAGTGTCATTAGCACATTAGTCATATTAACCCCACTTGGGTCCTAATCTAGTTTATCTTACCTTGGTATCGAGTTATCATCAGAGTTATGCTTCAAAACCCTAACTACTATATCCAAGATATCCTATCATTATTATCACTTAGATTCAATCATGTTCATTAATGACATGACATGTTATGGTCATTAATCTCAGTTCTTCATATGCATACTCATCCACTTTAGGAATCCTAAATATACATCATCATCACCATTATCATCTTAGATTCTCATTACATCCAACACTATTAGATAAAACATAAATGACATGTTTTGAACATTATCAATACTTTAATATCCAATCTATGGTTTGCATTTGTTAATTTTCACTTGAACACATTATTACCCTACTTTTGGAATATGAAGCATAATTATACATGAAAACCGTCATATTTGGATTCTGCACATCTTTTTGATTAATTTGATATACAATATTCATATATTCAGTTCTTCCTAGAAACTTTTATAAAATAAACCAAAATAAGAATGTATACCTTAAACCTAGGCCAGGTGGTGCTTCCTTGTTGTTCCCTGCTTGTGTCACACTAGTTAAGTTGTGGCTCAATTCACTCTGTGGTTCTCCCCTTGACTGGTCGATGGTGGAGCTTCCACTTACATGGAATTGCATGCACCAAGTAAAAATCCTAACGATAGTAATTCTTTAGGTTTATCCTTGCATATACTAGATAAAGAACTCCACCCACGTATGCTAAGATACGTGGAAGTCTTATCATAGTATAGTTAAGGGTCGAATCCTCAGGACAACGGTCTTGTTGCGAGAAACACGATGAAAAATGTTAGAATTTCACTTAATCACTTACTAGTAGGCACTTAAATCAAAAGTTGGGTTTTGTTGTTTTAAACTAAGAACATACAAAGTAAAGAAAGCAAGTAAATCTAATGGGTTAAACTATGATAAAGGTCACTAGGGTGTGATCGGTTTTTCACCGCCACTACACATGAATCAACATATGCAAAGCGAAACATAACCTGCAAAAAGAGTCTAGTCAGCTAGTATCTTTATAGACTTAGTTTCCTTTCGGAGAACTAACTACAAGAAGTGTGGGAATGTTGCAACGCCAGCCATTACCGAACAAATGGTCACTTACTTTGCATCATTCCCCTCACAAAGTGTGTTTCTCGACTTACCAGGGTTGCACTTTCATACGTCAACTGATTCCATTTCATAGTATGAAAGTGCAACGAATGATAGTGAGTTTACTCCAATTCTTGAGACATGCTTCTAGATACCGAAACAGATGCATGGTGGATACATGCACCAAGAACCAACATACAAATGAGTTTCAAATCTAATAGTACAAACATAGACAATTCATACTAAAAGATAAAGGATAACACAAGTTGGAGATCAAGCAACATGCATTCATTAAATGTTTGATGTCGAACTGAAAAGATAAGAACTCTATATTACAATTTATGGATTACATTTACATGATATGAAAACATGGGTAGCAGGGCTACTCCCCGCACCCTAGTGAAAGAGACTACTCGCTCATGACTAGGACAAAGAAGGAGGCAAGAAGAGAGAGAGAGTGCATCATCCCCATAAAGAAGAGAGGAAAGTCAACCCCTTGGAGAGAGAGAAACGATCCACCAGCTTCATAGGTTGCACGATGACGAGATCTCCCTCTTCCCACCTTCTTTGGTGGAGAGAGAGAAAGAAGCTTCGAGATGGAGTATGGGTCTCAGACCGGCAGCCCCAGGGCGAAGGATGGAAGTCGTAAGTGCTCTGGAGTGATTGAGGCAGCCTTTGGACGTCTGAAACTTGATTCCCAGTTGAGAACCCTTGGGGTCTTATTTATAGGCCTTAAGTGAAGTCCAAACGGTTTGGAGACTGTTTGGACCTCAAGACCATTTGGCTTCATGCGGTCTCGGGACCGTGTGACTCCATGCGGTCTTGGGACCGATTGGACCTCAAGACCGTTTGGACCTCAAGACCGTTTGGCTTCATGCGGTCTCGGGACCGTGTGACTTCATGCGGTCTTGGGACCGTTTGACTCCATGCGGTCTCGGGACCAATTGGCTTCATGCGGTCTTGGGACAGTTTGACTCCATGCGGTCTCAGGACCGATTGGCTTCATGCGGTCTTGGGACCGTTTGACTCCATACGGTCTTGGGACCGATTGGCTTCATGCGGTCTTGGGACCATTTGACGCCATGCGGTCTCGGGGCCGATTAGCTTCATGCGGTCTTGGGACCGTTTGACTCCATGCGGTCTTGGGATCAATTGGCTTCATGCGGTCTTAGGACCGTTTGACTCCATGCGGTCTCGGGACCGTTTGACTCCATGTGGTCTCGGGACCGTTTGGCTTCATGTGGTCTGAGGCTGAGTTAGTCTTTTATGATATTTTTTGTGTTTTTCTGCATATATAAAATGGAAAAGTTAGTCTGATAATATATTTATAATAAGAGGGAAAATTTAGGGATTATGTATATATTTAATTTAGAAAGAGTGTGGAAAATGAAAGAAAAAAGACTAAGATAATCATCAAAGTTGGAGGTTATCACCCCCCTAACTTAGAGTCTAGCTTGTCCTCAAGTTAGATAGAGCTAAGGCATGTAATGGCGAGGCGATTTTATTTAGAATTTCCATACTCTTGCTTCAATTCTTAACCTGAGTTCTCCGAAGGTTATATCAGGTCTTATTGCTTTCCTTGACTCTTTCAGGTTTCGAGAGTTGCTTGGGTCTCAGGTTCCATCCGTATCTCATAACTCGCGTCGGGGCCACCTTTATTTTGTGCATGTCGTTGACTCTAATCAGCTTTATACCTCTCTAAAAGACCTACTGGAAGCTAGAGAGGGTATGAGGGTTAGCTAAAGGCTTGAAGTGTAACTCCCCCTTCAAGTGGGGGAGGGGTTGTCTATGCTTTTAGGATCTCACTACTGGGCACGACACATCTGCCTTTGTGAGGGAAGCTGAATGTACCGGCCGGGTGAGTCCTTTATAAGACTTTCATATATTTGGATACCTTAGGGTTTCACTACCGGGCACGACACATCTGCCTTTGTGAGGGCAGCTGAATGTGCCGGCCGGGTGAGACCTTCATCGGTTCTTTATATAGATCCTTATTTATGGCACAACTGTCATAATTTTATTAGACTCTCTGGCTTTTATTCAAAGACTCGCAGGCTTGGGTTTTGGGGTTTTGTTTGGGAATTTATTTTGGGCGGCCAAGCCTCTTTTATTTTGAAGAGAGGAAAGTTGTTATTGAGTTTTTCAACATGCACTTATTTGGTTTGTGGTCCACTTGCAGAGCTTCTTGATTTGGAAGATGCCTGATGCCCCTCTCACCCTTGAGAGCCTGGCTTTTTTTCTGCCTTGATATCGACCTGTGAAGAGTTAGATAAAGAAGTGAAGAAAAAGCATGAAAATCAATAGTGGAGGGACATTATTAAATCTCCATTAAATGTCTAAGTGCTATTTACTTTTGGGGACTAACATGAATCTAAAGTTAACTGAGAGTGACTTTATTCAAAAAGGGTTATTTAAAAAGAAAGTTAAAGAGGAAAAAGAAGAAAAGAAAATATGTACAAACAGAGAAAGGAGAAAATGGGGAAAGAGAGATTTAGAAATGATACCTCGCCCTTGTCTAAGGTACTCCCCCCTAACTTATCACTCACTCTATCCTCAGAGTGTCAAAGTGAGAGGCGAAGAAGTACGATGACAAGGGCTGCAGGCTAAGGTGATTCTGAATTTGCCCCT
The DNA here is from genome assembly GCA_963693085.1 of Alisma plantago-aquatica. Classification (NCBI taxonomy): domain Eukaryota; kingdom Viridiplantae; phylum Streptophyta; class Magnoliopsida; order Alismatales; family Alismataceae; genus Alisma; species Alisma plantago-aquatica. The sequence continues at coordinate 1,959,526,649 of OY856409.1, read as the reverse complement.
GGTGATTGAAGTAGATTTGCTGCAAACTGTCCGCGTAGAGCGTGGTAATCCACGTCAGTCATATCTTCTACTGGTCTTTGAAGGACGATGATGGTGTACATCCAGTAGAGGACATGGAAGCCGCAGTCATTTGATTGTTGGATTTGTTGGGGACATTTGTGGCTGAAGGCAGGGCGATGAAAATGCTCTTTGTCATAAGCCCTTGTGTGCTGACTTAGAAAGGCGATTAATTTGTTAGTAAATTCCTTCGCCACTACCTCTGTTGGCATCCTTGGTGTCACGACATAGATCTTCTATCGTGGATTGTACTGGCTATCAGAACTTTTATATATTGTAGTTGTTCCATCTGGTAGGTTTGTTGCCAGGAGCATCCAGTGCTCATGATAAAGGAAGGGTAACATGATGAACTTCGACGTTGTGTGCTGTAGAAAGGAGATCAATGCTTCAGTTGTGCCGAAGTTCTTGAGCTTTAGAAGATCATCCTTCATGTACGGGGATGCCATATATGTAGTGGGGTTATTTTGGCCAAGTAGAAACTGGTAAGCGGCCATAAGGCTTACGGAGAGGGATCCTTTAACCTGTAAAGTCTCTCGAAGCGTGTCTTCCATAACTAAAATGTCCCTAGACATGAATACGAGCTCATCCTTTTCGACTGAAAGCCGCGCCATAATGAGACGTAGTTCAAAATCGTTGAGACCTTTGCAAGCACTGTGATCGAAGTCAGGAAAGGTTGGTCCTATGGCAGAAAAAGGATCGATGTCTCCTTTACTTTGCTCGGTAGCTAAGGCCGGCTCCTCTAATTTCTCCAACTCTTTCAGAGTTTGGCGGAAAGGTCGCCTCTACGGGCGTTGGATAGTTGAAAAAAGGTAATGAGGGACGTCATCTAGAGCCATTGTTGGGTCCTTGAAGAACCTTCTATCACAGATGAGTTCCATGGCGTAACGCCCTCGCAAAGAATGAAAATCTTTAGCGATTAGGTCCGCAAAAGGGATTTCTTGGTTCAGCGCTTGGATGCGACGTATGGTGCAGAAAGTGCAATCCCCAGATCCCTCGGTAGCTTGAACTTGAGGGTTTATTATTTGGAACCAGGGCTGGCTCCAGTCTTGGCGAAGAGATGGGCGTGCAGCCCAAATTAACTTAAGCAGCCATAAGGGTATACATAACGCTTCACCAGCTGCTTCACCAACGAAGTTTATTGTACCGGCGGGTAGCTCAGCGCCGCAAAAATTATAGACCTTGGCCTGCCGAGCTTCGGTGTCGACAATCATTATAACAGAAGTTGAGTCTGCATAGAGATCTCATCGACTTGCTTTGCCGTTGCTTCTTGCTGGTGCATCGCTCCAAGGACTAGATCCGGAAAGTTATTGTAGTGGCTATTGATGTGCTCAACTTGCGTAGCCACCTCATTTTGTCGTTGCTGAAACCCTTGGAGGATGTTGGGCAAGGCTATGTTCTGCTCGTCGATCGTGGCCACCTGTTTCGATATTCCCTGCACACAAGAAAAAATAGAATGTAAAATGTTAGAAGGATCGGTGAGGAGGTTTCAGATGGCGTCAAATTGACGGCCGAATTCCTCACCGATATTGGCAAAAGGGATCCCAGAGGCGGAAGGGTGGGGTGGCTGGGGTCTATGTGGGAGGGTGGTAGTGCCTTGCAGAAGAGACACTGATGATGCCCCGAACTGCGTGGTGACTATGGATGGAGTCACCAGCGGTGTCGGTGTCGTGGTGGATGTGAAAGGTGGTGGTATCTAAGGTGAAAGCGGTGGGAGTGATAGAGATGGGGTAGAAACTGTGAAGGGAAATAGGAAAGTGGTAAAGTCAATCATAGAAGTGGAGAAGGGAGAGCCCGAAGGAAAAAGGGGTGAAGAAGAGGATGTGAATGGTTGTGTGGATGTGGTGAAGAAGGGAGGAGTGGTAGATGTTGGAAAGGTGGAAGTTGGAGTGGTGGTGGCGGTTAGATGGTCATGTAGACTCTGAATGAAAGAGTCAATTGATGAGGTGGTTAAGACTTCTTCATGGAGGGTCTCGGCCTCTGGATTTGGCTTTGATGTTGGTGTCCTAGACAACTGTTGTGCCTGCAACTGCCTTCTAGAAGGTCGTTTGACAAGTATTTTTGATGGTCGATCTACGGGGGCTGTGATACTGAGCTCCATCTATCCCGCTGTTGCTTTCTTGTCGGCCGCTTTAACCGAAGCTAAGAGTTGTGTAATCTCCTCGTCAAAGAAGAGGAGCTTTTCTGTGTCATAGTTTGCAAGCTCCGGAAGCGGGAGGAGCGTTCTTGATGACTTGACTGTAGGGCAGAAGGCATAATGTTGTTTCACATCCTTTTCCTTGATAATGAAGGAGTTCTTCAAAGTTTGTTCATTGGTAAGGATGTCGCCCTTTATTTGCGTGCAGTGAGGTAGGGGTGTGTCCATCTTAACGTATTTTATGATGGATGTGACATGGCCCCCCCATGCATATTTCCTTCCACTACTACAGAAACGGCCTTTGGCGTCGGTCGTTTAACCCCATTTGGCGCCGGTTTCCGACCGACGCCTATGTGGGCGCCGCTAAAGGTCGAACACATCGGCGTCGGTTTTTTAACCGACGCCTATTTGTTCTATAGGCGTCGGTTGTTTAGTAAATAACCGCCGCCAAAAGTGTTCGCGCCACAGAAAATGGCGTCATCTAGGGCACTTTGTGCATCGGTTATTTACTACACAACCGACGCCTATATAGAATATAGCGTCGGTGTTTTAGTAGATAACCGACACATAAAGTGCCCTAGATGACGCCATTTTCTGTGGCGCGAACACTTTTGGCGTCGGTTATATACTAAACCACCGACGCCTGTACTTCAAGACGACACGGCCGTGCTTCCCTGCACGGCCATGTTTAGTACTATAGGCGTCAGTTTTATATGAATAACCGACGCCATTTACACCACGGCCGTGCTATCCTACACGGTCGGGTTGTTTGTACTATTAGGCGGCGGTTTTTATCAAATAACCGACGCTGTATGTCTTTGCTGACGGTTTTCTATAAATAACCGACGCCTATATATATATATATTTTTTTTCATATCAGTTTGCAGGCCTGCTGTGGCTGGTCAGCAGGATGAGAACCTGCAGTTCAGTTTTCTGAACTGCAGGTTTACGACATCCATTGATATCAGCCTACAAATAGGCCACAAACCTACAAAAGTCACAAGCAAAATTCTACACAAGTACATACATTCAAACATCAATTCAATTCTCACATTCACACATATAGAAACATTCAAATACATGTATTAACATTCAGAAATATTCATTTACAAAGTATCATTCATTATCGCTATCAACATCCCAATTATATCTTACAGTTGCCACTGCTTGTATGGCTTTTGCCCATTCTTCTCTTACTTCATTTAATGCTTCCATCGTATATGGAGCATGTATATTTTTTAAGCGTTTACCTGTAGTGTTGTCAGTTTTAAACACCTGCAAAGAGAATGATGTATATATATAAGTAATAATATAAAAATAAGATAAGATTGATATATTTCATACTAACTAATGAGACTATATATAATACCTCATGTATGGTATCGATGTCCAATGCGGCATATTTGATAATCATCTGCATAAATCGCATCACATAGTATGCGCATGCCCATCCATTGTCTTGTGTAGCACACTATAAATTGAAACATACAAAATAATACAACTAAGCACAATTCACATCAATAATATATATATTCGAGTCGGGAACTTACTTGTACGTTCTGCCAATTTATTGGCTGGTTCTTTTTCCTTGGGACCGTTCCTCCAGCCTTTTTGAATGCATCTAAACCCCTACATGTTAATATAACACAATAAATTGCATAAGTAAATAGTAATGTAATAAAAGATGTTAACGGATATAAAAATGAAATATTTCTCACCAGAATAATGGCATTCTCATTACGTGTCCAATTTTAGTGTTCAATGTACTCCCCGCAGGATCTAGATAATAAACAGTGAATGTCCCGGGGACAATAACTAGTAACTCCCAATGTCTACCGCTAGAAGTAAGAAGTTAACAATTAATAAATCAAAATGCAAAATAAAAATGGAATTTTCTTAAGTCCAAATTATAAATAAAGTAAACTTACTTGACATTGAATGGAGCTATTATTATCGTCTTCTTTTGCTGACCAAAAATTGTAAAAGCATCTATACAGTATTGTTGAACATTATCAGGGTCTTTAGCTACCAAACTAATCAATAATGGAATCAAAAATCCCACATGATCAAATGCAAATTGTTTGCAATGATCTTCGACTAGGTAGCTGCAAAACATATAGGCGTATGCATTAATATATAAGAAACCAGATCACCGGATCTTACACAAGGTATATGGATGTATAAACAAGATCTCACCTTATCCATGTCTCTATCATTGATGTATTCAGCCAATCATACATAAACAGCTCAATAATATCTTGTATAAATAAAGAGCTATCGTATGATTGACCTGCATAATCTGCATCTAAAGAAATAATTATAGGGCAATGTACATTATGTGCCCGTAGCCAACATGCCATTCCCCTACAAGCAGGACCTAACGGGTATGTTAGGTCAGTTGGAACCCAATCGGGTAATGCGGGAAGTGGAAGTGGAGGCCTAGGTGCTCCTGGTGTCTTCTTTTTAACCTGTACATATAATTTCAGATCAGTTGACATCATATATACACATTAACAGTCTAAATCAATGTAAATTTATCTTACAATTTCAGTCGTGTAAACGACATCTGCTTTGGGCCACAATATCACCCCGCCTTCTGCATCAGCAAGTCTATCAATATCTGGGTGGGGATATGGCAATGTAGCTTCTCTCCAATCGGGTAACACACGTATCAGGCTTACACGAACGTAGCCCTGTGGCATTGGAGTCCCGTGAAACATTGCCCCAAGAAGGGACGGGTAAGCCTGCGCCTCTGCAACAACGTAGTCTTGCATTCTTAAGCGACATGGCTTCAATGCCTACAAATTTACGTAAAGAATATTATACATATATACATATCATCTTGAAAACATAACAACTTGAAAAGACTAACTACAATGTCATAAACAATACTTACAACAGACGTGCTAGGCGATGGGTCTCCAGGATTACTCGCAGTCTGTGCATCAGGAGAAGAGTGGGTCGCCATAGGCATATTGGAAGCCTGAGATGCCTGCCACCGCAACAATTCTTCCTTGACCTTCTCAGCAACTACATCGTTGACCTTCTTAGCAACTAAATCCTCAACTCTCTTATTCTCCTATACATGGATAAAAGAAACATTAGCTTCTTATTAATGAATTTCCTTTTGCAGTAACATTCTAAAAAAAGAATAGGTTACCTCTTCTTGAGAAAGTCCCGCTCTAGGTTTGCGCTGGGATGGCCCAAAGAATGCTTTGATGCCAACACCAGCGCCGACACCTCTAACACGTCCAGGATGCTCTGGGTTCCCCAGAGCAACTGTCAATTCATCCCTTGTGCCCTGAGGAATGAACGTGCCTTGTTTCCTCTGCTCGTGCAGCTCCCGCTAATCACCATAAACAGAAATTGGTAAGTTAACACCACAAATAATCAATATTCAAACGATTTCTCTAAAAGTGTTATTTTACCATTTTTGCAGCCGCCTCAGTAGTTACAGGCTTCTTTATTTCACCCTTCTTGTTTTTCCTGCCAGCTATCCAGATATCATGGCGAGGCATGGGTGTGGCAGACTCCTGAGTAGCCGCAGACTCCGCCTGTAGTGTTTGGCGAATGCTTGCATAGCCTTTTGGACCCATAGTGTGGTCATGCACATTCAGTGCACGCCTTGCTTTTTGTGCGTCACTGAGGGCCTAGTTAGTATGCACATTAATGATTTGGTTAGTAGCACTAAATGCTAATCTTGAATAGGTGAATACAATGTATATTAATTAAATTGGGAGTGACGCCTAATACCTTGAATTCTTCAGATTTTCTTGAAGCAACAAAATTGTCCCAATCTTCTTTGTCCAAGAAGTTCCATTGTTCAAGGGCTGACTTCTTCTTCTTATCACCCTCTTTTATGTATTCTCTGTTCAGATTTGTCCTATAATTCCTAAGCATCTTTCCAGCGCGTTGCATCACATTTTTATGATGCAACTTCTCATCCAATGCAAACAGATTCTGTAAAATAGAAATGTTATTAACTAGTATCCAAAATAGAATTGCAAATAATAGAATTTGTAATCTACAAAATAGAATTGCAAATAATAATAACTCACGCATAAATTCTTCCATATCAAGTCTTTTTTCCCTTGAGGAACTTTATGCCAATTGTCATACTTAACACCACAATGGCTCCGAGTGGTACACCCAAGATAGTTCACAAAATTATTGTGGTTCACTCCAATTGGATTTCCTCCATTATCAAACTCCACCACCAATTTGGATCCACTACCACTTAGCGCTAATAACTTATTCAACAGAGTGATGCCCCTTTTCTTGTTAAGTGTTTGGTGTTGCGCATCAAGTTGCTCCAGTGCTTCAGTGGGTACAGGTGCATCAACCTAAAATTTGACAAAAATAAAACACACTAAATTAGCCTAATATAGAAATATAGGATATATGACATAACTAGAACATAATGAATTTTATAGAAATACAGGATATGTTTTTAGAACTTACATTAGTATCCTCGCCATGCTCGTCATGGACAACATGCTCATCATGGACTTCATGCTCATCATGGACATCATGCTCATCATGGTCAGCCATCTGAAAATGTCATTAAAAAGGCAAACATTTAGCATTTCTATTAACTAGAAAAAGGCAAACATTTAGCATTTGTATTAACTAGAAAAAGGCAAACATTTAGCATTTGTATTAACTAGAAAAAGGCAAACATTTAGCATTTGTATAAACATACATGTCTCTAAAATTGTGATCTTTTATCAATTAACAATCCTTCATTGTGATCTCCGCGCACATATAAGTCATCATTAGCTTCAATATTTTGTGGAGTTGGCAACCCAACTGAGAATGGACTGGAGTCATCATACTTATCATAGTACTCTTCTTCATCTATAGGATCTATAATGAACTGTCTTTTACCATGAAGAACAACCGACCATTTATCATTTGCAGGATCATCGATATAGAATATTTGTTTCGCCTGTGATGCCAATATGAATGGTTCACCCTTCTCGCCAATCTTTTCAAAGTTCACCAAAGTGAAACCCAATTCATCCACTATAACTCCTTTGGTGTTATCAACCCAATTACATTTAAAGAGCGGAATTTTGAAATCTATGTAGTCAAACTCCCAAATGTCCTCAATGACACCGTAATATGACATTTTAGCTTCACGTGGACTCTTATCCTTTGCACTTGCAAAGTACATAGTCGATGCTTGAAGAGTGACCCCACTATTTTGGACGACACTCTTATCATCTTGGCGCTTTGTGTAATATGTGAATCCATTAATGTCAAACCCTTCATAAGACATAACATTCGGTTTTGGTTTAAAGGTGAGGCATTTGATAGTTTCTGTAATATCATTTGGTGTTTGAGATAGTTGATGTAAGACTTTATCTTCAAACCACTTAGTAAAAGTCTTATTATGCTCTCTAGCAAGCCACATTGAACTTGCTCGAGGATGTTGTCTCTTTATGAAATTGGTATGTTCCTCGATATAAACACTCACTTCGTCCATATTGTGTAAAATATACAAGTGAGCTTGTTCCAACTGCTCACGGCTGATTACTTTCACCCGTGATCCCAAAATTCCTTTGCCCTCCTCAATATTCTTGTCATTATCAGGAGTGTCATTACCACTGAAAAAGTCATTGCAAAAATCCATAACCTCTCTCGCCACATAACCTTCAATAATACTCCCTTCAGGCCGATAACGGTTTCGAACATCACCTTTAAAAACACTCATGTATCGTTCAAAGGGATACATCCAATGCAAGAAAACTGGTCCCAACATTTTCACTTCCCTAGTCAAGTGGACAACAAGATGTACCATGATATCAAAGAACGAAGGAGGGAAATACATCTCAAGCTGACATAGGGTAACAACCACTTCTCTTTGCAAATTATCGAGAGTATCAGGGTCAATAACTTTGCTGCATAGACTGTTGAAAAAGAAACAAAGTCTGGTAATTGCAAACCTTACATGCTTCGGCAATATAGATCGAATTGCCACAGGCAATATTTGTTGCATTAGAGTGTGACAATCATGAGATTTAAGACCTATCAACTTCAGATCTTTCATTGATACCAATCTACGGATGTTGGATGAGTAACCATGTGGCACCTTAACATCTACCAAGCATTCACAAAAAGTTTTCTTCTCCTTTCTAGACAACGTGTAACAAGCGGGAGGTAAGTATGTTCTTTTATTACCCATTTCACGTAATTCTGTTAATTCTGACCTTATTCCCATTTCACGTAGGTCCAGTCTGGATTTTATCCCATCTTTAGTCTTACCTGGTATATTTAATAGAGTACCAATGATGCTATCACAGACATTTTTCTCAACGTGCATTACATCGATACAATGCCTGACTGTCAAATAACTCTAATAAGGAAGATCCCAAAATATTGACTTCTTCTTGAATGAAGAATTGTCACTCCGTGTGGCCATACTACATTGTGATTTCTTACCAAATTCATTGACAATGTCTTTTACTCTTTCATAAACAACATCCCCTGGTATAGGTTTAGGTGCACTCCGTTCATCATTCCATCCATTGAATGCTTTGCGCTTCCTACGATACGGATGGAATTTTGAAAGAAACCTTCGATGACCAAGATATACAGTCTTGCCGCCATGTTTTAGTCTTATTGAATCAGTGTTTTCTTCACATATAGGACACGCTTTAGCTCCTTTGACACTATATCCAGACAAATTCCCATATGCTGGAAAGTCATTAATAGTGCAAAACAACATAGCGTGCAAACGAAATGTCTCTCTTACTGAAGCATCATAGGTCATCACACCTTCAGCCCAAAGTTTCTTTAAGTCATCAATCAAAGGTTCAAGATAAACATCGATATCATTTCCGGGTTGTTTAGGGCCCGATATCAACAATGACAACATAACGTACTTATTTTTCATACACATCCAGGGAGGAAGATTGTATATAACAAGCATGACTGGCCAAGTGCTATGTTGGCTGCTCATTGTCCCGTACAGATTCATCCCATCTGTACAAAGCCCAAGTCTTAGATTCCTATCTTCTTCACCAAATTTAGGGTACAATAGATCAATCTTCTTCCACTGTGGGGAATCAGACGCATGTCGTAGGATCCCATCATTATTTTTCTTAACATCTGCATGCCACCTCAAATTCTTCGCATCTTTCGGATTTGCAAACAAGCGTTGAAACCGTGATATTATAGGTAGATACCACAACACCTTGGCAGGAGAACCTGTTTTGGACTCCTCCGAAGTCGTCAATTTATACCGTGACGCACCACATTTTGGACAATCTTTCAAATCTACATAGTCCTTTTGAAATAATACACAATCATTCGGGCATGCGTGTATCTTCTTGGCCTCCATTCCCATTGGGCACAACATTTTCTTTACCTGGTATGTTGAGATTGGAAGCTCGTTTCCTTCAGGAAGAATTTCTTTCAACAAAGTCAACAATGAAGTGAAGCTTTTGTCGCTCCATCTATTGTTAGCTTTCAACTTATACAATCTCAACACAGCGCTAAGCTTCGTAAACTTAGCACAGCCTGTGTATAATGGTATCTCAGCATCATGCACAATGTTTGTAAAGATAGGAGGTGGATCGGTGTGCTCTACCCTACAACTATCCAGCATCGCATCAACGATGTCTGCTGGAACTGGTTCGTTCACATTTACATCATCGGAGGCAATTTCTTCTTCCACCCAAGCACTGCTATTGACATCTACTGGTTTCGATTTTGAAATCTCTCCATGCCAGTGCCATTCTGTATAGCCTTGTACAATCCCGTTGCACATGACATGACTTTTGATTTCCTCACCAGTGTTGACTTTCAAGTTGTTACCGCAATGCCTACATGGACAGTAGAACCTATCTGTAGGTTTTTTCCTATGTTCCTCGGCAAATCTAATAAACTGATCAAGACCAGATATAAACTCTGGGGTGCAACGATTACGAATGGACATCCATGATCTATCCATTCTATGATCAGAGAAAACAAGTATATATTAGGAAACAAGTATATATTAGGAAAAGATTAGGCAGCATTTCCCCACTGTTCTCTAAGTACATATATACTTAGAGAACAAACGGGGAAATGCCAACAAACACATGTGATGTCATTCTTATATATAATAAATGTGTACCACCTATCCCATCCTTGAACACCTAATCTCACTAGTAAGTGTATAATGTGTATTGGGTTTTCGAGAAAATTTCGGCAGCATTTCCCCGCTGTTCTCTAAGTACATATGTACTTAGAGAACAAACGGGGAAATGCTACCAAAATTTTCTCAAAAACCCAATACACATTATACACTTACATCCTAAGTGAGATTAGGTGTTCAAGAACAGTCCCAAACCGGGGACTATCCAAGATTTACTCCTAATGAGTCAATCTTGGATGGGTTTCTAGGCCAACAAACACAATAATAGATATCTACAATGAAGCCGGACTCCATACAAACAGTATATAATTTAGTGATTGTTCATTCTAATTTATACCAATGTACAAGTAATATAAAAAACAATGATTGTTCACATTCTAGGCCAACAAACACATGTGATGTCATTCTTATATATAATAAATGTGTACCACCTATCCCATCCTTGAACACCTAATCTCACTAGTAAGTGTATAATGTGTATTGGGTTTTCGAGAAAATTTCGGCAGCATTTCCCCGCTGTTCTCTAAGTACATATGTACTTAGAGAACAAACGGGGAAATGCTACCAAAATTTTCTCGAAAACCCAATACACATTATACACTTACATCCTAAGTGAGATTAGGTGTTCAAGAACAGTCCCAAACCGGGGACTATCCAAGATTTACTCCTAATGAGTCAATCTTGGACGGGTTTCTAAGCCAACAAACACAATAATAGATATATACATGATAGGGTTTCATCACAATTGATGTTAGGGTTTAAACAATGTTAGGGTTTAATCAAATCAAATTAGGATGCTAGAATGGACAAGTTTAAATCAAATTAGGATTTAAATTAGGGTTCCAATAGGATTCAATTTAATTAATTTTTATGTGAAAGATGTAATATTATAATACATACAATGGCAATGAAATGAAACCCTAATTGTATTGGAACTCATAAAAGTATGTCTCAAAGGTTGAATCTAATATATGCATCCTAAAAAAGGTATCACATCACAAATGTGCATTTCAATAATCATATTTTATTTCCTTCCAATTAGTGTGGGTGCCAAGTTTGGAATTGTTTTCTAATCATGGGTCCCTTAATTTTATTTAGGATAGAAGATAAAATCAAGGATATCAAATAGTATAAGGCGCACCCCCAAATGTAGTAGGCGCACCCACTACTACAGAAACCCTAACATTACACAGCTAGTTCACCTTATTTAACCCATGGATACTTCTAGTACTTATGTATTGGACTAACGATGCTTGATACTTAAACACTCAAACCGAGTTTGTATAGTGGCTTCAGATTCATGTACACATGTTTCACAACTCTTCCTCCTTTATATGTCTAACCTTAAGATTTTGATAGGTGAGGAGGTGGTATTAGTATATGTCTTGGTAGGTGGCATTAGGTTGTAGATGTTTATTATCATATTGTCATGTTCTTATTGTAATTAGCTAGAGAACTACACCTACCTATGTACAGAGTTGTATCCATTTAACTTCTCCATCTTTTTTTTTGTGAAAAACACTCAACTATTGATACCAAAAAAACTTTGGGCATTTACAGACAACACACCTGACCAAACGTAAAGAACAAAAGGAGAAAGTATCCCACACAGGGGTCAAAACATCTCCAAACAGCAAGACCATATATACACAACCAAGGAACAGGCTCATACACACAAAGAGAGCAGGAAAAAAAATACAGGGGATAGCTCATACATCAACCTAGATAGATAGCCCTGACACTAGCATTAAAACAACAGCAGAGTTAGGGCGTCAACCTAGAAAGAATGGCAGAGGAAGGGTTTGATGCTAGTACCTTGTGAGCAGCAGAGTTAGAGCGTGAGCAAGGAGACGCAGAGCAGCAACAAGGAGGAAGGAGCGGGCGGCGGCGGCGACGCAGAGCAGCAGTAGGAGCAGGATCGTCGGCGAGCAGGAGCGGCGGCGAGCAGGCGGCGGCGGTGGCGGCGACGCAGAGCAACAACAGGCGTCGGCGAGCAGGAGCGGTGGCGAGCAGGTGTCCAACGGCGGCAGGAGCGGCGGCGAGCAGGAGTGGTGGCGGAGAAGGGGGCGCCGGAGAAGGGGAGCTGAAGAAGAAATTGCCGGAGAGAAATCGGCGGCAGCAGAGAAATAGGGAAATCGCAATGAAACAGAAGAAAGGGGAAAAGTCGGGCGATCGAGGGTAATGAAGTTCCCAAATAGCGTCGGTTGTTTAAAACAACCGACATCTAAACATCTTTAGCGTCGGTTGTTTTAAAAAACCGACGTCCAATTGGACGATATTTTCATAAAATTATTTGGCGGGAACCACTTTTAGCGTCGGTTCTACAAGGATAACCGACGCTGAAAGTGACACTTTTCGCGCAAATTTTCATCGCACATAGGCGTCGGTTTCTACGTATATAACCGACGCTGAAAATGACACTATTTTTTTTGATCGAAATATGGATTTCGCGGGCGACTTTACGCGTCGGTTTGTTATAAACAACCGACGCTTAATACAAAGCGGTACCCGTGTCTGGCTGGTCTTCGAATATAGACGTCGGTTTGCTTATACAACCGACGCCTTATATGTTAGGCGTCTGTTTTCCTTAATAACCGACGTCAAGAAAAGTGACACTGAATGCTATTTCTGTAGTAGTGTTCCCCAGGGCATAAGTTGATAATTTCTGGACTATTTTTCATCCAATGTTGACTGGCCTTCCATTTAGGATGGACCAGAGAACAAAGAGATCTGAAATTATAACGTTTCCTCCTTCAGTCCTGGGGAAGAGTGCGCCAGCAAGAATTTTGTGTAGGGTGCGCACGAATCCAGAATGTATGTTCGATGCTTTGCACGTATTAGAATCATAGGTGGGGAGCCCAGTGAGAGATTTCCAAAATTTGTGTCTGTTGAACTCAGGGTGCTCGGTTCCCACAGCCTTGGCTTTATTTAGCTGCTCCTGGTTGTCGATAAAAACTTCGTTCAACATGTTTTCTGTTAAAACAACCTTGTTGCCGAAGATATGGGTGACCAACCTTCTGTCACCTCTGTCCCGTGTTCTATCCATGATGTCTACGGGTTCTTTGGTAAGGAAGGTGAAGAATTTGGTAGTGGGTTCAGAATAGGAGAGCTCAGGTACTAGACATAGCCTGGCGAGATTGGCTTTGTCTAGCATTTCGAAAATGCGGTCATGGATCCCCATCTTAAGTAGTATGCTGGAGCAGACGTACTTAGTGGTTTTTAGGATTTTGTCAGTGGAGGGGGTGGTATGTATGAAAAGATTTTCTGGTGGTGGTGCTGTGGTGGTTACGGGAGGGAAAGTAGGGGTGGTAACAGGGGTGGTGGTGGTAGGTGTTGCAAGGGGTTGATCCATAGCAGAGGCAGGGTGAACTTGTTTTCTTGCCCGTTTCGTTGAGGGCTGTCCGGTCGCAGGTTCCTGGACCTTGCGTTTCCCTTTTTGTTCTTCGGCTGGGGATTCCTCCTCGGGATTTGGTGTGTACTCTGAGCCTTCATCGGAGGAGGAGGAGATTTCTTCCACTTCTTCGTCAGTTGCCTCTGCTAGACATATGGTGAGGCGGTCAATCTCGCACAGGACATCCATCATCTTGGTCTTTGGTGGGATCTCTCTAGTCTTGTTGAAGACATACCTGATTTTCTGAAGTTTGGCCAGCTCTTCCATCATCTGCTCCCTTGTCGGAGAAGGAGCAGCTTCAGATCCGATGGCATTCTTTGCTGATGATGCCATATCTGCAAAATGGGAAATCATGAGTTAGAACAATATGTTCAGAAACAAATTAGATTTTATTTGTATTTATGTGGTTTTATGTATATATATATATATTGTATATTGTTTTAGAGATTGTGGAAAGCCAAACGGTTTCAAGACCGGTTGGTCCCAAACAGTTTCAAGACCGTTTGGTCCCAAATGGTTTGGGAACCGTTTGGAAGGCGGAACGATAGGTTATAGCCGGCGAAGGCAAAGCGATGAAAGGAGGGTGGAGACGCCGACGATGAAGGCGATGGCAGCGATTATAACGAATGTGACGGCGGCGGTTAAAACGAAGGTGACGGCGGTGGTTAAAACGGAGGTGACGGTGGCGGAGGACAGAGATATCGGCGACAAAGATGAGTGCGGCAAGGTTGGCAGTAAAGACGACGATGATGGTGGCACTGTCGTTGGAGAAGGGGAAACACTGTAGTGGCGCTGAAGACAGTAATGATGATACAGATGATTGCAGAAGTGAAAAAAAAAATCGGACTACCTTGCAGCTGTTGGTAGCGTCGACGGCGGAGAAGCAGACGGTGGGACGGAGGTGGACAGTGATTCGCGCGGGAGTAGGAGGGTTCAAAGGCAATGGAATAGTCTTTCGTGAAGGCTACATAAAACTCGAGAGTCGAAGAGAGGAGAAGGAGGGGGTAGGGTTTATATTTATAGGAAACGTGGGGTTGACCTAAAAAAAACCCTAGACCAAACGATTTAGTGACCGTTTGGACTCCAAACGGTTTTGAGACCGTTTGGCTCCAAACGCTTTCGAGACCGTTTGGCTCCAAACGGTTTGAAGACCGTTTGGTCCCAAACGGTTTAGCGATCGGTTGGCTCCAAATGGTTTGAAGACCGTTTAGTCCCAAACGGTTTAGCGACCGTTTGGTTCCAAACGGTTTGAAGACCATTTGGTCCCAAACAGTTTAGCGACCGTTTGTCTCCAAACGGTTTCGAGACCGGTTGGCTCCAAACAGTTTGAAGACCGTTTGGCTCCAAATGGTTTCGAGACCGTTTGGTAGGGTTAAGGTCGAACAGATTTTTATATTTTTATGTTTGTTATGAATTTTTTTGTATATTTTATCTTGTTGTTTTTATGTTTGTTTTGGTTATATGAATTTTTTTATATTCATAAGATCTACCTAGGATAATTAAAAGAATGGAAAGTAAAGGGAGAAACTGAAATCTTGGGTTGTCTCCAAAGTAGCGCCTGGGTTTTACGTCACTGGCTCGACGAAGCTGTAGCATTGTTATGCTGACGGCGTAGCGTCTGTGATTTCAATGGTTTGTCTTGGCATTTTGTCTTCCGGAGTGTAGTATATTTTTAAACGATGATTGTTAACCATCCTTTCTCCTCCGTTGTTTTCGATAATTATGACAGCTCCAGTTGGATAGATGTGCTTTATGGTGAAGGGCCCATACCATTTTGTTCGAAGTTTTCTGGGAAACAACTTGAGCTTGGAATTGAAAAGGAGTACTTTGTCGCCGACGACAATGTCTTTCCTTTTGAGATGACCGTCATGCCACATTTTTGTCTGCTCTTTATAGATTCTAGCACTCTGATAGGCAGTCATTCGGAGCTCTTCTAGCTCCTGCAACTGGAGTTGTCTATTCTCTCCTGCACTTTTAAGATCGAAATTTAATTGTTTGACGGCCCACCAGGTTTTGTGTTCCAGCTCTACTGGAAGATGACATGACTTCCCGTACACCAAACGGAACGGGGTTGTTCCGATTCGTGTTTTATATGCAGTTCGGTATGCCCAAAGGGCATCAGGAAGTTTGGTGGACCAATCAGTGCAGTTTCTGTTCACCATTTTTTCAAGAATCACCTTTAATTGTCTATTAGATACTTCAACCTGACCACTAGTCTGTGGATAATAAGGCGTTGCGACTTTGTGATTAACTCCATACTTTTTCAGTAAGGCTTCAAAGCTTCGTTCCAAGAAATGGGTCCCGCCATATGATATGACAGTTCTGGGAACTCCAAATCTTGGGAAAATAATATCTTTGAACAATTTAATAACAAGCTTGGAATCGCTGCACACAGTGGGTACAACTTTGACCCACTTTGAGACGTAGTCCACCGCGACCAAGATGTAAGAGAAGCCATGGGAGGAAGGGAAAGGGCCCATATAGTCCACCCCCCACACATCGAAACACTCAATTTCCTGCCACATTGAAAGGGGCATTTCGTTTCTTTTTGATATGTTGCCCGAGAATTGGTATTTGTTACAGGCTTTCGCAAAATCATAGGAGTCCTTTGATATGGTGGGCCAGAAGAACCCAGATTGTAAAACTTTTATAGTTGTTTTCTTAGCACTCATGTGCCCCCCCGTGGGTCCTGAATGGCAGTTCTCTAGGACCGGGGTTATTTCTTCTTCTGGCAAGCAACGACAGAAAAGTCCGTCAGCACAAAGATGAAACATGTAGGGTTCATCCCAATAATATTGTTTTATATCATGAAGGAACTTCCTTTTGTCATGGTAGGAAGCAGAGGGGTGAATAATCCCTGTGGCCAGATAATTGATGATATCTGCATACCAAGGGAATCCATGGGTGGCCTTCATAAGCTGGTCGTCTGGCAGAGAATCCAGGATAGGGATTTTATCTTCTTCTTCAACCTCGATATGGCTGAGATGATCAGCTACATCGTTCTCTACTCCACTTTTATCTTTAATCTCCAAGTCGAATTCCTGAAGCATCAGCACCCAGCGGATAAGCCTGGGTTTGGCATCTTGCTTCTAGATCAGGTATCGAATGGCGGAGTGGTCGGTATAAACGATGACCTTAGAACCGATCAAATATGAGTGAAAATTTTCAAACGCGTAGATGACAGCCAGAAACTCTTTTTCTGTGGTAGTATAGTTTTTCTGTGCTTCATCTAGCATTTTGGATGCATAGTAGATAACATAGGGTTTCTTATCAATCCGCTGTCCTAAAACATCCCCTATAGCGTAATCACTTGCGTCGCACATGATTTCAAAAGGCTGCGACCAATCTGGGGCTCTCAAAATAGGTGCGGAAATTAAAGCATTCTTGAGAGTGGAGAAACTTTGCATGCATTCTTGATTAAAAATGAACTCAGCATCTTTAGTCAGGAGTTGGGTCATAGGCTTCACTATCTTCGAAAAATCTTTGATGAATCTTCTGTAGAATCCCGCATGCCCCAAGAAAGCTCTTACTCCCTTTATGTCTTTCGGTGGCGACAGTTTTGAGTTAAAATCAATTTTTTCTTTATCCACCTCGATCCCTATGTCGCTCACCCTGTGCCCGAGAACGACACCTTCCGTAACCATGAAATGGCATTTCTCCCAGTTCAGGATAAGGTTCATTTGTCACAACGTTGTAGAACTTGTCCAAGATTGATTAAGCAATTATCAAAGGAATCTCCGTAAACTGAGAAATCGTCCATAAACACCTTCATGATGGATTCAGTTAAACCAGCAAAGATGGCAGACATACATCGTTGGAATGTAGCGGGTGCGTTACATAACCCGAACGACATTCTTCTAAAGACATATGTCCTAAAAGGACAGGTGAAGGTTGTTTTTTCCTGGTCCTCCAGGTGTATGTGTATTTGATAAAACCCGGAGTAACCATCGAGATAGTAAAAATATTTCTGATGAGCTAGGCGTTCTAAGACTTCATCGAGGAAGGGTAGAGGGTAGTGGTCTTTCCTCGTGGCTTTGTTCAGCTTCCTATAGTCAATACACATCCGCCACCCTATTACAGTCTGGGTGGGCACTACCTCATTTTTGTCGTTGAGCACTACAGTAGTGCCTCCTTTTTTTGGAACAACCTGGACAGGGCTGACCCACTGGGAGTCAGAGATAGGGTAGATTATGCCAGCTTTGAGTAATTTGAGGACCTCCAGGAGAACCACTTCCTTGAGATTAGGATTCAGTTTTCTTTGATGTTCGTGGGATGGCTTGAATTCTTCAACCATTGGAAGTCTGTGCATACACAGGGCTGGATTTATGCCCGTTAGGTCAGTTATCTTATATCCAATGATCTTTTTGTGTTTCTTCAGTTCTTCCAGAAGTTTTTCCTCCTGATCTTCTATTAGGTGGGAGCTGATGATAATTGGGCATAATTTTCCTTCATCTAAGAAAACATGTTTAAGCCCTGTGGGTAAAGTCTTCATTTTAGGGGCTTTTGGTGGCTCAGCTGCTTCTATAATGGTAACAACTTTAATTTCTTCAAAAGTGGCCTTTGGCGCTTCTTCGGCCTTTTCTAGATATTGGAGACACTGTTGAACTAGTTCATTCACAGAGAATTCAACATCTGGATTGATTAAGACATTCTCTAGTTCGTCAGCTGGCTCAGATATTTCTAATTGTGACATTTGTTGAATTGCGTCAAGAAGGAAAACCTCCTCTTGGATACTAGGGCCTTTCATACTATTAAGGACTCAGAATTGAATTGCTTCTTTTCTGATCCTAAGAATGATGGTACCAACTTCCACGTCGATAAGTGCCCTGGCAGTAGCGAGGAAAGGTCTGCTAAAAATAATTGGGTACCTCAAGTCTTCTTTAATATCCATGATAACGAATTCGCACGGAACGTAAGCATCCTTGCCTATCCTTAGTGGGATATCTTCAATGATCCCCAAGGGTGCGGTTATGGTGGAATCAGCTAATTGAATAGTCATTGCTGTAGGCAGCAATTCGGTGAAACCCAGACATTTACACATAGAATAAGGCATGATGGATATGCTGGCCCCTAGGTCAGCTAATCCTTTTTTAGTAGATGTGTTTCCAATGCAACATTGGATTTCGAAGGAACCTGGGTCCTTCTTCTTTTTTGGAATTTTGTTTAAGATGATGTCGGAAGTGGTCTGAGCAAGCTTAATAGTTTTTTTCTCCTCGGTGATGTACTTTCTGGATAATAAGGTCTTGAGGTATTTTGCCCAGGCTGGCACCTCGGAAAGAGCATCAAGGAGCGGGATATCAATGTATAGTTTCTTCATCGCCTCCTTGAACTTTTGAAACCTGGTGTCCATCTTCGTTTCTCATAGTCTACCTGGATACATGATTCTTGGTTTATATTGCAAAACTTCAGGTTCTGCAGACACTTGGTCTTTATCTTTGCCCTTTGTGTCCACTGAGGGCTTCTCAATTCCTTGTTGCGGGCTCTCATTCATCATAAAAGTAGGTGTATCATCATTATCTAGAGTGATCTTGGTAGTCTCATGAAGAGTGCGTCCCGATCTTGTGGTGACAACATTCAACTGTTCATGTCTGTTCTTTCCATGCTTAGAATTTGATTCGGGCTGCCCTACAAATGTGCCTACCGGAGGCTTCAATTGTGCAGCAATCTGGGCAAGCTAGGCTTCTACTACTTTTTGCTGTGCTTGCTGATTAGCGAGCATAGTCTGTTGATATTGAAGCATCTGCCTTATCAAGAATATTTCATCTTCCAGTTGAGAAGGAGTGTTTTTCATAGGACTTTGTTGTTGGGTTTGTTGAGATTGTTACGTTGGTAGCGCCAGCTGAGGTTGCTGAGTATGCAGCTATGGATGGAGCGGAGGATGAGTGTACTGGTAGTAGGTCGATTGGTTCCTGGGGTAGTTAGCCCTAGGAAAGTTGTTCCTGGAATTCCCTTGATTTTGGTTGAAATTGTTTGGGAACCCAGGTGGTAGCCTACTAGAGGATCCACCCTGTGTCTGATGCTGTGGATTTGCAGTTCCTGCAGGGTTTCCATACTGAAATCTTGGATGATGCCTTGGCTGATTAGGGTTGTAGTAGACTTGTCCAGGGATAGAGTGGATGGAGTTGACTTGTTCCGATAGTTGTTCTTCCGACTGGTCAGTAATAGGTTCATATGGTTGTGGTGGTGGATGCAGATCCATCATCACATTGTAAAGCATTCCGCAGGAGAGGGTCGGATGGTCAGAAGCATGACAGGCCTCACAGGTCCCTGTGGCGGCCTTGACTTGTTGAACCAAAGGATTTTTCTTCTTATCAAACTCTCCGAGAGAAGTCTCGAGAGCTTGTTGTTTATGAACTATAGTTTTCAAGGCTTCAGCTATTACCTTCATCTCTATCGATTCTTCAGCTTTGTAGACCTTGAGGACACTTTTATCGGCTGACCGTCCCCAGTTGGACTGGTTTTTAGCTCCAAGTGTAACAATTTTCCAGGCATCCTCATAATTCTTTCTCATGAAGTTTCCTCTAGATGAGGAATCCAAAAACTGTTTGATATCATCGCTCACTCCCCGATAGAAGGTTTCTATCAATTGGTTCTGGGAGATTCCATGATGGGGGCATTTCCGCAAAAGTTCTTTAAACCTTTCCCATGCTTCAGCAAGAAACTCTCTGGGTAACTGAGAGAAGTGATTGATCTGCCCTCTGATCTCATAAGTCAGTGAGGGGGGAAAGAACTTCTCTAAGAACGTTTCCTCTAGGGGAGCCCAGGTGGTTATTATGGGTTCCCTGTCGAGTGAGTTGTACCAACTCAGGGCCCTCCCAGACAGAGTGAAATGGAAAAGATGAAGCATTATCGCATCAAAAGTGACTTAGGCTTGCGGAACCAGACGGCACAATGCCTTAAACCGTTTCATATGATCCATGCAATCATCTCCAGAACCTCCAGAGAAAGATATACCTTGCATGATCTGGATCCACTGGGTACAAATCTCGAAGTTGGGAATATTGATAATCAGAGGTCGGACCGGGTGGTTATCCTCATAGTTCTTTGGGACAACATAATCCCTCAGTTGCTTGTTCCCTAACTCCAACTGAGCAGCTTGGGTTGCTGCCTCAGTTTCAGCTCTGATGCAGGCTTGCTCTTCCGCACGAATCTCCGCTTGGATTTGGGCACGAGTGTCTGCGATGAGTTGTTCCCGTTAAGCGGCGATAGCGGCGTTTACCCTCTCCATCACCAAAGTAGCCTGGCGTTGATCATCAGCCATTTTCCTGGCTCGTTGGCGATTGAGACGAATGCGGCGATGGAAACTTCTCTCTACCTCGGAGTCGTACTCCAGATCAGGGGAGAATCTGAGATTCTGCAATGATCGCATACACGTTTTCTACCTGAGTAGAGAAAAGAAAACACTTTTAGATAATGGTAAAGATATAATGGTTTCAAGAAGATATAGACTTATGATTTAAAAAGAAAGTGTAAAATCCTAACCAACTAGGAAGGTACTAAATGAAATTACAACGTTCCGTTGTCCCCGGCAATGATGCCAATTTTTGGTGGAGCTTCCACGTACGTGGAATTGCATGCACCAACTAAAAATCCTAACGATAGTAAGTCTTTAGGTTTAGCCTTGCATATACTAGATAAAGAACTCCACCCACGTATGCTAAGATACGTGGAAGTCTTATCGTAGTATATTTAAGGGTCGAATCCTCAGGACAACAGTCTTGTTGCGAGCAACAAGATGGAAAATGTTAGAATTTCACTTAGTCACTTACTAGTAGGCACTTAAATCGAAAGTTGGGTTTTGTTGTTTTAAACTAAGAACATACAATGTAAAGAAAGCAAGTAAATCTAAGGGGTTAAACTATGATAAAGGTCACTAGTGTGTGATCGGTTTTTTACCGCCACTACACATGAATCAGCACATGCAAAGCAAAACATAACCTGCAAAAAGAGTCTAGTCAGCTAGTATCTTTGTAGACTTAGTTTCCTTTCAGAGAACTAACTACGAGAAGTGCGGGAATGTTGCAATGCCAGCCATTCCCGAACAAATGGTCACTTACTTTGCATCATTCCACTCACAAAGTGTGTTTCTCGACTTACCAAGGTTGCACTTTCATACGTCAACTAATTCCATTTAATAGTATGAAAGTTCAATGAATGATAGTAAGTTTACTCCACTTCTTGAGACACACTTCTAGATACCGAAATAGAGGCATGGTGGATACATGCACCAAGAACCAACATACAAACGAGTTTCAAATCTAATAGTACAAACATAGACAATTCATACTAAAAGATAAAGGATAACATAAGTTGGAGATCAAGCAACATGCATTCATGAAATGTTTAATGTCGAACTGAAAATATAAGAACTCTATATTACAATTTATGGATTACATTTACATGATATGAAAACATGGGTAGCGGGGCTACTCCCCACACCCTAGTGAAAGAGACTACTCGCTCATGACTAGGACAAAGAAGGAGGAAAGAAGAGAGAGAGAGTGCATCATCCCCGTAAAGGAGAGAGGAAAGTCAACCCCTTGGAGAGAGAGAAACAATCCACTAGCTTCACAGGTTGCGCGATGACGAGATCTCCCTCTTCCCACCTTCTTTGGCAGAGAGAGAGAAAGCAGCTTTGAGATGGAGTATGGGTCTCAGACCGACAGCCCCAGGGCAAACGATGGAAGTCGTAAGTGCTCTGGAGTGATTGAGGCAACATTTGGACGTCTGAAATTTGATGCCCAGTTGAGGACCCTTGGGGTCTTATTTATAGGCCTTAAGTGTAGTCCAAACGGTTTGGAGACCGTTTGGACCTCAAGACCGTTTGGACCTCAAGACCGTTTGGCTTCATGCGGTCTCGGGACCGTGTGACTCCATGCGGTCTCGGGACCGATTGGACCTCAAGACCGTTTGGACCTCAAGACCATTTGGACCTCAAGACTGTTTGGTCCTCAAGACCGTTTGGACCTCAAGACCATTTGGCTTCATGCGGTCTCGGGACGGTGTGACTTCATGCGGTCTTGGGACCGTTTAACTCCATGCAGTCTCGGGACCGATTGGCTTCATGCGGTCTTAGGATCGTTTGACTCCATGCGGTCTCGGGACCGATTGGCTTCATGCGGTTTTGTGACCGTTTGACTCCATGCGGTCTTGGGACCGATTGGCTTCATGCAGCCTTGGGACCTTTTGACTCCATGCGGTCTCGGGGCCGATTGGCTTCATGCGGTCTTCGGACCGTTTGACTCCATGCAGTCTTGGGATCGATTGGCTTCATGCGGTCTTGGGACCGTTTGACTCCATGCGGTCTCAGGACCGTTTGACTCCATGCGGTCTCGGGACCGTTTGGCTTCATGCGGTCTAAGGCTGAGTCAGTCTTTTATGATATTGTTTTGTGTTTTTCTGCATATATAAAAGGGAAAAGTTAGTCTAATAATATATTTATAATAAGAGGGAAAATTTAGGGATTATGTATATATTTATTTTAGAAAGAGTGTGGAAAACTAAAGAAAAAAGACTAAGATAATCATCAAGGTTGGAGGTTATCAGTCGGGCATCACTTGGTTTACTGGGTCGGGTCATCCATTGGCTGCTGGACCCCGACTGGCTTCCCTTCTCATTCACATGATCTCATGATGTGATCCATCACTCGTGCAGGATGGACATGCGATGTTGCCGCTAGGGTAGTAGGGTGATCAACCTCACACATGTCTTCACCCCAAGTTCATCCACCTTAGTCACCACTCTTAGACCTTTCTCACACCAAGTACTCCACTCCCTCCCCACAAACACAATCGTGAAGCACCATTTCCAGCGATGTCCACCTCTACTCTCATTTCTAAGGTGCCATTCACAAGATCCTTCTCCCCCATTGCCTCTGTTGTGCCTCCATCACCCAGACTCCACCCTCCTCACTATCCGCGTGGAGACACAATCCTAAAAAATGCTTCCTTTCACTTTGAACTTCACTAGTGGCAGACCCAATTTCCTAATTCTCTAGGCATTGCGCATCCACTGGAACCCCACCTGGTGGTGGTCAAACATATGACTCATGAGATCCCTCTCGTCACGCACAGATGTGCCATGTCTATGCTACCTCCTTTCCTACCATGGCAATCCCCATAGCCGAGCTCATCTTCCCTGGAGGACGTCCTGCAACCACGTCTTGCAACAATGATGTTCTAACACTTAGGCCGCTTGCGAGGAGGGACCTTTCTTGACACCTGCAAGCCTTGAGAAGTGTTTCCACTCCCAATTTTTCTCTTGATTAGTGTGGGTTTCCCCTAGTTCCTCATATAGGCCCTAGGAGGGATCTAGGATTGGGAGGAGGAAGATGAAGATAGAGGGAGGGTTATGGGAAGGATGACAGTGAAGAGAACGAAGCAATGGTATGAGCATCGACTATGGCATGTTTCCCTCTCGACAAAGGGTAGATTTCATTCTTATAAGGAAAATATTGAATCTCATTGATGGTCCTGTTATACCACATAGTACAAGTTCTAATGGTCACACCAATGCCTTTCAAACTAACCACTTCTTTCCTATCTTTGATTTCACAAAATACTCGATCGGAAAGCCAAAATCCTTCAAGGAAAGTATAATGTATGCATAGGATAAATAAGCATTAAACTACTAAAAAGTCTTCCTCTTTGATATGTTCCTTACATATAACATCCTTCTTTCATGGAAACTCACTTATTCCTATCCTAATCTATATTTAGTTAGTTGGGATTTATTGAGATATCTTTCCCATACAAAACTTGCTCCTTTAAAAGTTATTTAAAAGACTACTATTATCTCATGGAATATCATTTTCCTCCCAATTTCTAATTTTTTTCCTTTCTTTATTATTTTCAAGTATATATAAATTTAGATCACAATAATACTAATTAATGTATCAAACCATGTGTTGCCAAACTGGCTAGATAATTACTATTTTAATTATCTCAAACATCACACATCTTATTTTCATTTGAAAACTTGCTTATTATCCCTATATCTATTTTCAAAAATTCATAAATTCATTGATATTTATTTATATACAAAATCTCTTACTTGTTTATCTTGTGCTCCAAGGCCCTATTTGCAAAGTAATTAGTCTCATTGTCCTTTCTATGGTCAATGGGTTACATGCATGCCACAAAGATGATTTTATTATTTAATCAATAATAATTCAAGAATTTATTATCAAACCAAGTCTAATATATATCAAAACTACTAAAATTGGAGGATATTACAATAGTCTCATATGAGTAATGGGAAAGGGTCCAACTACCTGAAAGGGATATGACAAAGGCCTAATGTCCCATATGAGTGAAGCGTGTGTAAATAAATTCCAAGCTCACTTCCACCTATGATAGAGAGTTATGCCACAACTATACTATTGTCACCCCACTTCGCATCACCTTCACAATGTCCTTATAATTTATCTACACAAGCTTAATGAACAATATAACCATATTATATCTGATAAATGTTCTCTCACAGTTATGATGTATATTCATACTTACTATACTAAATCTAAAAAAGGGCAATCTCCTTATAATCATCACACACATATATATTCAAATATATATATATATATATATATATATATATTTGTATGTATATATATAGACACACACATATATATATATATATAAGTATGTATGTATATATATATATGTATGTATATATATAACATATATACTTACTCAAGATTATAAAACATGTTAATCATTCACCATATTGTACATCTGAGATGCTAGTTATAATATATATCATGAATTATATCAGATTTCTTTGTTCATTTATCTTTAATTATATACGATGATATAATCTCTAGCTCCAACTAGGTATCCATTTGTCATCATATTGGAATAGTATATCTATAAAGAAGAATTCTTCAATGAAAATGGAAGATACTCATTTTAAATGATCAAATAAGGAACAATAATTTTTACATCCTAATTTCATAGTGATAAAGAAACAAAATATTTTTAGGATTACTATTAACTTTCATCATATTCTCATGTGTACTTGATAGGCACGTTAGGACATTACTTTCTTATTAATCATTATCTACATTTAGGAATTTTATATATGTTGATACACTTGATGGATGCCATGCTCTTTATAGATCAATATTACTAGAGTCCTATTTGAAACTAGCAAATAAAGTAGGAGTTAGACTATAATTTCATCACAACTACCAATTAAGCATATACATAACACATGATTCACATACATAATATCATAAACATGATCATCTCCTTTTTATCCAATAAGGATATATTGGATGAGGATATAAATTTGATTAATAATATATATTTGATTATATATTCTGAAAAGCAAAATACAATAAACATTAACCAAAAATTAGCTTGAACATATTCTTAGTTTCATTTTATCCCCATTCTCTCATCCCTTTTCTATGCTAAATCGATGAGAAGGATATATCCACTCACTCTGAACTAGGAATCGAGGAGATAATAGCAACAAACGTCCACCTTATGTCAATAAATGTCTAAATGTTCAACCCTATATCCAGGAACAATCATCCTATCTCAACCCTTGACAAAGAAACAAAGAAGTGTGGTAGAATAAGAAGGAATGAAAACCAATGGATCTAGCCTACCACCAGTCATTCATGGCATGCATGATATGAGAAAGGATAAGAATAATTTAGGAAATAATAAGAAACAACCTACTTATGTTCCTCGACCAAAGGAAACAAAAGATTTTAATCTTCTAAGGAAAAAGGGCCAAGAACCTAAGAAATTGCATGGTCAGGCTCCAACATGTGGGAGATGATAAAACAAAGTGGTATGGTCAATTTAGGGTAAAGAGGATCTATATGGTTCAAAAAAGGATCAACACACCCTTTTTTTAAGATTCAAGCACCACTTATGGTTGGTCTCGTGACTTCTAGAAAGGTTGGACAAAATCCAAAGGGTTGGTTGACTTCTGGTCAAGTCAGTTTATCTATGACCGTGCTTCAAGAAGATATATCTGACTACCAAAAGATTGTATTCAATTCCTTCACTCCGACCTCCTTACATAAGCCTCTCACCACACCGATTGATCTTATCTCCTTGATTCCTCGACGTAGGATTTGGATTATGTCAACGACCAGGTGACTTCCTCCACAATTATCTCCATGCTTCAGTCCTCATCACTTCAACCCATTCTAGTCCCTTGACGCCATCGACTTAGGATGATTTCTCTATAGGTAAAATGGCTTATCTAATGTGAAAGCTAGGGCTTCCCGCCAGAGGTGCACACACTAATGAATTGGGATTTGACTAAATGCATCCAAGCAATTGGGACACACAAGGGATCACTTTTAAAATTTATAAATACCTACAAAGACAAATGTACTTCTACTAAAACACTACACCCACAAGAGCTTGAATTCGTATCATAGTATAGGAGGGCGGCAAGTATAGGGTCGATCCACAGGGAGAAAAGGGGGCACTAGAGCTACATTAGTTTTTGGACTAGGTTCCTATTGTAGAGTCTAGGGTTGAACAGTTTGATGGTTGATTTGTTTGATTACACTAAGGGTTGAAAAAGAAAGCCTGTAAAGGAGAACAAACAAGATGAAAACCTAAGTTAACCCTAGACAGTTAATTCTACTGAGCTAGAAAAGGAAAGGCAAGCAAAGAAAAGAGCAAGCTACACTAAGGCAGGCAAGAAGGGATCTACACTACACTAAGCTAGAAAATATAGAAAAAGAGAAAGTAAAGACCTAAATTATCAAGAAAAATGAAAGAATAAGGAAATGGACTAACTAAGTAAGTAAAAGGCTAACTAATCTAACACTAGCTAAGCAAGAAGGCAATTAGGGTTTTAAAGCAATAAAGGGATGTGTGGGATTAGGGGATGAGGGTTAGATGGCCAATAGACAAGACTAGGTCTCTAGGTTATATGGTCTTAGGGTGATTAGGGGCTGAGGGTAGTAATGGAAGTGGAAGTGAGGTTTTAAGCCTCACATCACCCACATTCTAGACTTGAGAAAGCTCCATGCTAAGCACACTAAATTTCATCTAAATTAGATACTTAGATATCACAACTAGGGTTAGGAGAATTGATTAACATGTAGAAGGATGGGTGGCTATATTGGGATCCATGAATTGGACCGAGGAGAAAATCCCAAAATTCACACATGTAAGAAATTTCCCTAAATTCCTTGGTGATTTCAAGAACAAACCAACAAGCAATTCATGAAGAGTGGGATAGAAATAGAACATAATCAGTAGCAAATGAAATTACAATGTATACATATCATTTCCCCCAACATGGTATCAAAGTAACAGTTTTGACCCCAAACAGCCCATCTAAGGGGCCTAGCTACTCATGGAAATGCAAAATATAAAAAGAAAGGAGAAAGAGGTAGAAGAAGCCATGGATCTCAGTGTAGATGGAGTAATCCTCCTCTTTAGCTGTTGCAATATGTCCTCCTCCTTATTCCAAGGTTCAAGGGCATGGAATGATGGTGGAATAGGGTCAAAACACTAGGGAACTAGGGTTTTGATGGTGGAAATCATTAAATGGGGTGAAATGGAGGTGGAAATGAATTGGAATGGAACATGAAAATGGGGTGATATAAGGTATCTAGGGGTGGCCAACCTTAGCCTCCATCTGCCACCCACATATATATAGGTGGGGTGGAAGTAATAGGTCAAGTAGGGGGAAAGTGGGAAATGCAGTGGAAAAGTAGCTAGGTTTTTGTGAGTAGAATGACCATTGTGGGTTGCCACGCCCATGGTGGGGAGGGGTGAGAATGGTCATCGTGGAGAGGAATGACTGGGGTTAAAAATGGGAAAGAAACACAATAAGTTGTTGGATTTTGAACTAAAGGTGGAACAACCATGGTGGTCGCCAGAGTTGTGCTGGTGATGCGATGATTTGGAGTTGCATTTATAGACATATTTTACTTGTGTTTTATGTAGTTATTGGTCATTTTGGTGGTTAATATTGCATGATTCATTTACTTTGGTCTATGATCTTTCTCAGTGTCATATCTCCCTTATTTTAGTGTTTTGAGCATAAATGATTACAATAATATGTTTTATTTAGGCTTATGTTGTTTTGTGTTGTAATTTTAGGAAAAATGAGTATTTGCTACTGTCGATACCATCAATAGTGGTCGATACCATCGACACAAACACAGGTTACTAGCCACAAGGAGCAGCACAAAGTCGATACCATCGACACGGAAGTCGATGGTAGCGATGAACCATCAGGTTGTTGGCTAGAGGACAGTCGATACCATCGACATTTAAGTCGATAGTATCGACCCCAGAGTTTCAGCGATGAAAAAAGACAAAAGCGACGCCTAAGAGAGTCGATACCATCAAACCTCGTCGATGGTATGGAGTTAGCATCAGTCGCGACAGAGAAAAGAAAAGAAGAACAGTCGATACCGTGCAAGGTCGATACTATCGACTCGCGTCGATAGTATCGATACCGTTAGATACAAGTTTGCTTCAGATCGATCTAAATCGGACGGCTGTGATATTTTGACGACCTAACTCGATGATTATACCTAATGATGGTGGCCAAGAGCAATTAATCACGTCATTATCCGCTGCACACATCCTGAGAAGGTGTGGAGAGAAGGACGGAGCCCAGAAGCATGCCCCAGTCGTTCTGGACGCCGAAGAAGACGTTTTCCACCGCCGAAAGGCCGGAGATCGTGCATTCTATGCCAAGGACCGCTTGGATCTTCTCCGTTCAGGGGTTTCACCACTCAATCACATTTTTCTCCATGTTTCCCCTTTTCTCTACCATGTTTTGCTCTGAGATGAACATGCGGGGCTAATCCCCTTTATCTTTAGGACCGAGAGTAGCCCGGGGAAGCATTGTATGACATTTTTGTCATAGTAATTCATCATTTATCTCTTAAATCCGTGGTATAATTTCATTTTCTCAATTATATTGTTATGCTTGATCACCATAATAATAATATAATGCCCTTAACTACTTTGAAAGAAGAATTAACGGTTGAAAAGAGACGAAATTCACATTAATTGACAAATCCCTTGAACAAGGTGGTGTAAGGTTAATGGTGGATACCCAGAGGTCGATTCTAATGCACCTAGTTTAGGGTATAGGTTACTACGACGGTGGAACCGAGCTAGACATAGGTAGTGAATTGTACCATGACGGTGGGTAATTCTGATTATAGGCCACTACCTGGATAGAGAGATAAATCTGAATTGCTATATAGAAACTCATATAACAAAAACTCGCGGTGAAACCGCAATCCTAAAGATCTCCACTTGAATTGATTAAACTAAACCTTTAATCGATTGTTTTGTTTTGTTTTATTTCATTTTCTTTTAATTTTACAACAACTTCCAACCTTTTAGCCGGTCTAGCTGATTGCGAGTAGTTAGTAGTAGTCTCCGATAATTCGGTGTCCCTGAGTTCGACTCGGGCCTCACGAAGGCCTATATTACATTGACGTGTACACTTGCATTTGACGCACGGTAAAATTGTGTCAGCTGGTGCAAGGGTGGCACAGCCATGGTGGTCACCAAAACTATGGTGGCTTGGAGGAAGGTTCTCATTCTCTGCTCCACGGTCATTATGGATTGGCTGCTACATGGCCATGCAAGGTGGAACAACCATTATATAGTCTTTTTCCATGACCATGCTAGGTAGCATGGTTGTGCTGCTGAGTGTAGTCTTCAATCTTTGATTCTATTGGTTTTGAGTGATCTGCCATGGCCGTTCTGTAGCACCACAACCATGTTGGTATTTGTATTATCACTTTGACTTGAATATTTGTATTTCCTTGGACATCTTTTCTTCAATTGATCTTTGGCCATTAGGTGTAGTTGTGGGAGACTTGGATCTGACTTTGGATCTCTCTAAGAGTAGAGTAACCTTAGGATCACTCATTCTCTCTCTCTTCCATCCAAACGTGGTCCAAATGCCTAAAAGACATGCAAATAATGTCCATAAGTGCATTTTACATGAAATAACATATTAGGAGAAATAACATGTAACCTAACAAGTATATATGTGATTGAAATGCAATATGACACAAGATGAAGCCCTAAAATAGGGATGCAACAAAAGCCATATTCTGGGGAACCCTAAAATGTTAATGTATATCAAAATAATATAAGGACATACTTATATGTAGAACACCTTTAATCACTTTTCTCCACCTTTAAGCACTATGAGTGCTGCAAGCGGCCACTCTAGGCCAAATTTTTACTTTATAATTTTATTTTCACTTTTCAAATTCATAGCTTATCTTTCACATTTTGTAGTTGTCTAGCACGGTACTGAACTCGATTTACCAACTTTGCAGGTACAATGTATGGTGCAGACGCGTAGCACCGACTACACGCAACAGGCACCAGAGGTTCCATTACCAGGACCTGACGACGAGGATGAGTACAATCAAGACCATTTGGAAGAAATAGATTCATAATCTGAAAAAGAAGAAATGGCAGAGGAACAAACAATATGGGAGAAGATCAAGGCTTCTTCTTCATCTGCGTCAAAGGGGCCAATAAAGAAACAGGCTATCAACATTCCAACTTACAAGATTGATCCTGCATTAATCAACTTGGTCAAGTCAAATGCATTCCACGAGCTAAAGAATGAAGAGCCAGTCACTCATATAAGCCAATTCGTGGAGAATTGCGACATGATTAAAATCGACAGATTTCCACAAGAGACGCTCTACTTGAAGCTATTCCCAAGTTCTCTAGCAGGGAACACACGAGAATGGTTGCACAATCTGGATGATGAATATGTGGAATCATTGAACAACATGGTGGAGGTATTCTTTGAAAGGTTCTTCCCGCCCGAGAAGACCAATGACATGATCAGGAAAATCCATAATTTCACCCAGAAGGCAGGAGAGACCTACTCTGAGACCTGGGAAAGGTTTCAGATCATGCTAAGGCGGTGCCCGCATCACGAGCTTGCAAGGAGACATAGGTAAAAATCTTCTATTTTGCTCTCTCCGAGCATGATAGAAGTAACTTAGATTCTGCAGGCTCATGATTCTTTTTGAACAACACAGACACGAGGTGTTGGGAAATCTTGAAAAATATGGCCAAGAAGCAATCCTGGGGCGACAGGGATGCCGTAGAGCATGTTCGAGTAGCAGGGGAGTCAAAGGCAATCAAAGAGCTAAATGAGAAGATGGACCTTCTAGCAAAGAAACTACTTGCAAAAGAAGATACTGAATCCGATGATGAAGCTCAAGTCAAATTCATGCGGCAGCAGCAGGGTTATAGAAATAATGATTACTCATGCAGGAAGGACAAGAAATTCTCATGGAAAGATCCGAACAACTTTTTGCATGACCCCGATGCAAAACCCCAGCCGGTGGCGGAGGATAAGAGCACGGAGTTGCTCAACCTAGTGATAAAGCAAAACCAAGAATTAATGAACACTTTTGGTCAGAAGATCAAGCAACATGGGGAATTTATGAATCAGTTTGGACAGACATTGCAGAGCCATGGGGCTCAGATGAGGACGATAGAGACGTCCATGGCACAAATGGCAGCTGAGATAGCCAATCTGAAGAAGCCAGTGCAGCAAGGTTTTTCGAGTAACACAAACATTCCAGGAGGAAACCAACAGGCGAAGGCCATCTTGCTAAGGAGTGGCAAGAAGATTTTAAACCCCAGAGCCGATGAACCAAGAAAACCCCAAGAAGAAATTGAAGGTGAGGCCACTGAGGAGCTGCCATTACCAGTCACAGGACCAGTTGAGGATATAACAACATATGCCACTACAGAGCCCATTGTTGTTGAGGAAGAGACACAGAAAAGGACATCATATGTGTCGCCGCATCAAAGGGCACATGCCGTCCCGGTCCCATATCTAAATAGTACAAAAGCAAGGAAAGTGGACGCCCAGTTCAAGAAGTTTTTAGACAGTTTCAGGAAGCTCTCAGTCAACATCCCGTTAATAGAGGCAATAGAGCAAATCCCATCTTACGACAAGTTTTTGAAAGACATCATTACTAAGAGTAAAATCCCTGACATAGAGGTTGTAGTTCTCAAAGAGCATGCGAGTGCCTTCATCATGGGCACATTGCCACCTAAGAGGCAGGATCAGGGCTGCTTCAATATCTCCTATTACATTGGAAAGGTGAAGTTTAGTGAAGCGCTATGTGACTCCGGGGCAAGCATAAAATTGATGCCCCTCTCTACATTCAAGAAACTGGGATTAAAAGAGTTGAGGCCGAGCAACATGACAATACAACTCGCAGACAATTCAGTGGTGAAGCCATATGGTATTTGTGAAGATGTATTGGTGAAAGTAGATTGGTTTGTATTTCCAGCAGATTTTGTCATAATGGAGATGCAAGATGAACAAGGCAATGAGTTACTACTCGGACACCCCTTCCAAGCTACATATGACATGATACTTGAGATGGGGAGAGGTCGTTTGACCTTGGGCATCGCTGATGATTGCTTCGAGATGGTCATGCCTTCCAGCATCACGTCATCTAAATCTACGGAGCAATGCCGCATGGCGAAGCATTTTGATCACAACATCTCACTTTGTCTAGGGAAGCCATTTTTAGATATGGCTCATGTATTGACTAAGGTGGAGAAAGGGACATTAGCAGTTGACATCATGGAGCAGACCAAGGTTGTGTCCCATAGCAAAGCTGTGGGTTTTCCCAATGATGAAGAGGAGGACATCCCGCCTTCTACTGAAGATGAGGCAATAGCAAGTTCTATCTTTGATGCATATCCTGAATTACCACTTGAAGCCTACCTGCTTAATATAAAACATGATTGGATGAGGAGCAAGTCACTGCAAGAGTGCGCCAAGATGCTTCAGGTGCTTCCATGTTTTTATGCTAGGTACTATGAAGACCTTGGCGAACTCCCACCACCGCTTCAGTCATCCTTAATCAGCCCGCCAGAGTTGGAATTGAAGCCATTGCCACCGCACTTAAAATACACATTTCTAGTTGAGGAAGAGAAGCTGCCTGTGATTATTTTGGCATATCTGAGTGCCGAGGAGGAAGACCAACTGCTACTTGTGTTGAAGAACCACCGAGGTGCATTCGGGTGGTCAGTCGCAGACATCAAGGGGATCTCCCCTACATTGTGCCAACATAAGATTGGGCTCGAAGAGGGAGCCAAGCCGGTGATTCAGCCACAACGTCGACTAAATCCTAGCATGATGGAGGTTGTCAAGAAGGAGGTGATCAAGCTCCTTTCTGTAGGTATCATCTATGCTATATCTGACTCGATGTGGTGCAGGGATGGTGTCTTACGCAGGTGTGTACCGGAGGTGGAATATGAAAGTGTTCTTCATCATTGCCATACACTACCGACGGGGGGATACCATGCTAGTTCTCGCACGACAGCCAAAGTACTTGAAAGTGGCCTATACTGGCCTACTTTGTTCAGGGATGCTTATGATTTTGTGCGACAATGTGATTCCTGCCAAAGGGCGGGTAACATCTCAAAAAGACAAGAGATTCCCCTCAATGTATTTCAAGAGGTTGAGGTGTTTGACTTGTGGGGTATAGATTTTATGGGACCCTTCGTGTCCTCAAATTCTAATATATACATTCTTTTAGCTGTTGATTATGTATCGAAGTGGGTAGAGGCAATACCCACAAGGACTAATGATGCAGTTGTAGTGTGCAAGTTTGTCAAAGAATATATTTTCTGCAGGTTTGGTGTACCAAGAATGATCATTAGTGATGGTGGTACGCATTTCCAGAATCAAAAATTCGTGGCACTATTGAGAAAGTACGGGGTAAAGCACAACATTGGTACCCCGTACCACCCGTAGACACAAGGGAAAGTGGAGGTCTCCAATCGAGAGATTAAGAAGATCTTGGAGCGTACTGTGGCTGCCACGAGGAAGAATTGGAGTACCCTACTACCGGATGCTTTGTGGGCATACAGGACGGCATATAAGACACCTATAGGCACTACACCTTTTAGGTTGGCTTATGGCCGGGCCTGCCATTTGCCGGTGGAATTGGAACATAAAGCGCATTGGGCACTGAGGAAATTAAATTTGAGCTATGATGAAGCGGGAAAGAAAAGAATGCTTGAACTCAACAAACTAGATGAGCTGCGGATGAATGCATATGAAAGCTCGCGGATCTACAAGGAGCGAACAAAGTTGATTCACGATCACCATATTCAGATGCGCGTCTTCAAGAAAGGAGATCGTGTACTTTTGTTCAACTCCAGGCTGAAGATGCATCCTGGGAAATTGAAATCCCAATGGAGTGGACCATTAACCATAGAAGAGGTCCGGCCACATGGTGCAATCACGGTGCGGGATGGCGAGACAACATTCCTGGTCAACGGACAATGATTGAAATTGTACTTTGGTGAATATTACACAAGGAAAGTGAATGAGGTAAAACTCATTACACTTCCATATGCATGAGGAGCTTAATGTCGTCTAGCCTAAGATGTTAAATAAGGGCGCTTGTTGGGAGGCAACCCAGCCATCAGTAGTTTAGTTTAGTTTCTTTCACAATTGTACTTTGATTTGATTTGAGTTTGTTTTTAGTGTAAAAAAGGTACCGTGATCATTTGCTTTATGTGCAGGACTGAGGCAGAGTCGATACCATCGACCCTTGTGTCGATGGTATCGAGTTGGGTATAGGTTGGCGACTGTAGAAATCGCTCTGCGTCGATACCATCGACGACCTCGTCGATGGTATCGACTCACCAATAGGTTGATTGCAAAGTCAAGGTCGATAGTATCGACATGCAAGTCGATACCATCGAGATCTCTGAAGATTTTCAGAAGAAATCGTCTCAGTGAAGTTGATACCATCGATGGGTCTGTCGATGGTATCGACCCAGTTACAGGCAGAAAGCGGCGGCCGGGCCTCGCGAGGGTGTTGCCCTAACCAGAAGTCGATACTATCGACTTGCATCGATAGTATCGACACGACACGTCACCGATCCGTGAGAGGATAATAACAGCGATCGCTGCATCGAGAGAGTCGATCCGTGGGACGGGTCGATACCATCGACACCTATCGATAGTTTCGACAAGTCATCGATCCGGACCCCCACATCAAGCCATCGACGACCGTCGATACCAGCAGCGGACGGATTGTTCTACTTGAGTCAATACCATCGACTCGTGTCGATGGTATCGACGGGCATATAGCTGCGCCGATTACAGTTATTTAAGTGATGGATTGTCGTCATATGACGTCACAACTTCAGAGCAATCCTTCTCCACTTGTGCTGTGCATCTTTGTGAGCAATCAGAGCCGGGCTACGAGCATCGACGACGTGCGTTCTTCACCGAGCCTTCATCAAGCGGAGATTGTCTTCTCCGACCTTCTCCGAGCTCCATCTTCTGATCCTTCTTCTTCGACAATGGTGCACACCGCCGGTGCATCGTCTTCACGCGCAACACCGATGGAGATCCCGGTGTTTGTTCCTCCACCAACTGCTTCCATTCCACGTCTGTGGATTGTTCATCCTTCTGTGGAGGTTTGGATGATCTACGAGGAGATAATGAAAAGAAAGATCGAGCCGACCCATTACGTCGACCGCAATATGATACATAATATGGGGTTCAACGCTAATCTAGCCTACGTGCTTAAGGGACAAGAACAACATACGGGCAGGAGGCCCGATGAGATGGAATTCCATGCCGATGGCCAGCCGTTCTTCGGTGAATGGCCGACATACAAGGAGCTGGTGGCAGAATTCATGGCATCGCTGGATATATGCGTCGTGCCGAATGACGTCATTGCCACTGACCGTGAATGGATCAACGGCCGTGTTTCTTTCCAGCTATATGACAATGATTACACTCTCACCCTCAAGCAGTTCAACTCCATCTACAACTGGAATCACGGGCGAGAGCAGTATCGGCGACCAGATAACATGACTGACTATGATGCTATCTTCGCCGAGCTAGTAATTATTCCGCCGGGAAAAGCTGTGAGCTACCACAACGCGGCGGTGGTGGATTTTGAGCATCCGTTCGGGCGAGTTCTTCATCACATGTTGTGCACCACTCTCTTTGCTCGTGGTGACCTGTTTCTTAGCAAGTTTCAAGAGACAAACCTGTTTTTCCTGCACAAGCTACTGAAGCGCCAAGAATGCAATTGGGGCGCGTTTTTCTTAACGCGCATTTTGGCGGTAAAGAGGAGTACGCGGAAGGTGCCAATTCATTTTGGAGGACTCATCACACCGTTGGCCTCCTACCTGGGGTTGAATTTCTCACAGCTGACTCCTCTCTCCAACAGGAGCAAAGTGAATTTGCAACACCTTCACCATTCCAACCTCATTCTTCTTCGTGACAGCTTGGCATATGCACACTGCCATGTCAACCAAGCATATCAGGAGTGTTCACTCCCAGACCCCATCTTCCATATTGAAGGTGCTCAGCATTTCTGATGGCTAATCATAGCCATTGCTGATTCAGATGAGGACGGCAGCAATGATGACAACGATAATGATGGCGATGAGGCTGAAGAGCAAGAGGAGGCCTTCACTCCTCTTCACGCATGGGTGGCACCTAGGAAGCGTCCTCTCATGCATCTGGGTGCATCTTCTTCTTATCAACCTCCACCACCACAGCCACCACATCCCTCGCAACAAAGCGAGGACGTTTACTCTATGCAAGGAATGTATGCTATGCTGTAGGATATTCAGCAGACGCAACAACACCACACCGCAGCATATGCCGATATTCATGATACAACGAACCAGTTTCTTGACAACTAGAGGGCAATTTTTGAAAATGAGCGCCTCCTCCTCGAAAACCAACAACACATTCACGACAGGTTGCATAGGATGGAGATGCAGCAGCAGCCCTTCTATGATCATTACTGGAGCCATAATTACTTTGGGGGGTATCCACAACCTCCACCCATTCCTCAGTATGATCCGAGCTTTCAGGGGCAGTACCCATCTTGGGACCCCACAGCCCCACAGTACCCGCCTCCGCCAGAAGAGTGATCGGTATCTCTGTTCCAACCTTTAAGATTGTTTTTGACTATGAGGCCATAGTCGAATTCAAGCTTAAGGGGGGAGTTGGAACAACTCTATCTTTTATTTTCTCAGTTTTTAGTTTTATTGTTTTTGTTCTTGTCATTTATTTCTTGCAATCTTAGTTTGTTTGTAGGATCCACACTCTATCTAGTGTAATTTTGGATGTCTTAAGTCATGTGTCATCTCAATTTCTTATACATGGGAATTAAGGGAAAACTTAAATTTTTTTTAGTGCTTTGCAAGCTTGTGTTGTTCAACTTTGAGCACATAACTTAAGAAAATGATTGGGTTTGTCAACTCTAAAATAGAAAATCACAACTGTATATTCCTATGATTCATGAAAATTGGACGGAATTGGTTGTGTGAGCCTAAACTGACCAAATGATAATGAGACCTTAATTTGAAGTAAGAGAGAGACACCTCTTAATTGTTACACAGGTCAATAAGGAGGGACATATAATAATTTTCAAAGGTTCAGTCGATTAGTCTTGTGATCTAGCCACCTCATTGTTTTCCATACTCCACCATAAAAATTGGAAGTACATTATGGTTTTAATCTCCTTGATTGCATTTCATGTAGATAGGACTTGCATTGCAACTTTTGTCACAGATTTTGCATGAAAAAAAAAACAAGTGCATGTCATTTAGATGCATCATGTATCATTTTGTAGTTGCATTCATTTTTTTAATGCATTTAGATCACATCATGTATCTTTTTTCTTCTGAAACATTAAAGGTGATAAACTTGTTCCATACCTTCTGAATGTTGCAAGTATACAGTTATGCAACAAGAAGTGAGCCCGACAAATAATTCATTGTCATTATTGGATATAAGGGCCTTAAAAAAAAGAAAAAAAAGAGAAGAAAAATATGAAAATGAAAAAAAAAGAATTGAGAAGTAAAGAGGAATAAGAGGGAGAAAGGAACATGCTTTTCACTGCATATAATGAAGAATAAGAACATGATGTTGTTCTCTTAGATATTCCATCTCACCTTGAGACGGAATGAAAGTGCATGCATCATTCCACCCCAAATGTAGGCATTAGGGCAATTACACTTGCATAAGCATCATTTAGGTCATTTTGGCTTTGTGCATGTTGAAACCGTATAATGGTTCCATTTCTTCCATGAGCCACCCATTCCATCCACCCATTGCTCGAATTGGTAGGCCACCGTGATTTTCTCCTCACTCATGAATATCAGGAGAGTTGCTTCCATGTACATGGTAGTTAGGGCGAGCAACGTAGAATAGGAGATCACAAGAAGCACTGAGTCTGAACCGACAAATTTTATTATGCTAACTGCCTTATATGATAGTGTTCATCAATTTTGAGGTAGATATATTTTATGGATGATTATTATCGCCTATAGGGTAATTATCATTATGTGGTTAGCAAGGGCCGGTTTGTGAATGTCCGGTGGGGATCATTTGGTGATGTTTGTTGTGGTGATCTATTCTTTAGTTGACCCTCACAATTCTATTCTAAGGTTTTGTTGCTCGAGGGCGAGCAATGTTAAAGCTTAGGGGAGTTTGATGCGATGATTTGGAGTCACATTAATAGACATATTTTACTTGTGTTTTATGCAGTTATTGGTCATTTTGGTGGTTAATATTCCATGATTCATTTACTTTGGTCTATGATCTTTCTCAGTGTCAAATCTCCCTTATTTTAGTGTTTTGAGCATAAATGATTACAATAATATGTTTTATTTAGGCTTATGTGGTTTTGCGTTGTAATTTCAGGAAAACAAGTATTTGCTACTGTCGATACCATCGACACAAACATAGGTTGCCAGCCGCAAGGAGCAGCACAGAGTCGATACCATCGACACGGAAGTCGATGGTAGCGACGAACCATTAGGTTGCAGGCGGGAGGACAGTCGATAGTATCGACCCCAGAGTTTCAGCGACGGAAAAAGACAAAAGCAACACCTAAGAGAGTCGATACCATCGACCCTCATCGATGGTATCGAGTTAGCATCAGTCGCGACAGAGAAAAGAAAAGAAGACCAGCTGATACCGTGCAAGGTCGATACTATCGACTCGCGTCGACAGTATCGACACCGTAAGATACAAGTTTGCTTCAGATCGATCTAAATCAAACGGCTGTGATATTTTGATGACCTAACTCAGTGATTATACCTAATGACGGCAGCCAAGAGCAATTAATCACGTCATTATCCACTGCACACGTCCCGAGAAGGTGTGGAGAGAAGGACGGAGCCCAGAAGCACGCCCCAGTCATTCCGGACGCCGAAGAAGACGTTTTCCACAGCTGAAAGGCCGGAGATCGTGCATTCTACGCCAAGGACCGCTTAGATCTTCTCCGTTTAGGGGTTTCACCACTCAATCACGTTTTTCTCCAAGTTTCCCCTTTTCTCTACCATGTTTTGCTCTAAGATGAACATGCGGGGCTAATCCCCTTTATCTTTAGGACCGGGAGTAGCTCGGGGAAGCATTGTATGACATTTTTATCATAGTAATTCATCATTTATCTCTTAAATCCGTCGTATAATTTCATTTTCTCAATTATATTGTTATGCTTGATCACCATAATAATAATGTAATGCCCTTAATTACTTTGAAAGAAGAATTAATGGTTGAAAAGAGACGAAATTCACATTAATTGACAAATCCCTTGAACAAGGTGGTGTAAGGTTAATGGTGGATACCTAGAGGTTGATTCTAATGCACCTAGTTTAGGGTATAGGTTACTACGACGGTGGAACCGACCTAGACATAGGTAGTGAATTGTACCATGACAGTGGGCAATTCTGATTACAGGCCACTACCCGGATAGTGAGATAAATCTGAATTGCTATATACAAAACTCATATAACAAAAACCCGCAGTGAAACCGCAATCTGAAAGATCTCCACTTGAATTGATTAAACTAAACCTTTATTTGATTGTTTTGTTTTGTTTTATTTCATTTTCTTTTAATTTTACAACAACTTCCAACCTTTTAGCCAGTCTAGTTGATTGCAAGTAGTTAGTAGTAGTCTCCGATAATTTAGTGTCCCTGAGTTTGACTCGTGCCTCACAAAGGCCTATATTACATTGACGCGTACACTTGCGTTTGACTCACGGTAAAATTGTGTCAGCTGGTGCAAGGGTGGCACAACCATGGTTGTTATGACCCACTCCCTGATTATCTAATAAATATCTTGAATTACGTGAAAACATCTCAATTAGTGTTGAGTATCAAATTAAACATCATGGATAATCAAAATAAGTTAATATGTGAATTAATAGTTAAGTTTGAATCACCTGAGGCGACTAATGATATTAATGTTGATTAATTAGTCAATTAAGTTGAATCAAGTAATCACAGTTGTAATTAGAGTTTTGATCCAGTGAAATAGTCTTTTTAGCATGTTTTGCACTTTGAGGTTATAGAGAATTCCGAGCTTAAACCTTTGCAAGAAAAATCAGTTGAATCGGACCTCTGAGGCGATACTTATACCATTTTTAGTTTCCTTGGACCTATAGTGCAATTTTTCCAAATTAGCCTTTTATTTAACCCTTCATTTCCTCGCTTATCTATTGTCATCTTCTTCCCGATTAAAACAAGTAACCGACTGTTGAGCGGCGCCCAACAGGGGCAAATCGGCCGCGCTTTGGCTGGTCTTGGGCAGGCGATTTCTT
Source organism: Alisma plantago-aquatica (assembly GCA_963693085.1). Classification (NCBI taxonomy): domain Eukaryota; kingdom Viridiplantae; phylum Streptophyta; class Magnoliopsida; order Alismatales; family Alismataceae; genus Alisma; species Alisma plantago-aquatica. The sequence continues at coordinate 1,959,485,303 of OY856409.1, read as the reverse complement.
TGCCCTTAGCCTCGCTTTGGCTACGCCTCTTTCTCCTCTACCTTCTCCTTCTTCTACCTCTCTTATTCCTCCATTCTTTCTCATTTGCTACTCCGCCCTAGCAGGTGCCCGACCTGCAGCAAGGAGCTGCGGCTGCACAACAGCCGGGAGGCCAGCTAGGAGCCACCTTGAGCACGACCATCAACACCGAACACCGCCCTTGATTACGGCCGTGAGCACGAAGCACAAATACGAAGCCAAAAAGCCACGATCAGCACCCAACTGAGCTCAATTCCAACCTGTACCATTGCAACATGTTCGTTTTAGTTTCCAGTCAGTGCGTCGTTCGGCCGAATTGCATATGATTCGGCCGAGTTCCTTTATTAGGATTAGCAATCAGTGTTTTGGTCGGCCGAATTGGGTGTGATTCGGCCGAGTTTCTCTTTATAGGAAATCGATCAGGGTTTGGATCGGCCGAGTTGCGGGTGGATAGGCCGAGTTGTCAGCCGATCGGCCGAGTTCCCAGTTTGGATCGGCCAAGTTCCATTAGAGTGAGTAGTAGTTCATTCAGTAATCATTATCCAATTCAATTTAAATGTTTAATTGTTTCTGTATCAGTTAGTATAACCTCTAAACAGTGTAGTACATACAATAGAGTATGTTAGTTTCATTAGAACTTGAAATACCTAATATGCTTAGTGGAATGGATGAAATTTCCTGTATTAGACTTGCAATGTATTTGCTGATTTAAAAATAGATGTTTAGCATCAAAAGTGGATAAATGATACTGAATCATGTTTAATGATGATAAAGGATATATATTTGCTTCATGTGTTATTCAGATTGTTCAATATGCATTAAATGTGATATTCCTGTTTAAATGTTTATTTCTTAATCAGTTAATAGACCTAGGTGCCCTAACACCGTAGAACCCCTAAGAGGTATCTGCAACTTAGGGGTGAAACTCGTGTTGCAACATCATCCGTGCTTGTGTCACGGACAAACGAGGAAAGAGAGGCAGTGTCCAACAATAACGCGTGCGGAGTCACGGTGGCACTGGAGGAAAATGGGGGTTATTCAACATTAATCCGTGCGGAGTCACGGTGGTAACCCCGTGAGACTCTCCGCCTGTGTACTCAGGTTAGAGGAGGAGTCTAGAGCACTCGGAGTAGTGCATTGAGGCCGGAGAGCCTGTAGGCCGGAGAGCCTGTGGTCCTGTGGCAGAGCAGGGCTGGCGTCAGACTTAGCATTTCCCGGGTGTGTCGCTAAGTCTTGTACGGTGGGACCGTAGCATGAACTTGCTGTGGATCTTTATATGCAGAGTACACTACATATATTTAGGGCATAATAATAATAAAATGAATAAATAATCATGTAGGTTCATAGTAAATTTATATAACTGTTTATTTACCTGAATTACATGTTGATGCTTTGTAATGTGATTATAAGCTGTATATTTGCTATGTCAAAAGAACTGCCCTGTTTGAACTGCTTATATGTTTATTTTCAATGTATAAATCTGATGAGTTGTTTAGTGATAGCTAAGTGAAATGCTATTCACTGAGCGAGTAGGCTCATACCTCTACTCAAAACATTTTCAAGTTATCATCAGCAGCAGGAAAATCTGAAGGATCGTTTCCTCATAACGCTTAGTCAGTAGAAGGTTTACAGTTAGTCTAGTTAGAGGTCTCTTAGTCCTTTCCCCTCGATCTTCGGGACAAGGTGTGAGTGAGAGAGAGAACATGTACAAGATGTAAATTGTCTGTTATACTTTATTTTATGTCAAACAATGTAAAATGTTGTAGTCCCTGTTTATATTGCTAGTCATTTAATAAAGATGCTTCCGCAGTTTGTTTAGTTTCATTTTACAGCAGAAACTAGATTTTTCTGTTAATGACTTTAAAATGTTTTGAATAGTAAAGAGTGGTTGGATTTTGTGTAAATCCCATCCTGTCGCGTCCTAATCTCATGGTTTGTGGTTAATGAGAGATTGGGGCGTGACAACTTTTGGTATCAGAGCTTTGGTTTGAGTACGTAGTTACTCAAGGTCAGGGGACGATAAGAGACCAATAGGATTAAGGTTTAGGAGTCTTCCTTCTATATGTAATTTTCTAACAGGAAGTGTTCTGTTATACTATTGCAGATAGAAGGAAGAGGATGTGGTCACGAGAATCAAGTAATGAGTTTAAGTTGAGTCGATAAGAATCATTAAGGTCAAAAGATAAGGTTATAAGTAAGGTGAATAATTAATGATGTGTTTTAGCTCTGGAAGGTCTGAGTGTTTAGATACCCTGGCCAGGTGTCTGAATACTTAGATTGACAAGTATCAAGCTACTCTGTTTGTTCTTCTCTGGATGCCCTGGCCAGGTATGCAGAGGAAGGATAGGCTAGAGAGAAAACCCTAGAAATCTTAGGGTTAAGAGATCAGAAATTAATAAAGGAATAAGAGATTACATATAAGATGTGATTCAACTCTTGTTTATTATTTCTTATTTGATTTAAAGATCACTAGAAATGCTTTTATATGCATAAAATTAGAATTTTCAGTTTGTAAAGCAAATAAGATTCTTTTATGTTGTTGTGCCATGAAGTGAATTGTTTAATGTTTGTTTCCTTTGTATTAAAGTAGACCCGAAATTATGTTTAATTGAGTTTGCCCTAAGTGGATATTCTTTCCACATGTTTACGATTAATAGGAGTTGATTAATCTCGAGTAGCTCTTGGCTTCAGGACTACAGGTTCGGCCTGGTCCGGCTGGCAGGATGCGTTACTGGGATCTAATGACTCCTATTAACGGTAAAATAAGAATAGACTCTGGTAGAATTAGATCTGTAACATAGTGAGAATGTATATACATTAGGATGTTTTAACTATGATAAGAAGTCTAAATGTTCTTTTTTCTTGAGAATTAGGGTTTGATAAACATAAACCCTAATCGGCCCAAAAAAATAGGATTTTAATGATACATGAATACATAATTTGATAAGTAGAATGTCTCACTAAATGATTTTTAGTATTTTATGTGTAACTCTGATTTGTCTAAAATTGGGATATGAGTTGGATATATATAATGTGAACAACATTAGAAAATATCAGAATTTGTGAAGAATGTTCTGACCTGTTCATCGGCCGAGTTCCCAACTCGACCGATCACATTTTCTGAATAATATAGCAGTGTGGTAATTGAATTGTATCTTTTTATTGGTATATCCGATTGATTTCAAATTTTAACTGTGCTTGAAAAAATACAATTTTAGACACTCTGTAAAATTGGCCTAATTTTTGGATGACTTTCGACCTCTACAGTAAGGGTGTCGGCCGAGTTTGTAACTCAGCCGAACCTGCTGCAGACTGCAATATAGCAGTTCACTATTCGATTTTTAATTAATTATTGGTAACTTGAAATGATCTGAAATTTTTACTGCAGGTCTGAAACTTCATTAGGAACAACATATAAATTTTTGCAGAATTTTTGGAGCTTCTGTTAGCTGTTTAATAAGCGAATTACAGAAACTATTATGAAAACTAAATTTTCAGCCATATGAATAAAGTTGAGTGTTGGGTTAATATGTTATTGACCCAAGCAACTCAATTTGATCTATATGATCGATCACACATACACACAATAATGCTATGTTATTAATAAAGGATCAAACCTTAGAATGATTAAAGTTGTAGTAGTTTAAGGGATATCATTAGTGATGTAACCTCGAATACTAGTGTCTTTGTAAAATAAGATCTTGAGATATGTTCTATGAAAAGTAAACTGGCTTTGATGGTGACCTAGGGTTTAAGGGTAGTTAATCTAAACGGTACATGAACAACATGAAATGACTTAGAGGCAAGAGTAAAACATAAACCTAAAATGTAATTATAAGAAAGTAGCATAGAAAGCGGAGTATTATCCGATATATGACCTGAAGATAGTTGATGTAGTTCATGTTTTTAAGACATGGTGTCATTATCTTTATGATGTGACAATAGATTATCACCCTGGTAAGAAGAATGTGGTGAATAATGCTTCCAGCAGAAAGTCAAGTTCAACAACTAATAAATTCTCCATGACGGGTTTCAATAGAGACCTGTTAGTAGAAATGTGGAAGTTGAACTTAGGCTTAGGGGTGACAACACAAAGTGATTTGATTGTATAGATGTAAGTTAAGCCTACTTCTTATGATCAAATCAAGGAACTACAATAGGGTGATAGTGAGATAAACCAGACCATGCATGATATGATGGGAGGAAAAGAGCCTAGAATTTAAGTTTTTAAATGATAAGATGTTGTATTAGCATGACATGTTGTGTGTACCTCGAGATAGTGTAAATTTCTTTTAAAGGGAAAAGGCTGAAAGAAAAGATTCTTATGGAAGTGTATGTATTGATGTATGCTATGCTTTCAGGAAACACTAAGATGTATATGAATCTCAAGAAGTTGAAATGGATGGTCAGATATACAGAAGGATGTAGCTGAGTACGTGGTTAGAAGTAGTATGTGCCAGTAGGTTAAGGTTGAACCCTAGAAATCTACAGCTACCTTGTAATCTTTTTCTATGCCTGAATGAGAATGGGAATTTATCACAATGGATTTTGTGGTAAGATTACCCAGGACACCTAGAGGTTGTGATTTGATATGAATGATTGTGGATAGACTAATTTAGTCTGCTCACTTTCTTCATATTAAGTCGACCTTTGATGTCTCGAGACTTGACTAAGATATACATGGATAAAATAATTAGGTTGCTTGGTAATCTAGTTTCAATCATATCATATTGAGATTCTAAATTCACATTTAGGATTGTAGAAACAGTTGCATTGTGCTTCGGGCACAAAGTTAATATTCAATATAACCTTTTCATCTGCAAACGGATGGCCAGTCTGAGAGAACCATTCAGACTCTTGAGGACATGCTGAGAGCATGTGTTTTGCTTTTCAGTGGAAGTAACAATGAATATTTAAGTCTTATACAAGTTGCCTTATGTGAATGTTGAGTTTAAAAATTCACAACTGATTAATGGTACAGTTTGAGTATGAACCCAGAAAACACAGATTTAGTAAACCATTAGGTGCATGATTTCAAGATAGTAAGATAGCATTAAAATATGCAAATAAATCTAGTTGCATGTTTCTTGTTATGTTAATGTGTATGACTTAACATTTACATGAATTGGCACATTTCTCTAAGATATTATCAGAAATTCTCAAGTACCATTAAATTTTTTTGTTATGATATGAAAATAACTCTTAATTGAGTTATGTGATGCATAAACCAGGAATTTGGTTAATATGCACGTACTTCGAGAAATTTCAGATAATGGATAAAAAAATTACAGATGGTTTCTTATAAGTGGAGTAAATTACTCTTATTGGTGTAATAAGATGTTCAATTACATAAATTCAGTATGTATGTGCCAAAATTGATTTGAGTTTGGAATATTTATGAATTTTTTAATCTGTCTGCATGCATGATATAAACATTACTCAGTAATTACAATGATTTGAAATATACTGCTTTGCCAGTTGCAGAATGATACCGTATTGTGATTTGAATTGCAATCAAACAGATGAGATAATGGAAACCCTAAGAATAGGGTGTTGCCATGTGATTAATGAATGAGATAACCCTAAGAGTAGGGTGTTGGCATGTGATGAATGAACAAGGCAAATGAAACCCTAAGGATAGGGTGTACGATGAATCAAGTATCTTGATATCAAATTTTCATTATGAGATGTGATGATGTTTAATAGTTAAATTGCATGATTTTATTTTAGTACCAAATAGACATGCATTCTGTTTATTGAAGAATTTTCGTTTGTTTGCATGAATAGTATAATAATTTCTTGGTAGTTACCATAAATTGAGATACTGTTATAATAGTTCTGGAAGGACAATGTTTTGTGGATTGATTTGGAATCAGATCAGATATGTCCTAGGTTAAGGGACCTATGCAGATGATTGATCAGAGGATCAAGAAAACTCACGAATTGTGAGATACCATTAGTGATAGTTTTGTGGAGAAATCTTAACCTAGAGGGAGCTACGTAGGAATACGAGTCAGAAATGAGTAACACGTTTCCTTTCTCTTTTAGGAATTTCAGGACGAAATTCTTTTAAGGGGAAAAGGTTGTTATGACCCACTCCCTGATTATCTAATAAATATCTTGAATTACGTGAAAACATCTCAATTAGTGTTGAGTATCAAATTAAACATCATGGATAATCAAAATAAGTTAATATGTGAATTAATAGTTAAGTTTGAATCACCTGAGGCGACTAATGATATTAATGTTGATTAATTAGTCAATTAAGTTGAATCAAGTAATCACAGTTGTAATTAGAGTTTTGATCCAGTGAAATAGTCTTTTTAGCATGTTTTGCACTTTGAGGTTATAGAGAATTCCGAGCTTAAATCGTTGCAAGAAAAATCAGTTGAATCGGACCTCTGAGGCGATACTTATACCATTTTTAGTTTCCTTGGACCTATAGTGCAATTTTTCCAAATTAGCCTTTTATTTAACCCTTCATTTCCTCGCTTATCTATTATCATCTTCTTCCCGATTAAAACAAGTAACCGACTGTTGAGCGGCGCCCAACAGGGGAAAATCGGCCGCGCTTTGGCTGGTCTTGGGCGGGCGATTTCTTTGCCCTTAGCCTCGCTTTGGCTATGCCTCTTTCTCCTCTACCTTCTCCTTCTTCTACCTCTCTTATTCCTCCATTCTTTCTCCTCTGCTACTCCGCCCTAGCAGGTGCCCGACCTGCAGCAAGGAGCTGCGGCTGCACAACAGCCGGGAGGCCAGCTAGGAGCCACCTTGAGCACGACCATCAACACCGAACACCGCCCTTGATTACGGCCGTGAGCACGAAGCACAAATCCGAAGCCAAAAAGCCACAATCAGCACCCAACTGAGCTCAATTCCAACCTGTACCATTGCAACATGTTCGTTTTAGTTTCCAGTCAGTGCGTCGTTCGGCCGAATTGCATATGATTCGGCCAAGTTCCTTTATTAGGATTAGCAATCAATGTTTTGGTCGGCCGAATTGGGTGTGATTCGGCCGAGTTTCTCTTTATGGGAAATCGATCAGGGTTTGGATCGGCCGAGTTGCGGGTGGATCGGCCGAGTTGTCAACCGATCGGCCGAGTTCCCAGTTTGGATCGGCCGAGTTCCATTAGAGTGAGTTGTAGTTCATTCAGTAATCATTATCCAACTCAATTTAAATGTTTAATTGTTTCTGTATCAGTTAGTATAACCTCTAAACAGTGTAGTACATACAATAGAGTATGTTAGTTTCATTGGAACTTGAAATACCTAATATGCTGTGTGGAATGGATGAAATTTCTTGTATTAGACTTGCAATGTATTTGCTGATTTAAAAATAGATGTTTAGCATCAAAAGTGGATAAATGAAACTGAATCATGTTTAATGATGATAAAGGATATATATTTGCTTCATGTGTTATTCAGATTGTTCAATATGCATTAAATGTGATATTCCTGTTTAAATGTTTATTTGTTAATCAGTTAATAGACCTAGGTGCCCTAACACCGTAGAACCCCTAAGAGGTATCTGCAACTTAGGGGTGAAACTCGTGTTGCAACATCATCCGTGCTTGTGTCACAGACAAACGAAGAAAGAGAGGCAGTGTCCAACAATAACGCGTGCGGAGTCACGGTGGCACTGGAGGAAAATGGGGGTTATTCAACATTAATCCGTGCGGAGTCACGATGGTAACCCCGTGAGACTCTCCGCCTGTGTACTCAGGTTAGAGGAGGAGTCTAGAGCACTCGGAGTAGTGCATTGAGGCCGGAGAGCCTGTAGGCCGGAGAGCCTGTGGTCCTGTGGCAGAGCAGGGCTGGCGTCAGACTTAGCATTTCCCGGGTGTGTCGCTAAGTCTTGTACTGTGGGACCGTAGCATGAACTTGCTGCGGATCTTTATATGCAGAGTACACTGCATATATTTAGGGCATAATAATAATAAAATGAATAAATAATCATGTAGGTTCACAGTAAATTTATATAACTGTTTATTTACCTGAATTACCTGTTGATGCTTTGTAATGTGATTATAAGCTGTATATTTGCTATGTCAAAAGAACTGCCCTGTTTGAACTGCTTATATGTTTATTTTCAATGTATAAATCTGATGAGTTGTTTAGTGATAGCTAAGTGAAATGCTATTCAATGAGCGAGTAGGCTCATACCTCTACTCAAAACATTTTTAGGTTATCATCAGCAGCAGGAAAATCTGAAGGATCGTTTCCTCATAACGCTTAGTCAGTAGAAGGTTTACAGTTAGTCTAGTTAGAGGTCTCTTAGTCCTTTCCCCTCGATCTTCGGGACAAGGTGTGAGTGAGAGAGAGAACATGTACAAGATGTAAATTGTCTGTTATACTTTATTTTATGTCAAACAATGTAAAATGCTGTAGTCCCTGTTTATATTGCTAGTCATTTAATAAAGATGCTTCCGTAGTTTGTTTAGTTTCATTTTACAGCAGAAACCAGATTTTTCTGTTAATGACTTTAAAATGTTTTGAATAGTAAAGAGTGGTTGGCTTTTGTGTAAATCCCATCCTGTCGCGTCCTAATCTCATGGTTTGTGGTTAATGAGAGATTGGGGCGTGACAATGGTGGTCACCAAAACTATGGTGGCTTGGAGGAAGGTTCTCATTCTCTGCTCCATGGTCATTATGGATTGGCTGCTACATGGCCATGCAAGGTGGAACGACCATTATATAGTCTTTTGTCGTGACCATGCTAGGTAGCATGGTTGTGCTGCTGAGTGTAGTCTTCAATCTTTGATTCTATTAGTTTTGAGTGATCTGCCATGGCCGTTCTGTAGCACCACAACCATATTGGTATTTATATTATCACTTTGACTTGAATATTTGTATTTCCTTGGACATCTTTTTTTCAATTGATCTTTGGATATTAGGTGTACTTGTGGGAGCCTTGGATTTGACTTTGGATCTCTCTAAGGGTAGAGTAACCTTAGGATCACTCATTCTCTCTCTCTTCCATCCAAACGTGGTCCAAATGCCTAAAAGACATGAAAATAATGTCCTTAAGTGCATTTTACATGAAATAACATATTAGGAGAAATAACATGTTACCTAACAAGTATATGTGTGATTGAAATGCAATATGACACAAGATGAAGCCCTAAAATAGGGATGCAACAAAAGCCATATTCTGGGGAACCCAAAAATGTTAATGTATATTAAAATAATATAAGGACGTACTTATATGTAGAACACCACCTTTATCAAGGCCTCAAACATATCATATTCATTTAATTAGGATTTATCCTTCACCAAAAAAATATAGCCTAATGTAGGATTTATATATCATAAATATGATACACATTCAAGGTTAATGTAGAGTTCATAACTTGTAAATATAATCCAAATATCATTAATTGTTTATCATTATACTACAAGTATCAACAAGATCATTATTCAACATATCAAAATATCCAACCATCAAAATACTAGAATTTCACAAGAAAAACTGAAGGTTTTAAAAATAAACCAAGGGCAAGGTGTCGCTTATCCTTGGATAGTATCTGTGGCATGTAAAATGGATACTAAAATCATAGATAATGAGATGGGGAAGCGAGTCCATTATGGTGTCTTACACACATGATCCCATAATGGAGATCTAAAATTGTTGAGTGTACCATCTGGTGTATGTTCGCAATACATGTATTGATATTGTCATTGTTGGTAGTATGCCCTAAGATCCATTTGAAATGGCACACTTTGTAGTTGATTTTATTATTAATAAGGAAATTCTAATTATTATGTTTCTTCACTATGATAATGAATAAATTTTAATAATGTCCTATTAATGAATAATAAGCAACATGTGATTTTGGGTTGAAAACTTGAACATGAGATCATGTATACGCCAAGAGTATCCAACATTGTCTAGGTTCTTAGTAAGATACTATGACGGAAATAAAGAAAAAAAATAATACAGTAAAACTAGTATGGGTGATGACGGATGACTACATCTCATTCATTATATTAATTAATATCTAATAAAACACAAAGGAACTTGTAATTAACAAGTGTACATGGAAGAATCCCCATGAATATGCTACATGGAAGCTGTAAATGGCAGTCAGAATTTTATCTCATGTGAAAATGGTGATTTTTGTACTTAGACCTAAAGTCACTACAATGATTAAATGTTGTACATTGTACTTTAACAATGGTCAACCTAACTATTTCTATATAGGTAATAATTCGGCACACTATGACACATGTGGATTATTTTGAGAGATACATATGGAATTGCTCCCTCTTATTGGAGAAATATCTTGACCACTTTTTGAGTGAGACTATGAAATACATGGCCATTCTCATGTGAATAAATATATGATATTGAGATCATATGTATCTCAACTATTCTACTGTAGATCAAATAAAAAAGATTGAAGATTAAGAGGATACATTTTGTTGCCTCAGGTTGAGTCTGGATATTGAATACAAAGGAAATATATGATAACTATAATGCCGGTCACAATACTAGTTTAATTTCTTCTCCAACTTCTCCATTACTTAGGTGGAAATAAAATCTTGGTATATATCAATCATTGTCTGCCAAGTCATAATATAGTTACAGACATCACTACTAATGTAATTTGAAACCAATGGAATCACACACATAGGATGCACACAAAAGTGGAGTATAATAGTGGACACAAGATTAAATGGTTACTAAAAGGTGTAGGTAATCAATTATACCATTCTTGGGCTGACTCAAAGCTCAGTCATCCAATTAGAAATTCTAGTCACCTAACTAGGTAGATCAGTCAATTGATTGGATTGTCTAATTGATAGAGTAGGCCAAGATCCACCCAACCAATTGACTAGACAACCCAATCACCTAACTAGATAATGTCAACCACTTTATTGACTCACGTGTCTACTTGTGCAACTAGATTGGATTGATGGATCAGCAGTTTGGATCCAAAATGTTTTGACCAATTCCTATCACTTAAATGGTTTCCCAAGTTAGGTCATTATAAAGCATCTCGACTTGACCTGTTGCCCGACTAGACAAAGCCAGTCGATCATCTGGTTTTCTGCCAGCTTGCTTCTAAAAAGTGGTAATTATCTTTTATTTCCTAGTAAATACTCATGATTCCTTATCTCTCCTACATAAAGGGACATGGTGGTCAGAATTTTTCTTACCCCTTTTGACACATGAAACCTTGAAGTTATTACCCACAAGAACATATAGAGAAGGAGATATTGTGTAATGGTAGAAGTTTCCAATAGAAAAGCTACTCATTCCACTGGCTATTACAGCATAATGTGGAGTTCCCATTCATCTATGTCGGTGATATACAAACATGGACACATTGGTAGCTACATTGGGGAACATCAACGACATCTTCTTGTATGTGTATTCTCGTGAGAATCATCACTATTTCTACTCTGTGAGAAAGGTATACCTCACATTCCTTCTTTCCTAATATATCTATATTGATTAGATCTGCTCATGTGAACATGTATTTATAATTTTATTATTACTTCTTTTATGTCTACCACCTCCATGGATACTTGTAGTGGTATCAAAGCCATCTCAATCTACAATATACAAGGATCTAGAATCGATGTGATCAAATTTGGTTTTATGTTGCTGTGTCATTCACATGATGTGAATGATTAAATGTTAATATGCATAACATGTTAATTACACAAACATTGCAATATAAAATTTTGATGTGTGGGACTAGGTCAACTATTGAAAAATGTGATTTTACCTAGTGTGCAAAAGAAAAATCATGTAGACCTTTAGTGTTTCCCCTGGGACTTTGAGAGCGGCAACATCCCCTCAGCTTCTGGCCATTAATTAGGAAACGGGATCCCTATGCAGGAGCACTACCCCTACTTACCCCTCCTTGTTTTTGTAGTTGTTAAAGATGTATATATGGGTAGTGGAACATGGAAAAGGATAAAATATTTAAAATATAAGGGGGTGGGGGTATATATAATGCCCAAGCAGGTAGCTTCCCGCTTTAGAAATATTTAGTTTTTTTTGTATTTGTTTTACAATACATGAATATATTACCTTCCAAATAGTTACATTTCATACATAGTAGTTATAGTTATTACAGATGTACATTTACATCTTTTTTCCTAAACATTGACTGTAGAAAGTGTCCATTTTATCTTTTTAGTAGAATAGTTACTTTTTTGACAAAATAGTTACTATTATACTTTTTTTTTTACCAAATAGTTACTTTTTAAGATGCATGGGTAACTTATTCTTAGTTACCCATGAAAATTTATAAAAATCCCAATGCATATTATATATTATATATATACATACATATATAGCTATTTTTAATGGACATGTATGTATCACTGTTTTGTCGCTCATACTCCACAACTTTTAATTTTTAAAGTGTTTACTGCTTGATACCATTGGAATCTTCTTCTCCATCATGACTCTTTGTTCCACTGAATTGGAGTTGCGGAGGTGAGAAAGAGAGTAAAACCTGAAAGAAAGTGTGGAGGAGAAGATATTGTGGGTGATATGACTCTATTAATTCATCTCCCTATACTCGTCAACATGTCCTTGATTGTTTTCATTCTACAATCAACTATCACACTACCCATCCCACTACCAATCTTTTATGTACCCATCATCACTCTTGTCTCACCTCTTTCTCTTTCCCTCTTTCTCCATTGTAGATTCTTGGATATGGTAGTTAAGTTAAACATTTATTAGAAAGTAGAAGTTAACACTTGTAAAGATTTTCAAACATAGCACCTTGAATATAGGAAGTTAGAGGTCATCTTTAAGAAGCGGAATTGCTACTTAATCAATCTATTCCTATTAGAATTGAGGGTTTAGTCCTATTTTCACTTCAAGTGATGATAGTTAGTTAAACTAGTTACATGTCTTGTGAAAATGTGCTCTCTTTATACACTTTGTTTCCTGATAATATGTATCTACACTTTCTAGTAGAAGTGCTTGTCCCTTGTATCTATTAAATTAAATCTCCTCTGATGTGTTCTTTATGTCTAAATGTTCTATTTATCCACATTTTCACCAATTTGAGAATCAAATCCAATAATTAAACTCCTTTATACTATTAATTGTATAAGTGGTTGTCCTTTGTGTCTCTTGGTAAAAGCTCCATTGATGTATGTTCTACAAATTCTAGAACCAAATGTAGTAACTAATACACATGAAATGGATAACTACAATGCCCAATTTCTTATATCTTTGCCATAAACTTTGCAATATCTATGCAATATGTAGGTGTACTAAATCATTTACTTTTCTTGTGTTTCTCATAAATACAAATTAGTTCCTTCTATATCTCAACAATCCAATTTATTTTACTCAAAATGTGTCAAAAGCATGTAGTTCTTTTTTCGTATATGTTTGTGTCTCGATAGTAGTACATTTCTTTTGTTTTATTATATATGTGTTGTTCTACACTACATTCATTTACTCTTTGTTTGGTTCTAGAAAAATCACCTATTTCTGTTAGTTTCTTCATTGCTCAAGTACCATGCATAATTTTTTACTTTAATTTACTGAAGGTGCATAACCGTTATACTTTACTAATTTTGTTTACTGTCTATATGTATCCTTTACAATTTTATATTCTCTATTCGTGTTACTGTTAGTTCCAAAGTGCTATTGTCATATGTTCATGCATTGTATTTGTTTTATATGTAAATATGTAGGTTTGTTAGTGAGGTTGTTGCTGTTATGGATCCCAGTCTTGATACTGATGCTAGCAATGCTATGATTGACTTTGATGCCAATCTACACTCATCTTCATGTATGGACTATGGGATCATTTCTTTATATGTTCGTAGGACTGGACTTTAATTTAAAATTTATATGATGGTATACCCTGTTATTGTAGATACACTGGTATAATTAAATTTACTGTGAGGAAAGATGATAATCATTCTAAATGTTGTGTAAATGTTTTTATGGGTAAATATTGGATTTGTGATAAACAAGGTCATCTTAGTCATTCTATGAGATCTAAAGGTCTTTTGACTCTTATTTATAAAAGGATGTGGGTGCAAAGCCATGATCCGATTCATAGTGGATAAGTCGTCATCTAGATGGTTCATTCATGCATTAATTGAGGATCACAATCACAAACTTGTTGATGTTTCTCACTTGTGGTAGTTGAGGTATTACTCATCACTTGACTAGACTAAAAAAAGGACATGCTTTTTTCTATGAGTCAAGCCAGTCTACCTGTAACATCCTTGACCTGGGTTATGCTTTAACCCTAGGTGTTTTGCTTAAGAAAGATAATTATATGCTTAATATTATCTTTTGAAAAGTAATTAAGGCTCAAGAGGAACTTATATTTCAATTTTAGTCCATTTTGAATAATGTTGAAAGTAATGTTTTACTTGCTTTGGACTAAAGTACAAATTACCCAAGTTAAGGGGTTAAATTACAAATGTTACATGATAATATGTTCCTCATGTGTTGAAGCATCATGGGAATGAAAATGATCAGAGGTATGTCTAGTGAAAGCCTGAGTACCAAGAAAGAGCTGATAAAGCAATGTTTATGCATTAAGACCTAGTTTTGGTGTATTGTGCAAATTACCCAAAACCCAGGGTTCAATATGCAATTTACCACTTCAATAAGGTCCTTAATATTCTTGGCATCTTGTAGAGGCAATAAAATGAGAGAGACATCTCATTTGAGCTACTTTGGAGGAGAGAGAATCTTGATATTAAAATAATCAAGATTTATGCATAAATGGAACTTTACTTCAAATTAATGCAAGAATAAATATAATAATTAAAGGGCCTTCAACCAAAAACGAGATGGTTGGATTTGTTCAAGTGTGAACACCTTTGTTCCTTTGCTAGGCCACGAAATATCTAACTTGAGTGCAGAGTCCACTCACCTTAAGTTAATGGAAAGTAATATCCACTAAAAATGGGATATTAATATAATATGAATAAGGTGCTTAATTTCTTTTTCCTTAAGTCATGGATAATGGAAGGGAATTTGGAGATAAGGAAGATATCTTTGCATGCACGGAATTGAGGAGGAAGAGGTGGCAAAATTTTGGAATTAAAGGATTTTTATAAGGCATTTTCTCTCTCATTGATTTTCTTATAAAAGCACCCTATACGACTCAAACCAAGGACTTTTTCGAATCCACTTCTTTCCTTTGCTTGAAAAAATGATCACAGGAGCTAGGGACATCAGGAAGATGACCCTCAACCTGTTGGTAAGCTTCTTGACCTTCGTTCATTTTGATTTCATTGTGGAAATCACAAATCAATGCATGATTTCTTCATATCTCGATCCCATCTTCACTTCTAACCATTCCTTTTCACCCAAAAGCTTGAGGAACGATCCTTGTGGTGTGAAAAAGCTTCTTCCACCGTTGTTGACGTGAAGCTCTAAGCTTTGAAGCTCAATTGAAGGCGGGTTATATAACTTGAACCCCTATTCATTGTTATTGATTTCAATTTCTCAATCAACTATGTTTAATTGCTCTTATTTCAATTTCTTTGATTAGTTGATGCAATTACCATGATAATGGCAGTAGTTTTCGATGGTCTAAGGCTTGATGATGATAACATCATCTTAGTCTCACTTTCCAACAAAATTGAGTTGCAAACGGTTTTAAGGTTTGGGTCCAAACAGTTTCACTAAACCGTTTGGAGGCTTGGACCCCAAACCATTTAGAGGAGTTGACCATTTGGAAGGGTTGAACATTTGAGGTCAGAACCCTAGAACATGTTGGTTGATGATCCATTTCATCTAATTGATTAAGTCAATATATAGACAATCCTCCAAGTGGAAACCCTAATCGGCTAAGTGCTGAATTTGCAATTAATTAAGTTGATGTTTTGGGTTGATTAGCCCAAACGGTTTCAGAACCATTTGGAGGTCACCCCAAATGGTCTCAAGACCGTTTGGAGGTCAACCAAGACTATTTGAGGTCAGGTCATATCATAAGTTGGTGATGGTTCATTGTTTTCAATTGGTTTGGTTCCACAATGACAACTATTGATGGTTCCTCGATTCCAAAACCCTAATTGAAGGAGTCTTGATTATAAACCCTAGTTGAATTGGGTTTAAAACCCTAATTGATGGTCTAATTGAGGGGTTATTCTATGGTTCAATTGATGAATGAATCAAATATTCAATTGAAAGGCAGTTCATGGATTGAAACCTTGAAATGATTAAGTATTGAAACACCTTTTTGGTCTATTCGATTTTGAGAGGGTTTGGACCAAACGGTCTCAAGACCGTTTGAGTTCAAACGGGTTCAAGACCATTTCAGACCAAATGATCCCAAACCATTTGGAGACCCAAGCTCATTCGGTGTCAACATTTCTAGCTCATTCAGTTTCAAGGCAATGTTTGCTTAAACGGTTTCAAGGGAAATATGCCCAAACAGTTTCAAACCGTTTGAACTTTATAAGTCCAAGACCGTTTAAGGTCCAAGTTGGCAAGACCGTTTGAGGTTCAAAATGGTGAATCCATTTGGATATCTAATGTAATTGAAGATTCAATTGGTCAATTCATTTGAATACTCATGTGATTGAAGGATCAATTGATCAAATCTTTTGGACATCCTAGAAGAGGATGAGAGAGAGAGAGAGAGATTTATACATGCAAGATAATCATGTAGCAGTCAAGCCTAACACATTAAAAGTAAGTGTGATATACAATTAGGGTATGATTCTTGGTAAAGAGATCATGAAACCCTAATTGAGTTAATTGATGAACTCAAACCCTAAATTAGGGCAATTCTAAATGAAACCCTAATCTAGAAAGATGATGTGATGTGAATAGTAAACCCTAATCTAGGGTGATGTGATGTGAATAGTAAACCCTAAACTAGGGTGATGTGATGTGAATAGTAAACCCTAATCTAGGGTGATGTGATGTGAATAGTAAACCCTAATTCAAAATAGGGCGAAGGTGTATGAAACCCTAATTCTGGTTTATGCTATTTAGCATGAAACCCTAATCCTGGACAATGAAATGTTGAATCATTGGTCCTAATTGAATAAAGGGGGATGAGTAACCCTAATTTCTATAAAATGGGAAACCCTAACCTTGGTACGGGTATAGTGGTGTTACCCTGGGATAGCATGAAACTGAAATATGATTGATATATCGGTTATCATCTGTACAAACCATGCAGGTATCCTGAGATGATGAACATAGCCAGGTATGAGCTATGATGTTTTATTATTAAAATTGTTATTGAGCCTTGTGTGCTATAACAAGGCATATTATGGCACACAAGGCTCAATAACAATTTTATGTTTATGGCATCGAGTTTGAAATGAGGGACTGAGATCCCAATGTCTGATAAAGACTGAGAAGTAACTGATGAAAATAGTACATGTTTCTTTATAGCATTTGTACTAATAAGATATGTTTGAAAACTTGACTGATGCTAAAAGAATATGATAATATACTTAATTAATCAAGTGAAAGCTATTCATGTAGTTCTATGACCATAGATCCATCATCATCAGTAGTTGGTGATGGTGAAACTAGTTTTCTTACGAGATCTCCTGGAGTTCGCATATTCTTGAATATGTGGGGGTCGATGGGAGAAAATATCCTTACGTCCTAATGAGGGAATTGATGGAAGGTAAACATTAAACCTCTCAATCCTTCATTGTATGTTCTGAGATGGATGTATCACTAATCTCCCGATGATGTTAATGTCGGATCGATGGAGGTAAACATGAAATCTCTCGATCACGAAGAGAGGGCAGCCACCACTGTAGCTCTATAGCGAGTTGCCACTATACCCTGGCAAGCTATGTAAGAAGAGATACAAGATGTCCTGCATGTAATCTCGCACTGATCGAGATGTGCGAAGTCATGGAAGCTGGCTCTTCCATTGACTTTGTATGGTACCGATTTTGACTTCGTGGTGATCAGTTGGAGTATGAGCGGTATACCTCATCTCCTCAGAGCTTAAGTATGCTTGTAAAATGTAACCAGCCATGTAGCATATTTGCATAAGATTGAAATACGAGAACCACCGGTTTATGTTAACTTGCTTAGCATGTCCATGGTACATAAATGTTACTTATGTTCTTCAATTCCATATTGAATAAGATACATGTTGCCTTGTCAAGATATAACTAAAATACTTGAATAGGATTGTTTCTCTAACCTGCATAGACAATAATTTATCTGCTATTGAAATGTATTATCCCACTGCTCAGTTTATTTCTATTAAACTGCAATAACAATGTTACTGTGGAGGGTTATATCTCTCGCTGGGGCAATTTTATAATTGTCTCACCCCGTGGGATTCAACATTTTTAGGTAGACACAGACAAAGATGTAGAACCTCTATAGCAGAGGAAGAGCACTAGAAACAACATCAAGGACAACAGTAATATCCCAGGTGGGGTTACTGGTTGTCAAGCTTTGTACATAAAGTCTTATGTGTCATCTCTGTACTCTTAGGTCCTAGGAGTCAGTAGATAATGTTTTATAATCGATCTGAGATTTTGGTTCGATGCTTCGAGGTTTATGTTACTTGTGTTGTTTAGCAAAGTAATGATGTCTATATACTCCTTGCGAAGAGATGATACAATGAATGTACAATGTGGACCAATATGTAAATATACTACTGTGGTTTTTGTTTTAAAGAATCTCTGGTAATGTATCTTTTTATAAAAGGATTTAATTTTTAGTGATTTTTAGTAATTCCAATGCTAACGATCGCTTCCGCATTAGTTAATCATGTTAGATGAGTTAATAACATTTTGCTCGAATAGTGTATCACAATTAGTGGTATCAGAGCTCTAGGTTCGTTGAGTCTACAGAGACATAGGATTAAGGTTGTTGAGTCTGTTCTAAGTGTTTTCCAGTTTATCTGATAGTGTCTTCTGCTCATATAGGAGGAGAACAACTTGAAGATGCCTGGATCAAATGAAGAACATGCTGTTGAGAGCAGTGTTGCTGCACCGGGAGGAGGTGCAAGGGATCAAGCTAGGGAGGAACCTATACCTGAGATTCCTCAACTTGATCAAGCTGCATTGGGGAACCCAGCCTTCCAAGCCATGTTTGGGTAGTTTATGGCAGCTATGACTAACATGACAGATAGGATGCCACTACCTGCACTAAGGGCACCAGCCCACAATGAAAGACAAGGCGCTGGAAAGACCTTTGAAAGGATTCAGAGGGTAGGAGCCACGGAGTATGCTGGCACAGCTGAACCAGCAAATGCTGACTTATGGTTAACTGAGATGGAGAAGGCCTTCAGAATCCTTATGATTCCTGAAGATGAGAAGGTGAGACATGCTGTCTACCTACTGAAGGGGAGTGTTGGTCATTGGTGGACCATTGAGGAAGGTAAAAGGCTGGGAGTTGAAGTCAGATGGGATGAGTTCTGACATGAGTTTGTTGCTAGATACTTTCCCAAGATGTATCTAGATGAGAAGATCTCTCAATTTGAGAGGTTGAGGCAAGGATAGATGAACATTAGTGAATATGAAGCTAGGTTGATGGAGATGGTGTGGTTCTATCTGCACATGGCAGCTACTAATGAGGAGAGGATTTGACATTTTGAGAAGGGGTTGAACACTGAATTAATCACTCTGATGTCTACTTTAGAGAACCGGGAGAGGTTTGCTACTTTTGTGGAGTCTGTGAGGCGGATAGAGAGGTTTGTGATTGAGAAGCGATAGACCAGTAATAAGAAAGTGTATCATCAGTTTCAAGGACCCTTGTCTGAGAGTTTCAAGAAGTTACGATTCTCTGCACCACCACCACCAAAGTTTTATGCCCCGACGCAGTGGACGTCAAGTAGGGGTAGGGGTCATAGTTTTATTCCATGTAGAGCCCCCAGTACAACATTAGCTTCAGTGACAAGATCATCCAGGCAGAGTTTGGGAAGCTACAATTGCTACCAGTGTGGAAAGTCAGGACACTTGAAGAGAGATTGTCCTGAGAAAGTCATAACTGTGACTCAATCCCAGAGACAGAGTCAGTAAGGCTCACAGAGGCAACAATTCAATAATAATGCTAGAGGATGTGGACAAGCATCCCAAGCTGGATCGTCGGTAGTAAACAACCAAGCAAAGGGTCAACAACAACCAACGACTAGATTCTATGCTATGAATCAGCCTGAAGCAGTAGTCAACCCTTGGGTTGTGACAGGTCAGATGGAACTATTTTATTCTAATATATCTTCATCCTGATTCGTGTTTGTGTTAATTGATCTGGATGCTATGCATTCCTTTATCACTCGAGAAGTGATTTATGACTGCAACATGATTTTCAGTCATAGAGCAGACAGTTTAATGCTAGAAACCCCTTTGATGGGATCTGCAGTGTTGCGGGAGGTGTATTCTCCCTGCAATCTTTTCTTTTCTGAACATCACATTCAAGTGGATCTTATACCACTTGAGATGCAGGGTTTTGATATAATCCTTAGAATGGACACCTTAGAGAAGTATAAGGTTGTCTTGGATTGTGGTTCCAAGCAGGTTGTATTCACAGACAATGGTGACACATGGCTCCTTCAGGGAGATAGAAAGAATCTTCCAACTTGTCTTGTGTTAGCTATGGTAGATGAGAATTTGATGAGACAGGGATGCTTTGCATTCTTGGTTCATGTGGTAGATACCACAATGGAGAGCCCTCATCCTTCTGAAGTTCCAGTAGTCAGGGAATTTGAAGATGTATTTCCTGAAGAACTTCCAAGCGTATATCCACCCCGAGAGATTGATTTCAAAATTAATCTAATCTCGGGCACGCAACCAATAGCACAAACGCCATATAGAATGGCATCTGCTGAGATGGAAGAGCTCAAGAAACAACTGCAAGAGTTGCTTGAGAAGGGTTTTATCCGACTGAGCACTTCACTCTGGGGTGCTCTGGTTCTTTTTGTTAAAAAGAAAGATGGGTCTATGTGATTATGCATTGACTACAAACAGTTAAACAAAGTAACCATAAAAAACAAGTATCCTCTGCCAAGGATTGATGACCTATTTGATCAGTTGCGTGGTGCAACTATCTTTTTTAAGATAGATTTGAGGTCGGGATACCATTAGTCGTGTATCAAGGAGAGTGACATATCTAAGTCTACCTTTAGGACAAGATATGGTCACTATGAGTTCACAGTTATGTTTTTTGGACTGACTAATGCAGCAACTACATTTATGGAACTCATGAATAGAATCTTTTGACCTTTTCTTGATCAGTGTGTAGTCATCTTCATAGATGACATCTTGATCTATAGTAGAGATGCTCAACAACATGAGCAGCACCTCTGTCAGGCTTTTACTTTGCTACGAAAGCATAGGCTATATGCTAAGTTTAGCAAATGTGAGTTTTGGTTACCAGAAGTTTCTTTTCTAGGACATGTGATATCTGCTTTAGGTATTCATGTTGATCCTAAGAAGGTAGAATCTGTCCTACAATGGGAACAACCAAAGACACCGATGGAGATTCATAGTTTTCTTGGACAAGCAGGCTATTACAGGAGGTTCATCAAGAACTTCAGCTCTATTGCTTTACCCCTAACCAGGTTGACCAAGAAAGATATTCCTTTCATCTGGAATGACAAGTGTCAACATTCTTTCCAATTGTTGAAAGAAAGGTTAACTAGTGCACCTGTGTTAGTGTTACCTGAGCAGGGAAAGGGGTACATAGTTTTCTATGATGCATCCAAGAATGGCTTAGGATGTGTGTTGATGTAGGATAAACAAGTGATTTCTTTTGCTTCTCAACAACTTAAGAAACACGAGGAGAATTATCTGACATATGACCTAGAGCTAGCTGATGTGGTCCATGCCTTGAAGATCTGGAGACATTATCTCTATGGAGAGACGTTCCAAATTTTCACAGACCATAAAAACCTAAAGTATATCTTCACACAACATGAGCTGAATATGAGACAGCGTCGCTGGATGGAATTAATCAAGGACTACGACTGTACAATTGATTATCATCTAGGGAAGGGTAATTTAGTAGCTGATGCACTAAGTAGGAAATCAGCGACACCAACTTTAGATAAAGCACAATTGAATTCCTTGGTGTGCTCTAAGAGAGATATGTTTATCTCATTGAGGCAAAACAATGTACAACTTAAAGTATCATTGTTATTCGGGCTGTTAGCTGAAATGCAAGTGAAACCTACTCTGATATAGCAGATTAAAGAAGCACAACAAGCTGATATTGTGATTTAGTAGATTAGGTCCGAGTATGGTAGTGAGAAACGAGATGGCTTCCATGATTCAGATGATCAGGTAGTCTGTTACCATGGTAGGATGGTAGTACCTGATGTTGATAACTTAAGAAAGTTAGTTCTAGAAGAAGCTCATTCTTCAATGTATGCTATCCATCCAGGGAGCACCAAGATGTATCATAACTTAAAAGATATGTATTGGTGGCCTGGATTGAAGAAATATGTTGTTGAGTTTGTTATGCGATGTTCAGTGTGTCAACAGGTTAAAGCTGAACATCAGAAGCCCATAGGAACAATGCAACCTCTACCTATACCACAGTGGAAATGGGATCACGTAACCATTGACTTTGTGGTTGGTTTGCCTAGAATAACCAAAAGTCATGATTCCATTTGGGTGATAGTTGATAGGTTGACTAAGACATTGCATTTCTTACCTGTCAAAACAACCTACACTACTGAGAAGCTTGCACAAATATACATAGATGAGATAGTGTGGTTGCATGGGGTTCCAGCTACTATCGTTTCTGATAGAGGTCCCCTGTTTATGAGTCATTTTTGGGAATGACTGCATAAAGCTTTGGGTATGTAGTTAAGGTTTAGTACAACCTTTCACCCACAGACAGATGGACAGTTTGAGAGGACCATACAAACCTTGGAAGACTTTCTTAGGGCATGTGTCCTTCAGTTTGTAGGAAGTTGGGATATACACCTGAGCTTGATAGAATTTTCTTATAATAATAACTATCAACACAATATTGATATGGCACCATATGAGGCATTGTATGGTAGACGTTGTACATATCCCTTATGTCGGTATGAAACTGGAGAATATCAACTTTTGGGTCCTGAGCTAGTACAAAAAACAACTGAGAAGATTAAAGGAATACAACAACAGTTGAAAGCTGCCCAGGATAGATAGAAATCTTATGCTGATAAGCATCATAGACCCTTAGAATTCCAAGTTGAAGACAGAGTATACCTTAAGGTTTCACCTTGGAAAGGTATCCTGAGATTTGGAAAGAAGGGGAGGTTAGCTCCTAGATTTATGGGGCCTTATCCGATCAATGAAAGGATGGGAAAGGTAGCCTATAAGCTGGAGTTACCACCTGAGTTGCATAGATTGCACCCAGTGTTTCATATCTCCATGTTGAGGAAGTGTCATCCTGACACAGAGTTAGTTCTGCAACATGTGGAGGTAGAACTAAATGATGATATATCTTATGTTGAAGGACCGATGTTGGTTCTTGACAGAAGGATTAAAAAGCTGAAAAAGAAAGACATTAATCTTGTAAAAGTGCTCTGGCATCACCGTGGCATTGAAGAGGCTATGTGGGAGCTAGAGGAAGAGATGAGGAGGAAATATCCTACTTTTTTCTCTTGATGTTTTGTTGATGATTTCGGGGACAAAATCCTTGTAAGGGGTGGATAGTTTGTAACATCCCTTACATGGGTTATGCTTTAACCCTAGGTGTTTTTCTTAAGAAAGGTAATTATATGCTTAATATTATCTTTTGAAAAGTAATTAAGGCTCAAGAGGAACTTATATTTCAATTTTAGTCCATTTTGAATAATGTTGAAAGTAATGTTTTACTTGCTTTGGACTAAAGTGCAAATTACCCAAGTTAAGGGGTTAAATTGCAAATGTTACATGATAATATGTTCCTCATGTGTTGAAACATCATGGGAATGAAAATGATGCAGATGTATGGCTAATGAAAGCCTGAGTACCAAGAAAGAGTTGATAAAGCAATGTTTGTGCATTAAGAACTAGTTTTGGTGTAATGTGCAAATTACTCAAAACCCAGGGTTCATTATGCAATTTACCACTTCAATAAGTTCCTTAATATTCTTGGAATCTTTTAGAGGCAAGAAAATGAGAGGGGCATCTCATTTGAGCTACTTTGGAGGAGAGAGAATCTTGATATTAAAATAATCAAGATTTAAGCATAAATGGAACTTTACTTCAAATTAATTCAAGAATAAATATAATAATTAAAGGGCCTTCAACCAAAAACGAGATGGTTGGATTTGTTCAAGTGTGAACACCTTTTTGCCTTTTCTAGGCCACGAAATATCGAACTTGAGTGGAGAGTCCACTCACCTTAAGTTAATGGAAAGTAATATCCACTAAAAATGGGATATTAATATAATATGATTAAGGCGCTTAATTTCTTTGTCCTTAATTCATGGATAATGGAAGGGAATATGGAGATAAGGAAGATAACTTTTCATGCATGGAATTGAGGAGGAAGAGGTGGAACAATTTTTGGAATTAAAGGATTTTTATAAGGCATTTTCTCTCTCATTGATTTTCTTATAAAAGCACCCTTTACCACTCAAACCAAGGACTTTTTCAAATCCACTTCTTTCCTTTGAAAAACCACTAGAGGGGGGGTGAATAGGGTTTTATGGATATTTTAAAGTATTTTAACTCAAACAACCAACCTCAAGAATATTGGACAAGGGGACAAGGATTTAGAGTGGTTCCAACCTTAGAAAATACTAAGGCAGTCAATCCACTACCCGGTTGCTTACCCAACCGGGATTTTGAAAGAATTAAATTTTATTACCTCGCAAGGATATTACATAAAATTACAATTCTTTCACCAAACCCTTCGAATAGCCTTCACCTAGAAGTAGTTGCACCAACCTTGAAGCAGCCTTCTTGAAGTAACTTCAAGCTCCCCCTTGAAGTAGCATTCCTCTTGAAGTAGCTTCCCGTTGCAACAACCTTCTTGAAGTAGTCCGAAGTCCACCTTCTCCACCGAGAAGAACCTTCTCCAATCCGCAGCCTCCAACCCTAGGAGTATCAAGGAGAATACAAAGGATAAAAGGAACAAGAAGGAAAAACAGAAATTACAATACCACTTGTAGCACAAGGCTTGATTTCCTATATCAAGCGTTTTGATCTCCTAACCAATGTATATAGAAGTGTAAGTGTTGTGGGTAGGAGATGCTAGCCTATGGGACACGAATTTAGAGCAAGAGAATGAGTAGCCAATACTAGTGTTTCTCAATTGCTCAAAATAGATTTCCAATTGCAAGTGTAATCTCAAGTATAACACAAGTGTATATGAGTGTCGTTAGGTGTCCTAAGTCATGTCCTTTTTATTGGAATGACCTACAAGTATTTAAGGACGTTCTAGACACTTTCTAGGGGGTTGCAAGTGCTTAACTATCCATTAGGTACACTTTAGTTGCTTTAGCAACAACTAGTTAATTAATTCTAAAAAGTGCAGACAGAGACATTCTCGGTCGAGAAATTGTCGACTGAGATCCCAGTCGGTCGAAGTTTTGTCGACCGAGGGACTGTCTGGAGCCAAGTGTATATAACGTTCTGATCCAACTCCCAACTACTTTGTCTGCTGTGTCTAACGGCTAGTTGGGTCTTTCTCGGTCGAAGCGTTTGTCGACCGAGAGTGTCTCGGTCGAGGAATTTGTCGACCGAGAATGATCATGTTTCAATGTTTTGAACTAGATACTAAGTGTGTGTATGAGTGTGCAGATGTGACACTATTATAGGGAATGACCTATCTAAGTGTTGTGATTGTCTAGGGAAGATCTAATGCTTGATTTACATGATGTCTAAGTACTTGTACATTATATACTTGTACAAGTTTTACAATTGATTACAATCATGAAATAACAACAATTCAAGCATATATATTTCCCAAATCTTTGTCATCCACCTTATTCCTGCAAAACTCAAGTAGCACGTTAGATCGACAAGAATGAAATGTTTGTCATCATCAAAACAAAGGGATTATACTAATGTCCAATTTAGCCAACAATCTCCCCCTTTTTGAAGATGACAAACATTTCCTAAATATAAAATAAGTAAATATAAAACATATAAGTTTCATACCTGAAGTTTACCTTTTGTAGCCATTCTTGTTTTTCAAGTGGGTGCTGGCCGAGATATGATGAAACTCATTTTATTTTATGTTTTTGATTTTATATTATTTCTCCCCCTTTGTCATTTCAAAAAGATATCTAAGAAAATCATTTTGTATGACTTTTATATTTCTCCCCCTTAATTTTATGCTATGCTCCCCCTTAAATTAAAATGTAAGCCAATTATTGTCGAATTTAGCCACAATGTATTTCTCAATCATTTGCAAAGGATGTCAAGCCTTGAAATGATATGAGTTCCTTTTAAGTTCATGGCATTTGTGTATTGATTTCTCACCCATTTTACAAGGGATGTTAAGCCCTGAAAATGATATGAGAATCCCTTAAGCTTATAGTTCATGAAAGACGTCTCTAACCAAAAGCACGGGATGTTAAGCCCTTATTTGTTTAGAGAATTCCATTAAGAACAAGATATATATCACATTCATAAAATTTGTAGATTCCTTTATTTTCATAACCAAGATTAAAAATACTAAGGTCATAACAAGCTTCAAAGTTTTGTAAGCTTCTTAATCTTATAATCAAGATAATTTGTGTGAGCTCCCACTTAATCTTATAGTCAAGATGATTTAAGGATTATAAGGTCACAATCAATATTAGATCATAATAAGTTGACCTTTTATGAGAGTTTATGCACTAAAATTACACATTTTGGATCAAGATACTAAGACTAAGTGTAGTAAAAAGATGTACAAATAAGAATTTTGTCAAGCTTATTTTAGGCTGACCTTGACTTCGACCGTAGCACCCCTTGATTAAATTTAATTTCAATCAAGAGGCAAATTCTACAGATTTCCAATTTAAACATTCATATATGAAGTATAATTTCTACAGGTAGCTTTAAATAATTATCAATTTGAAGCTCATTAAGTGATATCTATTATGAAGACTTAATATGGGCATCATAGTGAAGTCTTTCACCTTGATTTTTCTAGAATGTATGTTTTACATTCATTGTGAATGATGTCTCATAAGCTTTGCTATAGGTACATAAATATCAAATCCCATTTCTTCTTGTACCCTTATTTTCAGATTAATCATAAGATTTTTTAGAAACATATATCCTTGAAAGCAAGATTAATGTCTTAAAGTCAAGATTTTGCAAACAACTAGATAAAACATTAGTATTCTTGTTCTAATAGGCACTATTTGGCTTGTCATAGCATCATCATTCATTTATTACAAGACATGCATACAATAATCATTTTCTATTATGTCAAGATGCATTTATGCCATAGAGTTTTAGTGTTATGCAAAATGGCATTTTCAATGATAGAATCATCTATATTTGTAATCACAATGATCATCCATTTATGGTTTGTATATATAGATCAAAGATTATTTTAGACAAACCAAGTAGAATTTAAACACAATGATCATGATATAATGATTTTGATAGAACAGTAGAAGCATATCCACAATATAGTGATCAAGATATGAGCATATAATTTCATGAAATATAATGATCATGGTCATTTAAACTAAATTTTAATACACAAGGTTCCTATATGGGTAGACCAGGGAATACTTGGGACAAACCATGTGAATTATGATAAAATAGTAATTTCCTTGATTTAAAACAACATGGTTCATAGTTTTCAGTTTTAAGTCCAACCATGTAGAGGATAAACCAAAATAATCTCATTCAAAGTTCATAAATTTTCATCTTTAAGATAAACCATGAACATGCTTAATGAACTTTTTCAAGCAATGAATAAGGTATATTCAATATCAGTCTTCATATAGCATTTTTGCAATATATTTAAATATTTCATATTTATAATGTTATACCTTTATTCAACAATTTCATGATATAAAAGATCAATATGTTTAAGAAAATAATGTCCAAAATTCATTCGTGATTTGCATATTAAATCAATCATTAATAACAAATTGATAGCAAACTAAATTAATTGAAAATAGGTTCAGCAGAACTTGATTCGGTCGAACTATTTGTCGATCGAATTTATCTCGGTCGACTATTTCTTGACCGATAATGTTGCTATTTGTACATGTTTTATCATATTTATTGCAAACATGAAAATAGTAACCTGCTCGGTCGACTATTTCTCGACCGAAAATGTGCTCGTTCGAACAGTTTCTCAACCGAGAAAGTTTTTGTACTATTTCAAAATTGTTTTAAGTAATTGTTTCCAAGTAAAGCTCGATTTAGTTGAGATATTAAATATCAAAGAAACATTTAGGTTAAATCTCAATTAATCATATACATTTTGAGAATCCAAACTAAAACAAGTAGTTTAAGATGTATATTTGGAAATTTTAATTTCTTGGATTAACTTGGTGTCCTATTATGTTAAGTTGAGATAGACATAGAGATATACAACTTAGAGTCTTTGGTCATATCTCAACTTAATTTTATCCATTTATTTTGAGGGTTTTGGAACCCATACTAACTCAACATCCTTTTTCTTATAGGGACATGAGAAAAAGTAATGTCCAAGATACAAACAATAATGACAACATATGGAATCAACCTCATATCTCTTTCTATGATTTTGTTCTAGGTTGTTCTTGGGTACATATGTAAGTTTGCCTTTAGGTACATACATAGATTGATTTTCTAGTGCTTGTGTCTTTCTCCAACTAGGTTTTTGATAAGATTTTCCTTGAGGATTATAACCTAGTCCTCTCCTTCCAATTTGATGATAAGAATTATTTAAAATTTTATCAAGGGTATCGTTGTTATTCAAACTACTAATCTTTTGTTGCAGCTTGACAATCTCATCCATTCTCTTATTGATGTGTAGCTTTGCTTGATATAGATTAGATAATAAGGAATCTCTTTCTTTCACAATAGTGTCATAATCTAGATGTGTACACAAAATAGGTTATTTTTGAAGATCATTTAACTTTGCAAGCAATCCAACCTTTTCTTGAGATAGAAGATCGTAATTTGTTTCTAGAGTAAACATCTCCACATTACAATCGCTTAGAGATGATTTCAAAGAATGATTTTTAGAAGTAATTCTATCCTTTTCAAATGCAAGATTATTTAATTTTGCATACAAATCTTCATTTTTAGATGTGAGAGAAAGAAGTTTAGCATGTAACTCATCATTTGCTTTATTAGACATCTTTAATTTCTTCTTGCACTCAATATACTTATTATGTGTTTCTTCAAGACTAGCAATTAGCTCTTCTTTTGATAAATCAAGAAGGCTTACCTCTTCTTCTTTTTCTTCATTGGTTGTAGCAATGAGGTAATTTTTGTACACCTCTTCCTTCTTTTCTCTCCATGGACAACTAATTGTTGCATGGCTTGTTCCTAAGCACCAACTGCAACTTGTTGAAGATTGGTCCTTACTTTTCTTTTGCTTGTGGTTGTAGACACCACCACCATCCATTCTTCAAGACTCAATTAGAGCTCCTTGAAGCCTGCTCTGATACCAATTGAAAAACCACTAGAGGGGGGGGCGGTGAATAGGGTTTTATGGATATTTTAAAGATTTTAACTCAAACAACCAACCTCAAGAATATTGGACAAGGGGACAAGGATTTAGAGTGGTTCCAACCTTAGCAAATACTAAGGTTGTCAATCCACTACCCGGTTGCTTACCCAACCGAGATTTTGAAAGAATTAAATTTTATTACCTCACAAGGATATTACATAAAATTACAATTCTTTCACCAAACCTTTCGAACAACCTTCACCTAGAAGTAGTTCCACCAACATTGAAGCAGCCTTCTTGAAGTAACTTCAAGCTCCCCCTTGAAGTAGCCTTCCTCTTGAAGTAGCTTCCCGTTGCAACAACCTTCTTAAAGTAGTCCGAAGTCCACCTTCTCCACCGAGAAGAACCTTCTCCAATCCACATCCTCCAACCCTAGGAGTAGCAAGGAGAATACAAGGGAT
Organism: Alisma plantago-aquatica; assembly: GCA_963693085.1. NCBI lineage: Eukaryota > Viridiplantae > Streptophyta > Magnoliopsida > Alismatales > Alismataceae > Alisma > Alisma plantago-aquatica. The sequence goes on along the minus strand of OY856409.1, from coordinate 1,959,455,339 downwards.
AAAAGGAACAAGAAGGAAAAACAGAAATTACAATACCACTTGTAGCACAAGGCTTGATTTCCTATATCAAGCGTTTTGATCTCCTAACCAATGTATATAGAAGTGTAAGTGTTGTGGGTAGGAGATGCTAGCCTATAGGACACAAATTTAGAGCAAGAGAATGAGTAGCCAATACTAGTGTTACTCAATTGCTCAAAACAGATTTCCAATTGCAAGTATAATCTCAAGTATAGCACAAGTGTATATGAGTGTCTTTAGGTGTCCTAAGGCATGTCCTATTTATAGGAATGACCTACAAGTACTTAAGGACGTTCTATACACTTTCTAGGGGGTTCCAAGTGCTTAACTAGCCGTTAGGTACACTTTAGTTGCTTTAGCAAAGGCTAGTTAATTAATTCTGAAAAGTGAAGACAGAGACATTCTCGGTTGAGAAATTGTCGATCGAGATCCCAGTCAGTCGAAGTTTTGTCGACCGAGGGACTGTCTGGAGTCAAGTGAATATAACGTTCTGATCCAACTCCCAACTACTTTGTCTGCTATGTCTAATGGCTACTTGGGTCTTTCTCGATCGAAGAGTTTGTCGATCGAGAGTGTCTCGGTTGAGGAATTTGTCGACTGAGAATGATCATGTTTCAATGTTTTGAACTAGATACTAAGTGTGTGTATGAGTGTGCAGATGTGACACTATTATAGGGAATGACCTATCTAAGTGTTGTGATTGGCTAGGGAAGATCTAACGCTTGATTTACATGATGTCTAAGTACTTGTACATTATATACTTGTACGAGTTTTACAATTGATTACAATCATGAAATAACAACAATTAAAGCATATAGATTTTCCAAATCTTTGTCATCCACCTTATTCCTACAACACTCAAGTAGCACGTTAGATCGACAAGAATGAAATGTTTGTCATAATCAAAACAAAGGGATAATACTAATTTCCAATTTAGCCAACATCCTTTTCTTGCAAATACGAACAAGGGAGCTAGGGACATCAGGAAGACGACCCTCAACCTATTGGTAAGCTTCTTGACCTTCATTCATTTTGATTTCATGGTGGAAATCACAAATCACTGCATGATTTCTTCATATCTCAATCCCATCTTCACTTCTAACCATTCCTTTTCACCCAAAAGCTTGAGGAACGATCCTTGTGGTGTGAAAAAGCTTCTTCCACCATTGTTGACGTGAATCTCCAAGCTTTGAAGCTCAATTGAAGGTAGGTTATATAACTTGAACCCCTATTCATTGTTATTGATTTCAATTTCTCAATCAACTACGTTTAATTGCTCTTCTTTCAATTTCTTTGATTAGTTGATGCAAATACAATGATAATGGCAGTAGTTTTCGATGGTCTAAGGCTTGATGATGATAACATCATCTTAGGCCCACTTTCCAACAGAATTGAGTTGCAAATGGTTTTAAGGTTTTGGTCCAAATGGTTTCACTAAACCGTTTGGAGACCAAATGGTTTCCAAACCATTTGGAGGCTTGGACCCCAAACCATTTAGAGGAGTTGACCATTTGGAATGGTTGACCATATGAGGTAAGAACCCTAGAACATGTTGGATGATGATCCATTTGATCGAATTGATTAAGTCAATATATAGACAATCCTCTAAGTGGAAACCCTAATCGGCTAAGTGCTGAATTTACAATTAATTAAGTTGATGTTTTGGGTTGATTAGCACAAACAGTTTCAAAACCATTTGGAGATCATCCCAAATTGTCTCAAGACCGTTTGGAGGTCAACCAAGACCGTTTCAGGTTAGGTCATATCATAAGTTGATGATGGTTCATTGTTTTCAATTGGTTTGGTTCCACAATGAAAATCGTTGATGGTTCCTCGATTCCAAAACCCTTATTGAAGGAGTCTTGATTATAAACCCTAGTTTAATTGGGTTTAAAACCCTAATTGATGGTCTAATTGCGGGGTGATTCTATGGTTCAATTGATGAATGAATCAAGTATTCAATTGAAAGGCAGATCATGGATTGAAACCTTGAAATTATTAAGTATTGAAACACCTTTTTGGTCCATTCGATTTTGAGAGGGTTTGGACCAAATGGTCTCAAGACTGTTTGGGTCCAAACGGTCTCCAGACCATTTGGGTCCAAACAATATCAAGACCGTTTGGACTCAAATGGTCTCGAGACCGTTTGGGACCAAACGATCCCTAACCGTTTGGAGACCCAAGCTCATTCAGTTTCAACACTTTTTAGCTCATTCGGTTTCAAGGCAATGTTTGCTTAAACGGTTTCATGGGCAATATGCCCAAACAGTTTCAAACCGTTTGAACTTTGAAAGTCCAAGACCATTTAATGTCCAAGTAGGCAAGACCATATGAGTTTCAAAATGGTTAATCCATTTGGATATCTAATGTAATTGAAGATTCAATTGGTCAATTCATTTGAATACTCATGTGATTGAAGGATCAATTGATCAAATCTTCTGGACATCCTAGAAGAGGATGAGAGAGAGATTTATACATGCAAGATAATCATGTAGCAATCAAGCCTAACACATTCAAAGTAAGTGTGATATACAATTAGGGTATGATTCTTGGTAAAGAGATCATGAAACCCTAATTGAGTTAATTGATGAACTCAAACCCTAAATTAGGGAAATTTTGAATGAAACCCTAATCTAGGAAGATGATGTGATGGGAATAGTAAACCCTAATCTAGGGTGATGTGATGTGAATAGTAAACCCTAACCTAGGGTGATGTGATGTGAATAGTAAACCCTAATCTAGGGTGATGTGATGTGAATAGTAAACCCTAATTCAAAATAGGGTGAAGGTGTGTGAAACCCTAGTTCTGGTTTATGCTATTTAGCATGAAACCCTAATCCTGGACAATGAAATGTTGAATCATTGGTCCTAATTGAATAAAGGGGGATGAGTAACCATGATTGCTATAAAATGGGAAACCGTAACCCTGGTATGGGAATAGTGGTGTTACCCTGGGATAGCATGAAACTGAAATATGATTGATATATCAGTTATTATCTGTACTAACCATGCAGGTATCCTGAGATGATCAACATAGCTAGGTATGAGCTATGATGTTTTATTATTAAAATTGTTATTGGTCCTTGTGTGCCATAATATGCCTTGTTGCTTAGTAAGAGGTAACAAGAGAATTGATGGGTCTCAAGTGCCAGATAAGATGCTTGTGTAGCAAGTGTCATGTGTACTTTGGTCAGATGACCTATAGGTGATGATTACCTAAAAAAGTGGTAACAATGCTCAGTAATGAGCTAAGGGTTTGAATACCCAGAACTATATGTTTATGGCATCAAGTTTGAAATGAGGGACTGAGATCCTGATGTCTGATAAAGAATGAGAAGTAACTGATGAAAACAGTACATGTTACTTTATAGCATTTGTCCTAATAAGATATGTTTGAAAAATTGACTGATGCTAAAAGAATATGATAATATACCTAATTAATCAAGTGAAAGCTATTCATGTAGTGCTCTAACCATAGATCCATCATCATCAGTGACTGGTGATAGTGAAATAGATTTTCTTATGAGATCTCCTGGAGTTCGCATATTCTTGAATATGTGGGGGTCGATGAGTGAAAATATCCTTACGTCCTAATGAGGGAATTTATGGAAGGTAAAAATTAAACCTCTCAATCCTTGATTATATGTTCTGGGATGGATGTATCACTAATATCCCGATGATGTTAATGCTGGATCGATGGAGGTAAACATGAAATCTCTCGATCGCGAAGAGAGTGCAGCCGCTACTGTAGCTCTATAGCGAGGTGCCACTATACCCTGACAAGCTATGTAAGAAGAGACACAAGAAGTCATGCATGTAATCTCACACTGACCGAGATGTGGGAAGTCATGGAAGCCGGCTCTTCCATGGACTTTGTATGGTACCGATTTTGACTTTGCAGTGATCGGTTAGAGTATGAGCGGTATACCTCATCTCCTTAGAGCTTAAGTATGTTTGTAAAATGTAACCAACCGTGTAGCGTATTTGCATAATATTGAAATATGAGAACCACCGGTTGATGTTAACTTGCTTAGCATGTCCATGGTACATAAATGTTACTTATGTTCTTCAATTCCATATTGAATAAGAGACATGTTGCCTTGTCAAGATATAACTAAAATACTTGAATATGATTGTTTCTCTAACCTGCATAGATAATAATTTATCTTCTATTGAAATGTATTATCCCACTGCTCAGTTTATTTCTATTAAACTCCAATAACAATGTTACGGCGGAGAGTTATATCTCTCGCTGGGGCAATTTTATAATTGTCACACCCTGTGGGATTCAACATTTTTAGGTAGACACAGAAAAAGAGGCAGAACCTCTGTAGCAGAGGAAGAGAAGCAGTAGAAATATCAAGGACAATAGTAATATCCTAGGTGGGGATACTGGTTGTCAGGCTTGGTACATAAAGTCCTATGTGTCGTCTTTGTACTCTCAGGTCCTAGGAGGTAGTAGATAATGTTTTATAATTGATCTGAGATTTTGGTTCGATGCTTCGAGGTTTATGTTACTTGTGCTGTTTAGCAAAGTAATGATGTCTATATACTCCTCGAGAAGAGATGATACTATGAATGTACAATGTGGACCAGTATGTAAATATACTATTGTGGTTTTTGTATTAAAGAATCTTTGGAAATGGATCTTTTTATAAAAGGTTGTAATTTTTAGTGATTTTCAGTAATTCTGCTGCTAATGATTGCTTCCACATTAGTTAATCATGTTAGATGAGTTAATAACGTTTTTCTCGAACGGTGTATCACACTACCCGTGTCTAAGAAGTTGTCAGTAATATGATTTGAGTCTGGTGGCTATGAAAAGTTAACATTTACAAGTAGACAACCTCATGGGCACATTAATAGCAAGCGAAAGGAGTATCATGATGTGCATATGGGGTTGAATGTTTTGTAAATTCCAAAGTGTTGGATTGTAAATTCATTTATGTGTATTAATTAGTTTTTGATGGTTGTTTGACACACTTTTTTTGATATGATTAGATATGTTTTGATGAGTGTACACTATTTGGTGATGTTGTCATATTTTATAATAAGTATTTCATAATTATTGGAATGTTTGGTGATGTTGATCACCAACGTAAGGCAGTGCTATATGTGTTAGCTTTGTTTCTAGATGAATATTATGATTCATTTGTAGGGGTTTTCAAATAATTGTTGGATCAATGGGCTCTAGAAGGGGGGGGGGTTGAATAGAGCTTCACAAACTTCACAAAAGTGATTAGACCACCAAATTATATTAAGTGCAGAACTTAATTCAAAACAGCAATTTGATGTCCTAAACTAGCATACAAAGCAAGGATAAGAGACAAGGAAAGCATGCACTTGGACAGGTGGTTTAGAGTGGTTCCATGTCCTAAACTTAGGAGCAATGTCAGTCCACTACCTAGAGTTGGTTAGGCTCTAGGATTTGTAACTTGGTTCTCTTATATATATCACACAATAAGATTACAAGCTACAACTACCAACCATCCAAGGACTTATATATCAAGCCAAGATCTTCTACCTCACCAAGGACTTACCCACCAAGCAAGTAGTCTTCAGCCTTCTTCAAAGGACTTACCTACTCTTGCTCTAGTCTTCGGCCTTGCAGGAATTACCCATCTTGCTTGAGCTTTGCCTTGCACCTCTCCTTCTCTTGGAGAGCTTTAGCACCTTCCTCCTTCACTCGGAGGCCTGGAGCAGCTAGCCTTCTTCTCCTTCACTTGGGGAAGAACAACAACCTTCTTCTCTTTCACTCGGAGAAGAAACTTCAATCAATCTTCATAGAGAATGGAGATGGGAGAAGTGGAAAGGAGAGCTTTACAAGATTACAAATGATAGCTCTCATACATGGGATCCTAACTCACTCATACTCACGAATTTGCTTTGAAGGTAGAGAGAGAAAGGGGCTCAAAGGATTAGAAACCACTCAACTAAGGCTAGGACCAAGCATATGTGAATGAGCAACCTTGGAATGAAGTCCAAGAGGTCCTATTTATAGTTGAGGGTGTCCCTTTGAGGTTGGGAGAGTTAAGTGGCACAAACTAGCCGTTTTACAACTTGCAACGGATCTATTTTGAGTCCCACCAACTCCTCCAACGGTTGGAATTGCTTTTTCTGCATTCCAGTACAGTCCGATCGGCCGAGTTTCATTAAAGGCAACTCGGCCGACACACTAGGCGACAAGTCTGAGAGGCAGACTGTCGGCCGAGTTTCCATGGGGAAACTCGACCGATCGGTCGACCTTCAGTCTTGACCAATCAGTGGATCGGCCGAGTTTCCTATCATTGAAACTCGACCGAACAGGGATCGGCTGAGTTGGAAACTCGGCCGACAGCCCAGAAAATTCCAGAATATATGGATCGGCCGAGTTTGGAATTCGGCCGACAAAATCCCTGTTAAGGGTATTTTGGAATTTTCATAAACTGTACAAACGATGGATTTTTGAGTCCCAATCATTTTATCCATCTTAGATACAATGCAAAACATGATTATGAGTGATTACATAAAATGTTCTAAGCCTCTAAGGGCTATATTACAAAGCGGTTAAAAGTCACATGTTTTGCATGTGCCGGAAGAGTAGCTTTGGAGATAAAGGAGATTCGTTTCTTGTATCTAATATCTGCAATGATCTCAAATAGATTTGTTAGATACATATGAATGGAATGGTTAAGTCATTATCAAAATATGGGTGAATGTGCAACACCTAGGTCAACATTCTCCCCCTTTTTGACAATGACAAACCATTCCTCAACATATTGAAAAGAATGTGAAAATTATACCTTTTCTTTAGGGAATTGCAAGGGGATGCAAATATGATCAATTTGTAATGCTCCCCCTCAATTCATGCTTACTCGTTCCTGCATAGTTAGTTAACACACAAGAAGACATAGCATATATAGATACTATATGATTCTAAACAAGTCTAGATGCATTTCAGTTTATAGACAAGAAAAGAACCATACAAGCAATAAAAAACAATATGATTGAGGTCTTTCTCCCCCTTTGTCTTCTCAAAAAGGCAGGGGGGTAGAAGAGCATAAAAGCAAGGTCTTCTCCAAACACTCAATCAACCAAAACATAGAGAAACAGATAAATATCAAGATAAAGCACGAAAGCAAAAACCTATCATTCATCAAAATATGGAACACACTATAAGATAAGCCATACAAAGTGTTTCCAAAAGCAAACATAAGACAAAAACTACACGGACAAACGGAGTAGCAATAGTACAACTCAGATGATGTGCCTAATGTAAATAATACAATCATAGTCCAAAAAGATATATCATGGTCATCCGAGACTAAACTAGACACATCAACTCTAAGCTACACTAATCTATGTCAACATCATCAACAGTAGCCTCCATGTCCTCGTCGGGCTGGTAGTCCTCATCTCCATCATCTGAAGGAGGAGCAGCAGCTGGTGTAGCCTCGTCTTCAGCATCGGCATCGTCATCGTCGTCTTCGGCATCCGTCGCAGTAGCCTCATCAGCGTCAGTCTCAGCATCCTCCTGGTCAGCCATATCCTCGTCTGGAGGACCAAAAGCACGCCCGGGCCACCTCGCACTCTGCTCGGCCCAAGACATGCCTAGGGCATGTAACTCATAGGCAACCTCAATAGGGGGAGCAGAAGAGGTGTATTGGGCCAGAAGCTCAGACAAACGGCCACCTGGGAGCGCCAGAACCGGAGAAGAGTATCCACCTGTAGAGTGATCAGCGGAAGCAGAAGGGGGTGGAGGAGGATAAAACTGACTATACGCAAAAGAAGCGTAGTCACCACCGGGGTAGGGCTCGTAGGTGGGGTAGGGCTGAGGGCAAGACAAAGACATGGACGACATGATGTGGCACAGAACCTGATGGTGATGTTGCTGGACCTGCATGTTGTAGGCTTGCTGATGCATGAGGTACCCCATGAGGGCCTCATTGGAGACATGGAAGTCAGCAAAAGCCGGCTGCGGAGGAGGTCGGAAAGATGGCTCAGGAGGAGGTGGTGCAGCTGTGGAGGGTGGAGGAGGAGGTGCAGCAGATGATGATGGAGGTGGAGGTGGAGCAGAAGAAGATGATGCACCAGAGGTAGGGACACTCTTCTGAAGAGTGGTCTCACTGATATAAACTCCCTTACGATCGGGGCGGTAGAGAAAATCGGAAAAGAGAGATTTTCCAGTGGCATGCTGGAAAAGACCACAAATTAGGGCAGGATATGGAAGATGCGTGCCCTTGGTGTTCTTTCCCGAGTCAAAACAATTCATATGGTGAAGGATGTAACGAGCCCATTTGACTCCTTGGTTGTTCAAAAGCAGATACATCATCATAGCTGTATTCTCAGCGATGTCCGTTTGATTCTTCTTTGGATGGACATTGCAACTGAGAACGAACGCCAAGACACGGCGAGGAGAGGACAGGGTAGAAGATGGCAGAGTGCCCTTCTTTCTATAAGGAAAATCGGGTTGCTTGAGAAACTTATGAATATCAGTCAAGTCAACCTCAATGGTCTTATAGACGTCCTCGGGATACAAGAGATCAAGATAAGCAGGGTAATCGGTAATCCACGAAGCCGTGCCAACATTGCCATTTAGATAGAGATTGAACGAGCGTTCAGTAATATGGAAAGGTTGGCCGGCAATCATAGACGTCAAAACAATTGAGGTGTCCGAAGGGGGAACCAAAGAGTCGTAATTCCACCGCAAGTTAGCGTAGAATTGACGTACAACTTTGGAGCTGTATTTTAGGTTATAAAAACGGGCATCCTCAATGCAAAGAGCTTCAAGATGATGTGTGCGAAAGAGTTGACAAGCTTCGAAAAGGTCGGCATGAAAGCTATGGGGCTGATAAAGAGCTCGAAAAGGAAAGGGAGAGCGAGGAAGGAGCTCTTTGTAGCGAGCAATAGCAGCATTGTCAACAAAAGAAAGATTATCAAACACCATATACCTAGGTGCAAGAGGAACCGCAGGAGCAGGGGCGGGAACGGCACGTTTCCGGCGTTGGGACCTCATTGGAGAGGAGAACGAGGAGAGGGAGCCGATCCACGCGGAGAGAGAGAGCAGGCGGCATGCCAAGAGCAGCAAGAACACACGAACATGTCGATTTGGGAAGAAAATCGGCCGGAGAGAGAGAGAGGAGCACCAGGGGAGGAAGGGTCGGGCTGGGCGTCTAGGGTTCGGTCGACTTTGCTCTAGTTGAGAGGGAGCAAGTCGGCCGATTCCTATATATATTAAACCAGTCTGCCGCCGATCGGCCGAGTTCCAGGGAGAGGAAACTCGGCCGACAGAACACCCAGGTGCCCTGTGCCCGACCGATCGGCCGAGTTTCCAACTCGGCCGACAAAAACCCTGATGTGGGAAAAACCTAGATTCTAGCCCTAGCCTCAAATGACCTAAAGCAAATTTTCTGGTTGGACTAGATTGTATATTAAGCATATTTAGGCACATTCCCATCATCATAGGGTACTATTTGTCGATTAAAACCCGATTTGTGAGAAAAGCCCGAAGAAGAGATAGAAACAAGAGAAATTTTATCAAAAACAAGCATTTTGAGCAACCAAAGCATTTATAAGCAAGAGCAGCCCACATAAGATGTAACCAACTAATTAGAGAGCAATTCAACATCATCAAGAGAGGTTATAAGCAATTTTGATCTAATAAAATTAAATTGTTCTCTAGCAAGCAGTTTAGTGAAAATGTCGGCCAACTGATTTTCCGTATCCACATGTGTGATATAAATATCCTTTTTGACAATGTGATCACGGAGAAAATGATGGCGAACTTCTATGTGTTTAGCTCTACTATGCAATATTGGATTATAAGAAAGATTTATTGCACTAGTGTTATCACAGAAAATAGGAGAAGCATCAAAATGAATGTTAAAGTCTTGGAGCATTTGCTTCATCCATAGGACCTGGGCACAACAACTTCCGGCTGCAATGTATTCAGCTTCGGTAGTTGATAATGCCACTGTGCTCTGTTTCTTGGAGAACCAAGACACCAAGCATGGTCCCAAGAGGAAGCAAGTGCCACTTGTGCACTTTCTATCAATCAAGCAACCTGCGTAGTCAGCATCACTATATGCTACAAGAGTAAAGTCCCTTGACTTAGGGTACCATAGTCCAAAATTTGGAGTTTTGGCTAAGTACCTCAAAATCCTCTTGACAGCAATAAGATGTGATTTCCTAGGGCTTGATTGAAAGCGAGCACACAAGCCAACACTAAACATTATATCAGGTCTAGAGGCAGTTAAGTAAAGTAAACTTCCGATCATACCTCTATAGAGCTTCTCATCTACCTTCTCACCTTCTTCATCCTTGTCAAGTTTGGCAGTGTTTGACATGGGTGTATCCATTGGCTTCATGTTCTCCACCCCAAAGCGTTTAAGAAGTTCAAGTGTGTATTTGCCTTGGTTGATGAAGTTACCCTCCTTGGTTTGTTTGATTTGGAAGCCGAGGAAGAAGGTCAGCTCACCCATCATACTCATCTCGAATTCACTCTGCATAAGAGAACCAAACTCTTTGCAAAGATCAAGGTCAGTTCCGCCAAATATAATATCATCAACATATATTTGAATTATGAGAAAATGGGTAGAAGTGTGTTTTAGAAACAAAGTACAATCAACTTTGCCCATGATATACCCGTTATCTAACAAAAAGTTCTTTAGTTTCTCATACCAAGCTCGAGGTGCTTGTTTGAGTCCGTAGAGAGCTTTTTGCAAGAAATAGACATGATTGGGTAACTTATCATTTTCAAAGCCTGGAGGTTGAGCAACATATACTTCGTCCTCGATTGTACCATTTAAAAACACACTTTTAACATCCATTTGATAAAGCAAGAAATTTTTATAACTAGCAAAGGCAAGTAGCATACGAATAGATTCTAATCTAGCAACAGGAGCATAGGTTTCATCAAAATCAATACCTTCTTGTTGATTGTAACCTTGTGCTACTAACCTTGCTTTGTTCCTTACCACTTTTCCTTGCTCATCAAGCTTGTTGCGGTAGACCCATTTGGTACCAATGATCTTTCTATCATTTGGTCTTGGCACTAAGGTCCACACATGGTTCTTCTCGAACTGTTCAAGCTCTTCTTGCATGGCAAGGATCCACTCATCATCGCCAAGGGCCTCTTTGATGTTCTTTGGCTCCAGTTGAGAGATGAAGGCACTGTCTGCTTGTTCTTTGTTGTGTGCAGCTCGTGTCCTCACTCTTTCAAACGGGTTGCCAATGATCAACTCCTTGGGGTGATTCTTTGCAAAGCGGGGAGTAGGATCCTTTCTTTCTTCTTCTTTTTCTTCTTCTTCAACCTGCTTGTCTTTGTCTTTGATGTTGAGCTCTTTTAAGATAGGAATGATTTCATCTGCAACATCATCATCACCCAAATGCTTGCCAATACCAGGGTTAGTTTCAATAAATTTAACATTTATAGATTCTTCTATTTTAGATAGTTCAATGTTAAACACTCTAAAAGCCCTGCTAGTAGTGCTATAGCCTAGGAAGAAAGCCTTGTAGGATTTCAGATCAAACTTGTCGAGAGAGTCCTTGGTGTTCAAAACAAAACATGGACATCCAAACACATGAAAGAAATCAATTGACGGCTTCCTACCACGCCATAGTTCATAGGGGGTTTTCTTAAAAGTCGGATGAGTGAAAACTCGGTTTTGCACAAAACATGAGGTGCTAACGGCTTCAGCCCAAAACTTCTTAGGAGTGTCATACTCAAGAAGCATGGTCCTAGCCATCTCTTGTAGCGATCTATTCTTCCTCTCAACAACTCCATTTTGTTGGGGTGTGCGAGGAGAAGAGAAATTGTGCGAATAACCCGATTTTTCACAAAAACGTTCAAAAAGATCATTTTCAAAATCTCCCCCATGATCACTACGGATGGAAACAACATGACCAGAAGCTTCGTTTTCAACTCGTTTACAAAAGCTCGAGAAAACATCGAGTGTATCACTTTTAGAAACGAGAAAGAAAGTCCAAGTAAATCTAGAAAAATCATCGACAATAACAAGACAATACTTGGAGCCGCGAAGCGTTTGTGTTCTCATAGGTCCGAAGAGATCAATATGAAGAAGCTCTAGAACTCTCTTGGTACTCATGACTCCTTTGGATTTGAAGGAGGATTTGGTTTGTTTCCCTTGAGTACAAGGTTGACATTCCTCATCCTTTTCAAAATCCAATTTGGGAAGTCCTCGAACCAAGTCCTTTTTGTTCAGTTTCTTCATTTGATGCAAGTTCACATGACCCAAACGTCGATGCCAGAGCGAAAGATCGTTTTTATCCACGACTAAGCATCTATTTAGTATGGGCTTTAAAGCATCAAGAACAATCACATATAGATTACCATTTCTAGTTCCCTTATATATGACATTATAGGACAGGGAATCTAGAAGCAAGCATTCTAAGGAAGTAAAGAGCACAAGATAACCATTATCACATAATTGGCTAACACTAATTAAGTTGTGATGTAGGCCATCAACAAGCAAAACATTTTTAATGCACAAATCATTACCTACATCACCCTCACCTATAACCTTACCCTTTTTGTTGTCCCCAAAGGTTACCGATCCTCCTTTCTTCTTCACAATTTTGTTGAAATGGCTGATTTCTCCAGTCATGTGCTTAGAACAGCCACTATCAACAATCCATTTCTTTGTGACCTGCAAGAAAAGAGGATGTCGGAACCCAACTCAAACTTTGGGGTCCGGGGTTAGCTTGGGGACCCATTTCATATTTGGGTTGGTCCCCTTAGGCTTGTAAGGACAATAGGTAGAATAATGATCATCACATTTGCAATGCATACATACCATGGGATTTTTAGAGCCGGAAGACTCTCCATTGAAAATTGGAGTTTCCACACTCTTTTTCTTACCCTTTTTCTTCTTCTTACCTTTTGGAGTAGTCGCATTGTATCCTAGACCACTAGTACCAACTTGTTTGGTAGAGTGCTCTAGAACATCATTTAGAGACTTCTTACCCGAAAGAAACCTTTGCAAAGTAGATCTTAATTTAGCATTATCATCACTAAGATTTGTAATGGTAGTAGATAAACTAGCAAGATCTTCTCTAGCATGCAAAAGGTCGGCCTCAAGACAGAGGGCTTTAGTAAGAAGAGAGTCTTTTTCAAGAGTTAAGTTTGCAACTTCATTTCTAGGCAAGATAGGTCTAGAAGATAAATCATTTGTTTGTGCAAGAAGTTTAGCATTTTCAGATTTAAGGACCACAATTTCCCTTTGATAAGCATACACTTCATCTCTCCTAGCATCATCAATAAGCTTAAGTTCAACATTTTCAGTTTTTAGAACATCTAGCTCATCTAGGCAATTTTGGTTCTCTATCTTAAGATTTTCAATAGTTTTAAGATAAGTACCATTCTCAACCTCTACTCCATTGTATTGAAGTTCAAGGTCTAGAAATTGCCCTTGTAAAGAATCTATGCTATCAAGATGTAATTTCTCATTTTGATCTAGAATGTCAATCTTGGCATAGAGATCATCAACTATCTTTCCTAATCTTTTTCTTTTAGCTTTACATTTAGCAAAAGATGATTGACAATCATTAAGCATTTCAATGAGGCTTTCCTTAGATAAATCAAGTAAACTTTCATCACTTACCTTGCTTACCTCACTTACCTCAATTACTTCTTCACTAGTAGAAGCCATGAGTGCAAGGTGACATTCACCATCCTCGGAGCTTGAGGAACTTGAAGTAGAGGACTCCTCCCATGCCGCATGAGCTGCATCTTTGGGTCTTCTCTCCTTCTTGTTCTTCTTCTTGTACTTGGCTTCTCTTTTGTATTTGTCATCCTTCTTGTGGCTGCTCTTATGATAGCCCTTCTTGGCTTTTGGGCAGTCATTCTTGTAGTGGCCCTTTTGACCACACTCGTAGCATCTAGGAGTGGAGGATGATGGCTTGCCCTTGAAGTGTCTTCCTTTTGAATAGTTGGCTTCATGATCATTTGCACCTTCATCTTCGCTTGAGGAAGGGCAGGGAGACTTCATGGCAAGTTGTTGTTGCCGCATCATTTCTTCAACTTGAGCTTTGAAGGCTGTGTCCTTCATCTTCTTGGACTCCTTCTCTTCTCTTTTCTCCTCTTCCTCTTGCTTGTCGAGCCTTGGTTCATGTGCTTGGAGATTACCAACCAGCTCCTCGGTTGACAACTCGCTCAGCTTGTAGACTTCTTCAATTGAAGTGACCTTTGGCTCCCATCTCTTTGGAAGAGATCTCAAGATCTTTGCATTGATGGTACCTCTATCCATGACACTTCCAAGGGCTGCAAGACTGTTCAAGATGACATTCAACCTTGTGTACATGTCCGCAACTCTTTCATTCTTCCCCATCTTGAAGTTCTCAAGTAGGCCGCCGAGCATATAGACCTTGGCCTCCTTGACTTGCTCCGTCCCTTCATAGGTGACACACAACTTATGCCAAATCTCATGCGCCGTGTCCCAAGAAGAGATGCGGTTGAACTCCGATGGCGAAAGGGCGGCGTAGATGATGCTCACAGCTTTAGCATTGAGTTGAGCACGCTTCATCTCATCTTCCGTCCACGTGGTGATGTTCCCCTTCGGCTCTTCATACTTGAGATGGACTATCTTCCACATCTCGTAGCTCACGCCTTGGATGTAGAATTGCATCCTTCTCTTCCAATATAGGAAGTTTGTGCCGTCGAAGACCGGGGGTCTCATGGAGAAGCTTCCTTCAAGATTGAGTGACCCAAGAGCTGAATCGCCCATCTTCTCCTACTTGTTGAAGTAGCTTGGAGAAGACCTGCTCTGATACCACTTGTTGGATCAATGGGCTCTAGAAGGGGGGGGGGTTGAATAGAGCTTCACAAACTTCACAAAAGTGATTAGACCACCAAATTATATTAAGTGCAGAACTTAATTCAAAACAGCAATTTGATGTCCTAAACTAGCATACAAAGCAAGGATAAGAGACAAGGAAAGCATGCACTTGGACAGGTGGTTTAGAGTGGTTCCATGTCCTAAACTTAGGAGCAATGTCAGTCCACTACCTAGAGTTGGTTAGGCTCTAGGATTTGTAACTTGGTTCTCTTATATATATCACACAATAAGATTACAAGCTACAACTACCAACCATCCAAGGACTTATATATCAAGCCAAGATCTTCTACCTCACCAAGGACTTACCCACCAAGCAAGTAGTCTTCAGCCTTCTTCAAAGGACTTACCTACTCTTGCTCTAGTCTTCGGCCTTGCAGGAATTACCCATCTTGCTTGAGCTTTGCCTTGCACCTCTCCTTCTCTTGGAGAGCTTTAGCACCTTCCTCCTTCACTCGGAGGCCTGGAGCAGCTAGCCTTCTTCTCCTTCACTTGGGGAAGAACAACAACCTTCTTCTCTTTCACTCGGAGAAGAAACTTCAATCAATCTTCATAGAGAATGGAGATGGGAGAAGTGGAAAGGAGAGCTTTACAAGATTACAAATGATAGCTCTCATACATGGGATCCTAACTCACTCATACTCACGAATTTGCTTTGAAGGTAGAGAGAGAAAGGGGCTCAAAGGATTAGAAACCACTCAACTAAGGCTAGGACCAAGCATATGTGAATGAGCAACCTTGGAATGAAGTCCAAGAGGTCCTATTTATAGTTGAGGGTGTCCCTTTGAGGTTGGGAGAGTTAAGTGGCACAAACTAGCCGTTTTACAACTTGCAACGGATCTATTTTGAGTCCCACCAACTCCTCCAACGGTTGGAATTGCTTTTTCTGCATTCCAGTACAGTCCGATTGGCCGAGTTTCATTAAAGGCAACTCGGCCGACACACTAGGCGACAAGTCTGAGAGGCAGACTGTCGGCCGAGTTTCCATGGGGAAACTCGACCGATCGGTCGACCTTCAGTCTTGACCAATCAGTGGATCGGCCGAGTTTCCTATCATTGAAACTCGACCGAACAGGGATCGGCTGAGTTGGAAACTCGGCCGACAGCCCAGAAAATTCCAGAATATATGGATCGGCCGAGTTTGGAATTCGGCCGACAAAATCCCTGTTAAGGGTATTTTGGAATTTTCATAAACTGAACAAACGATGGATTTTTGAGTCCCAATCATTTTATCCATCTTAGATACAATGCAAAACATGATTATGAGTGATTACATAAAATGCTCTAAGCCTCTAAGGGCTATATTACAAAGCGGTTAAAAGTCACATGTTTTGCATGTGCCGGAAGAGTAGCTTTGGAGATAAGGGAGATTCTTTTCTTGTATCTAATATCTGCAATGATCTCAAATAGATTTGTTAGATACATATGAATGGAATGGTTAAGTCATTATCAAAATATGGACAATGTGCGACACCTAGGTCAACAATAATATCCATCAAGTTTCGTTAAATATCATGTTTCCGTTATAATTGATAAAGACCTAGCAATGAATGGTGTGTTTTTTACACTTTTCCCATGATGTATGCATCATTTTTGCAGCTGGCATGTTATGAAGAAACGTTCCTTCAAGCTTGGTGAAATTTCTAATAAAAACATATAATTTGGTGCTTTGAATAATTGTGTATGAAACATAGATGATACAAACAAGTTTGAAGATAGGTGGAGTCATGTAATTGAAGAGAATCGCTTGTTGTATATTACTTGATTTTGTGATGTGTACACTCTTTGGTGGAAGTGTGTTCCCTATTTTTTGTAGGATTCTTTATTTGTTGGTATGAGGACAAATCAAAGGAGTGGGAGCTTGAATTCATTTATTAGAAGTCATGTCAGTAGTAGAAAGACTCTATTAGAATATATTTGTAGTTTGAGAAATGTTTATTCTCATGTCTAGGGGATAGAAAGTTCAATGATTTTGAAGATAAGTAAAATAGTATGTGTTTGGCTTCATTCTGGCCCTTCGAGTAGCAAATGAGACTTATATACAATGAGTCTACTTTTAAGATCTTTCAATCTAAAATTCATCAAAATGTGGTGTATAATATGGTGGAAACTTGTAAAGTTGTGTTTGAGGTCTATTGTGTTGGTGGATCTAGTTATCCTAATATGTTGAAGAAAGATTCGTCCACTAATATACTATCATGTAATTGTTTCATGTTTGAATTCAAAAGAAATCCATGCATGCACATTTTTTCTTATCAAAAGAGTCAAGATTTTTTTGCTCTTCCTGATCATATATATACCAATGAGGTGGGACAAAGGGTACAAAAACCACCATTTGGTTCTTGGCAAGGTATATGTTACACATTCATCCACTAGGTTGGCTCTTTATCTGGTGTATATGTGTAATTAAATTGTCAACATAGCTTGCGTGAATAATGTTGTAGATCTCTGTCATGAAATGATTCTATCTTTGAAAAATGAGCTTTTGAATTAAATAAAGATTATGTTGGTGCAACTAGTCTACTATCGGTTCTTAATCTACTATTAAGAATCATATTCTTAGTATTTGCAAAAATAAAGGCAGACCTAGAGTGACTGATGTGTGGTATAAACATTGAATGGAAATTTTATTATCTAAAATGTGATAGTGTGAGAACTGTTCATGGTATGGTTTTAATCATGACGATGGAAACCATCCTTCAAAAAATAGATGTGTGTGTTACCTTTTTTGCAAATATATATTGCAACTCTGCATCATTATCATCTTTGTTTTTGGTTTGTAAATGTGCAACAACTGAGCAAGACTCTATTTTGGAAGCTGACAAGGTCTTCATGATAAAGAAGTTTTTGTTATGGTGGATTTGTCATCTTCTATTTCTTTTGAACTTGACTTATATACTTCGTTGTTTATACAACTGGATTCATGGTGGTGTCTTGGATTTTTAATGATCTTGCTAGATTTGTAATGTTCTTGCTTGATCTGTAATGATGCCAATGGATCTATAATATTGTTGTCACTGTTGTTTCTTCTATTGTCGACTTTCACTCATCTACATTTTTGTGGATATTGTTTGACTACTATTGAAGTGTATTTTTTTCTATTGTTATCTCGTGGTTTCCTATGTGAGTCATGTTGAAGTATAGTGTAAATGAGGAGGGTGAGGTCTACATTGTGATGGTTGTACTTGACAATTCATTAGAGCTTAGTTTTATATAAACTCTTTCTGTTGTTTTGTGTTTATATCTAATTATGATTTATATTAAGAAGCTATATAGTTTATTCTTAGTTATTCATTTGTGTGTTGGATGTTTACTGAATATGTAATGAGGTTCATTCTCTTATAGACTAGAATGTGTACATGTCCAGTTTTTTTATAATTTAGTTTGTTCTATGTCTCATACTCTTATAGTTTCAATCTTATGCTACATTTTAGGCGAACAAATACTTTTGTGTGTGTCCAATAGTTGCATTTTAGGTAAAATGGTTACTTTTTTGTTCAAATTGTTACTTTTTAGTTGTAATAGTTAGGTTTCATGATTGTATATTACATGTGATCCAACAAATTCAAATATTTTGATGTTTCTTGCTTAACATGCAAAACTCATATATTTGCATATATTCCAAAAATATACATACAACATATTCCATAAAATTCATTTTGAAATCAATGTTCAAACCATTTTCAAATAATTTATATTTTAACATCAATAATTACATTACGTCCATTGTAGCTACATTCTATAAACTTCTATTATTTTTGTCGACACATAGTTATTTTATATGTAAATAGTTACTTTTATGTTCAGATTGTTACTTTTTTAACATAATTCAAAGTGTTACTTTTTAATTTTAGATTTCCTTTAATATAGTTTACATAGTTCAACAAATTTAAATTGTCCATCCTTTTGTGTGTCATATACACCTACATGAGGACCAAGAACCTCACAACTAACCAATATACTTGTAGAAGATAATTAACTACAAACCATTAGTTGCATTTAAGTTAACAATTTCCATACTTACTCATATGTAAAAAATTTATTCACTAACTTTTAGATTTTATATCTATGGAAATGCAACATAGCATACATATTAATTCATCTGAAAATGAACATCAACAACTAAAGTTATATAACCATGTAAACAATAGAATCTAATTTAGATTAAAAAATGTATCTTCTGAGTTTAGATATGCAACTAAGAGTGATTATCATACAGGTAAACAATATGGTTATCTTCTAAGTTATAAAACCATGTAAAAAATATGGTTGATCATCACACATTTGGGTTTATATCAACAACTAGACTGATTATCATACATGTCTAGAGGTTGGACACACAACAAACATATAGAGTAACACATCACATGGTAATTTGGTAGTTTCATATATATACATATCTTATCACACATTTTTCAGTTAGGATTCATAAGAAAATAACCAACATCATTTAGCAAAATTTTATTTTAATCTGATACAAGCCATGAAATCATACTTTGCATGTTATCATACAACTTGTCTTCATTTATATTGTCATCCCTACTTCCTTTTTCTCTTCCTATCATGATCAACTTCAATGACTACTTATACTCTTCAATTCTTCTTCATACTTTGTAAGATGCCTGCCTGGATCACCTGGATGTCTTTACCTATGTAGGTCATCTCTTTCCCATTTACCAAATAGTTTAGATACTTTATAAAGTAGATTCTACAATCAACACTATTATCTTCTTGCGGAGGGCATTCAGGTACTCAATTATCCATTGAGACATTTCACTTCCATGCTCTGGCGCTCTCCTAAAGAACTCATGATCAAACCCAACAATAAGCAAAACCAGACCCTATTCTATATAGTGTATTATGAGTCCATTGTTATCATTAAGGTAGTATCATTGTTTAGATTTTTTTACCCATCAAACAACTTTTCTATCAGATACATAGTTTCTTAGTATTAAACTGTAAGACATGTGTATCACTGTAGGAAGCTTTCTTCCAATATTAGCTCCAATGATTATTGTTATTTCATGTAGTAGACATTATTTGAATACATTGTCATAAACTCCTTGATAGGGACACTAAAGATATGTGACACTAGATCAACCTCTTTGACTATTATTGCAACCACAATTATATTTACATTTTGTTGCAATACAGTACAAAAAATTATACGATTTAATCTATACGGTATTGTAGTATTTTGTTGAAGTCTAGTGTGAGAGTTTTTTTACTTACTAGCACATAAGTGCTCACACAATTCCATGTCAATCCCTTCTTCCTCGTTTTGCTTGTTCTTATTTTAGCATCTCCACAAAGCAATTCATAACTAGAAAATTTAGAATCTTCACTTATCTTTCATAAAATTATAAAGCTTTATTAATTCAGTTCTTATAGGGGATTGCATTGTTTTATATTTATATATTAGTGTTGATAGGTTTTTTTTCCATGGATCAAGAATTTTTTCCAAATCCATTCTCATCTAGACTTGTTTATTGTTATTTTTTCCAAAATTACTTAAAAATAGGTACATCCACAATTTATAATTAGAAAGCAAAAATTGTATGTGAATTGTAACCATTATGTTTCAAAAGTAGCTATTGTATTTTAATTTGTAGCTATATAATGTGCATATTAACCATTGTGTTTAAAAATATGTATCTAGTATAATATGTAACTATTGCGTTTGTATTATAACTATTAAATCTAGAAAGTAACTATTGTATAACCAAAGTATATTTTGTATAATAAATTACTCTTCTTTGTAAAATATAGTTATTTTTTCTGAATTGAAAATGCTACTATGTCGTGCAAACTGGAAGAGCAAATACCAAAGACTTACACTTTTTCTATATTTTTCTTTTTGAAATCTTGTACATCTTCTGTCATAGATTTTATCTTAAAATGTTCTAATCCAATGAATGTGAAGGTTGTTCCACTGCATTTAAAGTAACATTTGTTAGCTACTTATTTAATCTATTTCAAGTACATAAAAAATGAACAATAAATTTCAATATATCCTTCCGAAAGCATTCCTCCTTATCTATATATTTTCTTCAATGCTTCCTATACCTTTCCTAAGGGTCCCATTTCTCTTTCTAAATACTTTTGGCGTATTCTTCTTACTTACAAAAGAATGGATTTCAATATTCTTTACATTTTATACATTATTTGAATAAACTTGTGACTATATATGTTCTATTTACTTATCCATAAATACATTTTCTTCTTCACCTTCTACTTCTTATGCTGAAACTTCTATTGTAGGATGATCTTCTATTTTGGCTTTATCATTGTTGCAATTTTCTTGTAGTTATTATATTATACGTTAGACTTTTGAACTACTTCCTCTTCTTCAACCACCTTTTTTCTAACCTGAAGCTTCCTTTGTATCTTCTTTACATCAATTTCAACTATTTTCATTGGTGTTTGTTCTTTTACAACATCATTTGTTGTTGATTTACTCACAAGGAATTATCATCATTTTCAGTTTCTGCAAACTTTTGTTCCAATGAGTATCAATTTGTTCTACAACTACCAATTTTCTTGTTAACACCTTTGTCTTCTTCCTCACTTCATTTATATCTCCTGAATTCCACCTTTTGTTGTCACTAACTTTGGAATGCTTACATTTATAGCTCCTACAAGCCTATCGACTCCAACTCCTTTTTTGTACCTTCTGTTCTCTTCTTCAACTTTGGATAATTTTTGCCTCAATCTGTCATTTTCTTCTCTTAAAGTAGAAAATTCTTCAAGTGCAATTTTACTACAGACTTCCTTTTAATGTCTTAGTTCATTTTCTAAACATTACACCCTCTTCTCCAAGCCATCGGTCATCCTTGAACTTGGCCAAACTATTGTAACGACCTTATTTCATACTGTCTTACTCATTTCCCAGTTTGCTACATGGTAGTAAGGTATTTATTTATCTATCTCTATAGCCTCTCAATCATCTTTGTCATCCTTTTTCATATTTTCTAATGCATGTACACATTATTTTAGAGAAATGATGTTATGTATCTTATATATCTTATGTATATTAAAAGTTTCAAACTCTTCATTCAGATTGATTTGTTATATACTTACCATGCCAATATTCAAGCTTGTCAGATCATTGTTCTTCTTAACTGGAGTAACCCATTTCTTTATCCTTATGTTTGCTTCCTTGAACGTGGGTGTTTCTATTCCTATAATCTCGAAAGCTCAGACCTACATAAGTATCACATGCAACCTATAGAATAAAATCACATACTATTACAAATTGAATATATATACATATATATATATATATATATATATATTTCTCACGCATAGGAACATAACATGTCTAGTAGTATATATATGCTTCTACTGATCTCCACTCTCCTCTTTCTTCTAAAAGTTTTGCTTAGATCTTTCATCTTCTTGAAGATGTGATTGTAGACTAACCTAGTCAAATTTAACTGCCATGTTGAAATTACATCATCAAAGTAGTGGATTAAAATTTATGGGGCACAATCACTTGTGATTGGTTGCATGAATATTTGTCAATAGGTATATCATCCATGATCTAAACATGTTCTTATAATTATCTTAGACATCATTGATTGTGAGTTCTTGCCAAAGCTTCCCCAAGAATTTTTTATGCAACTCAGCATTCTTCTTTTGTATCTTAACCTTGTCCCCACTCTCATCTACATGTTTACTTTCTTTTTAGGTGAAACCACACAAACACTAATGCACCATATCCCATTAAAATTTAGTAGTTAAGCATGCTTGGGTGAGATTAGTACAAGGACGCATGACATCCTATGATGCAACATTTGTGGTACAAAATGTCTGTACCCATAACAAGATTTAAATATGATGTTAATTGTTTACTAACTTACTACTTTTTTATATGTATGGAAATCATTCCTGGTAAATGACTATATTCATTCCTAATTTTATGTTTCTATGTTAATTGGTTACTTTTTATATTTAATAGTTACACTCTACATTCAATTATTACCTTTTAAACATAATAGTTACTTTTTATATTCAACCTTTACTGTTTGTTATCAATAATTACATCTTGTGATGATTTATTGTTTAATTTAGAATTATTTATTTTGAATACTAAACTAATTTGTGGTATCTATATATTTTACTTGTTATATGAACTTGATACAATTACTAATTACTTTTCATAATCCATTTTTTCATTTTCTACTGCATACATTTGTTGTTGTATTGATTTCTTATGTTTTATCCAAATAGTTACATTGTATTATGGATAGTTATTTTTGTGCATTAATTGGTTACTTTCTATATTCTATTGTTACTTTATGTCATTGAATCATACCTTTTTGTATTAAATAGTGTTTTAAATATTGAATGGTTACCTTCTGTTCCACATTATTTATTTACATATAAAATACTTATACTTTTGATAAGATCAAGTGTATGACTAAAATGTAAAGGGATATTACCTTATACACATTTACCTTGCCTTATCTTTTTTGTTCTCTTTGATACTCATTTTCTTCTTTTCTTTCTAGATGTACAAACCCTAAACAAATTATACCATCTTCTTATGTTCTTCTCCTTAGACTCTTCTTCAGCATCGTCAAACATATGAGTCTCCTCATCACTTATTCTTACATCCCCTGTAGCTTTAGTAAACTATTTTTCATTTTTGTTCTCTTTATCTTCTAATTCTTCTTCATTACCCTCATCTCCAGCACTAGTACTCTTTTTTGTCTTCATGTTAATCTTCTTCTTTTAACACACTCTACAGTCTTTTATACATCTTCTACATTATCTTCTTCAACATGTTCTTATGAGATTCTCTTCCTATACACTCTTTGTGATGTCATCTTTGTAAATACTATCCACAACATCATAATTCTTTGTTATAATAGCATCTTCTTTTATTTCTTTCCACTTGTCCTTCTTCTTCAATAACTTCTTAGCAGTTACATTTACTCATTTTATTCTTGCCATTTGGATGCAGCAACATGAAACTAGCAACTTGCTACCACAATCCTTGCATGTTGTTGTATGTCAGTGCACAAACCCAACATGATCGTAGCCTAAATCTGATTGTAGAAACTTAGAAACCTCAGTAGTCATGTCAGAGCAGAGAACATGGGAATAATGGAAAAAGAAAGTAGAAGGTGGTTGTAATGGAGAAGGTATTTGTAAAGGATAACAAGTGGAGCGGAGAATGGGGTTGTAACACATGGAGAACAAATGATGAAATTTGAGGATTTTCTGCATGCAGAGAAATTGCTCACAATTTACTTTCACAATTTGGAAGACAAAAATGATTTCCTTCTCTACTGTGCTTGTGTTCATGAGTAGGATCTTGCTAAAGATCCACAAATTCTAATTTGAAATCAAGGGATCACCAAACTATTGTGCTTGGTTGCTAATTATACAATATCATGTGGGCAGGAATATAACCTAAATATATGCATGTATAAGAATGAAATATATATAAATCATACAAATAATCATCACAAGTTTGTTTTATTAGGTAGATGTGTGTGTGGTTATGGACAAAGACACCTTTTTGTGTACATGATGTGGATGTGAATGGGGCCTTTTTGACAAGTATTCATCTTGCATGGCGAGCCACATCTATTATTACATGTGTAATGGTTTTTATTTCGTGTTACCCCCCCTCAAATGTAACCATGAATATATAAATAGAAATAAGTTTGGAAGGAATTAGTATATTAAGGCAATCATGAAGATCCAAGGAGCGTTATTGGAGTTGTTGATGATATGCAACACAAATAAATGATGTTTGATGATGCATATGATGCGATGGATCCTTAAGTAAATGGTAATCCTTTAGGGCTTCCAAGGTTATCATTTTGTATAATAATGGATTTTAATTGTTCATATAATGGGTATATGGTACATATTATAAGTATGTAGTTCTTAGATATGTACATGTATATAAATTAAAACCCTAAAAATATCAAAGCATATGCTTTCCATTGTGCAACACACACGAAAACATTGATCACTAAGTGTAGGCATGCCAAAGTGTGGTGCACTATCTATCTCAAAGAAGTGCAAGAATATATATGTGGGTCTACCAAAGCATGGTGTATATTCTATTGTTAGGCCTTTGGTTCAAACTTCATTAGGTGATCTTAAAAGGATTAAGGACCTAGAGGAATACAGATGGTTATGGCAAGGGGTTATTAGTTTGTCTATTAAGAGTTGCATCACATGCCTTTATCAAACATTTCCTACCTCGATGACCAAGTTGTGTGCAGTCAAACAAATTTGACTCAAGATTTGATAAAATATGAGTCTTATTTCAGTGGAGTATTTTGTAACACAAATCTTCCAATTAATAGTGAGTGCTATTAATTGGAAATAAAATAATATGAGCTATTTATAAATAAAAACCATATCAATATTTTATAAAAAAATTCAAGTCAAATAACTAATGTAAATACTTGTTATAGATCAAATGGAAACAATAGGGATGAAAAAATCCCAAACAAACCCATACCAATGAAACCCATTTTGTCATGACCAACAATTATGGGTTGAATATGCTTTAGTTAATTGTTTGATTTTTAATGGGGATATGAGTTTATAACCCATTTCCTACCTTGAGACCAACTAAACCCCACTTAACACACAAATATCATTGCCCTACCTTCATTCTCAATCTCCCCTAACCACCCCCTTTTGGTTTCCCCATATCACGAATCTCGTTAGTCGCTCCTAATGAATGCCTATTCATTCTAGTTTTGATTGTTGTTTTAGTCAAGTTTTACACTCATGTCTCTTAGTTTTCATTAAGAATAGCTTCATTTTGTTCTATTTAAATTTTACGTTAACTTGTTACAATATTGATTTTTTCTCGAGTCTCTTTGTATATTTGGAGTCTTATCGATTCATAGCAGCTGAACCTATACAACCTAGTCAGTGGCTGAGAGTTGAGAGGAGACCACCTCTCATGACGTGTGGCGAAAGTCCCCTGTATGAAATGGATTTTGAGCACTTCTAGAAGGTTGATCGATCAACATTATTTTTTCCCAAGGACATAGTCGACCTGCTAATCAACCTATGATCAACCTTTAAGAAGAAACCATCTATCAAGAAGTAATGATCAACCTATTTGGTGATCAAGACCCATCAACCTCAAGGTCGATAAAACTATGTAAGAATTTATCAAGCTCCCAACCAACCGACCTTCCATCTATCAACCTCTTAGGTAAATGGAAGCTCAACATCATTCGATCGACCTATGCTGATTGACCTTCAGCATGAGCAAAAATAAATTGACCATCCATCTATCAACCTCACCTAGGTCCCTTCACAACCAAGCAATGATCTCAAGCATCAACATGGTGCAAATCTGGCCACTGACATTAGCGTATGTAGGACTATAAATACCCATTGTACTGAAAGATCTGGAGAAGGGTGAATAGAGCTTTTTGATACTTTAAAAATAAATAAACACTCAACCCAAGAAGGAGGAGGAAGAAAGGAAGACACTTCAATGTAGAGTGGTTCCAACCTTTGAATTAATGGTTGTCTATCCACTACCCAATTGTCTCCAATTGGGATTTTGAAAGTGATTAATTTAATTTACCTCCCAATGATGTTACAATAAAATACAATCACCTAACTGGAAGTAGCCTTCACCTATTGTAGCCTCAACTTCCTTGAAGCAGCCTTCTATGAAGTAACTCCAAGCCCTTAGAGTAGCCTTCTCCTCATTGAAGTAGCTCCACCACCTTGAGATAGCCTTCACCTAGAAGTATCTCCAACCTCCCTTAAATCCACCTTCTTGAAGTAAGCTCAATCACACCTTCTTGAAGTAAGCTAAATAAACCTTGAAGAAGACTTCTCCACCAAGAAGTAGCTCCAATCAAGCTCCCTCAAGCAGCCTCCACAACTTTGTGTGGCCAAGGAGCACATGCTATGTACTACTACATAAAAGCCTTTTAGCGTCGGTTATTTAAGCTCTTTAGTGTCGGTTTCAAAGCAACACCCAAATGGGCACCGCTAAAGGGGGACACCTTCGACGTCGGATCCCAACCGACGCCAAAACTTTTTTTGCCACCGAAAACACGCCATCAAAAGGACTATATGTGTCAGTTGTTTAGCAAAAACTGACGCCCAAACTCTTCCAGTCACTAATAATGCACCAGCAAAGGGACTATAGGCGTCAATTGTTTACTAAATAACCACCGCCAAAACTCTTCCCGCCACCAAAAACATGCCAGCAAAGGGATTATAGGCGTCAGTTTTCTAAAAGAAACCGACACCACATCATCTGAACCGACGTCGGTTTTGTGATAATAATTGATGCCCTATCCCCTGTCTGCCACCAGGGTTGTGCTTCCCAGCACAGCCATGGTACCTGGTCACATAGACGTCGGTTTTAGGTGGAAAACCGCCTCCGTATAACATAGGTGTCGATTTTGTTCAAATAACCGATGTCTATGTTTTGATTTTTTTTTCTGTCAGTCTGCAGACCTGCTGTGGCTGGGCGCAGGATGAGAAACCTACAGTTCAGTTATGAACTGTAGGTTTTATGACATCCATTGATATCAGCCAACAACTGGCCACAAACCAACAAAATTAACATGATGGACAATATTATATATATGTGATTCACACTCATGTATAAGAACATTTAATTCATATTATTTTTTCATCACACACATGTAGAAACCTGTAGCAACCTACAGTTCCATTTATTTCATCTCTTTTCACATTCAGACACATGTAGAAACATTCATGTATTGATGATTTTCACACACATATGACAATTCATAAAAATTCATTCACATTCACTCAAAATTAATTATGAGAACAAAGTTATTCTTTATTCATCATTGTCATCATTGTCAGCAAAATCATATTGAAAAATTCCCACTCTTTGCAGGGCTTTTGCCCAACTTCTCTTACAACATCTAATTCATCTCTCGTATAGGGAGCATGTACATCGAAACGCTTTGCACCTGTGTTGAAGTCCTTAGTTTTAAAGACCTACAAAGAGAATGACGTACATACATAATTATAATAATATATAATAAGATTCATATATTTCATATTATCTAACGAGACTATGTATAATACCGGTTGTATGTTATCGATTTCCAATATGGCATGTTTGATGATTAGGTCCATAAATCACATCACATAGTAAGCACATGCCCATCCGTTGTCTTGTGTAGAACACAATAAATTGAAACATACAAAATATTCAAAAATACAAATAAGCACAGTTCACATAAATAATATATACATTGGAGTCAGGAAATTACTTTCACATTCTCCCAAATGAGTGTCAGGTTTTTTTTCCTGGGGACCTTTCCTCCAACTTTTTTGTACTCTTATAAAGCCCTCTATATGTTAATGTAACACATTAAATCGCATAATTAAATAGTAATGCAGTAATATATGTTAACAGATATAAAAACATAAAATATTTCTCACGAGAATAATGGCCTTTTAATTGCAAGTCCATATAATACATCCAACTCACTCCCCACAGGATCTTGATAATAGACGGATAATGTCTTGGGGACAATAAATAATAACTCCCAATGCTTAGCACTACCAGTAAGAAAGTAGAAAATTAATAACTCAATATCCGCAATAAAAATGTAATTTTATGAAGTCCAAATTACAAGCAAAGTAAACTTACTCGACATTGAATGGAGCTATTATCATCGTCTTATTATTTTTACCAAAATATTTAAAAGCATCACAACAATATGAAGTAACTGAAGAAGGGTTTGTATCTACAAGACTAATCAAATATGGAACCAAAAATCCACATATATAGGGAAATTTGGATTATGTTCGTCGATCCAAACTGCCACACTCCTACAATTAGGACCTATCGAGGCGTGTAGGTCCCCTGGAAGCCAACTTGGTAGTCGAGGAGGTGGAGGCCGAGATGTAGTGGGTCTCATCTTTTTGACCTGTATATATAATTTCATATCAATTGACTCATATATATACACACTAACAAATTAAAGTAATGGAAATTTATCATTCAATATCAGTATAGAGGACATCTGCTTCGGGCCACAATATCACTCCGCCTACTGCCTCACCAAGTGTTTCAGCATCTGGGTGTGCATGAGGCAGTGCAAGATTCATCCAGCTAGCGAGTATATGTATTGGGCTCACACGTACCATTCCATCTGGTACTGGACTCCCATAAAACATGCACCCTTTAAGGGGTGGGTAAGCCGATGCATCTGCAATGATATATCCTTCACTTTGTAGTCAGCATGGCTTCAACCCCTAAAAATTTACGTAAAGAATGTTATATGCATATATACACAAACATATCATCTTGAACAGACTAGCTATTATATATGCCATAAAAATACTTACGGAGGACGTGCTAGGTTGTGGGTCTATAGGATTACTCCCAACCTCTGTAGTACGAGCAGTAGGAGAAGAGAGGTTCACTACATGTACTGTCTGAGTGACAGTCTGAGACGCCTGCCACTTGTTAAATGCTTCCTAGAGTCTTTTATCAACTACTTCCTCGACTCTCCTATCAATTAAGGAATCTACCTATACATGGATAAAAGAAATGCTAGTTTCTAATTATTAAATTCCCTTTCGCAATAATGTTCTAAAATAAGAATATGTTACCTCAGCTTGTGAAAGTCCCACTTTTGGGACATGTTTGCGCTGGGATGGCCCAAAGAACGCTTTGATGCCCACACCAGCGCCTGCACCCCTTACATGTCTAGGATGTTCTGGGTTACCCAGATCAACTGTCAGTTCATCACTTGTGCCCTGAGGGATGAACTTGCCTTCCTTCCTCTACTCGTGCAGCTCCCTCTAAGCACCATCAACAAAAATTTGTAAGTGAACATAACAATAATCAATATCGATAGATTGCTCTAAGAGTTTGATTTTTACCATTTTTGCAGCTGCCTCAGCGGTTACAGGCTTCGATATCTCTCCCTTCTTGTTTTACCTCCCAGCTATCCAAATAACATGACGAGGCAGAGGTGCGGGAGCAGCAGTAGAGGACTCTGCAGTCTCCTGAGTAGAAGTAGGCTAAGTAGACTCAGCCTATAGTCTTTGGTGAATGCCTGCATATCCTCTTGGACCCATTGTGTGGTCGTGCACATTCAGTGCATGCCTTGCTCGTTGAGCATCACTGATAGCCTAGTTAGTTAGCACATTGTTTTGGTTAGTAACACTAAAGGTTAATCTTGAATAGGTGAATACATAAAAATGTATATTAATTAAATTGGGAGTGGCACTTAATACCTTGATTTCATCTATTTTTCTTTGGGTAACAAACTCCTCCCATTCTTTGGGGTCCAAGTAGTTCCATTGCTGTGTGGCTTCCTCCTTCCTATATTTATTTTTCAAAGAGAATACAAACAAAAATTATTAGTGTAGAGTTAGTGAAATACTGATCAATGTCTAGAATTGGAATCAATCAAGAACATATTCTCAGCATCGTGTATGTAATCTCAGGTGAGTTTGGTCCTATAGTTCCTTAGGACCCTCCCACAATGTTGCATCACACATTTACGATGCAACTTTTCATCCAAATCAAATATTCTCTACAAATTAAATAGAATTGCTATTAACTAGTATCCTAAAAATTAGTAATCTACACAAATAGAATGACAAATAATAATAACTCACGCATAGTTCCTTCCATATGTGGTCTTTCTTCCCCTTAGGAACTTTATGCCATGATTCTAGAATAGGACTGCAATGTCTATGAGTAAGAACCCCAAGATATGAAACAAATGAGTTGCGGTTCACTCCATATGGATTTCCTGCCTGATCGAAATCCACATCCAATTTGGGTCCATTACCCCTTTGATGTATTTACTTGTTCATCATTGTGATGCCCCTCACTTTCTCAATTTTCTTTTGCTGCTCATCAAGTGTTGTAATTTCTTCAGGGGGTACATCACCAACCTAAAATTTGATAAAAAACACACTTACATAATATAATTATAAATGAACATATAGATACAAACCTCAGGGATATATTCTTAAAACTTACATTGTCAGGCAGTGCAAGCACGTCCTCACCCTCACAGTGATCATCAACACGGTCATCATGGAAATGCTCAGCCATCTGAAAGTTCACATTCAAATTATAAATTTCACATTGTAAAGTAGCACTAATTGTAAAGTTCACATTGTAAAGTACACATTCACATTGTAAAGTAATTCACATTGTAAAGTTCACATTCACATTGTAAAGTTTACATTCACATTGTAAAGTTCACATTCACATTGTAAAGTAATTCACATTGTAAAGTCCACATTCACATTGTAAAGTTCACATTCAGAAAAATAAAACATAATAAAAATATAAACATCCATGCCTCTAATATTGTGATTTTTTATCAATTAACAATCCTTCATTATGATCCCCGCAAACATATAAGTCATTGTGATCCCCAGCTTCAATGTTTGGTGGTGTTGGCAACCCAACTGAGAATGGACTGGAGTCATCATACTTATCATAGTACTCTTCTTCATATATAGGATCTTCAATGAACTGTCTTTTACCATGAAGAACAACCGACCATTTATCATTTGCAGGAGAATATATATAAAATACTTGTTTCTCCTGTGATGCCAATATGAATAGTTCACCCTTCCCGCCAATCTTTGCAAAGTTCACTAACATGAAACTCAATTCATCCACTATAACTCCTTTGTTGTTGTCAACCCAATTACATTTAAAGAGCGGAATTCTGAAATCTACATAGTCAAACTCCCATATGTCTTCAATGACACCGTAATATGACATTTTAGCTTCACGTGGACTTTTATCCTTTGCACTTGCAAAAAACATTGAAGACGCTTGAAGGGTGACCCCACCATTTTGGATGACAGTCTTATCATCTCGAAACTTTGTGTAATATGAGAAACCATTTATGTCAAACCCTTCATAAGACATAACATTCAATTTTGGATTAAAGGAGAGGCATTTGATGGTTTCAATAACATTATCTGGTGTTTGAGATAGTTGATGTAAGACTTTATCTTCAAACCACTTAATAAATGTCTTGTTATGCTCTCTAGCAAGCCACATTGAATTGGATCGAGAATATTGTCCCTTGATGAAATTGATATGTTCCTTGATATAAACACTCACTTCGTCGATGTTATGTAAAATATTCAAGTGACCTTGCTCCAACTGCTCACGGCTAATTACTTTCACCCGTGATCCCAAAATTCCTTTTCCAAAATGCTCCTCAATATTCTTGTCATTCACGGGAGCGTCATTACCACTCAGAAAGTCATTGCAAATATCCATAACCTCTCTCGCCACATAACCCTCAATAATACTCCCTTCAAGCCGATAACAATTTCAAACATCACCTTTAAAAACGCTCATGTATCGTTCAAATGGATACATCCAATGTAAGAAAACTGGTCCCAACATTTTCACTTCCCTAGTCAAGTGGACAACAAGATGTACCATGATATCAAAGAACGACAGAGAAAAATATATCTCAAGCTGACATAGGGTAACAACCACTTCTCTTTGCAAATTATCGAGAGTATTAGGGTCAATAACGTTGCTACATAGACTGTTGAAAAAGAAACAAAGTCTGGTGATTGCAAACCTTACATGCTTTGACGATATAGATCTAATTACCGCAGGAAATATTTGTTGCATTAGAGTGTGACAATCATGAGATTTAAGACCTATCAACTTCAGATCTTTCATTGATACCAATGTAAGGATGTTGGATGAGTAACCCTGTGGCACCTTAACATTTACCAAGCATTCACAAAATGCTTTCTTCTCCTTTCTAGACAACATGTAACAAGCGGGAGGTAAGTATGTTCTCCGATCTCTACTAACTACTTCTATTAATTTTGTCCTTATTCCCATTTCATGTAGGTCCATTCTGGATTTTATCCCATCTTTAGTCTTACCCGGTATATTCAATAGAGTATCGATGACGCTATCACATACATTTTTCTCAACGTGCATGCCATCGATACAATGCCTGACTGTCAAAGAACTCCAATAAGGAAGATCCTAAAATATCGACTTCTTTTTGAATAAAGACTTGTCACTCCTTGTGGCCATCATACATTGTGATCTCTTACCAAATTCATTGGCAATGTCTTTCACTCTTTCATAAACATCCTCCCCTGATATAGGTTTAGGTGCACTACGTTCCTCATTCCGTCCATTGAATGCTTTGTGCAACCTATGATACAGATGAAATTTTGGAAGAAGCATTCGATGACCAAGATATACTGTCTTGCCGCCGTGTTTTAGTCATATTGAATCAATGTTCTCTTCACATATAGGACACACTTTATATCCTTTGACACTATATCCAGACAAATTCCCATATGCTGGAAAGTCATTCACAGTGCAAAAGAACATAGCTTGCAAACAAAATGTCTCTCTTTGTGAAGCATCATAAGTCATCACACCTTCACCCCATAGCTTCTTCAAGTCATCAATCATAGGTTCAAGATAAACATCGATATCATTTCCAGGTTGTTTAGGGCTCGATATCAAAGACGACATCATAACATACTTATTTTTCATACACAACCAGGGAGGAAGATTGTATATAACAAGAATAACTGTCCAAGTGCTATGTTGGCTGCTCAATGTCCCGTACGGATTCATCCCATCTGTACAAAGCCCAAGTCTTAGATTCTTGTCCTCTTCACCGAATTTAGGGTACAATAAATCAATCTTCTTCCACTGTGGGGAATCAGACGCATGTCGTAGGATCCCATCATTATTTTTCTTAACATCTGCATGCCACCTCAAATTCTTCGCATCTATAGGATTGGCAAACAAGCATTGAAACAGTGGTATTATAGGTAGATACCACATCACCTTGGCAGGAGAACTAGTTTTGGATTCCCCCAAAGTCGTCAATTTATACCTTGACGCACCACATTTTGGACAATCTTTCAAATCCACATAGTCCTTTTGAAATAATACACAATCATTCTTGCATGCGTGTATCTTCTTGGCCTCCATTCCCATTGGGAACAACAATTTCTTTAACCGGTATGTTGAGATCGACAACTCATTTCCTTCAAGATGAATTTCTTTCAAAAAAGACAATAATGACGTGAAGATTTTGTCGCTCCATAGATTGTTAGCTTTCAATTTATACAATCTCAACACAGCGCTAAGCTTTGTAAACTTACAACCCATGTATAACAGTATCTCAGCATCATGCACAATGTTTCTAAACATGGGAGGTGGATCAGTTTTGATGTGCTCTACCCCACTACTATCCATCATCGCATCAACGATGTCTACTGGAACTAATTCGTTCACATCTACGTCATCGAAGGCAATTTCTTCTTCCACACAAACACTGCTATCGACATCCACTGGTTTCGGGTTTGAAATCTCTCCATGCCAGTACCATTCTGTATAGCCTTGTACAATCTTGTTGCACATGACATGACTTCTGATTTCATCACCAGTACTAACTTTCAAGTGGTTACCGCAATGCCTACATGGATAGTAGAACCGATCTCTAGGTTGTTTCCTATGTTCCTCGGAAAATCTAATAAATTGATCAAGACCAGAAATAAACTCTGGGGTGCAGTGATTGCGAATGGACATCCATGATCTATCCATTCTATGATCAAAGAGAAAATAAGTATATATTACAACAAGATTAGGGTCTAGGGTTAACAAATACATGTGTTGTCAGTCTTATATATAATAAATGTGTACCACCTATCCCATTCTTGAACACCTAATCTCACTAGTAAGTGTATAATGTGTATTGAGTTTTCAAGAAAATTTCGGCAGCATTTCCCCGCTGTTCTCCAAGTACATATGTACTTAGAGAACAAACGGGGAAATGCTATCGAAATTTCCTTGAAAACCCAATACACATTATACACTTACATCCTAAGTGAGATTAGGTGTTCGAGAACAGTCCCAAACCGGGGACTATCCAAGATTTACTCCTAATGAGTAAATCTTGGACGAGTTTCTAGGCCAACAAATACATGTGATGTCATTCTTATATATAATAAATGTCTATAAACTATAGGAAATATGGTTAATCCTAATCTATAGAGAATTATTAAATAATAAATCAAGAATTCAATAGTTTTAAACATGCAATAATTCACAATGCTACTAATAAAAAAAACAATTCACAATGCAATGTTATATCAATGTTCCTCAATATATGTATTTGTTGAAAATAAGTTGTATTGGATAGACCCATAATGGAAGTGATCATTGAAAAAATACTAGACAATCATATTTTGTTTCATATACAATGTTCAATTTAAATAAACACTCCCTTAGAGGATCTAATATTAGGCACAAAGTCATGTCTTAAATACTCTGGAAAAATATATATTGATTCAAGATCACAACTCCCATGCAGGTAGACATCAAGTCCACTCTTAACAATGTACTAAAGGACTAATCAAGTAAAAATGACACGAATACTAGAGTCAGGTCAGACAAGAACCCTACAGAAATCAACATTGGATACAATAAATGAAGATGGAGACCAGACTATACGGTACTCCTAGTTGTAATAGCACACACATAGAAACCAATGGATCAACCACAGTAGAAACAGAGATGGAGACCAGACTATATGGTACTCCTACAGGTCACACACATAGCACACACATAGAAACGGAGATGGTTCCTTTACCTTTGATTGGTCGGAGTAGCGGAGGAAGTAGTGGCAGCGACAGAAGGCAGTAGGAAGGCGGCGCCAGAGTTGGAGCAGTTAGAGAGAAGGCTGCCGGAGTTGGCCGGAGCAGTAAGAGAGTAGGCCATCAGAGGCGTCAGAGCAGCAAGACAACAGGCCACCGGAGAGCAGGAGACCAGACCGCTGGAGAAGCGAGCGGTGGTGGCAGAGGAGCAGATACCAGTAAGCGGCGGTGGAGGTGGGGGCAAAATAACCAGACCTAACCCTCATCGTGCAAGAATGAATGAAATAGAGAAAGGGGCCGCTGGCTCGTGCAGGTGTAGTTAAGTTAACCATAGGCGTCGGTTTTTAAAACAAACTGACACCTATAGTTTTAAGCGTCGGTCGTTAGGAAAAAACTGACGTCCAATTGGACAATCTTTACCCTTAATTTTTTGGCGGTAACCCTTATCAGTGTCAGTTATCCCAGGCAAACTGACATCGATATTGGAACTTTTCGCGAAAACGTTATCCTCATTAGGCGTCAGTTATTTGATAAACAACCGACGTTGTATGTGACACTTTGGGGGCAATTTGTTTTCACTCTAAAATTGGATTTCACGGGCTATTTTAGGCGTCGATTTCTTTTGTTCATTCGACGCTGAATAAAAAGCGATACCCGTGTCTTGCTGGTCCTCCAATATAGATGTCAGTATTAATTAATAGCCGATGTTGAATGTTATCAATGTCCGTTTTACATAACAACCGACACCCAGAAAAGTGACGTTGAATGTTGTTTCTGTAGTAGTGACGTAGCTTTAACCTGTGAATGGGGATTGGAAGAAAGGAGATACACCAGTAGATTATTGCACTTTGATCCTATATGAAGCATTACATCCCTCAAACTACTTATTATGTGCATTTCTTGATGGTGGCTAAGAGGCTATGGCTATCAGACATGAATTTGGAGCTTGAACAACAAAATGGCAATTTTTTCACAACTTTGTTTCTCACTAGAATGAATTCTCAAGTGTATCTTACATGATTTATGGTCTTAAGGTCTCTCCTATTTATAGGGATGGTTTGAAAGTACTTAGGGACATTCTAGGGAGTCTCTAGAGTGATCTTAGTGTTTAATTAGCCTTTAGGTATACAATAGTTGGCTAGCAATGACTAATTTGTTCGTGCTTAAATGAACAATCTAAAACCCTGCTTAGTCAAAATGTTTGTTGACCGAGCTATGTCTCGGTCGAGAATTTCTTTGATCGAGCCTAGGTTTAAGGTAATTGTGTATCGTATTATATTTCTAACTCCTATATTCCAACCACTTGGTCTAACTGTCACCAGCTTTGGACCGAGGTTTTCTCAGTCGAAAATATGTTCGACCGAAACTCATTTTAGAGAAAAATATGTAAGGTTTTGAACAATGCTCAGATATTTGACCGAGGTGGTTCTCTTTCGACAAAAACATTGACCGAGGGTGTCTCGGTTGACTAGTTTCTCAACTGAGGATGTTCGTGTTTTACTCTTTTGAACCACCTATTATGTGTGTGTTCTAATGGATCATAGTAACTCTAACTCTTGGGGGGATCCTAGCTGAGGGTTATAAGTAGATAGGGAAGATCTAGTGCTTAATTTACATAATGTCTAAGTGCTTGTACATTATATATTTGTACAAGTGTTTACATTTGATTACAATCATGAAAACATAAACAATTTAGCACATTTGATCTTCAATTTGTATTGATTTTCAACTTTCAACTTAGTAGGATCTACTTGTTACCTTGAACCCTAAAATACTCAAATAGCATGTTAGATCCACAAGCGTGAAATGTTTGTCATCATCAAAATAAAGGGTATGTTAATGTCAAATTTAGCCAACAATCTCCCCCTTTTTGAAGATGACACACATTTCTAAAATATAATCAAAATAATTTAAATGAGATGAGTTTCATACCTGTGATATACCTGAGATGAAAAGATTCTCTTGCTTTCACAAAATTTGCACTAATTATTCCATAAGAGATATGCAACATAATATCTGTATCTTAAGGAAATGTATCACAAATTAATGTCTAGCCAAGAGATAATGAACTCATTTATTTTATTTGTACCCCTTTGTCATGTCAAAAAGATAGCCATATAATCATTTTAAACTTATTCCCCCTAAATAGAATGCACCCCCTCAATAGAATACACAAGTTTTATACAGAAAACAAAGTGATAAAAAATGTCCAATGAAATACACAAGGTAAATTTTTATTAACATAATCAAGTGATCACAAACAAGTTCAATTTTGTTGATGATAAAGTGATTACATAAGCTTTACTACTCACTACATGGGATAACAATATCACTTGAAAGAGTTCCAGATTACATCAACTCCAAGATCTTTACAAAGGAATGGAGTATCACCATAGTACTTGACAAGTGGTTGCTAGTCAAGTGCACCTGTCTTTGAGAGAGAATATGCCTCCAAAAATGTAGGTGCCTGATCAAATCTAAAGTGAGCAGCTTTGTCCTGGAGTTGCATGGGTGAGTATTGGGTATGGGAAAGATCATTGGACAGTGGTTGTGGTATTTGGATGTATTGTTTGTAGGGGTTAAAAGGATAGATGCTCCCGGGATGGAGTACACAAGGGTATGTGTCAGGAACATTAGAAGATAGAGCTTGCAATCTTTGGTTTAGATAGATCATAACATGGAGGTTGTAGTCTAGATGTCTCCCAAGTTGATAAGGTGACCCCTTTAAGATAGGAAACATCATTGGATAGGTTTTCTATGGAATATCTAGGAGTAGGAGGTGGAGTATTTGCTTTAGTGGATGTCTCCCCTTTTGTCCTAGCTCCTTTGTATCCAAAATAAATTCCCATTTTATCAATAGTATTTTGAGTAATTCTTTGAGGACGTCTATCCCACTTTTAGCATAAGTCCTCTATGTATTTTTCAAGGGAATATTAAACTATTTGACAAACAAAATCAGCATAGGGAGGATTTCTACAAAAGTCAAACATATTGGATAGGGTGATGCAAATAAAATGTACATGAATGCTTACAAGTATAGCATAGATGAGGCACATCTGGAATGGTGGGATTTCAGTTTAATTGGCTCTAGGATAAATGCTATGAGAAATAATTAGATTCACTATCCTAGATTCAGGGGTTAAGGAGGTAGCATAATAAGTTCCCCTATGCTCATGTGATGATGTGTTGGAAAGGAAGATAACCTTTTTGATATCACTAAGACTAATGGTGTTATCTTTAGTGGATAATTTTAAGATAGGATTTCTGGTGGTGACTTCTAGAAATTCTCAATATTCTTCTGTATCTATATCTAGCATTTTGAGAATGTCATTTTTAGAGAAATGGAAGGATAACCCATCAACCATGGAAGTGAAAGAAAATGGTCATTCGAGTCTCTACTAAGGTTAAAATTGAATTCATTAACGACATGGGTGGATCAGAAATGAAAGGAGGGGATAAAAAACTAAGTCACTTTTTACACCTTGAAGAGTTGTGAGAGATCGATAAGAGTGACAAAGTTGTTGAGATCCACTGGTAGGCGAGGAGGAGGAGACTTTGAGGTGACCTTTAAGTAGCATTCTCCATGAGCAACGTCGTTGAAGGGGATGTCGTCGATGACGCTCAAGGCTGGAGTAACCGTCCGTCCCTTCCTTGAGGCAACTTGCATATTCCAACCATGAGCTGAAGAGGGAGCCATCTTGATCAAAGAGTGGTGGAAGAAGAGCTAGAGATGATAGGGGATGAATGTTGTTGGAGAATAGCTCTGAGAAACACTAGAGAAGTGATGGAGAAGAGAGCACTTGATATGTGAAGAAAATGGGTGGATCGGGGTGCTATTTATAGCAAAAAAGAACCCTACTCGGTGGACAAAATCATCGATGGAGACCCGAATGACTCTTTGTAACAACTACTTGGTCGACATTGGAATTTGAAATTCTAGGTGCAACTGTCGAGGAATCAGTCAAAAATATTTTCGATCGAGGGTCATATGTGAATTTTTTTTGGTCCATGAGGTTTCTAGAAGAATCTCAACTAAGATTCACATAGTCAGTCGAGGGTCCCACCGAGTGAAACTCAGTTGAAATTTTTTTTCTACCGAGGACTTTCTCAGTCCACTATATTGTTGACCGAAAATGATATTGTGAGTAGTTTTGCATAATTGAATTCAACTTGTTTAAGGGCTTGATCATGATAATAAATTATTGTAAATAAACAAAGGAATAGTTATAAAATTATATGCACTAAAGATCACATGAATTTCAAATAAAAAATTTATCAAGAATTTTGAGCACATATATCAAAGAAATTATCTTCTAAGGAAGTGATAAGTATCCTCTTTCTAATATATTGAGATTGATCGAAAGGAAGAGGTTTGGTAAATATATCAGCTAATTTCTCTTTTGTACCAATATGATCATGAGATATATTATTCTTAGAAATATGATCTCTTAAGAAATGATGTCTATTCTCAATATTCTTGGCATGGCTATGTAAAATAAGATTTCGAGCCAAGTTTGTAGCACTAGTATTATCACAGAAAATTGGTGTAGAAGAAAACACAAACCCATAATCATTCAAAACTTGTTGTATATAGAGTACTTGAGCACAACACGAGCCAATGGCCACATATTTGGCTTCAGTGGAAGATAGGGTAATTGTATTTTCTTTCTTACTAAACCAAGATACTAAAGCTCTTCCCAGTAAGAAACAACCACCACTTGTGCTCTTTCGATCCAGTCAAGAACTAGCATAATTGACATCGGTGTAAGCTTTTAAATCTGACAATTGACCTTTAGAATACCATAAACCATAGTCTATAGTGCCAACAAGATATATTAAAATTCCTTTGATGGCTTGAAATGAGAAGGCATTGGTTTTTATTGAAATCTAGCACAAAGTCCAACGAAAAACATGATATCCAGTCTAGAAGTAGTAAAATATAGCAAGCTACCAATCATGTCCGTATAAA
Source organism: Alisma plantago-aquatica (assembly GCA_963693085.1). Taxonomy (NCBI): domain Eukaryota; kingdom Viridiplantae; phylum Streptophyta; class Magnoliopsida; order Alismatales; family Alismataceae; genus Alisma; species Alisma plantago-aquatica. The sequence continues at coordinate 1,959,414,875 of OY856409.1, read as the reverse complement.
AGAAATCATCAATGGGCTCACCATATTCATCCTTTTCAATTTTAGCAGAAGTGGACATGGGTGTAGTATCATGTTTGTAATTTTCTATACTAAATCATTTTTAGAGTTCCTTGGTGTATTTCTCTTGGATTATAAAAATTCTAGCGTGCGTTTGTTTTAATTGAAAACCAATGAAAAATGTTAATTCTCCCATAAGACACATCAGAAATTCTTTTTGCATGATATCACTGAATTGATTACATAAAGAATTATTTGATGCACCAAAAATAATAAAAATATATTTGAACAATAAGAAAGTTTGATCCATATGTTTTGACAAATAGTGTGGCATCTAATTTTCTAATGGAGAAAACATTATCAAAGAGATAGTTTTTAAGTCTTTTATACCATTTTCCTGGTGCTTGTTTTAGACCATAAAGAGCTTTCTTAAGTTTATAAACATGGTCAAGCTTGTTGGGAATTTCAAAACTAGGTGGTTGAGCAACATAGACTTCTTCTTCTTTGATTCCATTTCAAAAGGCACTTTTTACATCCATTTGGAATTGTTTGATGTCTTTCTTGACAGCTAGAGCTAATAACATTCTAATCGCTTCAAGTCTAGACACAGGTGCATAGGTTTCATCAAATTCTATACCCTCTTTTTGGTTATTTCCTTGGGCAACCAACCTAGATTTTTTTCTAACTACTTCCCCGACTTCATTAAATTCATTTCAAAAAACCCACTTAGTTCCAATGATGGTTCCATCTTGAGGTCTAGGAACTAAGTCCCATACGTTGTTCTTAGTAAATTGATTTAGCTCTTTCAGCATAACCATTATCCAATACTCATCTTTTATAGCTTCATTTACCTTTTTAGGTTCAACAATTGATACAAAGGCCATGTTTGCAACGTCTCTAAATGATGATCATATTTTACTTTAGCAAAAGGATCTCCTATGATTAAGTCTTGAGGATGGTCATTGATTAATATAGGAATAGGATGTTGTGCCTCATTATTATGTTGTTCAATTTCAAAATTTTGATCATACTTTGTTGATATGGTGAGGTCCTCAATTTGATGAGTAATATCATAAGTTTGCATTTTCAATTGCATTTTCAGCACTTTATGTTGTCATTTCAGGAAATGTGATATGAATTGATTCCTCAACTTTTCTAGAGATAATATTCTAGATTCCAAATGCCTTACTAGAAGTTGAATATCCCAAGAAAAATCCTTTATGTGATTTAGGGTGAAATGTATCTCTATCATCCTTTGTATTTAAGATGCAACAAGGTGTACCAAAGGTATGAAAGTAATCAACTCTTGGTTTCTTATTGAAGATGAGTTCATAAGGAGTTTTCTTAACACAGGAGTGAATTGTTACACATTTATTACATAGCATGTTGTATTTACTACTTCATCATAAAAGATTTTAGGTGAATTATGTTCAAGTAACATTGTTCTAGCCATTTCTTGTAAAGACCAGTTTTTCCTTTCTACTATCCCATTTTGTTGAGGGGTTTGTGGTGTTGAAAAATTATGAGATTACCCTTGGGATGTACAAAATTCTTCAAATATGTGATTTTCAAATTCCCCACCATGATCACTTCTAATGGTGTATATTATTTTTAGTAGTTGATTTTCAATCTTAGAACAAAATTGAATGAATATTCTAATAGTATCATCTTTAGTTGAAAGAAAATGAGATTATGTATATCTACTATAATCATTAACAATAACAAACCAATATCTTTAACCACCAATAGATTGAGTCCTCATAGGATCAAACAAATCCATATGAATAAGTTCTAATGATATAGTAGTACTAAGCAAGGTTTTAGATTTGAAAGAAGTTTTATTTTACTTGCCTAGAGTACATGGTTCACAATTTTTATGTTTATCAAAATAAAATTTTGTTAAACCACGAACAAGATCATACTTGATCAACTTCTTGATGACATGTGAGCTTGCATGACCTAATTTTCCATGCCATAATTGTAAAGGTTTATTATTTGCAAGAAGACATTTTCCAACTATAGCTTGCATAGAGTTACGTCTAACTATATATAGATTTCCTATTCTTTTTCATTCATAAACAACATCATTAGTGTTCTCAATGAGTAGCTTGAAGCATGATTTGTTAAATAGAACATCATAGACACTATAACATAATTGACTAACACTAATCAAGTTGTCATGCAATCCATCAACAAGTAGCACATTTTAATTTGAAGATTTTTACCAACATTACCTATCCCAATAATTTTTCCTTTAGCATTATCTCCAAATGTGATTGTTCTGCTCTTCTTTTCTTCACGTGTTTGGAAAGACTCCTTGTTTCCAGTCATATGTTTGGAACAACCGCTATGAACCACTCAATCCAGCAAAATATGTAGATTTTGGTACCCATGTGGTGGTCCTTTTGGTTAGGAGCATTAATTAAAACATTTCATGTTTTAGAACAACTTAATAAAAGAGTTTTTTGTAGGTTTATTGCAAAAAAGTTAAATATAAACACATGTTTATTATTTCAATATCAGTTCTTTATACAACTATCCTCGGTCGAACATATCCTCGACCGGAAGTGTTCTCGGTCGAAATAATTATCAACCGGGAGGATTTGTCAGAAAATGCAAGTTTTGATAGAACTCCCTTTGGTCAATTATTTCTTCAACTGAAAGAGGTCTCGGTCAAGAAATTTGTTGACCAAGATGAAGTTATGTGTATTTCCAGTAAGTTTATCAATACTAAACAAAACATGTTGTCATTCCCAATCAAATCATACAAAAAAATATGCAAGTTAAAGATTATTTTAGTTGAGATAAGCCAATATGGGTTTTAAATTAAAGTCTAGGGAAAATCTCAACTAAATGTTCCATGTTTCTAAGTTTGTTGTTTTGTAACCCAAACTAAATCTTTATCCTTATTTTTCTTGTAAGTTAATGAAAATGCATAATGTCCAAGATGTAAACAATAATGGAAACAAATGAAATAAATTTCATTTCTCTTTTTAACATTATGGTCATGAGCTAGATTGTTTTGAGGTACATACATGACTTTAGTCTTGGGTACTTGTGTCTTTCTAGCCCTAGGTCTTTGATAGGATTTATCTTTGGCTACATAACCTAGGCATCTCCTCCCAATTGGACCAGTTGAGCTTTGTAAGATTTTATCAAGAATGTCATTGTTTTTGAAGCTACTAAATCATTTTGCAACTTAGAAATTTCACCAATTTTGCTTTTAGTGTCTAACTTTTCTTGATCTAAACTTGATAACAAGCTATCTCGTTTTTTGATAATAACATCATAATCCAAATGAGTACATAGAATAGGTTGAATTTGAAGATCATTTATTTTAGTAAGAAGTTCAACCTTTTCTTGGCAAAGAAAATTATATTTTGTTTCTAGAGCAAGAAACCAAACATTATGATCATTGATGGAGTATTTCTCTTTTAGATATAAGACTTTCATTTTTAGAAGAAAGCAAATATAATTTAGCATGCAAATCATCATTTATTTTTGTAAGCTTCTTCAATTTCATTTTACAATCAACATATTTATCATGTATTCTTGAAGACTAGTAACTAATTCTTGTTTAGGTAGTTCAATAATGCTTACCTTACTTGATCTTCATTATCATCTTCCTTATCCATGAGACATTTCACTTCTTTCTCTCCACTTTCACTTCATCACTTGAATCATCCCAAGGAACTTTGTAAGCTTTATCTCCCTTGTCGTTCTTCTTGAAGGAAGATTTCTTCGCTTTCTTAATCTTTGGACATTTATTCTTTACATGTCCTTTTTTTCCACAGTCAAAGAACCTAATGGAAGAAGAGGAAAAATCACTAGAATTTTTGTTAGATTTATACCTTCTATATTTCTAACCATTTACAATGAGTGCATCTTCTTCATCATCTCTGTCACTTGTTTCATAACTTTTTTGAGTGATGACTTTGGATTGATCCTTTTGTGAAGATTTCAAGGCAATGTCCTTCCTTTTTCCTTTTTTAAGTTTGGTCTCTAACATTTCTTCTTATTCAAGGGTGACTTCATAAGTCTCTAAATTTCCATTGAGCTACTCCGTCCTCATTGTGGTGAGATCATTAGCTTCTTCAATGGTCGTCACCTTTGGCTTGTATTTTGGAGGTAAAGATCTAAGGATCTTGGATACCTAATCTTCTTCACTTATATACTTACCTAATGCACTCAAGTTGTTAACATCAGAGGAAAATCTTGCATACATTTCACTAATAGACTCATTGGTTGCATGAGAAATTATCAATCTTTTGTTTAAGCATGTTAATTTTGGTATTTTAAACTTGAGTGGTACCTTCATGTGTAATTGAGAGTTTATGCCATATATCATAAGTTGTATCACATGAACATAACCTATTGAACTCACTAACATAAATAGAACAATATAATATGCTTACCACCTATTCATATAATTGAACTTGTTTTATCGTATGAGGATCTGATGGAGCTTCCACTCACGTGGAATTGCGTGCACCACTAAATATCCAAAAGATGGTAAGTCTTTAAGTTTAGCCTTGCTTATACTAGATAGAGAACTCCACCCACGTATGCTAAGATATGTGGAAGTCTTATCGTAGTATAGTTAAGGGTCGAATCCTTGAGACAACGGTCTTGTTGTTGCCAACAAGATGGAAAACGTTGAAATTTCACTTAATCACTCAATAGTCAGTATTTAGATCAAAAGGTTGATTTGGTTGTTTTTAAGCTAAGTGCAAATAAAGTAAATAAAGCAAGTAAATCTAATGAGTTAAACTATGATAAAAGATCACTAGGGTGTGATCGGTTTTTCACCACCACTACACATCGATCAACACATGTAAAGCAAAACTTAACCTGAAAAAGAGTCCAGTCAGTTAGTATCCTTGTAGACTTAGCTTCCTTTCAGAGAACTAACTACGAGAAGTGCGGGAATGTTGCAACTCCAGCCATTCCCGAGCAAATGGTCACATTACTTTGCATCATTTCCCTCGCAAAGCATGTTCCTTGACTTATCAAGGTTGCACTTTCATACGTCAACTGATTCCATTTCATAGTATGAAAGTGCGACGGATGATAGTGAGTTTACTCCACTTCTTGAGATACACTTCTAGATACTGAAACAGATGCATGGTGAATACATGCACCAAGAACCAACATACAAACGAGTTTTGAATCTAATAGTACAAACGTAGACAATTCATACTAAGAGATAAAAGATAACACAAGTTGGAGATCAAGCAACATGCATTCATTAATCGTTTGATGTCAAACTGACAAATATAAGAACTCTATATTACAACCTAAGGATTACATTTACATGTTATGAAAGCATGGGTAGCGGGGATACTCCCCACACCCTAGTGAGAGAGACTACTCGTTCATGACTAGGACAAAGAAGGAGGTAGGAAGAGAGAGAGAGAGAGAGCATCATCCCCATGAAGGAGATTGGAAGGTCAACCCCTTGGAGAGAGAGCAACGATCCACCAGTCTTCAAAGGTTGCACGATGATGAGATCTTCCCTTCCTACCTTCTTTGGCGAAGAAGGAGAAAGTAGCTTCAAGATGGGGTATGGGTCTCAGACCGGCAGCCCCAGGGCGGAGGGTGGAAGTAACAAGAGCTCTGGAACGATTGAGGCAGCCTTTGGGCGTCTGAGCCTTCTCCCCTTCTGAGGACCCCTTTGGGTCATATTTATAGGTTTAAGTGGAGCCCAAATGGTCTTGAACCCGTTTGGTTGCTGAACCCGTTTGGGCGCTGAACCCGTTTGGGTGCTGAACCCGTTTGGGCGCTGAACCCGTTTGGGCGCTGAACCCGTTTGGTTGCTGAACCTGTTTGGGCGCTGAACCCGTTTGGGTGCTGAACTCGTTTGGGTGTTGAACCCGTTTTGGCGCTGAACCCATTTGGGCGCTGAACCCATTTGGGTTTGAATGGTCTTGGGATCGTTTGGGCTTGAACGGTCTTGTAATTTCTTTTTTTTGTATTTTTCTACAAGGATAAAGAAGAGGAAAGTTAATCTATTGATGTGTCAGCAATAAGGTAAAGAGTTAATGATTCTATCTATTTTATCTAAGAAAGAGTATGAAAAACAAGGGAAAACCAATAAAATAACATCACAAAGTGAGAGGTTATCACTCCCCCTAACTTAGAGTCTAGCTTGTCCTCTAGTTAGATAGAGCTAAGGCATGTAGTGGCGAGGCGATTTTATTTAGTTAGGGTTTCCATACTCTTGCTTCAATTCTCAACCTGAGTTCTCCTTAAATCATATCGGATCTTATTGCTTGCCTTGACTCTTTCAGGTTTTTGAGGGATGCATGGGTCTCAAGTTCCTTCCGTATCTCATAGCTTGCATTGGGACCACTTTTATTTTGTGCATGTTGTTGACTCTAATCAGCTTTATACCTCTCTGAAGAACCTATCAGTATCTAGCGTGGGTATGAGGGTTGGCTAAAGGCTTAAAGTGTAACTCTCCCTTTTTGTGGGAGAGGGCTTATCTATGCTTGTAGAGACTCACTACCGGGCACGACACATCTGCCTTCATGAGGGCAGCTGAATGTACCGGCCGGGTGAGCTCTTTGTCAGCCTTTTCTTATATTTGGAGACCTTAGGATCCCACTACCAGGCACGACACATCTGCCTTCATGAGGGCAGTTGAATGTACCAGCCGGGTGAGACCTTTATTGGCTCTTCTTATAAGTCCTTATGCATGGCACAACTCTCATGTTTTTATTCAACACTCTGGATTTTATTCGAAAAACTCACAGGCTTGGGATTTGGGGGTTATTTTGGAATTTATTTTGGGCGGCCAAGTCTCTTTTATTTTAAGAGAGAAAAGTTGTTCTTAAAGTTTTTCAACATGCACTTATTGTGTGGTCCTCTTGCAAGACTTCTTAATTCGGAAGTTGCTTAATACCCCTCTCGTCCTTGAGAGCTCGGCTTATTTCTTCCTTGATATTGACCTGTGGAGAGTCAGATATAGAAGTGAAACAAAAGCATAAAAACCAAAAGTGAAGGTGATTTATTAATTCGCCATTACATGCCTATATGCTAATCTTATTATTGCCTTTTGAAGACAAATTGGATTCTAAGTTAGCTGAGGATGTCCTTTCAAAAAGGAGTGTTATTTATTATGCACAAGATTTATTTTAACTGGGATAATACTAAAAAGAAAGGCTAAATGTAAAGATAAAAGGAAAAGAAAAGCGAGTTTTGTTCAGGGGAAAAAAGTATGAAAGAAAGAGAGAGTAGAGGGAAAAGTGTACCTCGCCCTTGTCAATGTACTCCCCCCTAACTTATCCTTCACTCTGTCCTCAGAGTGTTAGAGTGATAGGTTGAGAAGTGTATTGACAAGGGCAGTTAGGCTTCTGTGAGTCCTTTATTTTCCCCATGAGTTCTGAGTAGATTGGCTGCGAACTTTCCACGGAGAGCGTGGTAATCCACGGCTGTCATGTCCTCTACTGGTTTGTGAAGGGCCACGATGGTGTACATCCAGAAGAGGGCGTGGAAGCCATAGTCATTGGATTCGTGAATTTGCTGGGGGCACTTGTGGCTGAAGGCTGGGGGTTTGAAGTGTTCTTTACCATAAGTATGTGTGTGCTGGCTTAAGAGATTGTGTAGTTTTTCAGCACACTCCTTTGCTACTTCCTCCGTTGGCGTCCTTGGTGCCGTAGTATACTCGTTCTGGTCTGGATCATACTGACTGTCGAAACTATTATAAATTGTTGTTGTTCCGTCATGCAGGTTGGTTTCCAGTAGCATCCAGTGCTCTTGATGAAGGAAAGGAAGCATGATGAATTTCAAAGTTGTGTGTTGGAGGTAAGATATGAGTGCCGTCAGCGTTCTAAAATTCTTCAGACCTAAGAGATCGTCCTTCATGTAAGCAGACGCCATGTAGACCATGTGATGATTCCGACCGAGTAAGTATTGATAAGCGGTCATCACACTTAGGGACATAGAATCTTTGATTTGTACGGTCGCTCGGAGGTTATTTGCCATAACCAAAATGTCTCCATCTAGAGAGACAAGATCCTCTTTTTCGGCATGTAGTCTTGACATGATCAGCCGAAGCTCATTGTCGGAGAGAGTCTTGCAAGCCTCAAGATCAAAATTTGGAAAAGTTAGTTCAATGGCAGATAGGGGCACCATTTGTGATGGGGATCTCTTGATGGGTGCCCCAGTTAATAACTCTATGACACCCTTGTCAGGAGCCAGGTCAAAGTTGCAAGGGTCCCAATGACTGGTCTCAGGGACCGTGGCTGGTTGTTTTTCTTTCTCCAACTCCGCTAAAGTTTGTCTGTAAGGTTTCTTCTGCAGACGTTGGATTGCCGAAAAAAGGTAGCGAGGGATGTCATCTGGTGCCATTGTAGGATCGTTAAAGAACCATCTATCGCAGATGAGTTCCATGGCATAACGCCCTCGCAGAGAGTGAAAATCTTCGTTGATGAGGTCTGTGAAGGGGACTTGTTGATTTAGCGCTAATATGTGTCGAATGACGTAAAAAGTGTTGTCCCCGGAGCCTTCAGCAGCTTGCACTTGTGGGTTGATTATCCGGAACCAGGGTTGGCTCCAACCCTGGCGGAGGGACGGGCATGCGGCCCAGATGAGTTTAAGAAGCTGGAAAGGGGTGCATCTTGTCTCCCCGGCTTCAATTCCAACGAAGTTAATTATACCGACTCTTAGATCACTGGCGCAGAAATTGTACACCTTGGCGTTGCGGGCGACAGTGTCCACAATCATAAGCAACCAGTGACTAGAAACTTGGAAAGGCACGGTTATATATCTAGCTTTTCTTGCGATCCCCCTGTGCAACCACTTAATGGATTTGTGTTGTAGTTCTTTGTACAATAAGCATAAACTCAGAGCGGGTGAGGCGTTGAGAACTGGTTGCTGTCGCTTGGAGCTTCTGTAGATCTCGATAGAGTTGGCAAGGAGAGTACAGAAGATTGCCATCTTCACTGTTGACTGGAATTGAAGTATGGAACGGAAATCTTCACGTGTCAAGTTGCGCTTAGTCTTCTTGTTCTGGTATATGACATCCACCCCTTCTTTGGCATCATCTATTATAGTGTTGAGGATGAAGATATCCTGTGTTTCTTGGGTAGAGATGGCCTCCATGTCTAAATCGTGCATTTTGTGAGGTAGAGGTGGCGGGGGAGGTAACACTTGTGGGTTGGGGGCAGAAAGCTGCACATGATCGTTTGTGTAATGTTGCAGATCTTCATTGTTGTAAGAATCGGAAGGGGTATCTAGCTCTTCGTCAGTGTCTAGACATACTTGTTCTGGTTCTTCATGATCTGGGGGATAGGGTATCGAGGGTTCAGGGGTAGGGAGATGTTGAGATGCTGAGACAGGGAGGCTGGTGCTGGCTCCCAGAATGCATTGTTCGAACTCGGCAAAAGCTACTTCTTTCATAGCCTCCCCCAAAGATCCCAAGGCGGAATAGTTTAGGAACTGGTCCCCATAAGATATTGTGAAGTTCTCATTATGAGCAGAGGATTTGGGATCTTTATCACCGTCATGGTGATCCTGCTGTTGTTTGGGTTCTGTTCCTTGGCTGGGACCCTCCCTAGCATCATCTGGTTTATCAGAATCATCACTTGAGGAGGTCCTGTTGTTGGATTCAGCCGAAGAATCAGAATCTTCATCTTCCTCGTCTGCATCAGCCGCTGATTTATCAGTAGTTTTCTTTTGTGCTTTCTTCTTGCACTGACGATGGATGGATTGAAGCTCGTCGTATGCCACTTGCACGTGCGCGTGTGTTTCGAGCAGTGCGTCGTGGGTTTCTTTTAAATCAGAATAACGTACTTCAGCCGAAAGGAGTCGTGCGGTGAGGCCAGTTACTTGAGCTCTTAGTTGATTAAGCTCATTGTTTGAGGACTCCTCTTGGCGATTGTGTAGCTGTGTGAGGGTGATGTTGATGTCGTCCAAGCGCGTGCTGAAAGCGTGTTGTTGCTGCTTGAGCTCGCGGAGGGTCTCCGGCAGAGGTAAAGTCTGCGTTGAGATCCTCTCGACTTGGTTTGCCATCACCTTGTGCTGGCTTTGGACTCCAAGGACTAGCTCGGGCAAGGTTTTGTAGTGGTTGTCGACGTGATCAACTTGCTTAGCCACTAAATCTTGTCGTTGCTGGATTTCTTGGAGGATGCTTGGCATGGCGCGGTTATGCTCGTCGATCCTGGTAACCTGCTTTGTTAAACCCTGCACACAAGAAAAAATGGAATTTAATATGTTAGAGGGGTCGGTGAGGAGGTTTCGGATGGTGTCAAATTGTCGTCTGAATTCCTCACCGACATTAGTGAAAGGGACCCCAGTAAGAGAAGGGTGGGTGGCTGGGGTCGGGGTGGAATGGTGGTGGTAGTGTTGTGCGGAAAGGACATTGTTGATGGTCCCACGAACTGCGTGGTGACTGTGGAAGGGGTCACTAGCGGTGTGGGGGCGGTGGTGGATGAGAAGGGTGGTGATATACCCGGAGAGAAAAGTGAGTCCGATAATGTTGATGGAAAGTCGGTTGAGGTGAAAGAAGTGAATTCTGGCATTGTAACGGAAAATGGTATGCCCAAAGGGAAAAAGGGTGATGTGGAAAAAGGTGGGAGAGTGGTTGATTGTGGAAAAATGGAGGATGGTGGGGTGGTGGTTGTTGGGATGGAAAATGGTGGGGTGGTGGTTGTTGGGATGGTGGATCGTGGAGTGGTGGTATCGAGATCAACATTTAGACTCATGATGAAAGAGTCTAGTGATGATGTTGTTATTTGTTCCTCTGGGAGGGTGGTTTCTGTTTCGGGGTGGGGTTTGGATGTTGGTGTCCCCGACAACTCTTGTTCCTTCAAAAGCCTTCTAGAAGGTCGTTTTGCAGGAATTTTTGTTGGTTTTGCTGCCGGGGCGGTTATACTAAGCTCCGTATGTCCCACTGTTGCTTTCTTGGCGGCGATTGTGACCGAAGACATGAGTTTTTCGATCTCGTCATCAGAGAAAAAGAGCTTGTCTTTATCATAATCAGCAAGATCTGGTAGTGGGAGCAGTGTTTTGAATGATTTTGTTGTAGGGCAGAAGACGTAGTGTAGCTTGCCATCCTTTTCTTTTATAATGAAGGAGTTCTTTAACGTTTGCTCGTTTGTAAGGATGTCGCCCTTTATTTGTTTGCATCTGGGTAGAAGTCTATCCATCTTAAGGTATTTGATAATTGATGTGATAATACCACCCATGCATATTTCTTTCCCCAGGGCGTAAGCTGATAGTGTTTGAATTATAAGACGTCCAATGTTGACTGGTAACCCATTTAGGATGGACCAGATAACAAAGAGGTCTGATAGGATTACATTTCCTCCTTCTGACCTGGGGAAGAGTGCGCCAGCAAGGATTTTGTGAAGTGTGCGTACTAGACCCGATTGAAGAATTTTAAGAGTGGTCTTCTTAGAGCTCATGTGCCCCCCAGTAGGGCCTGAGTGACAGTGTTCTAAAACTGGGATGATTTCTATTTCTGGGATGCATCGATGAAAAAGTCCATCATCGCATAAGCGGAATAGGTAGGGCTCGTCCCAGAAATACTGCTTAGCATCATGAAGGAATTTCTTTTTGTCATGGGATGATGAAGATAGATGGATGATTCCTGTTGCCAAATAATTCACAATATCAGCATACCAAGGAAATCCAGTAGTAATCTTCATTAGTTGATCATCCGGTAAAGAGTCTTGAATGGGTATGTTATTGGTGTCTTTAGCTTCAATACAACTGAGGTGATCTGCGATGACATTTTCAACCACACTTTTGTCTTTAATCTCTAAATCAAACTCCTGAAGCATTAATACCCATCTGATAAGTCGGGGTTTAGCATCTTGTTTTTGGATCAAGTATCGTATAGCAGAATGGTCAGTATATACTATGACTTTTGACCCTATTAGGTAAGATCAAAATTTTTCAAAAGCATAGATAACTGCCAGGAACTCTTTTTCGGTGCTAGTATAGTTCTTTTGTGCCTCATCAAGCGTCTTGGAGGCGTAATATATGACATAAGGCTTTTTGTCGATCCTTTGTCCAAGGACTGCCCCTATAGCATAATCGCTAGCGTCACACATAATTTCAAACGGCTGCGACCAATCAGGAGCTCTTAGAATAGGGGCAGAGATAAGGACATTCTTCAGAGTTGTGAAGCTATTAATGCATTCTTGGTCAAATATAAAATCTTCTTCTTTGGTCAGCAGGTGAGTCATTGGCTTTGCTATCTTTGAAAAATCTTTTATAAATCTTCTGTAGAATCCTGCATGACCAAGGAATGCCCTGACTCCTTTGATGTCTTTAGGTGGAGTTAGCTTTGAGATGACATCAACCTTTGCTTTATCCACTTCAATCCCTTTTTCACTTACTCGATGTCCTAGGACCACACCTTCAGTCACCATAAAGTGACATTTTTCCCAATTCAAGATCAGGTTGGTGTCCTCACATCTTTGTAAAACTCTTCCTAGATTGAGTAAACAATTATCGTAAGAATCTCCGTATACTGAGAAATCGTCCATAAACACCTCCATGACGGATTCTGTTAAACTGGAGAAGATAGCAGACATACATCGTTGAAAAGTGGCGGGTGCGTTACATAACCCGAACGACATTCTTCTAAAGGCATATGTCCCAAAGGGACATGTGAAGGTGGTTTTTTCCTGGTCCTCTGGGTGTATGGGTATTTGGTAAAACCCGGAGTAACCCTCGAGGTAACAAAAATATTTTTGATGAGCTAGGCGTTCCAGGACTTCATCAAGGAAAGGTAAAGGGTAGTGGTCTTTCCTTGTGGCTTTGTTCAAGTTTCTGTAATCTATACACATTCACCATCCAGTTACAGTCCTGGTAGGCACTAGTTCATTTTTGTCATTTAGCACTACAGTAGTGCCTCCCTTTTTTGGAACAACCTAAACGGGACTGACCCACTGGGAGTCAGAAATAGGATAGATCATGCCAGCTTTGAGTAATTTAAGGACCTCCAGACGCACTACCTCCTTTAGATTAGGATTCAGTTTTCTTTGATGTTCTCTAGAGGGCTTGAATTCATCAATCATAGGAAGTCTATGCATACACAGGGCTGGATGTATACCTGTTAGGTCGGTTATCTTATATCCGATGACCTTTTTATGCCTCTTCAGCTCTTCCAGAAGCCTTTCTTCTTGATCTTCTGTAAGAGTAGAGCTGATGATGACAGGGCATAATTTCTCCTCATCTAAAAAGGCATGTTTAAGACCTGAGGGTAAGGTCTTCATTTCGGGGGCCTTAGGTTGCTCAGCGGCTTCTAGAATAGTAACGTCTTTAAGTTCTTCAAAAGTGGCCTTTGGCACTTTTTCAGACTTTTCCAGATGTTGGAGGCACTATTGAACTAATTCATTTGTTGAGAATTCAACCTCTGGATTGATTAGAACATTTTCAAGTTTGTCAACTGGCTCAGAGATTTCCAACTGTGACATTTGTTGAATAGCATCAAGGAGGAAAACCTCCTCTTGGATGCTGGGCCCTTTCATACTATTAAGGACTCGAAATTGAATTGCTTCTTTTCCAAGCCTAAGAATGATGGTTCCAGCTTTAATGTCAATCAGCGCTCTGGCAGTAGCGAGGAATGGTCTGCCAAAAATGATTGGGTACCTCAGGTCTTCTTTAATATCCATGACAACGAAGTCGCATGGCACGTAAGAATCCTTGCCTATCCTTACCGGGATATCTTCAATGATCCCCAAAGGTGCAGTTATAGTGGAATCAGCTAATTGGATAGTCATTGTTGTAGGCAGCAATTCAATGAAACCCAGACGTTTGCACATTGAGTAAGGCATAATAGATATGCTGGCTCCAAGGTCAGCTAATCCCTTTTTTGCAGATGTGTTGCCAATGCAACATTGGATTCTGAAGGAACCCAGGTCCTTCTTCTTTTTGGGCATCTTGTTTAAGATGATGTCTGAAGTGGACTGAGCAAGCTTAACAGTTTCCTGCTCCTCGGTGATGTATTTTCTTGATAGTAAGGTCTTGAGGTATTTCGCCCAGGCTGGCACCTCGGAAAGAGCATCAAGGAGCGGGATATCAATGTATAGTTTCTTCATTGCCTCTTTGAACTTTTGGAATCTGGTGTCCATCTTTGTTTCTCGTAGTTTTCCTGGGTACGGGATTCTTGGTTTATATTGCAGAACTTCAGGTTCTGTGGACACTTTATGTTTGCCCTTTGTGCTTCCTGAGGGCTTTTCCATTCCTGGTTGCGGACTTTCACTTGTCATAAGAACCGGTGTGTCATCATTGTCAAGATCAATCTTGGTAGTCTCATGAAAAATGCGTCCAGATCTGGTGGTGACGGCATTCAACTGCTCATGTCTGTTTTGTCTGTGCTTAGGATTCGATTCAGGCTGCCCAGCAAACGTACCTGCTGGGGGCTTTAATTGCGCGGCGATCTGAGCAAGTTGAGCTTCGACTGCTTTCTGCTGAGCCTGCTGGTTAGCAAACATAGTTTGCTGTGATTGTAACATCTTCCTGATCAAGGATATTTCATCTTCTGGTTCGGCAGGAGCATTTTTTGAAGGAATCGGTTGTTGTCCTTGCTGCGATTGCTGCGAATGCAGCGTTAGCTGAGGTTGCTGGGTGTGTAGCTGTGGGTGGAGCGGAGGATGTGTATACTGATAATAAGCATTTTGATTCCTGGGGTAGTTAGCCCTGGGGAAGTTGCTCCTGGGATTCCCTTGATTTTAGATGAAGTTGTTTGGGAACCCAGGTGGTAGCCTACTAGCAGATCCTCCCTACGTTTGATGCTGAGGATTGGCAGTTCCAGCACGATTTCCATACTGAAACCCTGGATGATTCCTTGGCTGATTAGGGTTGTAGTAGACTTGCCCAGGGATGGAGTGGATAGAGTTAACTTGTTCCGGTAGTTGCTCTTCCGACTGATCAATGGTGGGTTCATATGGTTGTGGTGGTGGATGCAGATCCATCATCACATTATATAGCATACCGCAGGAAAGGGTCGGATGGTCAGAAGCATGACAAGCCTCACAGGATCCCGTGACGGCTTTGACTTTTTGGACTGGTGGAGTTTTCTTCTTATCAATCTCTCTGAGAGAAGTCTCGAGAGCTTGCTGTTTATGAACTATGGTCTTCAGGACTTCAGCTATTTCTTTCATCTCTATTGATTCTTCAGCTTTGAAAACCTTGAGGACACTTTTACTGACTGACCGTCCCCAGTTGGACTGGTTTTCAGCTCTGAGAGTAACAATCTTCCATGCGTCCTCGTAATTTTTCCTCATGAAGTTTCCTCCAGAAGAAGAATCTAAGAACTATTTAATATCATCACTTACTCCCCGGTAGAAGGTTTCTATCAGTTGATTCTGGGAAATTCCATGATGGGGGAATTTACGCAAAAGTTCTTTAAACCTCTCCCATGCCTCAGCAAGGGTTTCTCTAGGCAGCTGAGAGAAATGATTGATCTGCCCTCTGATTTCATAGGTCAGTGAGGGTGGAAAGAACTTCTCTAAGAACTTTTCCTCAAGAGGAGCCCAGGTGGTTATTATTGGTTCTCTGTCAAGTGAGTTATACCAACTCAAGGCCCTCCCAGATAGGGCGAAATGGAATAGATGAAGCATTATCGCATCATAAGCGACACCAGCTTGTGGAACTAGGCGGCACAGCTCCTTAAACCTTTTTAGATGATCCATGCAATCATCTCCAGAACCTCCGGAGAAAGATATGCCTTGCATGATTTAGATCCACTGGGTCCGAATCTCGAAGTTGGGGATATTAATGATCGGAGGTCAGACTGGGTGGTTATCCTCATAGTTCTTTGGGACAGTGTAGTCCATCAGTTGTTTGTTTCTTAATTCCAACTGAGCAGCTTGGGTTGCTACCTCGGTTTCAGCTCTGATGCGATCTTGCTCTTCCGCACGAATCTCCGCTTGGATTTGGGTACGAGTTTCAGCGATGAGTTGTGCCCTTTGAGCGGCGATGGTGGCATTGACCCTCTCCATTACCAAAGCAGCCTGGCGTTGATCTTCAGCCATTTGCATGTCCCTTTGGCGATTGAGTCGGATGCGGCGGTGGAAGCTTCTCTCTACCTCAGAGTCAAACTCTGGATCAGGGGAGAATCTGAGGTTATGCGCAGGTTGCATACACGATTTCTACCTGAGTAGAGAGAAACACCTTTAGATAATGACAAAAATATAATAGTTTCAAGAAGATATAGAGTTATGATTAAAGAAAGTGTAAAATCCTAACCAACTAGAAAGGTACCAAGCGAAATTACAACGTTCCGTTGTCCCCGGCAACGGCGCCAAATTTTGATGGAGCTTCCACTCACGTGGAATTGCGTGCACCACAAAAAATCCTAAAGATGGTAAGTCTTTAAGTTTAGCCTTGCTTATACTAGATAGAGAACTCCACCCACGTATTCTAAGATATGTGGAAGTCTTATCGTAGTATAGTTAAGGGTCGAATCCTCGAGACAACGGTCTTGTTGTTGCCAACAAGATGGAAAATGTTGAAATTTCACTTAATCACTCAATAGTCGGTATTTAGATCAAAAGGTTGATTTGGTTGTTTTTAAGCTAAGTGCATATAAAGTAAAGAAAGCAAGTAAATCTAATGAGTTAAAGTATGACAAAAGATCACTACGGTGTGATCGGTTTTTCACCACCACTACACATCGATCAACACATGTGAAGCAAAACTTAACCTGCAAAAAGAGTCCAGTCAGTTAGTATCCTTATAGACTTAGCTTCCTTTTAGAGAACTAACTACGAGAAG
Source organism: Alisma plantago-aquatica (assembly GCA_963693085.1). NCBI lineage: Eukaryota > Viridiplantae > Streptophyta > Magnoliopsida > Alismatales > Alismataceae > Alisma > Alisma plantago-aquatica. The sequence goes on along the minus strand of OY856409.1, from coordinate 1,959,398,144 downwards.
TGCGGGAATGTTGCAACGCCAGCCATTCTCGAGCAAATGGTCACATTACTTTGCATCATTTCCCTCGCAAAGCGTGTTCCTCGACTTATCAAGGTTGCACTTTCATACGTCAACTGATTCCATTTCATAGTATGAAAGTGCAACGAATGATAGTGAGTTTACACCACTTCTTGAGATACACTTCTAGATACCGAAACAGATGCATGGTGAATACATGCACCAAGAACCAACATACAAATGAGTTTCAAATCTAATAGTACAAACGTAGACAATTCATACTAAGAGATAAAAGATAACACAAGTTGGAGATCAAGCAACATGCATTCATTAATCGTTTGATGTCAAACTGACAAAGATAAGAACTCTATATTACAACCTAAGGATTACATTTACATGTTATGAAAGCATGGGTAGCGGGGCTACTCCTGGCACCCTAGTGAGAGAGACTACTCCCTCATGACTAGGACAAAGAAGGAGGCAGGAAGAGAGAGAGCATCATCCCCATGAAGGAGATTGGAAGGTCAACCTCTTGGAGAGAGAGCAACGATCCACCAGTCTTCAAAGGTTGCACGATGATGAGATCTTCCCTTCCTACCTTCTTTGGCGAAGAAGGAGAAAGCAACTTCAAGATGGGGTATGGGTCTCAGACCGGAATCCCCAGGGTGGAGGGTGGAAGTAACAAGAGCTCTGGAACGATTGAGGCAGCCTTTGGGCGTCTGAGCCTTCTCCCCTTCTGAGGACCCCTTTGGGTCATATTTATAGGTTTAAGTGGATCCCAAACGGTCTTGAACCCATTTGGTTGTTGAACCCATTTGGGCGCTGAACTAGTTTGGTTGCTGAACCCGTTTGGGCGTTGAACTCGTTTGGGTGTTGAACCTGTTTGGGCACTGAACCCGTTTGGGCACTGAACCCGTTTGGTTGCTGAACCCGTTTGGTTGCTGAACCTGTTTGGGCGTTGAACCCGTTTGGGTGCTGAACTCGTTTGGGCGCTGAACCCGTTTTGGCGCTGAACCCGTTTGGTTGCTGAACCCGTTTGGGCGCTGAACCCGTTTGGGTTTGAATGGTCTTGGGACCGTTTGGGCTTGAACGGTCTTGGGACCGTTTGGGCTTGAACGGTCTTAGGACCGTTTGGGCTTGAACGGTCTTGTAATTTCTTTTTTTTGTATTTTTCTACAAGGATAAAGAAGAGGAAAGTTAATCTATTGATGTGTCAGCAATAAGGTAAAGAGTTAATGATTCTATCTATTTTATCTAAGAAAGAGTATGAAAAATAAGGGAAAACCAATAAAATAACATCACAAAGTGAGAGGTTATCAGGATCCCATGTTGAATGTTCAATAGTAGCAAGTTCATAAGGTGAAGACACCATCCTCCAAAGCTCTAATATGATCCCTTGGAAGTAGAATTGCATTCTTCTTTTCTAGTAGATGTAGTTGATTCCATCAAAGGGTGGTGGATGAGTCACATTATTTCCTTCAAGGTTGAGGTTGCTAAGCTTGTTGTCCCCCATTCTACAAGACATGTTAGGGCTTCTTAAAGACTTGCTCTGATACCAATTGAAAGATCTCAATTTTTAATACTTTAAAAATAATTAAACACTCAACCAAAGAAGGAGGAGGAAACAAAGAAGACACTTAGATGTATAGTGATTCCAACCTTTGAATTAAAGATTATCAGTAGATAGTTCAGATTTTGAAAGTGATTAATTTTATTTACCTCTCAAGGATGTTACAATATAATACAATCACCTTCCCTGAAGTAGCCTTCACCTAGAAGTAGCATCAACCTCCTTGAAGAAGACTACTTTGTAGTAACTCCAAGCCCTTGGAGCAGCCTTCTCCTCCTTGAAGTATCTCCACCACCTTGAGATAGCCTTCACCAAGAAGTAGCTCCAACCTCACTTGAAGCCACCTTCTTGAAGTAATCTCAATCAACCTTGAAGAAGCCTTCTCCACCTAGAAGTAGCACCAATCAAGATCCCTCAAGCAGCCTCCACCACTTGGAGTAGCCAAGGAGCACAAGTAGCTCTAACATGTGAATGGGGATAGGAAGAAAGAAAGTACACCAATAGAGTATCGCACTTTGATCCTATATCAATCATTAGATCTCTCCAATCACTTAGGATGGACGTTTCATGATGGTGGCTAAGAGGCTATGGATATATGACACCAATTTGGAGCTTGAAGAACAAAATGGCAAGTGTTTCTCAACTTTGTTGGTCACTAGAATTGATTCTTAAGTGTAGCTTAGATGCTTTAGGTTTCCTAAGGCCTCTCCTACTTATAGGGATGGTTTCCATGTACATAGGGACGTTCTAGGGAGTCTCTAAAGTTTTCTTAGTGCTTAACTAGCTGTTAGGTATACAATAGTTGGCTCAAAATGGCTAATTTGTTCATATTTAAAAGAACAATCTAGAACTCGACAAGTTTGTCGACCGAACTGTGTCTCGGTCGAGCATTTCTTTGAATGAGCATGGGGTTAAGGCAATTGTGTATCAAATTCTATTTCAAACTCCCAACTCTAAACCACTTGGTCTAACAGTCACAAGATTTGGACCGAGGTTTGCTCGGTCGATAATATTTTTGATCAAAACTCATTTTAAAGAACAAATATGTAAGGTTTTGAACAATGCTCAGATGTTCGATGGTTCTCGGTTGACAAAAACTTCGATTGAGGGTGTCTCGATTAACTAGTTTCTTGATCGAGGATGTTCCTATTTTAGTCTTTTGAACCACCTATTAAGTGTGTGTTTTAAGGGATGATAGTGACTCTAACTCTAGGGGGATCCTAACTAAGGGTTATAATTGGATAGGGAAGATCTAATGCTTGATTTATGCGATATCTAAGTACGTGTGCATTATATATTTGTACAAGTGTTTACATTTGATTACAATCATGAAAACATAAACAATTAACCGAATTTGATCTCCAATTTGTATTGATCTTCAACTTTCCAATTAGTAGGTTATGCTAATTACCTTGAACCCTAAAATACTCAAATAGCATGTTAGATCCACAAGTATGAAATGTTTGTCATTGTCAAAACACATAGTATGTTAATGTCCAATTTAGCTTACATGTGCAGCCACAAAGGACTATATCTTGGACCCTGCACTGGTCAAGTCACACTTATTTCCCCACGAGAGGACATATTTTCAACCTACTATTAACGCGACTGATGGACCTTTCTAGCGAGAGTTATCAACCTCTCCAGGTTCTTGACAAATCATACTACCTACTTGCTAAGAGCAATTGACCTCCCCACCAAAGGAGTAATGGACCTAAAGTAGTTCAGTGATGATCATTCTTTAGAAAAATCCACAACTATCAACCTCCCCACCAATGGAGTAACCAATGCAACATGTGGGGAGGCGTTGGGATGATGTTTTCCAGGCATATAGGCAATATCTTCATGGCCCCTACTAGCCTCATTGCCACCTCTCTCGCCCACACCTTTCGAATGTTCATGTCAGTCTTTGTGGGCATCAACATCTTTGTTATGCGTCCGGGTAGAAAGAAAGCACTAGGAATAATGCTCCATATTCATGCATTATAATGGTTAATCTGACAAAGTTGCAAGGCCACAAATGCTTGATCACAACACTTTAAGGCACCTATTTGATGATCATTGATGCCTATGGGCTGGAGGAAGCACATAGAGGTGTCTAGTCACTTCGAACTACTGATCTTTCTGGGTAATGTTACATCCGAAATTTCCAACAACCTTACACAACCGCTACCTAGTCACCCTTTGCTTCATTCTTAAAGAACCTCATCTTTGATTATACACCATTTGTTTAATGGAATGCTTGTGTCATTTTCAAGCATTTGTTGTTTTTTGAATATTATTTTTGAAGTCAGTTAAAATTTCATGAAAATCATATGTATTGAAAATATTCTATTAACTTGTGTTTATAATTTTTTTATTATTGTAATAGTTTGTATGGACTCCATAATTTTTTTGTCATTATACTAATTCATTCATTATGTAAGATTTGGTTTGGAGTGCAATCCAGATTATATACTAAGTATTGGTAATAATGGGGACCCATTCCCCAATGGGTTGTATACATATTTACTAATTCTATGTGGGTTGATATGGATATGGATCTTATGACTAATGGGTTGCATGGGTATGGGTATGGGATTGCAAAACCTATCCATTTTCCACCACTAGATCGATCCTTGAGAGGAAAAATTAAATCAAAACAACTTTCATGAGTTGTTTAGGACATTGAAAGTTGTTCTCTTACATGAGTCTAATCTCTATGTCCTAGATACGTTACAAACTAAATGAACCCACTCTGAATACGCCTTGGCTTTAGAGGGAGGCTTATTGTAAGTATTCCAATGCCATTGTGGACATCAAATGCCTTATGTTATGCTCAGTGAACTACGACACTTAGTAACATGAGAACATGGAATTTGTTGAGATAATAACACACCTCAGGAACATGTACCAAGAACAAGCAAGCAAGAGAGGTATGTTGTCTCCAAGACATTATTTAAGTGCAAAATGGTGAATGGTGATGAAGATGAATCTAATGTACTCAAATCCATTGGATATGTGGAAAAAATAGAGATATTGTGGTTTATTTTTATCTAAGAGTTTGTCATTGATTTGATATTATAATAGTTTCCAAATTCATATAAACAATTTGTCATATACTACAAAATGAACAATTTTGTTAAACCCCTGATAGAGCTAGATGGCATATTAAGAAGATGATGGTCAAATGAAATCTTCTTATGGTCCAAAGAGGAAAAGGAAAAACCAAGGAGAAAGGCAACACTAATATAGATTCTAAGGTTGGCCATGTGCACTTAAGGAAAAAGGAGGAATCAATAAGAAGGGAATTTTCACCATTGTCACTAGGCTGGACATGACAAGAGAAATTGTCCTCTCTATCAAGAGGAAGTAAAGAATAATATAGTGGATAGATATCTCCACTTTAGGTATATATTATAGAGATCAATTTATGTACTTCTTCAACATGAGAATTTGATATCAGATGTGGATCTCACATATGTTCAAATATACAAGTTCTAAAAAGAAGTAGACCCTTGAAGAAAGGGGAGGTGAAACTACATGTTCAAAATCGACAAAAGAATTGCTGCAACTTATGTAGGCACCTACTTTTTATCTATGCCTAGTAGGCTTGTGATAGAGTTTGAGAACTTTTATTATGTACATGTCATAAATAAGAGCATCATTTTTATTTCACTTCTGGACATGAATGATGTTGAGTTTCATGAAAAAAATGTTTGATGTTTTATTTTTGAAGGTGAGATGTTTTATGGTCATGTCTCAATGTATTATGATCTTGGTTTATTATATCTTTAGAAAAAATTTCCTTAACATAAATACTTAAAATAATAAACTTAACCACTCAAACAAAACCTATTTATGACATTGTAGTCTAGGCCTCATAAATGCAAAGTACATTTCTGGACTCCACAAGGATGGATATCAAGATTTATCTGATTTTGAATCAATTAAGACAAGTGTATCTTGTTTATTAGGTAAGATGAAAAATGACCCTTTACTAGAAACAATAAACTTTTCTTTGTGATATTGTGCCTAACTCTGTGTTATATGACTGATGGATCTATAAGGAGATTTATCTGGGGAGGCATCCATAAATCTCATCCTCTCTCTTTCTAGTGGCATGAGATGAGGTCACTTGTAACAAAGAGTGTGTGGGTCTTGGTCTGAAATCTATGTGTGAATCAAACATGACACATGCTCTAAAGAATGTGTGAGAATTAAGTATTCAGAGCAACATATCTTGGTATAGAGGTTTGGTCAAAATATCCCATAACCACAAGGATGGTAAAAGTATTCACGCTTCCAGATTAGGAAGGATGACTATTGGGGAATTAATGTTCATCATGCATAACTCTAGCATGATTTCTTTAAGTGTTAATAACATTAAAATATCAGAGGATAAATGAACAAAGAAGGAGATGAGCTAAAGGTGGTGGCTATTAAACTAATTTCTAATTTGTTGATCGACTTGAAGATAGTAGCATGGTTAATTAAAATGAGAAATGGGACAAGGATTTTGTTACGACCCCACCTCCCGATAACCCCCAATTAAGGGAGACCAAGAGGTTGAAGCCGCACCAATTAATCTCGGATCAAAGGTTCGACATATAACCATAAACAATTATTAAATTCTAACAGACTATACTGAAAATGGTAATAAAATTTTTCTTTGCATACCTTGAAAAGTTGGGAACAAACTAACTTCTAACCTCAGCTGAACTATTCTATCTAATTCCTCCTTGTTCTTTAATTCTTGAATTCACAAGGTGTCGCTTTACTGTTTGTACTTTTCATTGTACCTAAAACGCCGACAAACAAAACGTCGGTCAGCCGAAGCTGGTATGTGGAGGAAACATATAATGTTCAACTATGTTAACAATATAATCATTCAATTAATCATTTAAAAATCAAGATTACATTTTAAGCCATACAACTCAATCCATACATATTCTCGAACTTTGGGCTGTCCCTGCAGTGGACATGAATATCACCTCTCTTTTAGGTAATAGAGTTGCATGGCACTATCTGAAGATAGCCCAATATCTAACTCATTATGACTTGATGGTCCTACCTCCATGGTAGCCATGTACTAAGTCAACCATAGACCTGATGGACCTACCCAATAGGTAGCCATGTACTAGGTCATCCATAGACCTGATGGACCTACCCAATAGGTAGCCATGTACTAGGTCATCCATAGACCTGATGGACCTACCCAATAGGTAGCCATGTACTAGGTCTTTCTCTAACCTGATGGACCTACCCATAGGCAGCCATGTACTAGGTTAGCTATTATGCCACAGAGGCCACAGAGAGAACCATGATCTGAGTTTATAGGCAAATACATTAAGTGATAATCATAGTCACTTTATAATTGCAATATGAACATCCAAGCAGTTTAGTTGCATTCAATGCGATTAAACGTCCGAGAAACCATCAAAAAACTAAGCGGTTATTCATAAGTAACCACATACCTGTCTTGGAGATCTCAAGCAACAATTTATCCAAATCCAACCAGATGTCCAATCAAGCAAGCCAATCAATCAATCAAGCAAACATTGATCATGAAAACATGTATAATGTCTAATTGTCACAAGCATATCCCAAACAACTCCTTATTGACTTGGGACACCTTTCTAAAGTTTCTAAGTCTCATTATGATGCATTAGGGTTTCTTAGATCAATTTCTCAAACTTTACCCTTTTTAGGTCAACAAACCCTAAAACAACTTTTCCACTCATAAAAACCCTAATTACTCAAATTATCCACATTAAGGATCTTTTATTCTCAAATTGGCTTAGGATCATCACATCTCTATTTATTCATGGATTTGAACATTTAAACAATTAAAAGACATATTCATCTAAATTAGGGTTTTTGAGTTCATTAATGCACAATCATGCATGAAACCCTAAATTAAGCCAATTATATAAAAACATCATCTTTTTAGATTCTTTCTCACTTTTATTAACAATAGGTTAATATCAACTTGAATACGTCATTAAGTCTATTTATCATCAACTCTAAGGGTTTTCCCTTAATTAAAACACTAAAGATGATAACTTTATGTACTTTTCCAATTTCAAGCATATAAACTCTAAATTAGACAAATCATGTGCAAAGCTCTTCCTTTTTTAACATAATGTACCTTTTTACATTTAACAGGTTAACATCAACTCTAATGATCCGTTAAACCCTATTAAACACATTAATCATATCAAAAATAGGGTTCCTTAAGAATTAAAGCATTAAAGATGACTACTTCCATTATTTTTCGGATTTCAATAAGAATCAGGCTTCAAACTTAATTTCTTTGGGTTCCTCTCGTTCTGAGGATCAATTTTCATAAAAAGTTTGTTTTAATCTGAGTTACGGTTCAATAGATACGAATTTTGTAAAAATACTTACTTTTGGACCAATCAGATTGCGCCACGTAGGCCTTTCCATGCATCAAACTCGGTTGTTTAAAAACATAACGAAAGGTCTGTTATGACCTCCCTTAAGTCGATTGCTGTTGTATCTCGCGGAGGGTATTTTCGTCAAAAACCCGCCCGAGCTTCTCCTACCTCATGAGCAACCCTAGGCTGCCGCCTGTAGCGACGCGGGGGAGCTCTTCTCCTCTAATCCTGGTCTCTAGAGCATCGACGATGGTCCTCCAGCCTCTGCCTCCCTCCGCCATGCTCCTGTGCATCCGATGGAGCCTCCTACACTCAGCCACGACGGCTGGCCTTCGCTGGCCGAGCCTGTCATCTGCGGCCGGCCTGGCAGGCCGTGCTGCAGATTACTTTGCGACGCTTGCAGCCTGGGAAAGGTGGAAAACCACCCTCGACCCTAGAGGTAGCTTCATGCCTCCACCAAGCTCACACAGTAGCCGCTAAAGTCCTTGAAACCGCCATGTGCTCACTTGGTTAGGGTTAGCATGGAAGAAGAGAGAGAAGAGGTTAGGGGAACGTGGGATTCTCTCTCCCTTAGAACTAGGGCTTTACCCCTTATATAGGGGTGAGAAACAAAGCCCTAGAGCATTCGTAGAAGAGGGAATAAGTCCCTTTCCTAAAAGGAAACAATTTTCTTTATTAAAGAAGCAACTCTTCTCTTTCTCCCTCATTCCTTTGATATTCCTTTTCCTTGGGATATTAGTATTACGAAAATCTCTTCCTTTATCTTCTTATTACTTGCCTCTTAATTATTTACCACGAAATCATGTTTTCTTTTAATAGAAAATACTCCCTTTTATCCATATTACAAAATTCATCAATAATATATCACATTATGCTATTATTTGCAAATTTGGTATTTTTCTCTCTCTTTCCTCTTTATTGGGACTCCTTGGATCCCAAGAAAATCTATTATTTCGAAATCCTTTTCCAAGGATATTTATTATCCTTCTAGATGCATCTAAATGCCTTATTTCACATTTTCATGTTTATTTCTCATTAAAAATATCTCTTTTTGAGGATTTCTCTTTATTTCTCTTTTATTTTCCTCATGGGTATTCCTTTTATCATTAGGAATCCTTGAAACACGAAATTCCACAAAGGATCTCCTAATTACACCTTTTCCCACTTATTTCTAACATTTTAACATTATTTTCAATCTCTTTCTTATTAAAGAAATACTTAATTAAACTATTCTTTTCTTATTTCCTTCTTTTGTAACTTTGGACTTCTTGGAACCCAAGGAACCCAAAAGGCACGAAATCCATCCTTGTATTACATCTTTTTGCCTTCTAGAGGTTTCTACCTTGTTCTATTCTTCAAATATTCAAATATTCATTTACTATTTTATTAATTGAATTTTCCTTTCTTCATTTTCTTGTTATTGGGCCCAATAGCCAATAAAGCCCACAACACAATCATCAAGGATATTGTAAAAGAAATCCAATTATCAAAACAAATCATATCCTTATTTGTTCAATTATCTTTAATATGAGAAATTACATTTCTCACCAATGAACCCAAAAATTGGGGTTGTAACAGATTTCCTCATGAAGATGGTTATATAATGATATAGTCAAGGAAATCCTGGAATCTAATGTTCTTGTAAAAGATGAAATGGATGATATTATGTCTGAAACTTATCTAAGAATGGGAATTACACCATGAAATCAACATACAAGAAACTAAGATCATGTCAGGAGATTATTTTAGAAGGATAATGGGGTGAAATGTTGAAAATTAATATAGTATCAAAGATACAAATGTTTGTGTGGATAGTTTTGCATTGTCCCATACTCATGAACCATAGAATAATGGTGAGACGCCTTAGCAATGACCACAAGAGAAGTAGATGCACACAATATGTGGAGAATACCTTACATGCCCTAAGAGATTGTGAATATGTGAAAAAACTTTGGGAGGAGATATTAGAGGTGTCAAATATTCAGAGTTTTTTTGCAACTAATGAAATAAAAGACTAGATGAGAATCAATTTTCAACTAGGAATGACTATTATCGCATATTGGTATCTTTGGAAATGCAGAATTACACTTTTTTTAACAAATCTGCTACTTTTGAGCACCAAATACTTGGGAGTCAGATTCATAGTAAATGTTTGGGAGAGTATAAAGGGAAATGAATCAAAATATGAGGAAGGACAGTTCAAATTGGAGGATGGTACTATAAATAAATAAATAAAGAAAGAAAGAAATAAATAAATAAATAAATAAAAATATATATATATATATTCATGCGGCCATAGAAAAGAAGGTTGCTGCAATCATTATGATTTCTATAGAAAATGAAGTTGGATGGCTAGTTGTCTTGGGTTATAATGTGCAGACTAATGAGCTAAATATTGCATAATCATTTGGGATTTTGTCAACACTAAAGTTTATAGGTTTGTAGAATATTACTAATGTTCTGTGTAGGTATGGATTTATTGGCAGATGTAAACATGATAACAAGCAAACACATAGAATATTCCAAGTATGCTTACTGGATCATCAAGCTAAAAAGATTCTTTGATGAAATTAGGCTTGTGTTCTTTATAAAATGGAAAAGCAATATGTCAGCTGATAATCTAGCTAAACTCCATCTAAAGAACCCTAGACATGATTATTTGTACATAATCCCCCCTAGGGATTAGAGATACCATAGATAGATATGCATATAGTGGTGGTATTACTACCATGTTTACTTCCAAAAATTCTATTAGTGAGTATAATAATCTGTTAACTTTTCTTGTATGTATATATAGATTCTACTCCCCATATTGTATGTATATGACATACTATTGATTCCACTCCCCATATTGTATGTATATGACATACTACTGATGAGGAATAATATCGATATTATACAATTGGTCTAAACATACTTGGGAAACACCTTCTCCATGAAGGAGTTAGGAGTAGTATCCTATATACTAGGAATCAAGATATATAATGATAAATCTAGAAGGATTTTTAGTCTAAGTCAATGTGTGTACATTTACACATGCTGAAAAGGCTCAACATTTAGGAGTCATAAGAGAGATAATGTGCCCATGTCTTTTAGAATAAATCTCTCCAAATCTCAATATCCCAACTCATAAAAAGAGAGTGTATGCATGAATAACATTCCAAATGCATCTATAATTCTATCAATCATGTATGGAATGGCATGTATAGTCCTAATATTTCATATGCTTTGAGAACAATTAGTAGGTACCAGTCAGATGCCAATGGAAGTTTCTTGATTGGTATATAGAACATCCTTAAGTACTTGAGAAGAACTAATGATGTATTCCTTATTTATGATGGCGAGGAAGATTTGCTTGTAAAGGCTTAGACTGATACAAGCTTCCAAACTAATAAGGACGAGTTGTGCCTCAAGCTAAAAAAGTTTCAAGAAAGAGATAGTGATTGATTCTACAATAAGATCCAAGTACATTGCTTCCTCCAACACAACAAAGGAAGTTGTATGCATCAAGAAGTTCATTTATAAACTAGGAGTGGTTCCATTCATTGACAATGTAGTAGAGCTATATTGGGACAACAATGGAGTCATTGTTCAAGCTAATGAACCCATATCATATTAGCATTCCATGTATATATTACAGTGCTACCATCTCATATTAGAGATTGTACATCTAGGAGATGTAAGTAATTTTAGAGTACCAACTAAAAGAAATGTTGTTGAACATCTGATAAAAGCACTTACGTAGAAAAACCATATTATTCATGTTAGATCATAAGGACTTAGATTCGTGAGTGATTGCCTCTAATTCAAGTGAAGGACTACTGGTAGTATGTCATGAGAGTCAATCATATGATGATTATAATGGAACATTTTGTAATTAGTTAAATTATAAATAAAGGCAATTTCAATCATTACATTTGATTCCATATGATATGATGAATATCTATTATAGTGTACTAAGATGAATGCCACACATGTTATTTTAGGTTGAGCATATGAACATGAGTTCATGTGTATGGTAAGAGCATCCATTCTTGTTTAGGTCCCTAGTTAGATATTATTTTGGAAATTAGGACAACAACAATTATATTTAGATTATTATGTGTGTTGACTAATCACTACTTGTTATTAGTCATGATATCATATATAAAGTCAAATAGATGTACTTGTTGTGGAAAATTGGAAACTCATTTGGCCCATTGGAAGATCTAATTGCTTGACTAGATAGATCGGTTGATCTATTGGACGGGTCAAGATACACTCAATCGCTCGACTGGATAGCCCAATTGTCGATTGGACAAGATCATCAAATTGGTCAAATGGTTGGTCCAATCACCCAACTGGATAGGTTCAATAGACCAAATGATTAGATCTAGAGATTCTAACTTACTATAGTCTCCTATTCAGTTGTCCCAGTCAGGATGTTGTAAAGTAGTTTGACCCGACCAATCAATCGATTGGCTAAACGTAAGTGGGATGATGAAAAGATGCCTCTGTCTATTCTTTTTCTAGGGTTTATAAGGAATCCTAATTCGCTACCTCTTCTATTTAAAGGGGCATGTTGACTAGGATTTTAATTACAACCTTTTACCATGTGAACCCTAGCCTGTATTATACATAAGGCGAGAGAAAAATAGATTGTTCAAATTAGCACATTGCCAATGTCAAGGTTGCTTCTTCCCTGGTGGATCTTGGAGCATGACATGGAGTTCCCGTTCAGCTGCATGGATGATATACATCTTTCTGACTATGTTAGAAGAATGTTGATGACATCTTATTATGTTTGTATACTTGTTAGAACTATTACTAGATTTAATCTGTGACAAATGTATATCCTACATCCCAGTCATTTCATGTGATAGGTCAATTAAATCAAAATTGGCAATCTAGTCCATATAAATACAACTGGTTCAGGAAGTGAACCGATCGGATCATGTCCATGAACCAATCCGTTCAGGTTGTGAACCAACCATTTGATTGACCAATTCGATAAGATCAAGGATTAATGTTCACATCATCTTTCATATTAATTGAATATTAATTTCCAATACAATTGTGAATGCGAAACATGATGAAACAATTGGTTCAAGGGTTGAACCGACCGGCTTACATGCCAACCAATTGGTTCACCTTTGAACTTACCCTTTTGCCATTTAGATGATGAAGAAATTCATGAAATTTTATCCCTTTCGACTCTTGCCCAGACTAGGAACTTTGAACCTAACCCTCCTATAAATAGAGGGGTATTAGGGGCTTCTGAAACACATCATTAGCTCTGAATATTTGTTGTCTTATCTGGTTGTGGTAACTGAGAGAACATGAGAAAGTCCTACCTATCAATGGGAGGGATACTAAGGGAGAAAAATTATGAGAGAGCAAGTTGGTGCTAGTACACCGACTAGAAAGGGTAACTCCTTCTTGTTTATTATTCTAGAATGACATAAGTGCTCGATGGTCCATGTGGACTACTATAGAGGTAAAGAGGTTGTTGTCTTCCTCTAGGAGGACAAGGTCAACTGTTTTCATGGTGATCAACCAAAGTTGTTTCTGATGTTGTCCGAGTGAGACTTGAAGAAAGACTCACTCTACTATGAGGTTTTTTTTTCTGGACTTTCTCCAGGATAAAGTATGACCCTACAAACCATACTTCCCTTTACATAGTTATTGATGCAATCAACTATTCAAGGGAAATTCAAAGTTAAAAGTTTTTGTTTCCATAGACTTATTTGTAGTCATGTTTCCCTATAGTGGTATCAAAGCCACGCCAATCTATTGTGTTTTGGGATTTAATCGATATGGTCATATTTTGATTTTTTTATCTTTATTGCATATGATGTGAATATTTAAAATGATTAATGTGCATATATGATTAAATACCACATGCTATCCTAGCTAATACATATATATGATATGATATATAAATAATTTACATAAGTCATCCTAAAAATAAATTTCTGTGGGGGATATATAGCATGTTTATGGCAAAAACCCTAGTTGTATGTGCTTGGTTGCTTATGATTGTTGATTCATGATTATATCTCAGTTTGTATACTGAGCCTCTACCTTTTTCTTCCACATATAAAAGTATTATTCTCTCCTTCCTATGCCCCCGTAAAATTTAACATGAGTTTTCTCCATTACCATGTAATAATGTTTAATAACAATAAGATAGTTTTTGTTATGATGAAAAGAATGTTCAACACCAGAAGAGTTGCCCATTTTAGAAGATGAGCCAATCCGCTAGAAGAATGAGGAGGAAAAATGGAGGGAGGATCTGAACCAATCATTCGATGGCTCAACCAAGCATCTGGAGATGTCCAAACATTGTTTGGGCTAGAGACCAGACAATCATTCTGACGACCAACCGACCGACCAGGAAGCAATTCGATCGGTTCAATGGTTTAACTAATCAATTCAGATTGGTTAAAGCATTGATCCTCACCAACAACAGGTTCATGCATGTGATGTAGATCTTAGGTGGTAGTAATTCCTATAGTATTGCCATAACAATGCTTATATTTTAATTGCATTTTTTTGTTGTTGAGATATATCATATGTATGATAAATACTATAATATGTGATAATATGATATGTATATATATATATATATATATATATATATATATATATATATATATATGAATCCCTCAATCAAACATATATATACATATATATATATATATATGTGTATATATATATATATATATATATATATATATATATGAATCCCTCAATCAAACATATTAAGTCTAAAATGTTTTCCATTAGAAACACACATGAAAAGCTTGATGGACTAAGTGTGAGAACGCCAAGTGTGGTGCACCATCTATCTCATGGAACTGTGATATAGTTATGTGGACCTACCAAGCATGGTGCATTATTATTATGTTGTATTTTGGGTCAGACTTAACTAAGTGATCTTAATGAGATTAAGCACTTAGAAGCATGTAGATGACTATGAAAAAGAGTTGCACATACCATCTATGCAAGAATAACATAAGATACAATTGGAAAATATTGCCTACTTTAATGATTGATTATGGATGTTGGTGTTGGCTCACTAGAAGGTTGTATGTTACAATCTTCTGAATTGATCAGTGAGATCTATCAATTTGAACAAAGTGATAGTGATAATTAATTAACAACTTAATTGAAAATCATCAAATTTTATCTCAATCAAATCAAATCAAAAGTTTTTTGATAAAATTGTAAGTTTCTCTTATAGAATAAAACGGTAACAAACAAAAATTTTCTCTATGGTCATTCCTTGAGAAGGACAAGTGAAATGGGAATAACTTCCATGACTGATTCAGGGTGCTGAGAGTTTTTCTCACACAAGAGCAGAAGCTCTATGACTTGGACATGCTAGAGCCAGATGAACCTGGTCCCGCTGAACGTAAGATTGATAAGGATACTTACAGGAAGCATATTGAACATTCCGTTGATGTAAAATGCCTAATGTTGTGCTCCATGAACTATGAGTTGTAGAGACAACATGAGAACATGGATGTAATTGAGATGGTAACACATCTTATGAACATGTTCCAAGATTAGGTGACATAGGAGAGATATGATGTCTCCAAGGCATTGTTCAAATGTAAGATGGAAGAAGGAAATCCAGTAGGTCCTCATGTGCTCAATCTTATTAGGCATACAGAGAACTTTGCAAGATTGGAATTTTCCTTGGGTCAAGAGTTAGCCACTGATGTGATTATGTAGTCTCTGCCAGAATCACACAGTTAGCCTGTCATGAACTACAACATGAATGACTTGGACAAGCCATTGATAGAGTTACTTGGCATGTTGAGAACAACTGAGGCACAAATGAAGAAATATAAGCACAAGTCTCAGATGATGATCAGTAAGATAATGGGGAATTTTAAAGTTATAGGTAAATCTAAGAAGAGTTCTAAAGATGTCGAGAAGCCCAAGTCTTCAATGCTCAAGGCAAAGGGAGGAGTGAACAAGGGAGGCAATTGTCACCACTATCACCGGCCTAGATATTTGAAGAGTAATTGCCCCCTCTACTTGGAGGAACTAAATAAGGAGGGGATACAGATCTCCACTTCAGGTATATACATCATGAGATAAGTTTAATTACTTCTTCGTCTTGGGTATATGATACCAGATGTAGATCTCACATATGTTCAATATGCATGATCTAAAAAGTAGTAAGGCTTTACGAAAGAATCAAGATCGGATTATTTTTCATGAATGGAGAAAGTGTCTCTACCACTACAGTCTAAATTTATATTGTATCTCAACCCACAGGGCATATAATAGAGTAAATGAACCGCTATTTCGGTACTGTCAATAATAGAAACTTTTTACTTTTGTCATATTGTATGGACAAGGATGATTATGAAAAAAGAAAAGTTAATGTTCTAATTTTAAAGATGTGAACTTTATGGTCTTTGTTTGTTGGATCCAATGATATATGTTTATAATGTAAATATGAAAGGATTAAAACTTGATAACTCAAATTATGAATACATATAGCATTGTCATCTAGACCACATAAATGAGGAATGCATTTCTAGAATCCATGATGATGTTTATCTAGACAATTTGGTTATTGAACCAATGGAGACTTGCAAATCTTGTCTATTGGGAAATATGAGAAAAGCACCTTTCTCTAGATGTAGTTGGAGAGTGAGTATTTTGTTAGGTCTTGTACACATAGATGTATGTAGACATTTTGAATAAATGCTAAAGGTTGTACCTCATTATATTTTCTAATTATCTTAGTAGATATGGTAATTTGTATTTAGTGAAATAAAAGTATAAATATCTTGAAGTGTTCATGAAGATCATGAATGAAGTGCATAACTTCCTTGGTAAAAGTATTAATAAACCTTGATATGATTGATGGTGAAACATTTTAAACCAAGCGTTTGAGGACCTTCAGGAGAGACCGTGATTTTGCATCATAGTGAAATTCAACTGAAACATGGTGATTTATCATAAAGAAGGAATCACAACCTAATGAGTCATGGTGTAATTATCCATAAATCTAACATATCTTCTAGTTTCCATTTTTAGAACATGCTTTACGCTAAAGAACGTCCCATCTAGAATGTTCAAAAGACACCATATGAGATATGGCATGGAGGTGTCCCGAGATCACTTTATAGTGATTAGGATTAAAACTTATACAAGAAAATAGTTTCTTGTAAGGCTTGATTCATAAATCACATAAATGTTAGTTGAATACAACCTTTTATACCAATTCCACAACAAAAGTGTTTGTTACCAGGACAATTGACTTCTGATGAGGAATTAAATTCAAAAAGAATTAGTGGGAGAAAAGTAGAACTCGATAAGTATGAGATCAACAAGAAAAACATTTGAACATATAGAGATAAAATTAGAACAACAAGAATCATAAATTGTTGTGGAATCTCAAGTTCCTAAATGTAATGAATCACCTTATAAATCTAGTAGAAAACACCTTCAGAATAAAAATTTGTGAATCTTATAACTCAGATAGGCGGTGAGTTGGTCATAAGATGTTGAGCCAACAATCGACTAGAAACTATTGAGGAACCAGAATCTGAGAAATGGATTGGGGCCATTGTATCTAAAATGGAGACCATGTACACTAACAAGTATGACTTTGGTAGTACCACCTAAAGGGGTAAAACCCATAGGGTGCAAATGGGTTTTCAAGAAGAAGATCAAAATGGATGATCTATAAGAGCAGATTGGTTGTTGAGGGTTTCAAACAAGTTCAAGGTATTGGACATGATGAAATCACTTTAACAATTGCCATGGTTAAATCTATTAAGATCATGCTTACCTTTGCAATTCATTAAGAGTATGGGATTTGTCATATGGATGTTAAAACTACATTCCTTAATAAGAATAATAATGAGGATGTGTATGTGACACAACCAGAAGGTTTTATAACTCCATTAATGCAAACAAAGTCTATAAGTTACAAAGGCCAAGCAACATGATTGAAGCAAGCATCTTAGAGCAAAAAAATCGATTTGAAAATATAGTCATAGAGAGTGATTGTAGTCAAAATAAAGAAGAAATATGTGATTACAAAAGATTTAGTGGAAGCTTATTGATATTCCACATATTGATGGGGTATAAGTTACCAATACTAGAAGTATTGAAACCTAGCAAGAAAAAGTACCTTCTCTAGAAGGGATTAGGTGAAGCATCCGATGTGATAGGAATTGAGGTCTATAGAGATAGATCTGGAAAGCTTCTTAATATAAATAAGAGAACATACATTGGTGAGATGTTGAAGGAGTTGAGCATGCAAGACTCAAAAAGAGAAAATATATCCATGGTTCATGGGACTAGTCTCTCGTTAACCCTGTAATTGCAATACTTTTGAAGAATAGAAAACATGAGTAGAATACCATATGCATTCACAATTGGATCTCTCATGTATGTAATATAAAGTATTCATCCCATTATTTTATTTGTATTGCACATGACAAGATGGTATTAGTCAGATTCCGATGAAAGTCATTGGAATGCCATAAAGAACATCCTTAAGTTCTTAAGAAGCATTAAGAGGATTAGTTACTTGGATTATGGCAATAAGAAAGAGTTGGGTGTAAAGGGTTACACTAATGAAATATTCCAAAATGATAAAGAAAATTAATTATCGTAATCAGAATTTGTGTTTGACCTTATAACTAGATCTGCAAGTTGGAAAAGTTCCAAACTACAAACTATTATTTAAATTTTACAATAAAAGTCCAGTACCCTTCTACAATGAACACAACAAAGGATATTGTATGGATATAAAAGTTCATATAGATGAACTTATATGATGTTCCAACCATTCATGACACAATAGAAATACTATGATAGAAAATAAGTATTCATTCGGAAAGGAATATTATATAGCATACTATGACAATTCCATCTCATACGAGAATCGTGCTGTGAAGAGATATGAAAAATTCAATAGACCGAATAAAGGAAAATATTGCTAACTTGCTAGATTAGCACTTGTGCAACAAAAACATGATGGGCGCATTTAAGATCACTTAGAATAAGATTTTTGGGTGACTCTATAACGTCCCCGGATTCTACTGTATCAAGACTTAGAAGGCCCGAGAGGACAAACCCAAAAACATTAGGAAATTGTATCAAAGTGTATTGAGGAAGCAATTTGTGCATACATGAACATTCAAATTTAATGCATACACCATAACAATCTGAACATTCAACACACACACACACAAATATATATATATATATATATATATATATATATATCATGATTTATTACAAAATGATTTAAACAACATGGATTACAATTATATATTTAAAGAAGATTTATAGGTCTATGAACATGTATGCTAACATGATCTTAACAAAAAAGGTACAACCTGGACAACTGCTCACATACCGTCTATAATCCCACACTAGCTTTGAACCTAGTGTACGTGGGTAGAAAGATACATACTAATATGCTTGCATAATTGAAATAACTTGAGAAAGAAAGAGTAAAAGAAAACATTGTTTAAAGCGATAATCAGGTAAACACATATTTTAGATGTATTTTGATGCATGTGTACTACTAAGCAGTGTCACACTTCATTTTTCCTTTCTCCTTGGGCTATGGAGATCGAGTGATGACATTATATTTAGAGGAGAGAGAGAAGGATCGCACAGTTTGTTTTTCCCTACCCTTTGGGCTATGGGGACCGAGTACCGACCTTATATTTAGAGGAAGAGGGAGAGGATTGAGAGAGAGAGCTTATATCCACTTAGTAGCTCCAAACCATCTATATTCTTTGTTGTTCTTATTGACATGGAGAAGATACTATAATTATAGTACATCCATGCAACATTCTCAAATAAAGACAAGCAATACATCATAGCTATTGCACACAACAAAACTAGTCATATACTTAGATAAAGCCCACGTGCCTGATTTCAGAGATTTCTAATCAGTCTTGCTCAACTAGATATCTGGTCATCACCTGGTTAATAACAATTAATGATCATTAATAATTGATCATCATATTATAGGTATTTTAGGTTCAAATTAGGATTTTTACCAAACCTAGGCTTTACTGACTTAGAACTTGTTTATGATATTTTTCTACTAATCAGCAGGTCATCACAAGGGTCTGGTCCAATTTTCATAATTTTTTGATGCTTTGTTTATTTTCTATAATTAATATGAGTTTAAAAGCATCTAATTATGAATTAATGAGCAAAGAATTAATATTTAGTAGTAATATTTAGACTAGAGTCCATAAATTGGTTTCAGTAATCATTAGGCTTCTATAAGAATTTTCTAAGAATTAATATCAATTGGATATTGTTTATTTTATTTAATAAACTGTTAAAAGGAGCATTATACTCTAAATTTAATATCATCATTAGAAGTGATTCAAATGTATGATATAGGAGTCCAATAAGGTAGAGAACATTTTTATGAGTCTAGGGATATTTTTTGGGCATTTATTAGCCAAGGGAGGTATTTTTAATCATTTTCTAGGATGGAAATTAATTATGGATATTGAAACGGATATACCTTATGTGGGGAAGGGTCCCACCACCGATGGTGGAAGCCTTTGATTGGCCGCATTAGCCCTGGAGAGGGAGACACGTAGATCTGCTTTCGCTTGCGCTGAGCTAAAAAAACGGGCTGGCCTGAGATTCGAGTCGGCTTCATCACCGTCCCTCTTTCGCGATCAGCTTGGCATGAGGTGATGTGTTCCTCACAACACTTCCAGTCCCACATCCCTTCCTTCCCCCTTCACAGACCACCAATGTTGTTGTGAGCCTGATCTTCAGCAAGCTCTATCTTCAACTCCATCTTGATGGCTAGGTTTCCAGTGGAGAATCTCCTTCACCATGGAGGAAGGGAGATCAGCTATTGCCAGGTTACCTCTGAGCATCATGTCACTCCCCCCTTACAAATTTTGAATCCTTCAGGACTCCATGCAGATGCCACGAGGAGGAGAGGGAAGGTTGGATGTGTGGTGTGTGGGTTTTCTGCCTATGCACCACCTGGAATTTGAGTTTCGATGATGTGCACAACCTTCATGCCTCTGCCTAGATGCTTCAAGTCTAGCATACTAGATCTAAGATGCCCTTAGATGTTGCGTCATCAACTTTCAAGGAACTAGATCCGCACCTCTATCCTAGATGATGTCGGCGGTGGTGGTACTGATAGAGGTGAGTTTGGGGTTTCTGCTCCACCTTGTTCTTCAACCACAACAATCCAAGAGCATCATGGTGCCTCCATGAATCTAAAACATGGTCTCAATCACGCTGACGATGCCTACAACATGCTCCCAG
Source organism: Alisma plantago-aquatica (assembly GCA_963693085.1). NCBI lineage: Eukaryota > Viridiplantae > Streptophyta > Magnoliopsida > Alismatales > Alismataceae > Alisma > Alisma plantago-aquatica. Next base: position 1,959,376,910 of record OY856409.1, on the reverse strand, counting down.
AACCAGGCTCCATGTTTGACCATGGAAAGCTCGAGCAACTTCTACAAATCCTTCTGACACCGACTGTAGTGGTTGGACATAAAGGCTAGTTCATTGCATCTATTTTCTGACCAAGGCTTAGATTAAGAGGCACTTGTTGAGTCCCTTCATCCACATGGTTGGCACTTGGCTACTGTAGCAGTGATGGAGGAAGGAGAAGGAGGTCAAGCCTATTGGATATATCGCTTGCCCCACACTCACCAAGATCTCTTCCTTCAACCTGATGTTGTTACTCAATGTTGCCATTGCGTTGTTGATGAAGAGGGATGAGAGTGAGAAGGGAGGCTCTCACCCTATAGTCCACGATGGCTAGGTAGTTGGGTTGCTCCTGGAGTTGTGGCAGATCCGAAGACTTATCTCCCAACACTCTTAACCACTTGATATGTCTTCCTCACGACATGGTCTCTTATACACCAGCTGTTGTATTGAAAATGTTGGTAAGTGGCGATCTTTCAGATGTATCCAAGGGCCATTAGTGTGCCACACCACCCAGCCTGTTACAACTAATAGATTCGTCCCCTCTATTGATTGGGTTGTCTTGTGACATTACATGGAAAATGAACTTATTTCTAAATTATTTAAATCAATAGTTCACATCATTATATCTTATTAACCTTAAATAGGAACCTTGAATTATTACCAATTTACACATGGACCCCTTGTCGTATAATTTCTCATCTAGGCATGTTTGAGGCCAAAATTCTATGTTATGATCATGTAAGTACATTCCTCAAATAACCTTATAAATAAGTGGTAAACCTTAAAGTCAATGCAAATAATGATCAAATATTGATCCGACCAATTCATAAAACACTTGTTATGATACTAAACTACATTAAGTGTCATCAAATGACTACTTTATCTCATTGTGACTACTACATTGACTTCTTGGCCTCATACGTACACACATCATTTAACCAATTCCATTCATATTATTTGAACACAATTAATGTTCTAATCATCAATTGGGTATCTAGTTCACTCTTTGAGTGAGAAGAGTCATTAATTGGATAACCAATTCCTCTATTTGGTAGCAATCCTCTAAATGACACACATGGTCGTAAAATACTATATTGGCTATCAAAACCCTAAAACCTGGGTTATCACATTCTCCCCATCTTATATGGAATTTCATCCTCAAAATTCTACTAGTCTCATTCTTAAGCTGATATCAAGGAGTTTTATGCCTCTAGGTCACCACTTCTAAGTGTCAAGAGTATCATTATTCTAGATTCATCCTAAGTTTCCTTCTTAGGATATTTAAGCATGTAGGGTGTGCCCACCCCATCTTATATAGGTTGAAGAATCATTTTTTTAGGAATTGTAGCATCACTTAGTGTCTTAGTCATCACATGACATTATTGCATTTTAGGATTTACTTCCTCCTAGTAACTTAAGGATAAGGATTTTATTCATACATATGAATTTAAGATGGTATGATTCAAGGTTCAATCTTTCACTCCACTAACGCATGTAAGGTGATATCAAGCATCATTTACTAGAATGTTGGCACTTAAGATGTTACAACACCAATTTGTGGGTTCTTTTGGTGAGAAATGTAATTTCTCCTATTAAAGATATTTGAACAAATAATGATATAATTTTTTTTGAATAAAAGGATTTCATTTACAATAGCCTTATTGGTTGTGTTGTGGGCGTTATTGGCTATTGGGCCCAATAACAAGGAAAATGAAATTCAATTAGTTAATGAATAATTAAGAAATAGAGAAAAGAAAGAGGTAGAAGCCTCTAGAAGGCAAAAGAATATAAACCAAAAGTGGATTTCGTGCCTCTTGGGTTCCTTGGGTTCCAAGGAGTCCAAAGTTGCAAAGATAATGCAATAAGAAAAGAAAAGATCAATCAAATATTTCTTTATTAAAAAAGAAATTGAAAACAATGATAAAATGTGGGAAATAAGTGGAAAGAGGTATGATTGAGTTATATTTGGTGGATTTTCGTATCCATAAGGTTCCTAATGTTAAAAGGAATCAAAATCAACGAAAATAAAAGATTACGAGAGAGAAAATATGCATAAAATATGACTTATTAAGAGATAACTTTCATATAAATATCAATATCTCATACTTTTGATTTTGAGTCCCAATTTAGTACACATGTGCACTACGTCTTTTTAGAATTTCCCTTAAAATTTGGGATCAATTGGATACATGGTTTAAGAGATATGATTTTTATAAGATTCCTAAAGTGAATGAATAAAGTCACAATGAAAATAGAATATCTGGATACTAGGATTAAACGAGGACCTTAGATCTAAGATCCAACAGACCAGACCCAATCCTAGTTCTATGATAACTCTAGCAAGTAGATGGCCTGGAAGCATGACCTTCCTTTTGGATTTGCTCGAAGTAGAGGCAATGTGCAACGAAGGAAACAGTTCCATTGGTTTCAGGAGAAATTTTTGCATCAAACCGACCTGGGATTGCAGACCTTTCCCGAACTGTGCAGGTTTTCCTCAATCCACATGGATGTCCTCACTGGGTTGGATGTCCAGGCTATAAAAGGGGGGCTAATACCCTACTGCAAGCGAACGAATTCGATCTCGAGGTTCCGCAGGGCCCTTGGTAGTTTTCCCTAGCGCCAAATCATTGAACGAAACAAGGATGGCAGGAGTTGTTCCTTCTCCCCTGCCAACAATGGTGGCTCCATGGACGTCCGTGATCCATGCCTTTGGATAGAGGATGAATGCCACCATTGAGTCCGCCCAGGCATAGTGATGGTGATCGAACCTTTGCCTTAGTCTTCGGCACTCTAGAGCCCAAGGTCAACTATCGAGTTGACCTGCCCCAGAACCTGACTCGCGAGTGAGAGCCGAGCGTAGGGAGGAAGATGATCAGGTTAAAAGACTATTTTGTCCAGTTCACGTGGAGCCAGAATTTGGGGGTCATAAGGGTGAAAAGGTAATTGGTTATCTTTTTTCTAGCCGGCCCGCCGATAAATGAGTATATGTTATAAGATGATGTGTCAATCTATGATTGGTCAGTATATGCTTATCTTGCAAAAACTGTAGAATCTGCTAGGAAGCTCTGATGAGAAAAGTTTATACATGAAAGTTGCTTAGAAAAATATGAGGAACACAATAAAATTGATTTGAGAACCAGAATATGTTCCTATTTGCAAAAGTGTGTTAATATAATGAAAAGTGTGTATGTCTTAGATTAAGAAACCCTAATTGAGCATATTGGTTAAGTTCATGTTGCTTAGTTGATGAAATTGATTAATTGCAACCTATTGAATAGTTAATGACAAACTTGAACCTGATCTAGATGTTTCTTGCATGATTTAGGGTTTTTACCTCAAATAAGAATTATTAAGCACTTAGAAACCCCATTTGAGTATAAAGGATGAATCTTTAAGGTTTAATAGGTTAATTTGTGAAGTAATAACATGTTGCCAAACTTCAATCTATTTTACATGTAAAGTTGATTAATTTAGAGTTCCAGGTACATAAATGAGCTATAATGGGCCTTGAAACCCTAATGTTAGTAATTGTGACTCTTAATGGCTTGAATTATTCAAATTCATGAATAAAGCTGAGATATGATGGTTCTAAGCTATTTTGAGTATAAAAGTTCCTAATTGTGTATAAATACCCTTAATATGGTAATTACGGTTTTCTAGTGGCTAAAGGTGGAATTCATGATGATTAGAGTTCATATGTGAATTAGATTATAATGAACTATTTAATCCAGAAGGAACCAAAGATGATAATTAGGCCTAATGATCTTGTCATTAATTAAAAGGATAAAAATGGTAGTTTTAATGTAAAAGAGGCATAATAGACTTAATGGACATTTAATTGTACCTTTAATCCGAAATTAGGGTTATATGTTGTTAAAAGGTAACCTTAATATCTTTCATGAAGAATAGATGAGATAATTAGGGTTTGTGACTAATTGCATAAAATTAGGGTTTAAAATGGTATAAATGAAGTGAAACCCTAATTGCAATGGAAACCCGAAAAAGTGGACTAGAACCCCTAAGAAGTGAGCTAGGTTTAATAGACCTTGATGACATGATCAATGATAGGAAAATTGGATGCATGTTTGAAGATCAACTTGTGTGCTTGCTTGGTTTCTTACTTGGTTGAATTATTTCTACACTCAAATCAGCCTGACAGGTATGTGGTTAATTATGGTTAATCGCATTAGTTTCCAAAAGATTTTTTGGATGATACATCGCATTGAATGCAACCTATTACTTGGATGTTCATACTTGCAAACCATAAAGTCACTAGCATTATCACAATAATAATACAAGTGTGTTTTCTCGCACCTACATGCCACCCTGATGGATGATGCCAAAGGTCAAGCCCAGGAGGGAAGGCCAATGGGCACCATGAGAGGTGACCCTAGACACCAAACTCGGGAATGAGAAGGTGGTCTATGTTGCATGTCTAATGGGCACCAAGAGAGGCGAACCCCGGCACCAAGCTCAAGATTGAGAAGGTGGCCTTAAGTCAATGGCAAAAGAGAAACCCTAGAGGGGGTATTCCAGGGTTAGGGAAAAAGCGGTGGAGAATGACACATTGAAAATGTAAATTGGCTTGTTAATTAACTTGATTGTGATATTTATATTGTTAGCCATATTTGTGAAATTTTGGTTGTCCCCACATACCGAAATATTTCGATATGCCGATCGACATTTTGTTTGTCGGCATTTTAGGTGCAAGATTGAAAAGGACAAATAGTAAAGTGGCATATTTGGAATTAAATAAGAATTAAATTACAAAGGAGTATTAGTTAGAATGGACTCCAAATATGGATAGAAGTAGATATCTAAGTTTTTGAAAAAGGTAAGTAAAGTTTTATTTTTTTACTATTTTTCAGTTTATTCTAGTAGAATTTGATAACTATTATTGATTATTAGTCGAACCTTTAATCATGTAAAAATATCAGCCAATTGATCTTCCGTATCAACATGATGAAGGGAAACATGATTCTTGGAGATATGATCCCTTATAAAGTGATGACGGATTTCAATATGTTTAGCTCGGCTGTGTAAAATAGTATTGTGTGCTAAGTTTATAGCGCTCGTGTTGTCACAAAAATTAGGCGTAGATGAGAGAGTAAAACCATAATCGTTTAATACTTGTTGCATATAAAGCACTTGAGCACAACAAGACCCGGCTGCCATATATTCAGCTTCAGTTGTAGATAGGGCAACCGTATTTTGTTTCTTGCTAAACAAAGATACTAAAGCTCTCCCTAACAAGAAACAACCACCACTAGTACTTTTGCGATCAAGTCGACAACCAGCATAATCCGCATCAGTATAAGCTTAAAAATCCAAGGATTGTCCTTTTGGATACCATAAACCAAGACAAGTAGTGTCGGCTAGGTAACGAAGAATTCATTTAACTGCTAAAAAATGAGAGTGCATAGGTTGTGATTGAAATCGAGCACAAAGACCAACGGAAAACATAATGTCCGGTCTAGAAGTAGTTAAGTAAAGCAAACTACCAATCATGGCTCTATATAAGGAATCATCAATAGGTTCCCCATTTTCATCCTTATCAATTTTAATAGAAGTAGCCATAGGAGTAGTAGCATGTTTGCACTGATCCATCCCGAAACGTTTTAAGAGTTCCTTGGTATATTTTTCTTGGCTTATGAATATTCCGGCATGTGTTTGCTTAATTTGAAAACCAAGAAAGAAAGTTAGTTCACCCATGAGGCTCATTTCAAATTCTTTTTGCATAATGTCACTGAATTGTGTGCATAATGAATCATTAGAAGCTCCAAAAATAATGTCATCAACATATATTTGCAATAATAAGTTCTTGAGGATCTCCAATAATAAGTTCTTGAGGATCTCCAAAAATAATGTCACTGAATTGTGTGCAACATCTTTGAAGGAAGACCGAGTTTTGACTTTATCATTAGGATCTCCAATAATAAGTTCTTGAGGATGATCCTTAGTAAGCCTAGGTGTAGGTTGTGGTTCAGCTTGGTGATTATTTGTAGTAACTTTCTCACTATCATTTGGTATGTTTAAATTTTCGAATTGATTAGTGAGATCTATGATTTCTAGATTTTCCAATTTGGGCTCTTCATGAAAAGAAACATGAATAGATTCCTCAACTTTTCTAGAGATAGTGTTATATACTCTAAAAGCTTTGCTAGAAGTGGAATATCCCAAAAAGAATGCTTTGTGTGATTTAGAGTCAAACTTATCTCTATCATCTTTGGTATTTAAAATATAGCATGTGGAGCCAAAAGTATGAAAATAGTCAACTCTAGGTTTCTTAGAATGTATTATTTCATATGGAGTTTTCTTCAAGTGAGAGTGAATAGTTACTCTATTTAACACATAGCATGCAGTGTTTACAGCTTCAGCCCAAAAGGTTTTGGGTGTGTTGTGTTCGAGCATCATAGTTCTAGCCATTTCTTGTAGTGATCGATTTTTCCTTTCGACTATACCATTTTGTTGTGGGGTGCGTGGAGCAGAAAAATTATGAGTGTACCCTTGAGATGTACACAATTCCTCAAATGTATGATTTTCAAATTCTCCACCATGATCACTTCTAATGGTACATAATTTGCTTTGTAATAGATTTTCAATCTTGGAAAAAATTTGTATAAAAACATTAATAGTATCATCTTTAGTTGCAATAAAGTGTACCCATGTGTATCTACTATAATCATCAACAATAACAAAACAGTATCTTTTACCACCAATAGATTGTGTCCTCATGGGTCCAAATAAATCCATATGAATTAATTCTAAGGACCTACTGGTGCTAAGTACATTTTTTGGTTTAAAAGAGGTTTTGGTTTGCTTTCCCATTGTGCATGGTTCACAGTTTTCAACTTGATCAAAAGATAAAGTAGGCAATCCACGAACAAGATCATATTTCACTAACTTTTTAATAACATGTGAACTAGCATGTCCTAGCTTTTTATGCCATAGTTGTAAGGTATTTTCATTTGCAAGCAAGCATTTTCCCACTACTGATTTCATAGAGTTAGGTTTAAGGATATAAAGATTTCCAACTCTATTTCCTTCATAAACAACATTTGTAGTGTTTTCTATCAATAACTTGCAGCAAGTTTTGTTAAATAACACATCATAACCACTATCACATAATTGACTAACACTTATCAAATTATGGTGCAAACCATCAACGAGTAGAACATTCTTTATTTCGAGATTTGTACCAACATTACCTATTCCAATGATTTTGCCCTTACCATTGTCTCCAAAGGTGACCGTTCCACTTTTCTTTTCTTCAAAGGTTTGAAATGCATCCTTGTTCCCGGTCATATGTTTGAAGCATCCACTGTCAACCACCCATTCCTGCATTAAAATGTAGATTTTGGTACCCATGTGATGGTCCGATATGGTTAGAATCATTTAAGTACAGAATTGTATAAGAGTTATGAATCAGAAATCCAGTCGGTCGACAATTGTTCGACCGAAATCTGTCTCGGTCGACTAATTGTCGATCGAGAAGATTACTGTTTTACAACCAAAGAAACACAGAAATTTAGCTCGGTTGACCAATTTTCGACCGAAATAATTGCTGTAAATTTTGATATGTTACAGACATCCGGTCGGTCGACAATACTTTGACCGATTAATGGTTCGGTCGACAATACTTCGACCGATTAAGTTTCTGTTTCAGTACAACAGTGCAGAAAATTAACAATATGCGTGATATCTTTTGTTTAGTTGAGATAAGACAATAGAAATAGCAAGATGGAGCGTTTGGCCATATCTCAACTAAATTCCATATGACTCTACTAAGTTTGAGGTTTTGGGACCCAAACTAATTCGGAATCCTTAGTCTTATAAGGGCATGAAAAGGAATAGTGTCCAAGACGTAAAAAAAAATGGCAAGTAATAGAATCAACTTCATTTCTCTTTCTAGCCATTGTGTTCTTGGGTACAAACATAGTTTGAGTTCTTTTGGGTTGATTTTTCTCTGGAGCATATCCCAAACCTTTTCTTCCGTTGAAAACAGTACCAATGCTTAGAATGTTATCAAGTATATCTTTTCTTCTTAACTCATAAAGTTCTCTTTGCAGCTGAGCAATGTCATTCATCTTCTTGTGTAGATCATTTCTTGCTTGATCTAAATCAGATAACAATGAATCTCTTTCTTTTACAACATTATCATAGTCTAGATGGTTACATAAAATAGGTTGAGTCTGAAAATCTTTTAGTTTAGCTAACAATTCAGTCTTTTCTTTAGAAAGAAGATCAACATTTGTTTCTAAAGTGAGTAGCTTTCTAGTGCAATCATCTAAAGATGTTTTTAAAGACAAATTCTCAAGATCAATGTTGTACTTTACAGAAGAAAGATTATCTAATTTAGCAATTAGCTCATCATTTGATTTGATAACCTTCTTTAGTTTCTTCTTGACATCAACATACTTATCATGAATTTCTTGTAGACTAGTAACTAACTCTTCTTTAGGAAGATCAAGTAGGCTTACCTCTTGAGAGTCTTCATCATCTTCTCTTGCTATTAGACAATCCACCGTTTCTTCTCCGCTTTCACTGTCACTTGACTCGTCCCATGCAGCTTTATAGGCTTTTTCTCCCTTCTTCTTGTGTGAGCTTTTCTTTCCTTTCTTTGCTTTAGGACATTCATTTTTGAAATGTCCTTTCTTCCCACATTCAAAGCACCTAGGAGGGGTAGAACAAGAACTGGAAATTTTGTTAGATTTTAATATTTTGTATTTCTTACCGTTGACGATCAAGGCTTCTTCTCCTTCTTCTTCACTTGACTCCTCACTTTCTCGTGTGATGACTTTTGAAGCTTTTAGAGCCACATCCTTCTTCTTTCCTTGCTGAAGTTCACGTGCTCTTCTTTCCTCCTCTTCAAGGGTTGCTTCATGAGATTCTAGGTTTCCAATAAGTTGCTCCATTTTCAGTCGAGTGAGGTCGTTTGCTTCTTCAATGGCTGTCACCTTTGGCTTATATTTTGGAGGGAGTGATCGAAGGATTTTTGATACCTGATCTTATTCAAGGACAGGTTTTCCTAGGGCACTTAAAAAAATTAACAATAGTAGAGAATTTTGCAAACATTTCACTAATAGATTCATCAGGATCCATACGAAAGTGTTCAAACTTTTGTTTAAACATGCTAATTTTGGAATTTTTGACTTGGACTGTACCTTCATAGGTTATGGACAGTCTATGCCAAATATCATAGGCTGTGTCACAATTAGATATTCTATTAAATTCTCCTACCGAAATAGAATAATATAAAATGCTTACAGCTTTTGCATTCATTTGAGCCAGTTTTACCGTATTTGCATCCCATTATGCAAATTGAGTTTGAGGGAGCTCATATGGGGTTGACACCATTCTCCATAAGTCCCAATTGATGCCTTGGAAGTAGAACTGCATCCTTCTCTTCCAATATTGGTAGTTTGTTCCATCGAATGCTGGAGGCCTAGCAACAAGTGTCCCTTCAAGGTTAAGGTTGTTGAGCACTCCGTCACCCATTTCTTCAAGACCTTGTTAGGGTTCCTTGAAGCCTGCTCTGATACCAATTGAAAAACACTAGATGGGGGGTGAATAGAGTTTTTAAATAATTTTAACAATTTATTGAACTCAAACAACCACAATTGAAATTGGAAGAAGGAGACAGGTGTTTAGAGTGGTTCCAACTTTAGCAAATACTAAAGTTGTCAGTCCACTACCCGGTTGCTTACCCAACCGGGATTTTGAAAGTATTTATTTTATTACCTTCTCAAGGATTTATACAAAATACAATACTTTCCTTTACACCCCTTGAACAGCCTTCCCTTGAAGTAGGTGCACCAACTTGAGGTAGCCTTCTTGAAGTAACTTCAAGCTCCCCCTTGAAGTAGCCTTCCTCTCTAGAAGTAACCTCCCATTGCACCAGCCTTCTGAAGTAGCTCAAGGTTGCCTTCTTCACCAAGAAGATCTCCACCCTCTCCAATCCACAGCCTCCAACCTAGGAGTAGCAAGGAGAGTACAAACAGTAATAGAGAACAAGAAAGGAAAAAAGGAAATTACAACTTATCCTTTGTAGCCCAAGGCTTGATTTGCCTAGATCAAGCGTATAGATCTCCTAGCCAAGTGTATGGACTTGTGATTGCAGTGGGTAGGAGATGTTAGCCTATAGGACACGAATTTTGAGCTAAGGAAAGAAGTATCCAATTTTCACAATGCTCAAATTGCTCACAAACAGATTGCTCAAAGTATGCTCAAGGATTTCTCAAGTGTAACAAGTGTGTTTGAGTGTCCTATGGCTTGTCCTATTTATAGGAATGGTCTAAGGATGCTTAAGGACGTTCTAGACAACTTCTAGGGGTTTCTAGGTGCTTAACTAGCCGTTAGGTACAAGTTTGTTGCTTTAGCAACGGCTAATTAATTTACTCTGCAGTTGCTGTCAGAGTTCATCTCAGTCGAGGAATGGTCGACCGAGATACCTACTCGGTCGAAGTTTTGTCGACCGACAGGCTCTCTGGATCAAGTGATTTGCAACGTCTATCTCCAACTGCCAACTACCTTGTCAGTTGTGTCTAACGGCTACTTTGGATCTTTCTCGGTCGAGAAGATTGTCGACCGAGGGTGTCTCACTCGAGGAGTTGGTCGACCGAGATTGATCTTGTTTTAATGTTTCAATTTAGGCACTAATTATATGTATGAGTATGCAAATGTGATCCTATTTGAAGGGGATGACTTATCTAAATGTGGTGTTTAGCTAGGGAGAATCTAACACTTGATTTACATGAAATCTAAGTACTTGTACATTATATATTTGTACAAGTTTTTACAAGGCAATTACATTTCATGAAAACATAAACATGTAAGCATATGGATTTCCCTAGTTACTTTGTCATCCACCTTAATCCTGCACACTCAAGTAGCTCGTTAGATCAATAATAATGAAATGTTTGTCATAATCAAAACAAAGGGATTTATAGATGTCCATTTAGCCAACAATCTCCCCCTTTTTGAAGATGACAAACATTTCCAAAATATAAATGAAGGAAATATAAAACATATGAGTTTCATACCTTTAGATTACCTTTTGTAGCTTTTCCTCTTGTTTATAAAATGTGTGCTTATTATTCCCCATGAATTATGGAACATGAAATCCACTTCACTAGGGAATATGGCAACTTTCATTGTAAAGCCAAGAGTTTATTTATGAAACTCATTGATTGAGTTTTTCATAATTACTAAGTTTTAGTTTTATATTTATTTCTCCCCCTTTGTCATTTCAAAAAGATATCCGTTAAGAATAAAAACTCCCCCTTAATTAGATGTCCCATCAAATCTAATGAAAAAGATGTCCATTAAAAGTTTTTGTTAAGAAGCACAGATATCAAAGAAAACATCTTCCAAAGGAGTGATAAGCAGTTGCTTCCTAATTTTGTTAAATTGATCTAGTGGAAGCGGTTTTGTAAAAATATCAGCCAATTGATCTTCCGTATCAACATGATGAAGGGAAACATGATTCTTGGAGATATGATCCCTTAAAAAGTGATGAAGGATTTCAATATGTTTAGCTCGGCTGTGTAAAATAGTATTGTGTGCTAAGTTTATAGCGCTCGTGTTGTCACAAAAAATAGGCGTAGATGAGAGAGTAAAACCATAATCGTTTAATACTTGTTGCATATAAAGCACTTGAGCACAACAAGACCCGGCTGCCATATATTCAGCTTCAGTTGTAGATAGGGCAACCGTATTTTGTTTCTTTCTAAACCAAGATACTAAAGCTCTCCCTAACAAGAAACAACCACCACTAGTACTTTTGCGATCAAGTCGACAACCAGCATAATCTGCATCAGTATAAGCTTTAAAATCCAAGGATTGTCCTTTTGGATACCATAAACCAAGACAAGTAGTGCCGGCTAGGTAACGAAGAATTCGTTTAACTGCTAAAAAATGAGAGTGCATAGGTTGTGATTGAAATCGAGCACAAAGACCAACGGAAAACATAATGTCCGGTCTAGAAGCAGTTAAGTAAAGCAAACTACCAATCATGGCTCTATATAAGGAATCATCAATAGGTTCCCCATTTTCATCCTTATCAATTTTAATAGAAGTAGCCATAGGAGTAGTAGCATGTTTGCACTGATCCATCCCGAAACGTTTTAAGAGTTCCTTAGTATATTTTTCTTGGCTTATGAATATTCCGGCAGGTGTTTGCTTAATTTGAAAACCAAGAAAGAAAGTTAGTTCACCCATGAGGCTCATTTCAAATTCTTTTTGCATAATGTCACTGAATTGTGTACATAATGAATCATTAGAAGCTCCAAAAATAATGTCATCAACATATATTTGCACAACTAGGAAATCAAATGTATATGTTTTGAAAAATAAAGTAGAATCTGAATTTCCAAAGAAAAACTATTATCAAAGAGATATGTCTTGAGCCTTTCATACCAATTCCTAGGTGCTTGTTTTAAACCATAAAGTGCTTTCTTAAGTTTATAAACATAGTCACCTTTTTCCGATATTTCAAAACCAGGTGGTTGGGCAACATATACTTCTTCTTGAATGATGCCATTTAGAAATGCACTTTTTACATCCATTTGGTAGAGTTTGATGTTTTTATGTGCAGCAATAGCTAGTAACATTCTAATAGCTTCAAGTCTAGCTACCGGTGCATATGTTTCATCAAAATCTATTCCTTCTTGTTGATTATATCCTTGTGCTACTAACTGAGCTTTGTTCCTTATTACTTCTCCTGCCTCATTTAGCTTATTCCTAAAAACCCATTTAGTTCCTATGATGGTTTTATCTTGTGGTTTAGGAACTAAATCCCATACATCATTTTTAGTGAATTGATTCAATTCTTATTGCATGGCTATTATCCAATAATCATCTTTAAGAGCTTCAGATATGTTCTTAGGTTCAATGATAGAAACAAAAGCCATGTTTGCAACATCTTTGAAGGAAGACCGAGTTTTGACTTTATCATTAGGATCTCCAATAATAAGTTCTTGAGGATGATCCTTAGTAAGCCTAGGTGTAGGTTGTGGTTCAGCTTGGTGATTATTTGTAGTAACTTTCTCACTATCATTTGGTATGTTTAAATTTTCGAATTGATTAGTGAGATCTATGATTTCTAGATTTTCCGATTTGGGCTCTTCATGAAAAGAAACATGAATAGATTCCTCAACTTTTCTAGAGATAGTGTTATATACTCTAAAAGCTTTGCTAGAAGTGGAATATCCCAAAAAGAATGCTTTGTGTGATTTAGAGTCAAACTTATCTCTATCATCTTTGGTATTTAAAATATAGCATGTGGAGCCAAAAGTATGAAAATAGTCAACTCTAGGTTTCTTAGAATGTATTATTTCATATGGAGTTTTCTTCAAGTGAGAGTGAATAGTTACTCTATTTAACACATAGCATGCAGTGTTTACAGCTTCAGCCCAAAAGGTTTTGGGTGTGTTGTGTTCGAGCATCATAGTTCTAGCCATTTCTTGTAGTGATCGATTTTTCCTTTCGACTATACCATTTTGTTGTGGGGTGCGTGGAGCAGAAAAATTATGAGTGTACCCTTGAGATGTACAAAATTCCTCAAATGTATGATTTTCAAATTCTCCACCATGATCACTTCTAATGGTACATATTTTGCTTTGTAATAGATTTTCAATCTTGGAACAAAATTGTATAAAAACATGAATAGTATCATCTTTAGTTGCAATAAAGTGTACCCATGTGTATCTACTATAATCATCAACAATAACAAAACAGTATCTTTTACCACCAATAGATTGTGTCCTCATGGGTCCAAATAAATCCATATGAATTAATTCTAAGGACCTACTGGTGCTAAGTACATTTTTTGGTTTAAAAGAGGTTTTGGTTTGCTTTCCCATTGTGCATGGTTCACAGTTTTCAACTTGATCAAAAGATAAAGTAGGCAATCCACGAACAAGATCATATTTCACTAACTTTTTAATAACATGTGAACTAGCATGTCCTAGCTTTTTATGCCATAGTTGTAAGGTATTTTCATTTGCAAGTAAGCATTTTCCCACTACTGATTTCATAGAGTTAGGTTTAAGGATATAAAGATTTCCAACTCTATTTCCTTCATAAACAACATTTGTAGTGTTTTCTATCAATAACTTGCAGCAAGTTTTGTTAAATAACACATCATAACCACTATCACATAATTGACTAACACTTATCAAATTATGGTGCAAACCATCAACGAGTAGAACATTCTTTATTTCGAGATTTGTACCAACATTACCTATTCCAATGATTTTGCCCTTACCATTGTCTCCAAAGGTGACCATTCCACTTTTCTTTTCTTCAAAGGTTTGAAATGCATCCTTGTTCCCGGTCATATGTTTGGAGCATCCACTTACAACCACCCATTCCTGCATTAAAATGTAGATTTTGGTACCCATGTGATGGTCCGATATGGTTAGAATCATTTAAGTACAGAATTGTATAAGAGTTCTGAATCAGAAATCCAGTCGGTCGACAATTGTTCGACCGACATCTGTCTCGGTCGACTAATTGTCGATCGAGAAGATCACTGTTTTACAACCAAAGAAACACAGAAATTTAGCTCGGTTGACCAATTTTCGACCGAAATAATTGCTGTAAATTTTTATATGTTACAGACATCCGGTCGGTCGACAATACTTCGACCGATTAATGGTTCGGTCGACAATACTTCGACCGATTAAGTTTCTGTTTCAGTACAACAGTGCAGAAAATTAACAATATGCGTGATATCTTTTGTTTAGTTGAGATAAGACAATATAAATAGCAAGATGGAGCGTTTGGCCATATCTCAACTAAATTCCATTTCACTCTACTAAGTTTGAGGTTTTGGGACCCAAACTAATTCGGAATCCTTAGTCTTATAAGGGCATGAAAAGGAATAGTGTCCAAGACGTAAACAAAAATGGCAAGTAATAGAATCAACTTCATTTCTCTTTCTAGCCATTGTGTTCTTGGGTACAAACATAGTTTGAGTTCTTTTGGGTTGATTTTTCTCTGGAGCATATCCCAAACCTTTTCTTCCGTTGAAAACAGTACCAATGCTTAGAATGTTATCAAGTATATCTTTTCTTCTTAACTCATAAAGTTCTCTTTGCAGCTGAGCAATGCCATTCATCTTCTTGTGTAGATCATTTCTTGCTTGATCTAAATCAGATAACAATGAATCTCTTTCTTTTACAACATTATCATAGTCTAGATGGTTACAAAAAATAGGTTGAGTCTGAAAATATTTTAGTTTAGCTAACAATTCAGTCTTTTCTTTAGAAAGAAGATCAACATTTGTTTCTAAAGTGAGTAGCTTTCTAGTGCAATCATCTAAAGATGTTTTTAAAGACAAATTCTCAAGATCAATGTTGTTCTTTACAGAAGAAAGATTATCTAATTTAGCAATTAGCCCATCATTTGATTTGATAACCTTCTTTAGTTTCTTCTTGACATCAACGTACTTATCATGAATTTCTTGTAGACTAGTAACTAACTCTTCTTTAGGAAGATCAAGTAGGCTTACCTCTTGAGAGTCTTCATCATCTTCTCTTGCCATTAGACAATCCACCATTTCTTCTCCGCTTTCACTGTCACTTGACTCATCCCATGCAGCTTTATAGGCTTTTTCTCCCTTCTTCTTGTGTGAGCTTTTCTTTCCTTTCTTTGCTTTAGGACATTCATTTTTGAAATGTCCTTTCTTCCCACATTCAAAGCACCTAGGAGGGGTAGAAGAAGAACTGGAAATTTTATTAGATTTTAATCTTTTGTATTTCTTACCGTTGACGATCAAGGCTTCTTCTCCTTCTTCTTCACTTGACTCCTCACTTTCTTGTGTGATGACTTTTGAAGCTTTTAGAGCCACATCCTTCTTCTTTCCTTGCTGAAGTTCACGTGCTCTTCTTTCCTCTTCTTCAAGGGTTGCTTCATGAGATTCTAGGTTTCCAATAAGTTGCTCCATTTTCAGTCGAGTGAGGTCGTTTGCTTCTTCAATGGTTGTCACCTTTGGCTTATATTTTGGAGGGAGTGATCGAAGGATTTTTGATACCTGATCTTCTTCAAGGAGAGGTTTTCCTAGGGCACTTAAACCATTAACAATAGTAGAGAATTTTGCAAACATTTCACTAATAGATTCATCAGGATCCATACGAAAGTGTTCAAACTTTTGTTTAAACATGCTAATTTTGGAATTTTTGACTTGGACTGTACCTTCATAGGTTATGGACAGTCTATGCCAAATATCATAGGCTGTCTCACAATTAGATATTCTATTAAATTCTCCTACCGAAATAGAACAATATAAAATGCTTACAACTTTTGCATTCATTTGAGCCAGTTTTACAGTATTTGCATCCCATTCTGCAAATTGAGTTTGAGGGAGCTCATATGGGGTTGACACCATTCTCCATAAGTCCCAATTGATGCCTTGGAAGTAGAACTGCATCCTTTTCTTCCAATATTGGTAGTTTGTTCCATCGAACGCTGGAGGCCTAGCAACAAGTGTCCCTTCAAGGTTAAGGTTGTTGAGCACTCCGTCACCCATTTCTTCAAGACCTTGTTAGGGTTCCTTGAAGCCTGCTCTGATACCAATTGAAAAACACTAGAGGGGGAGTGAATAGAGTTTTTAAATAATTTTAACAATTTATTGAACTCAAACAACCACAATTGAAATTGGAAGAAGGAGACAGGTGTTTAGAGTGGTTCCAACTTTAGCAAATACTAAAGTTGTCAGTCCACTACCCGGTTGCTTACCCAACCGGGATTTTGAAAGTATTTATTTTATTACCTTCTCAAGGATTTATACAAAATACAATACTTTCCTTTACACCCCTTGAACAGCCTTCCCTTGAAGTAGGTGCACCAACTTGAGGTAGCCTTCTTGAAGTAACTTCAAGCTCCCCCTTGAAGTAGCCTTCCTCTCTAGAAGTAACCTCCCGTTGCACCAACCTTCTGAAGTAGCTCAAGGTCACCTTCTTCACCAAGAAGATCTCCACCCTCTCCAATCCGCAGCCTCCAACCTAGGAGTAGCAAGGAGAGTACAAACAGTAATAGAGAACAAGAAAGGAAAAAAGGAAATTACAACTTATCCTTTGTAGCCCAAGGCTTGATTTGCCTAGATCAAGCGTATAGATCTCCTAGCCAAGTGTATGGACTTGTGATTGCAGTGGGTAGGAGATGTTAGCCTATAGGACATGAATTTTGAGCTAAGGAAAGAAGTATCCAATTGTCACAATGCTCAAATTGCTCACAAACAGATTGCTCAAAGTATGCTCAAGGATTTCTCAAGTGTAACAAGTGTGTTTGAGTGTCCTATGGCTTGTCCTATTTATAGGAATGGTCTAAGGATGCTTAAGGATGTTCTAGACAACTTCTAGGGGTTTCTAAGTGCTTAACTAGCCGTTAGGTACAAGTTTGTTGCTTTAGCAACGACTAATTAATTTACTCTGCAGTTGCTGTCAGAGTTCATCTCGGTCGAGGAATGGTCGACCGAGATACCTACTCGGTCGAAGTTTTGTCGACCGACAGGCTCTCCGGATCAAGTGATTTGCAACGTCTATCTCCAACTGCCAACTACCTTGTCAGTTGTGTCTAACGGCTACTTTGGATCTTTCTCGGTCGAGAAGATTGTCGACCGAGGGTGTCTCGGTCGAGGAGTTGGTCGACCGAGATTGATCCTGTTTTAATGTTTCAATTTAGGCACTAATTATATGTATGAGCATACAAATGTGATCCTATTTGAAGGGGATGACTTATCTAAATGTGTTGTTTAGCTAGGGAGAATCTAACGCTTGATTTACATGTAATCTAAGTACTTGTACATTATATATTTGTACAAGTTTTTACAAGGCAATTACATTTCATGAAAACATAAACATGTAAGCATATGGATTTCCCTAGTTACTTTGTCATCCACCTTAATCCTGCACACTCAAGTAGCTCGTTAGATCAATAATAATGAAATGTTTGTCATAATCAAAACAAAGGGATTTATAGATGTCCATTTAGCCAACAATAAGCAAGAAGAGTTTTGGATAATCTTAAGCGAACATCAGTTTGAACAGAGGCTTCACCCATGTAGGGGTATGCTTGGGAGCTCGATCCTTCATGGAGAAAGAACCTCTAGTAGTAAGGTTGTTTGTAGGGTTAGCTCTAGAGAGAGAGAAGGACCCAAGCAAGAAGGTTGGAAGTTTAGACTCTGAGATATGAGGAACAGTGGGAATTGAGGATGATGCGACCTAAGTGGATGATAGCGGTTGCCTCATGCATGATCCCTGGAGGCTGAGGATATCTTGGTTGCCTTTAGAAGAACCACACCCTAGAGAGAGGATGAGTCTTCTGGTACCTATGTGCCTATGGTATAGGTGTTTACCTTCCATGATGGGAAGAAGAGTTCATTAGACCCTGAGGAGGTTTAGTAACAGGTTGAGAGGCCTTATACCTTGTTGGTTTTACTTGAGGAGGACTCCTCTATGAAGTGTTGTTCAAGTTGAAGGATCATGGGAAGTGCATGTCATACCCTATACATGCTTGGCTCGTGGTTAAGGTTGAGCAGGTAGTTGGTCATCAGAAAAGTGAACCTAGGGTTCCTAGGCCTAAGAGGGGAAGTGGTGTACATGATGCTCATGACGGGATTTGAGATTCTATAGAGTTGAGCATGACACTCCTCATGTTTATAGAAAAGGGAAACCCCTTAAGTTTAAGGTATGGTTGGTGAACCCCTCACAACTAAGTTGGTGACATGGGAATGTTTGTTCTTGGTCCAATGTTGAGAATGAGAAGAAGTATGACCTAGCATGGTTTAGTAGGTGGTTTTCCTGTGCCTTAGTAGTTTTCTAAGGCTAAGAATGCTCATGTGGATGTAAACCCTAGACCAAAGCACGTTTGTAACCTTTGTTATCAAGGTGTAGTTTCCTCCCATCTTAGGAGAGGGACCCTTTTGTAGGGTGTATATCATCTTTTATTGGGTTTGTAAAAACCTTAAGAGGTCTCATAGGATCTTGAAAAGCTAAGTGGAGAGTACATAGTATAAGAGTGAACATGTAGACCAATAGGTGTCATCTCTGAGTGCATGTGGATGTGTTACCATGGGGGTAACTTGTATGGGTCCTGACCAAGGAAGATAGGTCACCATGACCTCTATGAAAGGATGTAAGTCAGACCACTAATGCTGAGAGAGATGATGGAGACTTGGGTAAGGTTCTAAGTTGGACATGTACTAGGTTCAAACCCTAAGTCTATCCTAGGGTCAGGTAGGGATAAGCCTAATGGAAGTAGGAGTTGCCTAATTCCCTAGTTGCACATGACCATAGGGTCGGGAGGTAACAACTGTCATTGTTTGAGGGCAATGGGTTAGGACATTGATCACCTTCATGAACTCATGGGACCTGACATGATTTTACTATGCGTATAACGCAAGTGCACGCGTCAGAGTAATATAGGCCTTTGTGAGGCCCGATTCGAACACAGGGACACTGAACTATCAGTAGACTACTCACTAACTACTCGCGATCAGCTAGATCGATTAAAAAGTTTTGAGAGTTGATTGAAAAATAAAAGAAAAATAAAAGAAAACAAAGAAACCGATTAAATGTTGAGTTTAATCAATTTAGATGGGAATCTTTAGGATTGCGGTTTCATCGTAGGTTCCCATTGTATTTATTTCTATATAGTTAATCAAATTCATCTCTCATTCCGGGTAGTGACCTGTAGTCAGAATTGTTCACTGTCGTGATACAATTCACTACCTAAATCTAGGTCGGTTCCAAGTTCGTAGTAACCTATACCCTAAGCTAGGTGCATGAAGATCAAACTCTGGGTTTCCACCATTAACCGTACATCACCTTGTTCAAGGGACTTATTAATTAATGTGAATTTCATCTCATTTCAGCTGTTAATTCTTCTTTCAAAGCAATTAAAGGCATTGGATTATCATTAAGGTGATGAATCATAATGATATAATGGAGAAAAAAAATCATACCATGGATTTAAGAGACAAAAATATGAATTACTATGATAAAAACGTCATACAATGATTACCCGGGCTACTCCCGGTCCTAAAGACAAAGGGGATTAGTAAACATGGAGAAACGTGAATGAGAGTGATGTAAACCCCTGAATGGAGGAGATCTAATCGTTCCTTGACGCAGAGTATGTGATCTACAGCCTCCCGGTGGTGGAATTCATCCTCTGCGGCTCTCGGAACGAGCGGGGCATGATTCTGGACTCCGTTCTCTTCTCCACACCTCCTTGGGACTTGTGCAACGGCTAATGACGTTATGATCTCCTTAGGGTCGCCGTCATTAAGTATATGGACCACTTTTTGGTCGCCAAAAGATCACCACCGTCCGATCAAGATTGATCTGAGACAAAACATATCCTGACGGTGTCAATACCATCGATGCAGGTCTATGGTATTGACCCGTCATGGTATCGGCAAGTTCTCTTCACTTCTCTGACGTTCCACCTGATGCATACTCGATACCATCAACGTGGTTCGATGGTATCGACCTCTTTTAGGCGTCAAGTTTTTCACCCTTCTGACACTGCAGTTGGGCATCATCGATTGTATCGACATTGCGTCGATACTATCGATAGGTTGATTGCTGGGTCACTGAAGGTATCTCGATACTATATAGTATCGACTCATCTTGGCTTCTTGCAGCTGTCTCCCTATGAATGTGTTGATACTATCGACACAGGTCGATGGTATCGACAGATGTGTATACTCATTTTTCCTGAAATTTCATGATAAAGCCAAATCAGCTATGCTAAAACATGTCAACATGATCATTTATAATAAAAAAGATAAAATATGAGAGATTTGATGCAAAATGAGATTATAGACTAAAGCGAATGAATCATGCGATACTAACCACAAAAGTGACTAATAAACCATTAAAATGCAAGTAAAACAAGTCCATAAAAGCAACTCAAAATCCTCGCATCAAACTCCCCTAAGCTTAAACATTGCTCATCCTCGAGTAGCAAAACTATAGAATAAAATTGCGAGGGTCAACTAAAGAACATATTATCACAATAGACATTGCCATATGATCCCCGCCAGACATTCACATACCGGCCCTTACTGACCACTGACTGGGAATTACCCTCTAGGCGACAATGATCATCCATAAGAGATATCCACCCCAAGATTGATGAACACTTATCAAATAAGGCATTTAATATAATAAAATCCTCTAGTTCAGGCTTGGTGCATCTTTGTGATCTTCTATCTACGTTACTCATCCTAACTACCATCTAAATGGAAGCAAATCTCCTGATATTAATGAATGAGGAGATAATCACGGGTGGCCTACCACTTCGAGCAACGGGTGGATGGAATAGGTGGCTATGGAAGAAATGGAAGCACATAATAGTCAATCATGCACAAAAATATTAATGACCTATTATGATGCAAAATGCAAGTCAAGATGTCCTAATGCTACATTCTAGGTGGAATGATGCATGCACTATCATTCTATCCCAATGAGAGACAGAATATCTACAGAACTACACCTGTGCTTGTTCTTCTTATTCTTCCTGCGAACAAATTCCTTTCTCCCTCTGATCTTCATATTTTTTCCAAGCCCTTATCATGCTTAATAGAATAATATGAAATTTTCAATAGCTTTTTCTTGGGCTTATTCACATACTACTATTTTTTTTTCTTTTTCTTTTTTTTTCTTAAATTTTTAGAGAGTATGAAATAACTTCTTTATTTGCAGAAGAGGCAAAGCACATCATTGTACAAGATGATTAGGGTTATGCAAAATGCAACTAAAATGGCATTGACATGCACTCTACAATTTGTGAATGTAGGATTATAATGCAACATTTTTTTTCTCTTTTTTTTCAATGCAACAAAAGTAAACACTAACTACAATGCAATCTTAACTACCTATCATGATACCAAAAGATGACAAACTATATAGTGCTCCCAATTATTATGGTGGAGTGTAGATGAGATGAAGTGGATAGATTACAAGATTAATTGACAGAACCATTGGAAGATATTATATGTCCCTCCTTACGGACATGTGTAAAATCAAGAGGTTTCTCTCTCTTATTTTAGATTAAAATCTCATTACCATTTGATCAGTTCAGGCTCAACATCTAATTCCGTCCACTTTTCTTGAATCATAGGCATGTACATTTGTGATTTTATGTTCTTAAGTTGACAAACCCAATTATTTTCATAAGCTATATGCTCAAATTCAAACAAAGCAGGCTTGCAAATTCATTAAAAATTTTCAAATTGACCCCTGACTCCCATGTGACAGACAAAGAGATGACACATTAAATTAGACATCCACAATTACACTAAGCTTGAATAAATGATAAAAACTAAAAATAAAGATAGAATAAGATAGAAACTGTTCCATCACCCCCCCAAGCTTGAATTCGACTATGGCCCCATAGTAAAAAACAATCTGAAAAGATGGAACAGTGATACAAATCATTGCTCAGGTGGTGGCGGATACTGTGGGGCGGTGGGATCCCATGATGGATACTGCCCCTGGAAATTTGGATCATACGGGGGCATGGGCGGAGGTTGCGGGTATCCCCCAAAGAAATTCTGGCTCCAATAATGATCGTAGAGTGGTTGTTGCTGCATCTCCATCCTATGCAACCGGTCATGAATATTCTCTTGGTTAGTGAGGCGGAGGCGCTCGTTCTCGTAGATGGCATGTTGATTTAGGAACACCCAGTTTGTAGTCTCTTGAATATCGGTGAAGAAGTAGTGTGTTGCTGTTGGGTCTACTGAATCTCCTATAGCATTGAGTGCATCCCCTGCATAGAGTAGACATCCTCTCCTTGTTGAGTGGGCTGAGGTGGCGGAGGCTGTGAAGATGATGATGCACCCGGATGGAAGCGGGGATGCTTCCGTTGTGCCACTCGTGAATGAAGAGGAGTGAAAGCCTCCTCTTCCTCTTCTTGCTCGTCATCGTCATCATTGTCATTGTCATTATTGTTGTCTTCTTCGTCGGAGTCGTCGATGGCGATGATGGACCACCAAAAGTGCTGAGCTCCCTAGATGTTGAAGACGGGATCTGGAAGCGCACACTCCTGGTACTCCTGGTTGACATGGCACTATGCATAGGTCACACCATCACGGAGCGTAAGAAGGTTAGAAAGGTGTAGATGATGCAGTTTGACTTTATTCCTGTTGGACAATGGAGTGAGTTGGGAAAAATCCAACCCGAGATACAGAGCAAGTAGTGTGATCAGCCCCCCAAAATGGATAGGAGCCTTTCTTGTACTCCTCCGCATGTCCATCACTCTCGTCAAGAAAAATGCACCCCAATTGTACTCTTCTCACTTTAACATCTTATACAGAAAGAACAAGTCTGTCTCTTGAAATTTAGAGAGAGAAAGATCGCCTCGAGAAAACAGAGTAGTACACAACATGCGATGTAGAATCTGCACAAATGGATGCTCGAAATTAGCTACAACTGCATTATGATAGTTGACTGACTTGCCTGGGGGTGCGGTCACCAGCTGAGAAAAGATGTCATCATAATCTATCTGATTATCTGGCCTCCTGTGCTGAGTTGGAGAATGGAACCAGGTGTAAATTGTATTGAACTGCTGGAGGGTGAGATTATAATTGTTGTTGTAGAGCCAGAAAGAAATGCGGCCCTTGATCCATACCCGATCGGTGGAGATGAGGTCGTTAGGAACGACGCATATATCCAGTGATGTCATAAACTCCACCATGAATTCCTTGTATGTCGGCCACTCGCTGAAAAAGGGGAGGTTGTCAGTGTGGTACGGGACCTCGTCAGACCTCGTGCCCGTATGTTGTGCTTGCCCCTACAGGACATAGGCGAGGTTGGCTTCAAACCTGAGGTCGCGGATCATGGTCCGATCGACATATCGGGTTGGCTCGATTTTCTACTTGAGCAACTCCTCGTATATCTTCCTTACTTCCGCAGAGGGATGAACAATCCTCGAACGCGGAATGGAGCTAGGAGGTGGAGGAACAAATGTTGCAATCTCCATCGGGGTCGTCCTTGAAGAAGAAGCTCCTTCCGTCTGCACCATCGTCACAGAGAGAGAGGGGAATAAGAAATATATCTCGGTGAAGGTCGGAGAAGATGATCTCCGCTCGGTGTAGAGCTCGATGAAGATATCCCGATCCTTGGATGCTCGATAAAGGCCTTCGGTCTCCCAACAATGCTCAAAGAACAAGTGGAAGGAAGAAGCTCTGAAGGTGTGAAGAAAATTGAGAAACAACCCTTCCTTTTATAACTGATTCCATCGCTGCTAGCACTCCGTCGATACCATCGACGGGGGTGTCAATGGTATCGACACCTGTAGCGCAATCCGTGTCTTTGCTAGTATCGACGGTTGTCGATTGCTTGATGTGGGGGCCCAAATCAATGACGCGTCGATACTATCGACACGGGTCAATGGTATCGACCCATCCCAAGGATCAACTTCCTTGATTTGGCGGCCGCCATTGATTTCTTCTCACGGATCGGTGACGTGTCGCATCGATACTATCGATTGGTGTCGATGGTATCAACTCTGTGCGGTTTGAATACCATCGTGAGGGCCAGGCGCCTCTTCTTTGTTGTTTTCATGTTGATACCATTGACAAGGCAGTCGATGGTATCGAGATCACTGAGACGAAATCTTTTATAAATCTTCAGGGATCTCGTGAGTATCGACTTCAGAGTCGATAATATCGACATGGAGCTATCTTTTTCTTCAATGTCATTGATGGTATGTAGATACCATCGACGAGGCCGTGGATGGTATCAACTCAGAAATTTTTTTGCAGCCGATTCCCTATACCCATGTCGCTACCATTGACCTTGTCGTCAATGGTATCGACTCTGTCTCAGTACTGCACACTGAACAAACGATTAAGGTATGATTTTTACACTAAAAATGAAATTAAACAAAACTAACTTGTAAATGCGAAAGAAAATGAAAGAACTACCAATGGTTGGGTTGCCTCCCAACAAGCGCCCTTCTGTAACATCTTAGGCTAGACAAAATTGAACTCATCATTCATCCTTAAGTGCTATGAGTTTAACCTCATGCACTTTCCTCATGTATTCCTCACCAAAGTACAACTTCAACCGCTGACCATTAACTAGAAACATCATCTCTCCATCGTGCACCATGATGGCTCCATGTGGTCGTACTTCTTCCACAATAAAAGGTCCACTCCACTGGGATTTCAATTTCCTGGGATGCAGCTTCAACCTCGAGTTGAACAATAACACACAATCTCCCTTTTTGAAAACATGCACTTGAATGTGCCAATCGTGAATTAGTTTTGTCCTCTCTTTGTAAATATGTGAGTTTTCATAGGCATTCATCCTCAGCTCACTTAACTCATTGAGCTCTAGCATTCACTTCTTCCCTACTTCATCATAAGTAAAATTAAGCTTCCTTAGCGCCCAGTGCACTTTGTGTTCAAGCTCTACCAGTAAATGGTAGGCCCACCCATAAACCAACCTAAAAGGAATAGTGCCTATAGGTGTCCTATATGCGGTCCTATACTCCCATAATGCATTCGGTAGCAAGGTACTCCAATTCTTTCTTGTCGAAGCCACTGTGCACTCCAAAATTTTCTTAATTTCCCTATTTGAAACCTCAACCTGCCCTTGCGTTTGTAGGTAATACGGGGTACCGACATTGTGTTTCACCTCGTACTTTCTCAATAACACAACAAACTTTTAATTCTTGAAATGGGTGCCTCCATCGCTAATAATCATCCTTGGCACATCGAATCTGCAGAAAATGGGATCTTTTACAAACATGCACACTACAACAGTGTTGTTAGTCCTTGTGGGTATTGCTTCTACTCATTTCGATACATAATCAACAACAAGTAAAATGTATAAATTAGAATTCGAGGACACAAAGGGTCCCATAAAATCGATGCCCCACAGATCAAATACCTCAACTTCTTGAAACACGTTGAGGGGCATCTCTTGTCGCTTGGAAATATTACCTGCCCTTTGATAGGATTCACATCTTCTCACATAGTCATAGGCGTCCCGGAAGAGTGTAGGCCAATAAAGACCACTCTCTAGCACCTTGGCCACCATTCCTGAACTCGCATGATGACCACCGGTCGGTAGTGTGTGACAAAGACTAAGTACACTATCATATTCTATCTTCGGTACAAACCTGCGCAGAACGTCGTCCCTGCATTGCTTCAACAAGATGCGATCATCCCAGAAATAATATCTCAAAGAATGGAAAATTTTCTTTTCTCTTGATAAGTCCAATCATCTGGAATTATTTTACATGCAAGATAATTAACAATGTATGAAAACCATGGATCCTTCAATTTTACAGAAAGGATTTGCTCATCAGGGAATGTCTCAGTAATGGGTATATTAATATCCTTCTCATTTATCCGTTCTAACCTAGACAAGTGGTCTGCAACCACATTCTCAATTCCCGCCTTATCCTTGATTTCAATATCAAATTCCTGTAACAATAAGACCCACCTAATCAATCTAGGTTTGGCATCTATCTTTTCCATCAAGTATTTTATGGCGGCATGGTCCGTCCATACCACAACTTTTGACCCTACCAAATATTGCTGAAATTTTTCGAATGCAAAAATGACGGCGAGAAGTTCTTTTTCAGTTGTGGTGTAGTTAAGTTGTCCCTCGGTTAAAGTCTTGGATGCATAAAAAATTACCGTGGGTTGATTCTCAAAATGCTGCCCAAGAATAGCCCCTACTAAAAAATCCGAAGCGTCACACATGAGCTTGAAAGGCTTTGTCCAATCTGACATTTGAACAATCAGTGTAGAAATTAACTTTTCCTTCAATACATTAAAAGCATGCAAGCATTTTTCATTGAAATCAAACATCGCATCTTTCTCTCACAGTTCAGACAATGGTTTAGCGATTTTTGAGAAATCTTCGATAAAGCGACGATAAAATCCTGCATGACCGAGAAAACTTCTTACACCCTTTACTGAATTAGGTAGGGGTAATTTCGAAATAACCTCAATCTTGACTGGATCCACCTCAAGCCCCTTGCTAGACACCTTGTGTCCAAGCACAATTCCTTCACTAACCATCATATGACACTTTTCCCAGTTGAGAACTAAATGCATGTCCTCACATCGTTGTAAAACTTTATCCAAATTATACAAGCACTCATCAAATGACGCACCATAGTTGGAAAAATCGTCCATGAAAACCTCTAGACAACACTCAACCATATCAGAAAAAATAGCGAGCATGCAGCGTTGAAAAGTAGCTGGTGTGTTACACAGGCCAAAAGGCATACGGAGATATGTGAATGTTTCGTAAGGACAAGTGAAGGTAGACTTTTCTTGGTCCTTAGGATCAATAGACATCTGATTGTAGCTGGAGTAGCCATCTTAAAAAAACAAAAATGAGATCGACCCGCTAGTCGCTCTAAGATTTGATCGATGAACAGAAGAGGAAAATGATCTTTTAACGTAGTGGAGTTCAATCGACGGTATTCAATGCACACACGCCACCCGGTTACCAATCATGTCGTGATCGGCTCATTTAACAAGTTGTGAGTGAAAGTAATTCCCCCCTTTTAGGGACTACCTATGTGGGGCTTAACCATGTCAAATCAGAGATAGCGTAAATGATGCCTGCAGAAAGGAGCTTAATCACATCCTTCTTGACAACCTCCATCATGCTTGGATTGAGTCTACGCTGTGGCTGGATTACATGTTTGACTCCTTCCTCGAGTTGGATCTTGTGTTGGAAAAGTGTAGGGGAAATCCCCTTGATATCAGCAACTGACCACCCGAATGTGCCATGGTGCTTCTTCAGCACGATCATCAATTTCTCTTCTTCATCGGCACTCAGATATGTCGAAATAATCACCGATAGACTTTCACCATCGGCTAAGAATGCATACTTCAAATGTGGAGGTAGTGGCTTCAGTTCTAACTATGGTGGATTGATCAATGATGATTGCAGCGATGGTGGGAGTGGCCCAAGATCTTCATAATACTTGGCATAATAGCACGGAAGCACTTGAAGCATCTTGACACATTCTTGTAACGACTTGCTTCTCCTCCAGTCATGCATTATGTTGACAAGGCAAGCTTCAAGGGGCAGTTCTGGATATGCGTCAAGGACAGAACTTGCTATTGCATCATCTTCAGTAGATAGAGGAATTTCCTCCTCTTCATCATTTGGAAAACCCATAGCTCTGCAAAGGAAAACAACTTTGGTTTGTTCCATAATGTCTACATCCAGTGTCCCCTTATCTACCTTGGTCATTACATGAGCCATATCCAGAAATGGCTTCCCTAGGCAAAGAGAAATGTTCTAATCAAAATGTTTCACCATGCGACATTGCTCCTTTGCCTTTGATTGTGTTGTACTCGTGGGCATAACCATTTCAAATCGGTCATCCATGATTCCCAATGTCAGACGGACTCTTCCCATTTCGACTATCATATCTGCTGTAGCTTGGAAGGGTCTTCCAAGGAGTAGCTCGTTCCCTTGGTCATCTTGCATTTCCATTACCACAAAATCTGTTGGAAATACAAACATGTCAACTTTAACAAGTACATATTCACAAATGCCATACGGCTTTACCATAGAATTATCTGCTAACTAAATCTTCATGTTGCTATGTCTCGATTCTTTCAGTCCCAACTTCTTGAAAGTAGAAAGAAGAATCAAATTAATACTTTCCCTGGAGTCACACAATGCTTTGCCGAATTTCACCTTACCGATGTAACATTAAATATTGAAGCAGCCTGGATCTTGCCTTTTTGGTGGCAATGTGCCCATAATGAAGGTGCTCACTTGCTCCTTAAGAACCACCACTTCAGTATCAGGAATCTTCCTCTTCTTTGTAATTATATATTTTAGAAACTTGGCATAGGAGGGTATCTGCTCTATTGTTTCTAACAGAGTAATGTTGACAGAAAGTTTCCTAAAGCTATCTAGGAACTTCTTGAACTAAGTGTCCACTTTCTTAGCCTTCAAACTGTTTGGATACAACATTGGGACAGTATGTTCCCTCTGATGTGGTGGCACATATGGTGTCCTCTTTTGAGTTTCTTCCTTATCAATGGGTTCTGGTGTGGCTTCCTCTACTACATCCTCAATTGGCTCTGTGATTGTAACCTCCTATATGGCCTCACCTGTGGTTTCTGGATAGGGTGTGCTCGGTTCATCGGCCCTGGGGTTTAAAATCTTCTTTCCACTCCGTAGTAGAATTGCCTTGGCTTGTTGATTCCCTCCTAGAATGTTTGTATTTCTAGGAAACCTTGCTGTGCTGGCTTCTTCAAGCTTGAAATCTATGCTGCCATCTGCGCTAGAGATGTCTTGAGTGACCTCATCTGCGCTCCATGACTTTGTAAAGTTTGCCCAAATTGATTCATGAATTCTCCTTGTTGCTTAATCTGCTGGCCAAACCTGCTCATGAGTTCTTGATTCTGTTTGATTACTTGATTGAGAAACTCATTGCTCTTGTCCTCTGTCGACGGTTGTGGTTTGGCATCGGGGTCCTGCAGGAAATTGTTTGGGTCCTTCCATGAATTTTTTTTATCTTTCCTCCAAGAATAATCATTGTTTCTGTACCCCTGTTGTTGGCGCATAAATTTCACTTAAACCTCATCATCAGATTCTCCATCTTCCTTTGCTAGCAATTTCTTGGCTAATAAGTCCATCTTCTCATTCATCTCTTTGATGGCATTTGACTCACCTATGACTCAGACCTTCTCTGGTGTGTCTCTGTCGCCCCATGATTGCTTTCTAGCCAAGTTCTTCAGTATTTCCCAACACCTAGTGCCAGTGTTGTTCAAGAAGAAACTGAAACATGCTGAGTCTAGATTGCTCTGGTCATGCTCATTCAAAGCAAAGTAGAAGATCTTCACTTGTTTTTCCTTATCTAGCCCGTGATGTGGACACTTCCGTAGCATTATTTGGAAGCGCTCCCATGTCTCAGAATATGTCTCGCCAGCCCTTTGACAGAAATTGTGGATTTTCCGCACTAAGTCATTGGATTTTCTCTAGTGGAAAGAATCTCTCGAAGGAAACCTCAATCGTTTGATCCCACATTTCAATGGTCTCATCATCTAGGTTATGCAGCCATTCATGTGCATTAACTGCATGAGAGCTGGGAAACAGCTTCAGATACAATGTCTCATGTCGAAACCTATCTATCTTGATCATATCATAATTTTCCACGAAAGTGCTGATGTGTGCCACTGAGTCTTCATTCTTCATCGCGTGAAATGCTTGAGACTTGACCAAGTTTATTAGTGTTGGATCAATCTTATTGGTTGGAATGTTGACTACCTATTTTTTTATCGGCGTCTTTGATGTTGATGAGGACGAAGCCTTTATCTTCTCCCATATTGTCTGTTCTTCCGCCATGGCTTCTGGTTCAGAGTCTGAATCTATGCCCTCAAGTTCATCGTGAATATTGTTCTCTTCATCGTCTGATCCCAAGAGTGGAACCTCTGGTGATGGCAGTGTGTAGGCTGTGCTACGCATCCTCACCATGCACTAGTACCTGCAAGGTAATAAATCTAATTAAGTACAGGGCTAGACGATTGCTAAATATGAAAAATAAGTGATGAATTTCAAAAATAATAATAATACAATAAAATGTGGCCTAGAGTGGCCGCTTGCAGCACTCGTAGTGCCAACAGTTTCCGTGTCCCCGACAATGACGCCAAAAACTTGACACTATTTTACCGTGCGTATAATGCAAGTACACACGTCAGAGTAATATAGGCATTTGTGAGGCCTGAGTCGAACACAGGGACACTGAACTATCAGTAGACTACTTAATTACTACTCGTGATCATCTAGACCAATTAAAAAGTTTTGAGAGTTGATTGAAAAATAAAAGAAATCAAATCAATCGATTAAATGTTGAGTTTAATCAATTTAGATGGGAATCTTTAGGATTGTAGTTTCACCGCAGGTTCTCGTTGTATTTATTTCTATATAGTTAATCAAATTCATCTCTCATTCCGAGTAGTGACCTGTAGTTAGAATTGTTCACTGTCGTGATACAATTCACTACCTAAATCTAGGTCGGTTCCACAGTCGTAGTAACCTATACCCTAAACTAGGTGTATGAAGACCAAACTCTGGGTTTCCACCATTAACCATACATCACCTTGTTCAAGGGATTTATTAATTAATGTGAATTTTGTCTCTTTTCAACCGTTAATTATTCTTTCAAAGAAATTAAAGGCATTGGATTATCATTAAGGTGATCAATCATAATGATATAATGGAGAAAACAAAATCATACCACGGATTTAAGAGACAAAAATATGAATTACTGTGATAAACACGTCATACAACGATTATCCAAGCTACTCTCGGTCCTAAAGACAAAGGGGATTAGCCCTGCAAGTTCATCTCAATGAAAGACATGATGGAAGAAGCGGAAACATGGAGAAATGTGAATGAGAGTGACGTAAACCCCTGAACGGAGGAGATCCAATCGATCCTTGACGTAGATTACACGATCTACAGCCTCCTGGCAGTAGAATTCGTCTTCTACAGCTCTCGGAATGAGCGGGGCGTGATTCTGGACTCTGTTCTCTTCTCCACACCTCCTCGGGACTTATGCAATGGCTAATGACGTGATGATCTCCTTAGGGCCGCCGTCATTAGGTATATGGACCACTTTTTGGTCGCTAAAAGATCACCACTGTCCGATCAAGATCGATCTGAGACAAAACATATCCTGACAGTGTCGATACCATCGACGCGGGTCGATGGTATTGACCCTTCATGGTATCGACAAGTTCTCTTCACTTCTCTGATGTTCTGCCTGATGCAGACTTGATACCATTGATGCGGGTCGATGGTAATGACCTCTTTTAGGTGTCGGTTTTGTCACCCTTCCTAAACTGTAGCTGGGCATCATCGATTGTATCGACATTACGTCGATACTATCGACAGGTTGACTGCTGGCTCGCTGAAGGTATATCGATACTATCAACTTCAGTGTCGATAGTATCGACTCATCTTGGCTTCTTGCGGATGTCTCCCTGTGACTGTCTCGATACTATCAACACAGGTTGATGGTATCGACAGATGTGTATACTCATTTTTCCTGAAATTTCAAGATAAAGCCAAATCAGCTATGCTAAAACATGTCAACATGATCATTTATAATCAAAAAGATAAAATATGAGAGATTTGATACAAAATTAGATTATAGACTAAAGCGAATGAATCATGCGATACTAACCACAAAAGTGACTAATAAACACATAAAATGCAAGTAAAATAAGTCCATAAAAGCGACTCAAAATCCTCACATCAGGACCCAAAGGGCAGATGAGGAGGGCACTCTCTGGATGTATAAGGGAAGAGTGATGACCCCAAAAGTGTCAGCACCCTACATACCTAGAGGAGATGACCAAGGATTTTGTGGTGACCCAAGTAGGTTCGAGACCAGTTTTCCATGGAAGTAACTTTGATATCGAGATGATCCTGATGTAGAGACATATGTTACACGTTTCAAGTTAGATTTGAAGGTGTACTGGCAGGGTGGGATGTACCATATCTACTCTTGGAATAAGAAGAACTTTGTGTTTGGATGGCCGGCAAATGCTTATTTCCTCTTGTTATGGGAGTGAGAGATATGACCATATGCATGTCATACACCAAGGATAAAGATGATGTAAGTCAGAATGTCACTATGAGGTATGAGGATAGAGATGATAACATACCCTTGTGAAGTGAATGATATGTGGATGGTTTACAAATAGTAAGAGAAATAAGGTAGTCATCTTATGAGGATGTTTTTATCATGAGCTATGAGTTATACAAGGTTGAGTTTGAAAACTAAGAAGATGAGCTCAGAGTTTTCTTGACGAAGATAGACATAGAGTCTGAGATGAGATGATAAGTGGAATACAGAGAAGTGAATGTTTTCACTATTACCTAGCTCCTAAAGATGAAAGGTAGTAATGGATGCTCTTTTTGAGATGCAGTTGCCTAGTTTAGCTGGAGGCTAGAAGAGGTTGTTAGGTTAACCCTAAGTTTGTAAAAGGAGATATGTTTGGCTAACACTCAGATGTAACGAGATCTGTTGATCAAGCTAGTGGTTGTTTGGTTAGCCAACCTAGGCCTTGATGTGATAGAAGGATGGTTGTAGAACCTCAAATGGACTTCTATGGAAAGGAAGGTGAAGAAACCCCAACTAGAGTGGTTTAGGGTTCCCGAGGGATCAAACTTGAGATCATGATTTTAAGTGCATCATACACCATGGTACTACTAAGATAGTAAGTGACAGTAGTACTTTGGATGCTTAAGATGAAGTTGCACATGGCTGGTCGCCATGCAAACCAGAAGGTGAAGGACGAACACCAGTAACCCAGTGAGTTGGTATAGTAGATGAAGAGTCCCGAGAGGGAATGGGAGTTCATCACTATGATGTTGTGGTAAGTCTCCCATGGACCAAGGAAGGTAGAGACGCAATATGGGTTATGGTAGATCACCTTACCTAGATGACATGAGAAAAAAAGAATATTGTTAAGGGACAGATTCAATTGAACTACATATGAGAGAGAGATGGTTCAACTACACCATGATGCCAGTTCAAAATCTCTTTATAACCTAAAGATTCACTTCCATGCAGTGGAAGTAGGTACATGAGGAACTCGATATTAGTACAGTTTGTCACCCCTAACTAATGGTTAGTATAATCCAGACTAGAGGGTCTGATAAGAGCATGTGTTCTTATTCAGGGTGATACATAGAGACAGTTCTTGTCCTCTGCAAGATGTGATGATAACCACAATATCCAGTATCGGGATGTAAAAGAGCTCTGTAAGGGAGGTTTTATCAGTCACCACTTCATTAGGATGATGTTGGTGAAGGGAGCTTGTGAAGGTCAGAAAAGGACCACAGTGTGTGCAGATGAAGTTGCTTTGATCATACAATGGCTGAACGAGAGCCCAGGGGCGACATGAGTCATGAGCTAATGCAAAGCAGACTGACATGCAGTTCACTATGGGAAAGTAAGTGATGTGAAAATCTGACCCCTCTATGTTATAGCTTATAGAGATGAGTCTCGGCTGCATGGTCCATTTGAGATGGAATGGTGGAGATGGTTGTGTTTAGCCTTACCCCTCAAGATAACATAATGAATAATGTGTTCCATGAGTCTAATCTAGAGCACTATGTGAGGTACCCAAGCCATATGTTGAGCCCTGAACCTATTTAGCTTTATGAGGGGCTGAATTGTCCTGAGTCACCTATGAGGGTACGATATACCAAGGTGAGAAAGAACTCAGATGGAAGAACATGAGATGATGAAGGTTCTTGGGAAGCACCATGGAAAGGGTGAGACCACATGGCAGCCATGATGGATATAAGAAAGGCTTATCCTGTTCATTTGTGTGCCTGGTGGAATTTTGGGGGAAAAACTCCTATAAAGGGGGGAAGGATGTTACAACCCCAATTTTTGGGTTCTTTTGGTGAGAAATGTAATTTCTCCTATTAAAGGTATTTGAACAAATAATGATATAATTTGTTTCGAATAAAATGATTTCGTTTACAATAGCCTTATCAGTTATGTTGTGGTCTTTATTGGCTATTGGGCCCAATAACAAGGAAAAGGAAATTCAATTAGTTAATGAATAATTAAGAAATAGAGAAAAGAAAGAGGTAGAAGCCTCTAGAAGAAAAAAGAATATAAACCAAAAGTGTATTTTGTGCCTCTTGGGTTCCTTGGGTGCCCAGGAGTCCAAAGTTTCAAAGATAAGTGGTGGGACAACCATCGTTTGCTAAAGGATATGGTCATCAAACCAATTCCAGTAGAGCTGGAGGACCTCAAAGTTGCAAGTCTAAAGGAATTCCTGGAGGAATGGTTACCGCTGGACATAGTGAAGAAAGTGACCAGCACCACTTTACCTTTAAATACTGACATAGCTGATATTCGAGCCTGGTGTCATACCGACTCAGGTCATTTTACTACTGGTAGTGCCTACGAGATTCTGAGGAAAGGGAAAGACATCATATCCAATGGTAAGTGGATGGTCATTTGGAAGGCTAACATTGCAATGAAGCTGAGATATTTCATGTGGTTGGTTGGTCACGAGGAAATTTTAACCAATTGCAGAAGGGCTGTGAGAAACATAACATCTGATAAAACCTACCCTCTATGTGGACGAGAGGATGAAACCACTCTACATGCTCTCAGGGACTATACACATGCATCACAGATCTGGAGGGAGGTCCTAGATGCGGGAACTTGGAGCAGTTTCTTTGGAGAAATGAATATTTGGAACTGGATTGCTTATAATTTATTGGCAATTTGACCTCATGATATTCTCTTTCCAGAAGGTTGCCAGCAGATATGGAGGAATCAGAACTCACAAGTTTTTTAGAACGAGAGGAAGACCGTGAATCACATCAAATCAATCATCAAGAAGGACGTATCCATCCATCTCCAGGCTTGGACATATGCTAATACATCTCAGCAATCTAAATCTTCGGAAGTGAAGTGGAGAAAGCCTGTGCATAACTCTTTGAATCTCAATACGGATGCAACCTTCAATGCACATACCCTTCAATCTTCTCTTGCTGTTGTATGTCGTGAAAATAATGGAAGCTGGAGAGGAGGATGGGGCAAGATAACCATGGCCAGAAGTGCTCTAGAGGTTGAGGCTCAAGCCATTGCCCTTGCTTCGGAGGTGGGATTCACGTTTGAGGGCAACGAGCTTTGCGTTGAGTCAGATTCAAAGAATGTTATCAAGGCATTGAAGAACAATACGTCAGATAACCCTATGTTGGCTAGATGGTTAGCAGCTGTCAAAGAGAATTGGAAACCTGACTGGTCTCGTTTGCACGTTGGAAGAGAAGGTAATAAGGCAGCAGATCAGTTAGCTAAGTTTCACCTCAAAAACACTGGAGGTTTTTATTTCTATAGAAACCCCCCGTTGGTCCTAGTTGATGTAATCAACTTAGATGCTTGTAATGGTAGTAGTACTATCAGATTTAATTCTATCATTAGTTCGGATGATTGTACTATTTGTATTGATATTGCTTGTTTGAGAGGGGCAAGATAAATAGAAGGTCTCTTGTTAAAAAAAAATATCAAACAAATATTTCTTTATTAAGAAAGAAATTGAAAACAATGATAAAATGTGGGAAATAAGTGGAAATATGTATGATTGAGTTATCTTTGGTGTATTTTCATATCCATAACATTCCTAATGTTAAAAGGAATCAAAATCAAAGAAAATAAAAGATTAGGATAGAGAAAATATGCATAAAATATGTCTTATTAAGAGATAACTTGCATATAAAGAAAAGTATCTCATACTTTTGATTTTGAGTCCAAAATTTGGTACACACGTGCATTAAGTATTTTTAGACTTTCCATTAAAATTTGGGAACAAATTGCATACATGGTTTAACATATATGATTTTTAGAAGATTCCTAAAGTGAATGGATAAAGTCACAATGAAAATAGAAGATCTGGATACTCAGATTAAACGAGGACCGTAGATCTAAGATCCAATGGACCAGACCCAATCCCAGTTCTACAATAACTCTGGCAAGCAGATGACCTAGAAGCGTGACCTTCCTTTTGGATTTGCTCAAAGTAGATGCAATGTTCAACGAAGGAAAAAGTTCCATTGGTTTCAGGAGAAATTTTCGCATCAAACCAACCTGGGATTGCAGACCTTTCCCGAACTGTGAAGGTTTTCCCCAATCCGCAGGGATTTCCTCACCAGGCTGGATGTCTAGGCTATAAAAGGGGGGCCTAATACCCTACTGCAAGGGCACGAAGTTGATCTCGAGGTGCCGCAGGGACCTTGGTAGTTTTCCCTAGTGCCATATCATTGAACGAAGCAAGGATGGCAGGAGTTGTTCCTTCTCCCCTACCAACAATGGAAGCGTCATGGTTGTCCCTGATCCATGCCATCGGATAGAGGATGAAGGCCACCGGTGAGTCTGCCCGGGCCTGGAGATGGTGATGGAACCTTTGCCTTAGCCTTCAGTTCTCTAGAGCCCAAGGTCAACTATCAAGTTGACCTACCCTAGAACCTGACTCGCGAGCGGGAGCCGAGTATAGGGAGGAAGACGATCAGGCTAAAAGACTGTTTTGTCTAGTTTACATGGGGCCAGAAGCTGGGGGTCATAAGGGTGAAAAGGTAATTGGTTATCTTTTTTCTATCCATCCCGCCGATAAATGAGTTTATGCTATAAGCTGACGTGTCAAGCTATGATTAGTCGGTATATGCTTATCTTGCAAAAACTGTAGAATTTGCTAGGAAGCTCTGATGAGAAAAGTTTATACATAAACATTGCTTAGAAAAATATGAGGAACACAATAAAATTGGTTGGAGAACCTGGATCTATTCCTATTTGCAAAAGTGTGTTAATCTAATGAAAAGTGCTTATGTCTTAGATTAAGAAACCCTAATTGAGCATATTGGTTAAGTTCATGTTGCTTAGTTGATGAAATTGAGTAATTGCAACCTATTGAATAGTTAATGGTGAACTTGAACCTGATCTAGATGTTTCTTGCATGATTTAGGGTTTTTACCTCAAATAAGAATGATTAAGCACTTAGAAACCCTATTTGAGTATAAAGGATGAATCTTTAAGGTTTAATAGGTTAATTTGTGAAGTAATAACCTGTTGCCAAACTTCAATCTATTTTACATGTAAAGTTGATTAATTTAGAGTTCTAGGTACATAAACGAGCTTTAATGGTCCTTGAAACCCTAATGTTAGTAATTGTGACTCTTAATGGCTTTAATTATTCAAATTCATGAATAAAGCTGAAATATGATGGATCTAAGCTATTTTGAGTATAAAAGTTCCTAATTGTGGATAAATACCCTTAATATGGTAATTAGGGTTTTCTAGTGGATAAAGGTGGAATTCATGATGAATAGAGTTCATATGTGAATTAGATCATAATGAACTATGAGTTGTTAATCCGGAAGGAACCAAAGGTGATAATTAGGCCTAATGATCTTGTCATGGATTAAAAGGATAAAAATGGTAGTTTTAATGTAAAAGAGGCATAATAGACTTAATGGACATTTAATTATGCCTTTAATCTAAAATTAGGGTTATATATTGTTAAAAGGTAACCTTAATATCTTTCGTGAAGAATAGATGAGATAATTAGGGTTTAAAATAGTATAAATGAAGTGAAACCCTAATTGCAATGGAAACCCTAAAAGTGGACTAGAAACCCTAGGAAGCGAGCTGGGTTTAATAGACCTTGATGGCATGATCAATGATAGGAAAATTGGATGCATGTTTCAGGATCAACTTGTGTGCTTGCTTGGTTTCTTGCTTGGTTGAATTATTTTTGCACTCAAATCAGCCTGACAGGTATGTGGTTAATTATGATTAATCACATTAGTTTCCCAAAGGTTTTCCAGATGATTCATCGCATTGAATACAACCTATCAGTTTGATGTTCATACTTGCAAACCATAAAGCCACTACGATTATCACAATAATAATAGAAGTGTGTATTCTCACACCTACATGCCACCCTGATGGATGATGCCAAAGGTCAAGCCCAGGAGGGAAGACCAATGGGCACCATGAGAGGTGACCCCTGACACCATGCTCGGGAATGAGAAGGTGGTATGTGTTGCATGACTAATGGGCAACAAGAGAGGTGACCCCAGGCACCAATCTCGGAATTGAGAAGGTAGCCTTAAGTCAATGGCAAAAGAGAAACCCTAGAGGTGGTATTCTAGGGTTAGGGCAAAAGTGGTGGAGAATGACACATTGAAAATGTAAATTGGCTTGTTAATTAACTGGATTGTGATATTTAGATTGTTAGCCATATTTGTGAAATTTTGGTTGTCCCCACATACCGGCATATTTCGATATGCTGACCGACATTTTGTTTGTCGGTTTTTTAGGTGCAAGATTGAAAAGGACAAATAGTAAAGTGGCATCTGTGGAATTCAATAAGAATTAAAGTACAAAGGAGGATTAGTTAGAATAGACTCTAGATATGGATAGAAGTAGATATCCAAATTTTTGAAAAAGGTAAGCAAAGTTTATTTTTTTACCAGTTTTCAGTTTAGTCTGGTAGAATTTGATCATTATTATTGATTATTTGTCGAACCTTTGATCCTGTTAATTGGGATAATGGCTCTGATCTCTTGGTCTTCCTTAATTGGGTGTTATTGGGAGGTGGGGTCGTTACATAACATCCTTAGTCTAGTTTTATGATCAACATAATATCATAATTTCATCATGTGAGAGGGTCTTAGTTAACATTCTTGAATATTAGGGTTCCAGCACATGGTGTAGTTAATTCTCAACTATAAGCTTGGATTTAGAAGGATTAAGGTTAAGCACTATATTGTCATGTAGTATATATGATCCAAAGGGACCGTTGTGTCAAGATCAATGTTTCACAACTTATATCTTTCATGTATGACAGAAGGGGAATGAGAATATACTAGGCCGATCTTATCATGATTTCAAACTTGGATATTACATGTATAATATAGGAAGGGAATATAGAATAGGTCAAGGTTACATGAGTGACTCCACATATATAAATCATCTATATCGCACAAGTGAGGTTTCCAACATCATATTTAGCAAAAAAGAAGAAGAAAAAGAAGGATCAACATGTATGAGTATCTCATGCACAAGATATTTTACACTCTGAACTAGAATTTCATTTATAACCAAACTTGCAGCTAATGATAATTTTTACAAACATAAGTCGCTCAATCTAGGACCTAACTTAGGACACATCATTTCACATAAATCTCATATTTTTCATATATTTAGGATAGGTCCTATGACCCTCTCCTTTTAGGTCTCACTCTCTCTGGAGTTCACAACGTATCTTTTCCTAACATCAGAGGTCCTCCTTTGTAGAAGAGCTTGAGGATCATGCATATTCAACTTTATCTTAACTTAGCTTATCTTAAGTAAGAAAAGGGAATGTACTCTCATCATCAAGACTTTATTAGATTATCCAAAACTAGGTTCAGACCACATATACAACTTAGATTTTTATAAAGAACTTATACCTCAGAGATCAAATTTATATAAGATCATCCTTGCTTATATCATCTATCATTTCATTGTCTATCTATCTAACTATCACATATCTTGATAAGGCTCTAGACATCTAATCTAGAACTACTCTCTCTTCTAGACTGCTGTCACCCCCTTTCACTTAGGTTGGATGCACACTAACTACTCTCCAGTATGAGGGACAAATTTTTATATTTACATATATATATATATATATATATATATATATATATATTAAAATATTATATAGTTTTTCTCCAAAAAAGAAGACTTGAGAGAAAACTTTCGAGGCTCGCATCGATTGGAAAGCAAAACTAAATCAGCAAAACTTAGTGTCCCACACATAGTAGATAGTTTGGTTCCATGTAACCTAGTGATATTGTGATAACATGGTGTAGACTAGTGTAGCTACCCAATACATATGATCTCTACATGGAAAGGGTTTCACACACTTGTCTAAACCTAGTTCTTGAACATCTAGGTTCTAACATAGAGGCTAAGTCAAACCTTATTCCTATAGAACAGCTTGCTAAGTTTCTAGGGTTTAATGTGAAAGGTAAAATTTAGTTTTACTTCTCATAGTGAGAAATTGTCAGGTGTAGCTATTGTTCATGCTCTAATACCAACTGTAATGACCCCAGATTCTGTTTTCTCAAGACTTGGAAGGCCCAAGAGGACAAACCCGAAAACATTAGGCAATTGTATCAAAGTGAGTTGCGGAAGCAATTTGCACCTACATGAACATTCAAATTTAATGCATACACCATAACAATCTTAACATTCAACATGTGTATATATATATATATATATATATATATATATATATATATATATATATATATATATGTATGTATATATATGTATATATATGTGTGTATATATATGTACATATATATATAACATGATTTATTACAAAATGATTTAAACAGCGTGGATTACAATTACATATTTAAATAAGATTTACAAGTCTATGAACATTTATGCTAACATGATCTTAACACAAAAGGTACAACTGGGACAACTGCTCACATACCGTCTTTTATCCCACTCTAGCTCTAAACCTAAAACATACGTGAAACAATGAATCAACACACAAGGTTTCATGTATGTGGGTAGAAAGATACTTACTAATATGACTGCATAATTGAAATAACTTAAGAAATAAAGAGTAAAAGAAAACATTATTTAAAGTGATAATCAGGTAAACACATATTTTTAGATGTCTTTTGATATGTTTGTACTATTAAGCAGTGTCACACTTCATTTTTCCCTACCCCTTGGGCTATGGGGACCAAGTGTCGACCATATATTTAGAGGAGAGAGAGAGAGAGGGATGTCGTACTTCATTTTTCCCCTCCCCTTGGGCTATGGGGACTGAGTGTCAACCTTATATATTTAGAGGAAGAGGGACAGGATTGAGAGAGCTAGAGCATATATCCACTTAGTAGCTACAAACCATCTATATTCTTTACTGTTCTTATTGACATGGTGAAGATACTATAATTATAGTACATCCAAGCAATATTCTCAAATAAAGACAAGCAATACATCATAGCTATTGCACCAAATAAAACTAGTCATATACCAAATAAAGCCCACATACCTGAGTTCATAGATTTCTAATCAGTCTTGCTCATCTAGATATCTGGTCATCACCTGGTTAATAACAATTAATGATCATTAATAATTGATCATAATATTTTAGGTATTTTAGGTCCAAATTAGGATTTTGACCAAACCTAGGTTTTACTGACTTAGAACTTGTTTATGATATTTTTCTACTAATCAGGAGGTCATTACAAGGGTCTGATCTAATTTTTGTAATTTTCTAATGCTTTGTTTATTTTCTAGAATTAATATGAGGCTAAAACCATCTAATTATGTATTAATGAGAAAAGACCTAATATTTAGCAATAATATTCATATTAGAGTCCATAAATTGGTTTCAGTAAACACTAGGGTTCTATAAGAATTTTCTGAGAATTAATATCAATTGGATATTGTTTATTTTATTTAATAAATCATTTAAAGGAGCATTATACTCTAAATTAAATATCATCATTAAAAGTGATTCAAATGTCTAATATAGGAGTCCAATAAGATGTTTACGGATATTTTTTGGGCATTTATTGGCTAAGGGAGGTATTTTTAATCATTTTCTAAGATGGAAATTAATTCTAGATATTGAAAGGGATATACATTATGTGGGGGGATCCCACCACCAGTGGTGGAAGCCTTTGATTGGCACTGTGCTAGTCTTGGAGAGGGAGGCACGTAGATCTACGTTCACTTGCATTGTCCTAAGCAAACCGACTGGCCTGAGATTCGAACCGGCTTCGTCTCCATCCATCTTTTGTGATCAGCTTGACGTGAGGTGTTGCATTCCTTGCAGCGCTTCCGGTCCCACACCCCTTTGCAAACCACCAATGTTGCAGTGAGCCTGATCTTCGGTAAGCTCTATCTTCAACTCCATCTCGGTGGCTAGGTTTCCAGTGGAGAATCTCCTCCACCATGGAGGAAGGGAGATCAGCTATTGCCAGGGCACCTCTGAGCATCATGTCACGGCCTCCTTACAAATCTTGAATCCTTCAGGACTCCATGCAGATGCCATGAGGAGGAGAGGGAAGGTTGGATGTGTGGTGTGTGGTTTTTCTTCCTATGCACCGCCTGGAATTTGAGTTCCGACGAGGTGCACAACCTTCATGCCTTTGCTTAGATGCTTTAAGTCTACCATACCAGATCTGAGATGCCCTAAGATGTCGTGTCGTCAACTTTCAGGGAACTAGATCCCTATCTCTATCCCAAATCATTTTGGCAGTGGTGGTACTGATAGAGGTGAGTTTGGGGTTCTGCTCCATCTTGTTCTTTGCCCACAGCCATCTAGGAGTGTCTTGGTGCCTCCATGAATCTATAACATGGTCCCGATCACACCGGAATTGCCTACAACATGCTCCCAGAACAAGGCTCCGTATTCGACCATGGAAAGCTTGAGCAGCTTCTGTAAATCCTTCCGACGCCGACTGTAGGGGTTGGACATACATGCTAGTTCATTGCATCTATTTTCTGACCATGTCTTAGATTAGGAGGCACCTTTCGAGTCCCTTCATCCACAGGGTTGGCGCTTGGCTACTGTAGCAGCGATGGAGGAAGGAGGAGGGTCAAGTCTATTGGTTATCTCTCTTGCCCAACACTCACCAAGATCTCTTCCTTCGACCTGGTGTTGTTACTCAACATTGTCGATGTGTTGTGGATGAAGAGGGATGAGAGTGATAGGGGAGGATCTCACCCTATAGTCCATGATTCCTAGGTAGTTGGGTTGCTCCTGGAGTTGTGGAAGATCTGAAGACTTATCTTCCAACACTCTTAACCACTTGATTTGTCTTCCTCAAGACTTGGTCTCCTATACACCAGCTACTCTATTGAAAACGTTGGTAAGTGGCTATCTTTCAGATGTATCCAAGGGCCATTAGTGTGCCACACTACCCAAATGGTCACAACTAATAGATGTGTGCCCCTCTACTGATTGGGTTGGCTTTTGACATTACGTGGAAAATGAACTTCTTTCTAACTTATTTAAATCAATAGTTCACATCATTATATCTTAATAACCTCCAATAGGGACCTCAAATATTACTAATTTACACATGGACCCTTTGTCCTATAATTTCTCATCTAGTAATTTTTTAGGCCAAAATTCTATGCTATGATCATGTAAGTACATTCCTCAAATAACCTTATAAATAAGTGGTAAACCTTAAATTCAATGAAAATAATTATCAAATCTTGATCAGACCAGTTCATAAAACACTTATTATGATACTAAACTACATCAAGGGTCATCAAATGATTACTTTATCTCATTGTGACAACTACATTTACTTCGTGGCCTCATAAGTACACAAATCATTTAACCAATTCCATTCATCTTATTTAAAAACAATTAATATTTTAATCATCAATTGGGTATCTGATTCACTCTTTGAGTGAGAAGAGTCATTAATTGGATAACCAATTCCTCTATTTGGTATCAATCCTCTAAATGACACACATGGTCTTAAAATACTATATTGGTTATCAAATCCCTAAAACCTGGGTTAACACATTCACCCAATCTTATATGGAATTTCATCCTCAAAATTCAACTAGTCTCATTCTTAAGATGATATCAAGGAGTTTTATGCCTCTAGGCCACCACTTCTAAATGTCAAGAGTCTCATTATTCTAGATTCATCCTATGTTGTCTTCTTAGGATATTTAAGAATGTAGGGTGTGCCTACCCCATCTTATATAGGTTGAAGCATAATTTTGTTTAGGAATTGTAGCACCACTTAGTGTCTTAGTCATCACTTGACATTATTACATTTTAGGATTTACATCCTCCTAGTCACTTAAGGATAAGGATATTATTCATACATACAAATTTAAGATGGTATGATTCAAGGTTCAATCTTTCACTCCACTAACGCATGTAAGGCGATATCAACCATCATTTACTAGAATCTTGACACTTAACATCATTAGTCTAGCTTTATGATCAACATCATATCATAATTTCATAATGTGAGAGGGTCTTAGTTAACATTCTTGAATATTAGGGTTCCACCTCATGGTGTAGTTAATTCTCAACTATAAGCCTGGATTTAGAAGGATTAAGGTTAAGCACTATATTATCATGCAGTATATATGATCCAAATGGACGTTTGTATCAAGATCATG
The DNA here is from genome assembly GCA_963693085.1 of Alisma plantago-aquatica. Lineage (NCBI taxonomy): Eukaryota > Viridiplantae > Streptophyta > Magnoliopsida > Alismatales > Alismataceae > Alisma > Alisma plantago-aquatica. The sequence continues at coordinate 1,959,332,174 of OY856409.1, read as the reverse complement.
CTTTCATAACTTATATCTTTCATGTATGACATAAGGGGAATGAGAATATACTTGTAACATCCCTGACCTGGGTTATGAGTTAACCCTAGGTGTTTTGCCTAAATATGTGAATAAATCTTTGTGATTAACTCTGAGCATGTAATTAAGTTTCTCAGAAAAGTATATATTCAGTATTTGCTCCTTTTTATTTAAAGTTGTAGCATTGTTTTGATATACAGGGACCTATGTGCAATTTACCCAGTTAAAAGGGTTATCTTGCAATTTGCACATTATGAGATGTTCCTCTGATGTTGAGACATCATGAGAAATCTTTTTAGCCAAGTTTGAGGGATTTCCCAAGCTAAGGCACCAAGGTGCAGCTGTGGAAGCAATCCTGGTGCTTAGAACCCTAATTTGGGGTAAAATGCAATTTACCCAAATTAAGGGATGCAAATTGTGCAATATTTCTTTATGTATGTACCTCATTATTAGCTGCTCTCCTTTACCTTCTTTTCCTAAGACCTTAAGAGAAGGTTTGTCCTTAGAATAAAGAGGAAGGGACGATCAAGTAAAGAAGGAGGGACCTAATTGGAATTATGGACAACTTATGAACTAATGTTGAAAATCCTACCCCATGTATATAAGCTCTCCTTCCCTTAGTTGCAAGAGAACTCACCCTTCGTTCCCTTACTGTTTCATTTCACCAAAGACTACCAAGGACTGCCTTGGAGCTAAGGAGGACGACTAAGGGGTGCAAGGTAGGTTTAAACCCCTCTTCTTGCCTAATTCCATGGTTAAAACTCGAATTCAAGGTCATCTTCATGGCTAACTCTTGAAACCCTACCTTTCTAGCCGTCTCTTTTCATCCTTCCTTGGAGTTTTCACCTTGGCAAACCTGTGGGAACTCAAGGACGCCATTAGAGCTTGGAGCTTGAAAGCTTGGAGCTCAAGAAGCTAGCTTTAGGCGGGTTTTATAACTCTAAACCCATGCTTTACTATGTGCATCTTTATATGCGTTTTGATGATAGCTCTTAGTGTTCCCTACTTTTCCCTGCTATTTTGCAAGCAAACCCGTGGGATATCTGTACTGTTCTTGAGCTAGGAGATGAAGGCGTGATTTTCAAGAAAAACCCACCGCTTTTCACTTTCTTAAACGGTCTCAGAGGTTTGCTCTCTCGGACTCAAGACCGCGAGGTGAGCAAACGGTCTCGAGACCGCGACAGGGAAAACGGTCTCCAAGACCGTTTGTCCCTGTTGACCGAGCGTGGACCGTATAAGAAATCTGTTCCTAATTATATAGGCTAATTACCCTCAAAATTTGGGAGACTAACTCCAAAGGAATCGGGAGATATGACCTTTTTACGTCACAACTTTAAATGAATTAATTACTGATTCTCAAACGGTCTGAAATTGCCTTTTTGGGCAAATGGTCTCAAGACCGTGTAAGATCGTTGACTAAGCGTTGACCGTATGATATTACTGTTCAAAATTATGTTAATTAACAACTCACCAAGTTTGATGGTCTAATTCCAAACGGGCTAAGAGTTGAAGGGTGAATACTAGGGCTAACCCTAGGTAAAATCAGTACTGAACTTATGGTGACCTAATTAGGGTTTTTAGGGTTGATTGACCTAAACGGTCTCAAGACCGTTTAGGGGTCCCCCAAACGGTCTCACGACCGCGAGGGCAATCAACCAAGACCGTTTGGAGGTCTGGAGTCAAGGATAGTTGACCAATTAAGGGTACAATTACACCAAATTACATCGCAATTAAATATTGACATGATCATCAACTCAATGGGTCAGTCCTTGATGAATTTGCACTAGAATCCAAAATTGGATGGGCAAACGGTCTCAAGACCGTTTGGAACTCATCTAAACGGTCTCAAGACCGAGAGGACAATCACCCAAGACCGTTTGAAGGTCTAGGGTTGAGTAATTTGACCAATTGAGGACCCAATTGCAAATAAGTTATCAATTTAATCAAAATTTTGTTTTGTGGTTCAATCATGGTTCAATCCCTATCAAATCACCTTAGACTTTGATGAAATCTTGGGAAAACAGTCTCAATACCATGTGGGGTCCACCCACATGACCTCAATACCGTTTGGGCCAAGTTTGGGCCCAATTGGAGCTCAATTGAAGGGTTCAACCTTGTGTTGATGCACACTGTTGAGTGTTGATGGGTGAACATTGATAGACCCTAATTGAATCGATTTCAACCATAATTGGTTAACCATTATGGGTCAATTGAATCACCAAGTGATCAAGCATAATCTTAATTGACTAAATCCATAAGTGGCCAACATAGCTTTGACCATTTGAGGGCTTCAACATGGGTTTCCATTATCGGTTGCATCTTTGAGCCTTGTTGAAGGACTAAGCGGCTAAGACCATGAGAGCCTCGCGGTCTCAAGACCGTGAAAGGGCTCACGGTCTCAAGACCGTGAGAGGGCTCATGGTCTCAAGACCAAGAGGAGGCTCGCGGTCTCAAGACCGCGAAGGGCCTCGCGGTCCTGAGGTCAAAGAAGGGCAAACAGTCTTCATGACCCTCGCGGTCTCAACTCAAATTGGTCTTCGCGGTCTCAACTCAAATTGGTCTTCGCGGTCTCAACTCAAATTGGTCTTCGCGGTCTCAACATTAACTTGAACCAATGGGAGGCTTCGCGGTCTTGAACCCTTAAAGAGGCTCGCGGTCTTGGAGGGTCAAAGTGGGCAAACGGTCAACACTTTCAACCAATCTCAATCCAATTGATGATTAATGATTGAAATCAATCAATGTGATTCAAGGTTGACCTCATTCAATCATTTGATGATGTAAATGGTTCAATGTTGGCCAAATCAAACCCTAATGATAATCGAGGATAGTAAGGGGTTATTTGACTAAGGGTTTTGACCATGATGATGATCAATGGGATGAATTACCAATATACCCCTGAAGGGTCAATTGAGTTATACCTTGCTCAATTCAAACCCTAATTACATGAGAATGATGTTTTTAGTCATAATGACTCTATCCAACTTGATCTACTCTAATGTTACCATCAACCATTAGTATGATGAAAGAGAAAGTACTTCTAGAGAAAGAACGTACCCTAGAGAGAGAAAGTAACTCTAATCACATAATGATGATGTTTTTTGCTATGATAGCCTATGATGCCTCAATCCAATCTGTTTTAGAGTGATGTTGACATCACCTAACCTTATGATGAGAGAGAAAGTACTTTTAGAGAGAGAAAGTACTTCTAAAGAGAGAAAGTACCCTTTTTAAATGGAAACTCAATTGAAGCATCCCCAATACACAGAAATGAGCATAATTAGGGTATGATCCACCTGTGTGAGATCATAGAAACCCTAATTATGATAAATGGTGAACCTTTAACTAATCCAAGAGTATAAATGAAGATGTTACTCATACATGATGATGTTATGAGTTTAATTCATCTTGATGTGAATAGTAAACCCTAATTCAAGGGTGATGACATGTGATGTGAATAGTAAACCCTAATTCAAGGGTAATGGCATGCTTTTGAGTATTAAACTCTATTTGATTTGAGTTAAAGATTTAACTCTTATGACAAGAGTAGGAAGTACATTCCTTATTGTTGTATTACCTTTATCAGATGTATTAACCATGCAGGTTCTGATATGAGGGTAATCATATCCAGGTATGGATGTTGATGTTATATTAATTAAAGGCATGTTGTTAACCTTATGAATAAGTAAAGTAATCTGATGCCTTGCCAGTGGCATCCTATGCTGATAATGGGCTATGAGAGCCATGAATACCATCAAGGTCATGCCTTAGAGATGACTTGTGATGAGGATAATGAGAAATGATGATTGATATGAGTTAGGCCTGTTACATTTAGTATTCTTATTTTATAGCTGCTATGCTATTGCTATTATTTGCAGAACAATGTATGCTGTTAAAGAATACTGAATGTACCTAATAATCAAGTATAATGTAGAGCCCTGATCATAGATCCATCATTGTCAGAAATTAAATGATGGTGAAACAGGTTTTCCTCAGGGAACTCCTGGAGCACATACTTTTGAGTATGTGGGGTACATGGATGTGTAGAACCTTACATCCTAGTGTAGGAAAGTGATGTAGATGTGTAATCCATCCATCCTTCACTATATTTCCATATCGTATCAGTGGTAGGTAAACAAGAAACCTCCTGATGATGAAGAAAGCACAGATATCCGTATCAGTGGTAGGTAAACATGAAACCTCCTGATGACGAAGAGAGTACAGAATGCCACTGTGACTCTAGAATAGCGAAGGACCAGTTTACCCTGGTGAGCTATAGTAGTAGAGACACAAGATGTCCTACAAGTGATCCTCTTACTGACTGAGGAAGGTGAAGGTCATGAGAATCCGGCTCTCTTAATGACCTATGTATGATACTGATGTGACTTCTCAGCGATCAGTTGGGGTATGAGTGGTAAGCCTCATCTCCACAGGGCATAATGTTGTTTGTAAAACATAATCAACCATGTAGTATAACTTGTTAGAGATAACTCCAAGTTAGTTGATTGATGTTACATTACAATAGTGTTTATATTCTCCATATCTCCCAAATGGTTGAGATCTTGTTATACCTGCAACTATTACAGAATGCTTTGAAGGCTTTACTACTTAAAATATTCTTTGATGTTATAATAAAGCTTCTGGAGAAGAGTTATAACTCTCGTTGGGCACCCCGTAGGCTTCAAATTTTTTTTTAGGTGGACGTCGGAGACGAAGGAACCAACCTACAGGTGACCAGTCTCAGCAGCAGCAGCACCAGGGGCAGCAGTAATCTCAGGTGGAGATTTGTCCTGCCATGTGGTGTAGTTAGAGTCAGTCCTATGTGTCCTCTGTACTCTCAGGTCTTGGAGTCTTTTGTATAGTGATCTTGAGATTTTGTATCTTGATGTATATAATTACTCGAGAAGTAATTATCCTGAGATGTAAACAGTTTATCTCTCTTTATGAAAGAAGCTTTTATGGATTCAAGCTCTTATCTCGAAAAGTTTTAATTTCCCGTGATTTTTGTCTTCCGCTGATTACCGATTCGCTTCCGCTACGTTTTAATCGTGTTTATGTCATGGTTTGGAGATCAGAGCGCACAATACTAGGACGATGTTATCATGATTTCAAACATGGATATTACATGTATGATATAGGAAGCGAATATAGAATAGGTCAAGCTTATATGAGTGACTCATCATATATAAATCATCTATATAGCTCAAGTGAGGTTTCCAACATCATATATAGTGAAAAAGAAGAAGAAAAAAAAGGATCAACATGTATGAGTATCTCATGCACAAGGTATTTTACTGTCTGAACTAGAATTTCATATATAACCTCACTTGCAACTAATGATGAGTTTTACAAACATAAGTCGCTCAATCAAGAACCTAACTTCGTCAAAGGATTAATCATCTCATCATGATTGAGTCTTCGACCCATCACATTTTTTTTACCCAACTCTCACATCTAGTATTTATATCAAGAGAGGAATCATGCAAAAAGACTCAACTCATCTACTCAGGAGTAACCCAACTTAGGACACATCATTTCACATAAATCTAATATTTTTCATATATTTAGTATAGGTCCAATGACCCTCTCCTTGTGGGTCTCAGTTTCTCTGGAGTTCACCACGTATCTTGTCCTAACATCGTAGGTCCTCCTTTATAGAAGAGCTTGAAGCTCGTGCATATTCAACTTTATCTTAACTTAGCTTATCTTAAGTAAGAAAAGGGAATGTACTCTCATGATCGGGACTTTATTAGATTATACAAAACTAGGTTCAGACCTCATATACAACTTAGATTTTTATAAAGAACTTATACCTCAGAGATCAAATTTATATAAGATCATCCTTGCTTATATCATCTATCATTCCATTGTCTATCTATGTATCTATCACATATCCTGATAAGGCTTTAGACATCTACTCTAGAACTGCTCTCTCTTCTAGACTGATGTCACCCCCTTTCACTTAGGTTGCATGCACACTAACTACTCTCCAATATGAGGGATGCATTTTTATATTTACATATATATAATAAAATATTATATATTTTTCTCGAAAAAAGAAGACGTCAGATAAAACTATCGAGGCTCGAGCCGATTGGAAAGCAAAACCAAATCAGCAAAACCGAGTGTCCCACACATATTAGATAGTTTAATGTCATGTAACCTAGTGAAATGGTGAGAACATGGTGTAGACTAGGGTAGCTACCCAATACATATGAGCTCTATATGGAAAGGGTTTCACACACTTGTCTAAACCTAGTTCTCGAACATCTAGGTTCTAACACAGAGGCTCAGTCAAACCTTATTCCTATAGAACAATTTGCTAAGTTTCTAGGGTTTAATGTGAAAGGTAAAATTTAGTTTTACGTCTCATGGTGAGAAATTCTTAGGTGTAGCTATTATTCATGCTCTGATATGAACTGTAACATCCCCAGATTATGTCGTCTCAAGACTTAGAAGGCCTGAGAGGACAAACTCGAAAATGTTAGGCAATTGTATCAAAGTGTGTTGTGGAAGCAATTTGCACATACATGAATAGTCAAATTTAATGCATACACAATAACAATCTCAACATTCAACATGTATATATATAACATGATTTATTACAAAATGATTTTAACAACATGGATTACAATTACATATTGAAAGAAGGTTTACAAGTCTATGAACATGTATGCTAATAGGATCTTAATACAAAAGGCACAACCTGGACAATTGCTCACGTATCGTCTTTTATCCCACACTAGCTCTGAACCTAAAACATACATGAAACAATGAATCAACACATAAGGGGTTGTGTACATGGGTAGAAAGATACATATTAATATGCTTGCATAATTGAAATAACTTGTGAAAGAAAGAGTAAAAGAAAACATTGTTTAAAGTGATAATCAGGTAAACACATATTTTTAGATGTATTTTGATGAGTTTTTACTACTAAGCAGTGTCACACTTCATTTTTCCTTGCCTCTTGGGCTATGGGGACTGAGTGCTGACCTTATATTTAGAGGAGAGAGAGAGGAATGTCGAAGTTCATTTTTCCCTCCCCCTTTGTCTATGGGGACCGAGTGCCGACCTTATATTTAGAGGAAGAGGGAGAGGCTTGAGAGAGAGAGAGCATACATCCAATTAGTAGCTACAGACCATCTATATTCTTTGATGTTCTTATTGACATGGCAAAGATACTATAATTATAGTACATCTAAGCAATATTCTCAAATAAAGACAAGCAATACATTATAGCTATTGCACACAAGAAAACTAGTCATATACTTAGATAAAGCCCACATACCTGAGTTTAGAGATTTCTAATCAGTCTTTCTCATCTAGATATCTGGTCATCACCTGGTTAATAACAATTAATGATCATGAATAATTGATCATCATATTATAGGTATTTCAGGTCCACATTAGGATTTTGACCAAACCTAGGTTTTTTTGTGGTGAACGACCAAACCTAGGTTTTACTGACTTAGAACTTGTTGATGATATTTTTCTACTGATCAAGAGGTCATCACGAGGGTCTGCTCCAATTTTCTGATGCTTTGTTTATTTTCTAGAATTAATATGAGTCTAAAAGAATATAATTATGCATTAATGAGCAAAGACCTTATATTTAGCAATAATATTTAGATCAGAGTCCATAAATTGGTTTCAGTAATCATATGGGTTCTATAAGAATTTTCTGAGAATTAATATCAATTGGATATTATTTATTTTATTTAATAAACTTATAAAAGGGGCATTATACTATAAATAAAATATCATCATTAAAATTGATTCAAATGTCTAATAAAGGAGTCCAATAAGGTAGAGAACATTTTTCTGAGTCTAGGGATATTTTTTGGGCATTTATTGGCCAAGGGAGGTATTTTTAATCATTTTCTAAGATGGAAATTAATTTTGGATATTGAAAGGGATATACCTTATGTGGGGGGTCCCACCACCGGTGGTGGAAGCCTTTGATTGGTCACGCTGGCCCTGGAGAGGGAGGCACATAGATCTACTTTCATTTGCACTGCCTAAGCAAACTGATTAGCATGAGATTCAAATCATCTTCGTCTCCATCCATCTTTCGTGATCAGCTTGATGCGAGGTGCTGCATTCCTCACAATGCTTTTGGTCCCGCACCTATTCCTTCCCCCTTCACAAACCACCAATGTTTCCATGAGCCTGATGTTCAGCAAGCTCTATCTTCAAATCCATCTCACTGGCTACGTTTCGAGTGGAGAATCTCCTTCACCATGGAGGATGGGAGGTCAGCTATTGCTAGGGCACCTCTGAGCATCATGTCAATTCCCCTTTCAAATCTTGAATCCTTCAGGACTCCATGTGGATGCCATGAGGATGAGAGGGAAGGTTGGATGTGTGGTGTGTGGGTTTTTTTTCTATGCACTTCCTGGAATTTGAGTTCCGACGAGGTGCACAACCTTCATGCCTCTGCCTAGATGCTTCAAGTCTAGCATACCAAATCTGAGATGCCCTTAGACGACGCGTCATCAAATTTCAGGGAACTAGATCCCCGCCGCTATCCCAGATGATGTCGGCAGTTGTGGTACTAATATAAGTGAGTTTGGGGTTCTGCTCCACCTTTTCTTCACCCATAGCCATCCAGGAGCATCATTCTGCCTCCATGAATCTAAAATGTGGTCCCGATCATGCTGGTGATGCCTACAACATGCTCCGGGAACCAAGCTCTATGTGCAACCATGGAAAGCTCGAGCAGCTTCTGTAAATCCTTCTGACGCTAACTGTAGGGGTTGGGCATAAATGATAGTTCATTACATCTATTTTATGACCAAGACTTAGTTCAGGAGGCACCTGTCGAGTCCCTTCATCCATAGGGTTGGCGCTTGGATGTTGTCGCAGTAATGGAGGAAGGAGGAGGAGGTCAAGTCTATTGGTTATCTCTCTTGCCCAACACTCACCAAGATCTCTTCCTTCGACCTGGTGTTGTTACTCAATGATGCCACTACGTTGCGGATGAAGAGGGATGAGAGTGATAGGGGAGGATCTCACCCTATAGTCCATGATACCTAGGTAGATGGGTTGCTCCTAGAGTTTTGGGGGGTCCAAAGACTTATCTCTCAACACGCTTAACCACTTGATATGTCTTCCTCACGACTTGGTCTCCTATACACCAACTACTCTATTGAAAATGTTGGTAAGTGGCAATCTTTCAGATGTATCCAAGTGACATTAGTGTGCCACACCACCCAGCCTATCACAACTAACAGATTTGTGCCCCTCTTGATTGGGTTGGCTTGTGACATTACGTGGAAAATGAACTATTTTCTAACTTATTTAAATCAATAGTTCATATCATTATATCTTAATAACCTCCAATAGGGACCTCGAATTATTACCAATTTACACATGGACCCCTTTTCGTATAATTTCTCATATAGTAATGTTTGAGGCCAAAATTCTATGTATGATCATGTAAGTACATTCCTCAAGTAACCTTATAAATAAGTCGTAAACCTTAAATTCAATGCAAATAATTATCAAATCTTGATCTGACGAGTTCATAAAACACTTGTTATGATACTAAACTACATCAAGGGTCATCAAACAACTACTTTATCTCATTGTGACTACTACATTGACTTCTTGGCCTCATAAGTATACAAATCATTTAACAAATTCCATTCATATAATTTGAACACAATTAATGTTCTAATCATCAATTGGGTATCTGGTTCACTCCTTGAGTGAGAAGAGTCATTAATTGGATAACCAATTCCTCTATTTGGTATCCATCCTCTAAATGACACACATGGTCTTAAAATACTATATTGGTTATCAAAACCCTAAAACCTAGTTTATCACATTCACCCCATCTTATATGGAATTTCATCCTCGAAATTCAATTAGTCTCATTCTTAAGCTAATATCAAGGGGTTTTATGCCTCTATGCCACCACTTGTAAGTGTCAAGAGTATCATTATTCTAGATTCATCCTAAGTTTTCTTCTTAGGATATTTAAGCATGTAGGTTGTGCCCACCCCATCTTATATAGGTTGACATATCATTTTTTTAAGAAATTATAGCATCACTTAGTGTCTTAGTCATCACATGACATTATTACATTTTAGGATTTACATCCTCCTAGTCAATTAAGGATAAGGATTTTATTCATACATATGAATTTAAGATGGTATCATTCAAAGTTTAATCTTTCACTCCACTAACGCTTGTAAGGAGATATCAAGCATCATTTACTAGAATGTTGGCACTTAACATCACTAGTCTTGATTTATGATCAACATCATATCATAATTTCATGTGAGAGGGTCTTAGTTAACATTCTTGAATATTAGGGTTCCACCTCATGGGGTATTTAATTCTCAACTATAAGCTTGGATTTAGAAGGATTAAGGTTAATCACTATATTTTCATGTAGGATATATTATCCAAAGAGACCTTTGTGTTAATATCTTGCTTTCATAACTTATATCTTTCATGTATGACAGAAGGGCAATGAGAATATACTAGGTCGATGTTATCATGATTTCAAACTTGGATATTACATGTATGATTTAGGAAGGGAATATAGAATAGGTCAAGCTTATACGAGTGACTCCTTATATATAAATCATCTATATAGCTCAAGTAAGGTTTCCAACATCATATATAGCGAAAAAGAAGAAGAAAAAGAAGGATCAACATGTATGAGTATCTCATGCACATGGTATTTTACTCTCTAAACTAGAATTTCATATATAACCTCACTTGTAGCTATGATTAGTTTTACAAACATAAGTAACTCAATCTAGGACCTAACTTTGTCAAAGGATTAATCATCTCATCATGATTGAGTCTTCTACCCATCACATTTTTTCACCCAACTCTCACATCTAATATTTATATCAAGAGAGGAATCATGCAAAAAGACTCAACTCATCTACTCAGGAGTAACCCAGCTTAGGACACATCATTTCACATAAATCTCATATTTTTCATATATTTAGGATAGGTCATATGACCCTCTCCTTGAGGGTGTCACTCTCTCTGGAGTTCACCACGTATCTTGCCCTAACATCGGAGGTCCTCCTTAGTAGAAGTGCTTGAGGGTCATGTATATTCAATTTTATCTTAACTTAGCTTATCTTAAGTAAGAAAAGGGAATGTGCCCTCATCATCAAGACTTTATTAGATTATCCAAAACTAGGTTCAGACATCATATACAACTTAGATTTTTATAAATAACTTATACCTCAGAGATCAAATTTACATAAGATCATCCTTGCTTATATCATCTATCATTCCATTATCTATCTATCTACCACATATCCTGATAAGGCTCTAGACATCTACTCTAGAACTACTCTCTCTTCTAGACTGATGTCACCCCCTTTCACTTAGGTTACATGCACACTAACTACTGTCCAGTATGAGGGACACATATTTATATTTACATATATATATTAAAATATTATACAGTTTTTCTCCGAAAAAGAAGACGTTAGAGAAAACTATCGATGCTCGAGCCGATTGGAAAGCAAAAAAACCAAATCAGCAAAACTGAGTTTCCCACACATAGTAGATAGTTTCGTGTCATGTAACCTAGTGAAATGGTGAGAACATGGTGTAGAATAGTGTAGCTACCCAATACATATGAGCTCTATATGGAAAGGGTTTCACACACTTGTCTAAACCTAGTTCTCGAACATCTAGGTTCTAACATAGAGGCTAAATCAAACCTTATTCCTATAGAATAGTTGTTAAGTTTCTAGGGTTTAATGTAAAGGTCAAATTTAGTTTTACTTCTCATGGTGAGCATTTGTCAGGTGTAGCTATTGTTCATGCTCTGATACCAACTCTAATGACCCCAGATTCTACCATCTCGGGACTTAGAAGACCTGAGAGGACAAACCTGAAAATGTTAGGCAATTGTATCAAAGTGCTTTGCGGAAGAAATTTGCGCATACATGGACATTCAAATCTAATGCATACACCACAACAATGTCAACATTCAACATGTATATATATAACATGATTTATTAAAAAATTATTTAAACAACATGGATTACAATTACATATTGAAAGGAGTTTTACAAGTCTATGAACATGTATGCTAATAGGATCTCAACACAAAATGTACAACCTGGACAACTGCTCACGTACCGTCTTTTATCCCACACTAGCTCTAAACCTAAAACATACGTGAAACAATGAATCAACACACAAGGTGTTGTCTATGTGGGTAAAATATACATACTAATATGGTTGCATAATTGTAATAACTTGGAAAGAAAGAATAAAAGAAAACATTATTTAAAGTGACAATCAGGTAAACACATATTTTTAGATGTCTTTTGATGTGTTTGTACTACTAAGAAATGTCGCACTTAATTTTTCCATGCCCCTTGGGTTATGGGAACTGAGTGCCGACCTTATATTTAGAGGAGAGAGAGAGGGATGCCGCACTTCATTTTTCCCCACCCCTTGGACTATGGGGATCGAGTACCGACCTTATATTTAGAGTAAGAGGGAGAGTATTGAGAGAGATAGAGCATATATCCACTTAGTAGTTACAAACCATCTATATTCTTTGTTGTTTTTATTTACATGGCGAAGATACTATAATTATAGTACATCCAAGCAATATTCTCAAATAAAGACAAATAATACATCATAGCTATTGCACACAAGAAAACTAGTCATATACTTAGATAAAGCCCACGTACCTGAGTTCAGAGATTTCTAATCAATCTTTCTCATCTTGATATCTGGTCATCTCCTGGTGAATAACAATTAGTGATCATTAATAATTGATAATCATATTATAGGTATTTTAGGTCCAAATTATGATTTTGACCAAACCTAGGTTTTTTTTTACTTAGAACTTGTTTATGATATTTTCTACTAATCAGGAGGTCATCACAAGGGTCTGGTCCAATTTTCTGACGCTTTGTTTATTTTCTAGAACTTATATGAGGCTAAAAGCATCTAATTATGTATTAATGAGCAAAGACCTAATATTTAGCAATAATATTCGAATCAGAATCCATAAATTGGTTTCTGTAATCATTAGGCTTCTATAAGAATTTTTTGAGAATTAATTTCGATTGGATATAATTTATTTTATTTAATAAACCGTAAAAAGGAGCATTGTACTCTAAATTAAATATCATCATTAAAAGTGATTCAAAGGTCTGATATAGGAGTCCAATAAGGTAGAGAACATTTTTTTGAGTCTAAGGATATTTTTTGAGCATTCAATGGCTAAGAGAGGTATTTTTAATCATTTTCTAAGATGGAAATTAATTATGGATATTGAAAGGGATATACCTTATGTGGGGGGGTCCCACCATCGGTGGTGGAAGCCTTTGATTGGCCACGCTTGTAACGACCCCGCCTCCCGGTAACCCCCAATTAAGGGAGACCAAGAGGTCAAAGTCGTTACCCCAATTTCTGGATCAAAGGTTCGACAAATAATCTATAATAATTATCAAATTCTACTAAACCAAATTGAAAGGTTGTAATAAAGATTAACTTCACATACCTTTTTTCAAAAACTTGGACATCTACTTCTATCCACATTTGGAGTCTATTCTAACTAATCCTCGTTTACACTTTAATTCTCATTTAATTCTACATATGGCACTTTACTGTTTGTTCTTTTCACTTGTACCTAAAACATCGACAAACAAAATGTTGATCAGCATAAATGAAGTATGCTGGTTTGTGGGGGAAACAATAATTGTGCAATTAACTTGTAACAACATATTGTAGTCAAATATGATTTAACAACCAACTTTATGTTTTCAATATAACTGCTCAATCCATACATACCCTAACCTCTACGATGTCCCTGCAGTGGACCTAGATGCTACCTTCCTTATGGTAGATCCCCATTTAACCCCTCATGATCCTACCTAATAGGTGAATCAATTTCTAGGGTTGAGTCACATGGCACTACCCATAGGTAGCCCACTCCTTAACTCATGGTGTGCTACAGAGTTGCATGGCACTACACATAGGTAGCCCAATCCCTAACTCTTGATAGCCTAGACCTTGCTCTAGGTTAGCCTTTTTAGCATTTCTAAAGCCACAGAGGAGGACTAGGATCGAAGCTAGTCATGTATGCATACTTATGGTGATAGTCATAGTCACTTTATATTTGTATGAAATAAAAGTCATCCAAGCAATTATGTCCAGGCAACCGATAAAACTACCAGAAATCACCATGAAACTAAAGAGATTAACCATAACTGTAACCACATACCTATCAGTCTGATTTGAGATAGAATAATCCAATCAAGAAATCCAAATAGGCAAGCAAGCACATTATGAGATCCTGAAATATGCATACAATTTCCTATTATTAATCATACCATCAAGATCTATTAAACTTAGCTCACTTCCTAGGGTTTCTAATCCACTTTTAGGGTTTCCATTGCAATTAGGGTTTCCCTTCATCTCTTACTATTTTAAACCCTAACTTTATATAATTACTCACAAACCCTAATTATCTCATCTATTCATCATGAAAGATACTAAGGTTATCTTTGAACAACATATAACCCTGATATAAGAAAAAACATAATAAACCATCAATTAAGTCCATTAAGCCTCTTTTACATTAAAGCTTCCATTTTTATCCTTTTAATCCATGACAAGATTATTATGCTCATTTATCATCAATTCATAGTTCATTATGGTCTAGTTCACATATGAACTCTATTTATCATTAATTCTGCCTTTATCCATTAGAAACCCCTAATTACTACATTAAGGGTATTTATCCACAATTAGGAACTTTTATACTTGAAATAGCTTGGAATTATCATATCTCAACTTTATTCACAATTTTGAATAATTAAAACCATTATGAGTCCCATTTACTAATATTAGGGTTTCAAGGGCTATTAAAGCATATTTATGCACATGAAACTCTAAATTATACCAATTACGTGCAAAGTTAAACCTTTTTTATCTTAATGTATCTTTTCATGATGAAAAGGCTAATATCAACTTTAATCACCCATTAAACCCTACTAAACACATCAATAATCTCAAAATAGGGTTTCTTAATCATTAATACATTAAAGTTGATAAATTACACTACTTTTCGAATAGCAATAGGAATTAGTCTCTCAAACCATTTTTAATGATTTCCTCTCGTGTATCTGAGCAAAATACATATATTATATGTACCTATCCGAGTTACCATTATATAGTTATGAATTTTGCAATAAAACCTTACTTGGGCTAATGGGAGACTGCCACGTCATCCAAGTCATGCAATGTAGCCGATCCGAGATTAAAACTGAATTACTCCTTTGCCCTCGTGTAAGTTGTTGGCTCTTTAATACCCAGAGGGGTATTTTCAACCAAACGACCTGTCATCCTCTACCCCTCCCTGCGCCCAAGCGCTTCCGCCGACTACAGTTACTCCATGGAGTTGCTCCCTCCTTCCCAGGGCTCGAGGGAGCTGACGACTGCTGCCCTACCTCCGCAACCCTCCGCCACACTAAGGGGGCTCTCATTTTGTGGACAAGGTGGTCGTTGCAAGCATTCCCAGCATGTGGCATCCAACTGGTTGTGCAAACCTACTACGGGCAGTTGTGCGAGGTCGAACACTCGGGGAGGGTAGCTGATCGTCCTTAGGACGTTGGGAAACACCAGGCCTCCATCCTGATGACACCACAACACCTCATGCTCCGGGGTTTAGAACTACTCTTTAGACTAGGGTTTGTACAAAGGAAGTAGGAGAAGAGAAAAGGATGCTGGGGCCAAAGGCTCTACCCCTTATATAGAGGAGGGTAACCACGCCTCAAGATGTTCATCTATGAGGAAACAAGTCCTTTTACCACTTGGAACCCTATTCCTTCATGAAGAAGAAATCTTCTCTCTCTAAAGAGAAAACCTTTGATATTCTTTATTCCTTAGATATTAGAATTTCAAAAATCACTTCTTTTATTTACTTAGTACTTTCCCTTTTATCCATTGGCATGAAATCATGTTTTCTTAAAGCAAATAATATTTCTTTTTGATAATGTCAAAAAGTCATTAATGATGCATCATATTATCGTCTTATTTTGTTTTATTTGATTTTTCTCTTTCTTTTTCTCCATTGGGACTCCTTGTATCCCAAAAAACTCTAATATTTCGAAATTCCTTTTTAAGGATACTTATTAGTCTTCTAGATGCATCTATATTCATTATTTCTCATTATCTTGTTTATTTCTTATTAAAATATCTCTTTTTGAGGATTTCTCTTTATCTTTCTTTTTATTTTCCTCATTGGCATTCCATTTAACATTAGGAATCTTTTGGATATGAAAATCCATCAAGGGTAACTCAATTATATCTCTTTTCACTTATTTTCCACATTTTATCATTTTTTAAATTTCTTTCTTAATAAAGAAATATTTAATTCATATTTTCTTTTCTTATTGCTTTCTATTTGAAGCTTTGGACTCCTTGGAACCCAAGGAACCCAAGAGGCACGAAATCCAACTTTGGATTATATACTTTTGCCTTCTAGAGGTTTCTACATCTTTCTTTTCTCCATTTCTTATTAATAATGGAGTTCCTTTTGTCTTTTCCTTGTTATTGGGCCCATAAGCCAATAAAGCCCACAAAACAACCAACAAGGCTATTGTAAACGAAACTCATTTATCCTTGACAAATTATATCATTACTTGTTCCAATATTTTTAATATGAGAAATTACATTTCTCACCAAAACAATCCAAAAATTGGGGTTGTAACAATGTTGTCCCTAGAGAGGGAGGCGTGTAGATCTCTTTTGCTTGCACTGTCCTAACCAAATCGGCTGGCCTGAGATTTGAATCGACTTCGTCTCCATCCCTCTTTCATGATCATCTTAACGCGAGGCGCTGTGTTCGTCGCAACGCTTCCGGTCCCGCAACCCTTCCTCCCCCCTTTGCAGACCATCAATGTTGTCATGAGCCCGATCTTCACCAAGATCTATCTTCAACTCCATCTCAATGTCTAGGTTTCCAGTGGAGAATCTCCTAAACATCCTAGGTTTCAACCTCTATGGAAGTAAATTGAAGATTTACCTAATTCCGGTGCCACATATGAACTTGTTATCGTGGAGGACTATATAAAGTGGCCTATGAACCCTCTGTGAAAACACAATATTATTCTCAAGACTCTACTTTATCTCTTGCTTTGTCCACCTCTCTCAATTTCCCTCAAAACCCTATCCTTCACCCTAATGTCTTCCTACCTTTAGGCCAGAGGTCCTCTTCTCCATCCCAACGACTCCGACTACCCCAAAGGGAATTGCGACCCTCAGTAAGTTCATCATTGACTAGTGGTGGCTTTAGCATCATAGTTGGTTTCTCTAGAAGGTTGAGATGAGAAGTCAAGGCCTTGGTCGACTCAGTTGGGAGCAGAAGTACATCACGAGAGGTAGAGGACAATCATCCACAATTAGACTGTATTACCCCTGACTCCTCACTTCACATGTCAGGACCTTTTTGTCCTTTTCCCCCTCTTTTAACCTAGATTAGTGAACCCTGCCAATCGGGAGCTGGCGCTGCCATGGCATGAGCCCATTGGTCGGGCCTGGCCCCAGTGACATCATTGATAACTAAATTCATTGCCTAGTTGGCGGCCTTCTATTAGCCCATAAGTCTTAATCTTGATAAAATCATGCTAAATCGTAGGATTGTACAAAAGTAGCATATAATATATGAATTTTGATCATAAAAATGCATGCTATTCAAAAAAATATAATGTAAACCTATATCTAATTCTAATTCAAAAATTGTTTAAAGTTGCTACTTTTAATGTGTTAAATGAAGGAGAAACCCTAATTTCTAGGTTTTGGTGTTTTTAATGAATTCAATTATTCTCAATAATGAAAGTTGGAGCTTTATGGATTAAAAGTATAACTTGGACTAAATTTGAGGTTAATAACTCAATAAATGATGATTTAGGGTTTCCTTGAGGTTAAAAGTGAAATTAATGTTAAGATTAGGGTTCGTAACCTAAAAGAACATGAATAGTGATAATTAGGGTTTAGAAAGACAAAATTCTGCTGAAACCCTAAGTTGACCAAAAACCCTTACTTGGAACCCAAGTTAGTCATTAATGGTAGGTTTTGGATAAAATAATAACACTTGGGCATTATGATTTAATTTTTGGGTAGTTGCTTGTTTGCTTGCTCTTGTTCTCTTGCTTAGATATCTACAAGTTACTCTAAAATAGGAATGTGACTACACCTAAGAATAAACGATTTAGTTTCACATGACTTTCTCGGATTTTTTACATGTATTAAAATACATGATTGCTTGTTTATTTACTTCTTAGAAACTATATAGTCACTAGGGATATCACATAATATGGACCTGACTAGCTCGCATCTTGAGCCACCTTTGATGTAAGATTATTAAGCCCTGGGAGCAAAGAATCATCAAGAGCATCATTTAGAGCTAAGGGAAAAGAACTAGCACCAATGCTCTGGGGGAAAAGGTTTGGCACCAAAGCCCTAGGGATAACAGTGGCCTTTGTCCACTACAGGGAGAAGACAATGGAAGTTGGATGGATCAATATCGAGTATTCATGATTAAAATGTTAATCTGGTTTTTTTAAACAAGAATTGTTATGATTGTGTTGTTACAAATAAATATTAACATTTTGTTTCCCCTACATACCAATATAACTTGTTATGTTGATTGCATGTTTTGATTCTTGACATTTTAGTATAATCTACTACCATTTCTATAAATATGATGGAAAGTGGACATCTAGAATGAAGACACTAAAAGAAAAATAAATTAATGTAAATCTAGAGGATTTATTTAGTTAGATTGATTTTGTTATGCACACTCTAGACAGTCATATCATGTAATCCATGTGTGGAATGTTTACCTTGTACAACCACTTTTCAATCTAGTGAAAACTTATTAATTATTTCTAGTTATTTAATAAACCTCGATCCTGTATTTATGTTAATGTCCCTCTCCCTCTCGATCTACCTGAATTGGGGATAATAGTGGGAGGGGTCATTACATTTGGTATCAGAGTAAGATTACCATTTAACCTCTTATAATTATTAAAATTTTAAAATTTTGTAGAGCCCAAAGGGAATTATTAGAGTGTTTTCCAAGATGATGGTGTCTAGAAAGCACCATGATCCGGGGGCTGGAAATATTTCCCTCTGCACCACTAGTCGGCTTACGATGACTCCTTGACCTATTCATCCTTCCTGGCCAAAGTCTTAGCATTTTCCTCAAAATAAAATACCTCTAGGGTCCCTTCTCATCTACTTTCATCTCTTCTCTACCCCTCTCACTCACAAAACCCTAGGTATCTACAACTAATATCTTTATCCCTTTTTGAGTGTTAGGGTCGTGGTTATTATGGATTGAGGCATCCTCTTCCAAATATTAAAAATGCATGTAAACAAGATGTCATGGACATAAATTTTTTTAGATGCTTTAATACCCTAATCAAAAGAAAATTGATGATAGTTTATGTGACACAACATGGCCTATGGTGAGTATGTTAGACAAAGGCCCTCCCATAATAAGAGACTCTCCTTAGAGAAGAAGAGGAAGATGGATAAAGAAGCCTCTAGAGAGAAAAACCCTGAACCTAAGGCCATCTGCTTTGACATCCCTAACCGTGAAGATGGTCCCAAAACCGAAGTTGATACTATGATAGATGATGAGCCCAAAGGTGAAGTTGATTCTAGACTAGTAGGACATGTGGTGGTCCATAACCAGATGCAATACGGATAGAGCAACAAAAGAAATTGATGGAGACCATTAGTGCTTTGGCCCTTAGAGAAGTTGCCTAGAATTAGGATGGTGAACCTCTGGCCATCCTCCCTCGCATTAGAGTGTCTGTTGTTGACTTCCTCAAACTCAACATAGAAAAGTGATGGGGTGAAGACAAAACTGAGTTGGTCGATAAAGCTGATGCTTGGACCTTAGTAGTGAAAAATGGCTTTTGCACTCTAGAAGTACAAGCTGACAAGAAGGTTATGTTAGATACCCACCACCTCAAAGGATCCACAAAGATCTAGTGGGAAAACCATATCACTAATCTATTAGACAACCCACTCATGGGATAACTTCCACACTTCCTTTACCTCATTGTTCATTCCTCGAGCTGCCATCAAAGAGAATGAGAAGTAGTTCATGTTCCTTGATTAAGGAAATAAAACAGTTTCTGACTATGCCCAAAAGTTCCACCTATTGGAGCACTTTGTCTACATGATGACAGAAGAGTGTTGAGTGGAACACTTTGTGGAGCGTCTGCATCATGAAATAAGGCCTCATTTGATGTCAAGCAAGCCTAAAGACTTCACCCGGGGTGGGTTCTCTCGGTTACCAAAAAAAGCCTAAAGACTTCACTAAAGCTATCCCGTGAACATGGAGAGGACAATGATGCCGCCACAAAACCAGCCCAAAGGGTACCTTGGCTTCATTGAAGGGAGATATGGCCTCAAGAATGATAATAGGAAAACCCAAGGTTATCACAAAAGCAAAGGAAAAAATGGAGAGAAGGGAAAACCCCACCACAAGAATCATTGGAACAGATCTTCTTCAAATTGTTGTAATTGTGGAAGGACTCATCCATGGAATTGTCGTTATGAGAAGAAAGTGTGTTGTCACTGCCAACAAGAAGGGAATTTTATAGCCAACTTCCCCCTACCCCCACCACTAGGACAAGGCCCAATGGCAGCAGCATAGCCAACAGTCGCAGCCCCACTTGTAGGTGAACATCAATAGGCTCGAGTTTTTGACATCAACAATGAAGAGGCACATGCTAATGCCAATCATTTGATAGAGGGTAACCGCCCTTAGAGTTCTTTTTGCTATCTTTAAATATGGAAAGATTCTAGTTGTTTGACTATCGCAAAAACATTGTAGCCATGCTTGATATCATGCAAAAATGTAAAATATCTTTGACTCTGGTTCTACCAATATATTTATTTCAAGAAATCTTGCAACTTGCTTTATTTGAATATCAAGGATTTAGGCTATGCTTTGGATTTTGTTACCCTAAGTGGTCGAAACTTTACGTATATCTTGAAAACCTTTGTTATAACTATTAAATACCTGAATTATGAACTTCCTATGGAGTTTATCTTCCTCGACATGAATGACTTTGATGTCATCATTAGTATGGATTGACTTTATACTTATAGAGCACAAATAGACTGTAGGGAAAAGAAAATAAGAATAGAGAGAGCTAGCTACCCACCTTTTATCATAGGTAAGAAGGATGCTACCACTAGTCTATACATGTCATCCTTGAAGGCATAACAAATGATAGCCCAGGGTTGTAAGGCATTCCTAGCATTAGTCACCGAGCCAAAGTTGAGGTGCAAGTGTTAGAGGAAATAGAAATGTTCATGGAGTATGCTGATGTGTTCTCATACGATTCCTAGTATACCTCCAAAGAGAGATGTCGACTTCTCCATAGAGTTAGATCCCGTGACAACCCCTATTTCCATGGCACCTTATCAGATGGCTCCCGCTAAGTTGCTTGAGCTGAAAAAGAAACTACAAGAATTGCTAGATAAAGGCTTCATCTGACCTAGCACATCTCCATGGGGAGTACCAGTCCTCTTTGTCAAGAAGAAGGATGGATCGCTCTGTATGTATATAGACTATATGATGATAAACCAAGATACCATTAAGAACAAGTGTCCTCTACCCCGTATAGAAAACCGGTTTGACCATCTCAAGTTTGCTTTGAGTCTTTTCAAAAATTGACTTGAGATCCAGTTATCATCAGTTGTGGGTCAGGACTGAGGACATCCCAAAGACAGCTTTTCGAACCTTCTATGGTCATTACAAGTTTGTGGTCATGGCTTTTGGATTGTCCAATGCCCCGAGTGTGTTTATGAACCTCATGAACCGTATGTAATAACATTTCCTCAACTCCTTTGTCATAGTGTTATAGATGACACCCTGGTTTACTCTGATGACTTAGAACAACATTGTGACCAACTAGTTAGAATCCTTGATACCCTAATAAAATAGAAGTTTTATGGGAAGTTCTCAAAATGTTAATTTGGATAGACCGTGTCATATTCCTTGGACACATAATCTCTGGAGGGATTATCTCTGTGGATCCTACCAAAGTGTCAGCGGTACACAATTGGCCAACACCAAAGAGCCCTTCTGACATTTGCAACTTCCTAAAATTGGTCAGGTATTACTGGTGATTCATCAAGGGTTTCTCAAAGACTACTTTGCCCCTCACCAAGCATACTTGAAAAGATGAGAATTTTATGTGGTCTGACTTGTGTGAAGCTCGATTCTAGGAGTTGAAAGAAAAGATGACCATAACACCCATGTTGACTCTACCATCTCGCAATGATGTTTTATGATCTTCAATGATGCATCGAAGATGGTGGTTGGATGCATGCCAGAGCAAAATAGACATGTTGTTGCTTATGCTTCTAGAAAACTCAACCCAAATGAAGTGAACTACCAGACATATGATTTGGAATTAGGAGCAAAATCTAGTGGCACTATCTTCATGGAGCCACTTTTGAAATATTCACTGACCAAAAAAGCTTGAAGTACCTCCTGACTCAGAAGGACCTGAACTTAAGGCAAAGACAATGGATGGAATATATGAAGGACTACAATTTCACCATCGTCTATCACCTGGGAAAAGCTAATGTTGTAGTAGATGCACTCATTTGAAAATAGCTCAGATGTGTACCAATCATATCTGCCCAGCGGAGAGAATAGGAAGAATTTGCTAGATGGACTCCACAACCACTAGAAGAATGAATCCATTTGGCTAAAATTCAGATAAAACTTGACATGTTGATCGAGTTAGTAGTTTCCCTGTTAGCCAGCCCAAAGTTTGATAAGATGAAGGGTTTGCTGGAGAAACCGCAAATGCACTTTTCTTTGGTTGTAGATGGTGGAATCCTCTACAAGATTCGCATTTGGGTTCCTGAAGATTCACCCTTGAAAACTCATATCTTGCAAGAAGCTCATGGTTCTAAGTACACTGTAGACCCCATCACCACCAACATGTTTAAAGACTTGTAGTGACATTTCTGGTGGCCTGGAATGAAGAGAGACATAGCGACATATGTGTCTAGTTGTCTTACATGTCGGATGGTGAAGGCTGAATAGCAGTGACCCAGTGGATTATTGCAAACAATTGAGATTCCTGAGTGGAAATGGGACCAGATCACTATGGACTTTGTGGTGGGTGTCCCTATGACCAAGAAAGGTCATGACGCAATATGGGTTGTGGTCGATTGCCTAACCAAGTCAGCACACTTCCTAGCCTTACTACCAAGGTGTCAAATCTAGCCGAATTGTATATTAGAGAAATAGTTTGCTTACATAGTGTCCTGATTTCAATTATCTCATATCATTATACTAAGTTCACTTCTAAGTTGTGGAAACAAGTACATGAAGAACTCAATTCAAGATTAAAATTCAGCATAGCCTATTACCCCATATTGATGGACAATCAAAAAGAACAATCCAAACTTTAGAACACTTGTTGAGATCATGTGTGCTCTATTATGGTGGATCATGGGAGCAGTACTTGCCCTTAACTGAGTTTGCTTATATTAATAGCTACAAATAAAGTATCATGATTCCTTCGTATGAAGCTCTTTATGGGAGATCATGTTGGTCACACTTCACCGGGATGATGTTGGTTAAAGGTCCTTACTGAGGTTAGAGAAACTATAGTTATATGAAGATAATGTAGATTTGATCAAGTAGAGGATGCAGAGAGCCCAGTATCGATAGAAGTCATATGTTGATGCAAAGCAGACAGATTTGCACTTTGTTGTAGGTGATTATGTGTTTTTGAAAACCAAACCCCTCTGAGCTATAGCTAAGAACAAAGGAAATCTGAGTCCCAGATACGTGGGTTTGTTTGAGATCCTAGAGAGAATTGGTGAATCCACTTATCATCTATCCCTACCCCCACAATATAGTATGATGAACAATGTGTTCCATGTCTCCAATCTAAAGTTCTATGTGAAGGATTTGAGCCATGTGCTGAGTAAACCTATTGAACTCCAAGGGAGGTTGACTTACCCTGAGTCTCATGTGAGGATACTGGATACCAAGGTGAACGAACTCAAGAACAAAAAGATCGAGATGGTAAAGGTTTTTTGGAAGCACCATGGAGAGGATGAAGCCATATGGGAGCTGAAGATGGATATGGAAAAGTCTCACCATGAATTTTTTGTATGATTAGCTGAATTTTGAGGACAAAATTCCTATAAGAGGGGAATGATGTTATAAATTGGTTTTTCCCATGTATCTTTGCAATTATTTGAACAAAAAGGACATATTAGTAATATGTTATGCTTTTCTTTATAAGTGTTCCTTTCTTTTGCAAATTCACCTTTGTTGTGAAATTTGTGAATTTACTGTTTGATAATCCAATAATGAAATATAGGAAAAAGATTGAAAGAAAATCCAATAATGGGAAAAAGGTAAAAGAATATAGCTAATAAGTGAAACCTTTATGAGAAGGATGTAGAATTCTCTAGAATATGGTATGAATGGCCACTAATAATTTTCTATTTGTATGTTTCTAATATGAAGATTAATCAAAATGAAGAAAATAGAAAAGAAAGAAACATAAAAGGATTGGTTTCGATGCCTTAAATGTATGAAATAGGAGAAAGACTTGCATGTGAGGAAAAACCCCTTTTCTTTTCAAATTGTGGTCTCAAATTGTATCCACGGTTAGATAATGTCTTTATGATCATTCCCTTAAATTTTGGGAGCTAAAGGATTAAAGCTTTAGGATATATGGATTTTTCTAGAATCCCTAAAGTGGAAAGATTCATATTTAATGTCACAATTTTTTTGATTCAGATAATCTTAGTTTGGCCTTTTTATTTTAGCATGAGAAACGACAACCTTTTGATCTGGGATCCAATGGTGGTTGTGTCAGCACCTACTTTGAATAGGAGAGGAAACCAACAACAGAACACTAACACCTTCCAATCCTAATTTCTCTCTACAAAATTGACAACCAAGTCTAAAAGATTTCCCAATATATTCACAACAAGAAATCATACCTAAACATCCTAGGTTTTAACTGCTATGGAAGGCAATTGAAGATTTTCCCAATTACAGTCACGCAGATGAACCTACTATCATGGAGGACTATATAAAGGAGCCTACGATCCCTCTATGAGAACAACAAACAATTTTTGAGACTTTGCTTGATTGCGTGCTTTGTTCTCTGCTCTCAACTTCCCTCGAAACCCCATCCTTCACCCTAATATCTCCCTACTTTTCTGTCGGAGGTCCTCTTCTCCGTCCTAGCGACTTCGACTGACCCAAAGGGAATTGCAACCCTCTGTGAGTTTGTCGTGGACCAACAATGGCTTTAGCATTGTTGTTGGTTGCTCTAGAAGGCTAAGATGAGAAGTAAACACCTTAGTTGACTCAGCTGGGAGAAGTAGTAAGATGCGAGAGGTAGAAAACGATCATCCAAGAATAGACCATCTTGCCCCCGACTCTTCTCTTCATTGGTCATGATATTTTTGTCCTTCTCACCTTCTTTTCACCTAGATTAGTGGACCCTACCATGCGCGAGCCAGTGCTGCCATAGATGAGTCCATTGGTTGCGCCCAGCCCCACTGGCACCACTAATAAATAAATTAATTGCCTAGTCGGTGGCCTGCTATTGGCCCATAGGTCTTAATCTTGATGAAATCATAGTAAATCATAGGATTTCCCAAAAGTAGTCTATATTATCTGAATCCTGATTAGAAAAATGCAAGCGATTCAATTAAAACATAATCTTGACCTTTATATACTTTGATTCAGCCCTATTTTAGGGCTTCATATTATGTCATTTTGCATTTCAATCACATCTATACTTGTTAGATTACATGTTATTTCCCTCAATATGCATATTTAAATAAAATGCACTTATGGACATTATTTGCATGTTTTTCAGGCATTTGGACCACATTTGATGGAAGATAGGGAGAAGGAGTGATCCTAGGGTTTCTCTACCCTTGGAGAGGCCCAAAGTGAATTCTGATGTTCCCTCAACCTACCCCTAGTGGACAAAGACCCATAGAAGCAAAGATGTCCAAGTAAATCTAAAGAATCAAGTCGAAGTGCAGCAGTAGACATCACCACGGCCGTGTGCAAAGAATGGTTGTGCAAGGGACAGACACCATGGTTGTTCCACATAGCACGGCCATGCTACATCACTGAAGAATGGGCATAGCATATCACCACGGACACCATCACCTTGCTCACCACGGCTGTGCTACCCAGAATGGTCGTGCTACCCTTACCCCACCACGGTCGTGCCAGTTTCAGTGCAAAAATGACCATCAACTTGTGATTTTGACATTTTAATTCACACACATGACCGTGCTCACCCCTACCCACCACAGCCATCATGATCTACCACGTTCGTGCTACTCACAAAACCTAGCTACTTTTTCCACTACATTTCCCACTTTGCCCCTACTTGACATATTGCTTCATCCACACCGATATATAGGGGGTGGCGGTTGTAGGTCGAGGTCGACTACCCTACAACCACTCTAGCCTCCCCATTTTGTGCACCATCGATTACCACCACATTCCAGCTCCATTTCACCATTTCCACCATCAAAACCCTACTTTCCTTTAATTTTCAACATTTTCCACCATACATCTATGCCATTCACCTACCTTGGAGGAGGGAGACTGAGCTACAGCTGCTAGGAGGTGGATAACGAGGAGTCCTCACCAAGCTCATCATGGCTTTTCACTCCTCTACTCATTCTTTCTCCTTTATTTTTGTATTTTCCAATTCCGTGAGTAGCTAGGCCCCTTTTGGTGGGCTATTTGGGGGAAATTATGTTACTTTGATACCATGTTGGGGGAAAATGACATGTAAACTTTGTAATTCCATTTGTTAATGATTATATTCTATTTCTATCTCATTCTCTATGAATTGCTTGTTGGTTTGTGTGTGAAATCACCTCATAATTTAGGGAAATTTCTTATATATGTGAATTTTGGGATTTGTCCCTAGTTCCAATTCTTTGATCCCTAGCTTCCTCCCATCTTCCTACATCCTAATCAATCTCCCTAAGCCTAAGTGAGATATATAAGTAGCTATATTAGATAATTCTAGTGCAATTAGCATGGAGCCTTCTCAAGGCTAGAATGTGGGGGAATTGGGGTCCAAAATCATAATTTCACCTCCCCATTACTACCCTCGGCCCCTAATTTCCATAGGAATGTCTAATCTAGAAACCTGGACTTTAATAGACTCTAATTGAATTGAACCTAATCCCTAACCCAATTGAGCCTCGCAAGGGTAGTGGGGGTGTTAGGGACTAGTTCCCCTATACACAACCTAGCATATCCATGGCCATTTAGTAGCTTAGGTTAATTCATTAGACTCTAACTTGTTGTTTGGTTTGGATAATCAAAATGGAATCATAATGTTCATATGTCACCCCCCAACTTAATTGATAAGTTCATCCCCTAAATAGTCCACACCTTCATTAATTGCTTTAAAACCCTAGTTTTCATCTTGCTTAGCTAGTGTTATCTTAGTTAGCTCTTTTCCTGTTTAGTTAGCTTATTTCCCTATTTTTGCCTTGTTCTTTCCAATTTAGCTCTTTACTTGCTCTTGTTCTTTTCTCTTTCTTTCCTTAGTGTAAATTTCATTTTCATACCTAGCTTAGTCTTTTCATGCATACATAGTCTTAATCTAGTCTAGGGTTAAAATAGATTTCATTCTCTCCTTTAATTGCTTTCTTGCTCACCTAGTTTAACAATCAAATCACCTTTAAACCCTTAACCCTAGTCTCCACAGTAGGAACCTAGCAAAACCTACCTAGCTCTAGTGCCCCCTTTTCTCCCTGAGGATCAACTCCTACGCTTGCCCTTCACCTATGCTACAATAGTACCCTGTGTGCTTGTAGGTGACCTATTTCGTATTGTGATCGACTATGTTAGGTTAATATAAATTTTGAAAGATCCACATATGGGTTTGAGTCATGTGGAGTGCATCTAGTCACCCCTTGTTGGCTAGTATATACACCTCTGGCTTGACGCACCATGCTTCTAATTCGAGAAGTGTTTAAAGTTGCTATCTTTAATGTGTTAAATGAAGGGAAAACCCTAATTTCTAAGTCTTGGTGTTTTCTATGCATTAAATTTGTTCTGAATAATCAAAGTTGGAAATTTATGGATAAAAAGAATAACTTGGATAGAAGTTGAGGTTAATAACTCAATAAATGATGAATTAGGGTTTCGTTGAGGTTAAAAGTGCAATTAGTGTTAAGATTATGGTTTGTAACCTAAAAGAACATTAAAAATAATTATTAGGTTTTAGAAAGACAAAACCCTAAGTTGACCCAAAACCCTTACATGTAGCCCAAGTTAGTCATTAATGGTAGCTTTTGGATAAACTAATAATACATGGGCATTATGCTTTAATTTTAGGGAAGTTTCTTTTTTTCATGCTCTTATTCTCTTCCTTGGATATCTACAAGTTACTTTGAAATAGGTATGTGGATACGCCTAAGAATAAAAGATTTATATTTACGTGGAATTCATAGGTTTTCTACATGTATTGAAAATAAATGCTTGCTTGGTTATTTACTTCCAGCAAACTTTCAAGTCTCTAGGGATATCACATAATATGGACCTGACTAGCACGCATCCTGAGCCACCTCTGATGTAAGATCAATAAGCCCTGGGGGAAAATAATCATCAAGAGGATCATTAAGCCCTTGGGGAAAAGAACTGGAACCAAAGCTCTGGGGACAAAGGTTTGGCACCAAAGCCCTATGGGAAAGAGTGGCGTATGTCCATTGTAGGGACAAGACTCTGGAGGTTGGATGGATCAAGATAGAGTCATGATTAAAATATTAATCTTGTTTTTATAAACAATAATAGTTGTATTATGTCATTACAAATAAATGCGAACAATTTTGTTTACTCCACATACTAGTCTAACTTATGTTATGTTAACCACATGTTTTGATTCTCGACGTTTTAGGATAATCTCCTATCATTTTTTGCATTTATGGTGGAAAGTGGACATCCAAAATGAAGGCACTGAAAGAAAAAGAATTTAATGTAAATCTAGAGGATTTAGTTAGTTCACTTTATTTTATGTGGCACACACTAGATAGTCATATCATGTAATCCATGTGTGGAAAGTTTACCTTGTACAACCAGTTTTCAATCTAGTGAAAAAATATTATTTATTTTTAGTTATTTGATAAACCTCAATCTTGTATTTATGTTAATGGCCATTTCCCTCTCGGTCTTCCTGAATACGGGATAATAGGGGGGGTGTCGTTACAGAATCTGAGCTAGTCCTACCAGTCAAAGCGAGGGATAGGAAGGGATAACAATTTTCGGAGAGGAAGTTGGTTCTAGTAAACTGACTAGAAGGGACAACTCCTTCTTGTCTTCTCTTCAAGAATGTTAGGAGTTTTCGATTATCTGTGTGGACTACTATAGAATTGAGGAGGTTGTTGCCTACCTCTAGGAGGTTATGGTCCACTTTTCTTCATGGTGATCAACCAGAAGATGTTGTTGGTGTTGTCCGGGTGTGACTTAAAGAAAGGTGTATACTACTACTAGCTAGGATTTTTTCATTGGACTTGCTCTAGGACCAGGTATGACCTCACAAACCATCCTTCTCATTACATAGTTATTGACATGATCAACTATTCAAGTAGAATATGGCTATTTATTTATTTTTATTTTTGCTACCTTATCTGTAGCCATATTTCCCTATAAGGTTTGGTGTGTGGGAAACTGACTGGAACCATGTGAACCCAGTCTATGTTCATTATTTAGGTAATCTTGAGTTTGTTTTTTGTGTGAAAAGTGGGTTTTAGTGATAGGTATATGGTTTTTCTAGAGTTGGTTGTAATCATGATTGGACTTAGGTGAACCAGGTCATATTCAATGGATTTGGCTTGGGGTTGGTGTTTGCTAATTTGGATTGAGTTCCCTAAAATATATGACTCCATCATTCCTTCAAACCATTTGCATTCCTCTTTACTACTAAGGTGTTTTTGGAGAGAGGGGAGAGCCTCCTTGAGGGTAGATATCAAGCAAGAGCTTGTTGGTGGACTTTGGCCTTGAATCTAGAAGATCTAAGTTATGTATTTTCTTCCCCAAGATAGATTTACCCACTTTCATGTAAGAACACCCTCTTTATCCACCTTTAATTCAAAATTGTTCCTTTTTTTTACTTTTTTGGGTCCTTCTTTTGTAAAACAACTGTGGAAACACCTTCTTTTACCTAATAATTTTTTTTTGAGGTTAAGTGATCTTATATATTAGATTTGTAAATATGCTCTAATGCAGTTATTTACAACTGAAGGAAATGAACTATAGCTACTAAAAGAAAAGTTGCTACTAGAGGCCAAACGGGCTACCTGATGAGCCAACCCATTAGCCAGTCTACGACAGAAAACAAAAGAAATGCTAGTGAAAAAAAATCTAAGATGAGCTATATCCTCGAGAATGGTTCCCAGGAGATCTGCTCTTCTAGTTCTGGCCTCTATAAGCTTGACCACTGCTTCAGCGTCTGATTCTAGAATCACATGAGTGAGATTCATGTCTTTGGAGAGGATGAGTCCTTCTCTAATGGCTAGTGCTTCAGCACATCTAGGGTCATTTAGTGTCAGCTTCTTCTTTCCAGTGATTCTTGTTGCTTCACCATCAGCTGTCCTCCACACCATCCCGAGTCCGTCCACTCCCTGTATGTTCACCGCAGCATCACAGTTTACCTTCACTACTCCCGCCGGCGGCCTGCTCCAGCGCACGTCTGCGGCCACCGGTGTTAGGCAGTCCTGCCTACTAGTCGTCTTCGGTTGGGATCTGACAAGCAGTAGAAAGGAGTTCTTCATAATCATCGGATTGCGAACCTTGTTCCCGAACATGATGTCATTTCTCCTATTCCAGATTGCCCAAAGAGCTGCAATCATGTCGTCATTTTTCTTTCTTTTATTGTCCATACCGCTGCCACGATAGCTGCACGAACCGGTTTTGTGCCCAGCTGACATATGCGTCGTTGTGTTTCCATCGGGTATTCCTTCCATAGTTCCCACGCCTGGTCACACTTGAAAAGCATGTGGCTTGTGTCCTCTTTTTCCTTCCGGCAAATATTTCATATTCCATCTTGATGGAAGTACCTATCAAACAACCTTCCAACTGTGGCCAATGAGCCTACTGCGCAGTGCCATAGAAAGTGTGCTGCTTTGGGGGCTAGGCCCATCTTCCATATCGCCCGCCATACCTCATTTTCCACATGATTGGTCGATCGCTCGTTTCTATTTGGTTGTTGTGTAGCCATCCAATATGCAGACCTCACTGTGTACTCCCCGCTTTTTCTTGGTTTCCAGAAGATAACGTTTGTTCTCGTCGAGACCCCTAGCGGAATCGCGAACACCATGTCAACCACGTTTTAAGTAAGCAGCTCACAAATCAGCCCACGGTTTCACTGTAGAGTTTCTTGGTCAATTAGTTGGTGGACCTTCTGCACTGTCGATGAAGATATTCCCGACCTAGATTCTATGTTGCCATCTAGATTGGGAATCTAGTTGTCTGCCCATATATTTATGTATTTGCCATCTCCCACTCTCCATTGCATGCCTTCTAGAATTATGCTCTTCGAATTCCATATACTCCTCCACGTAAACCTTGGATTGTGACCCCTTCGGGCCTTGAGGACAATGCTTGATGGGAATTACTTGGCCTTGAGGACTTTGTAGACCAATGTCTCACTCCTATGAAACAGCCGCCAAACTTGTTTGGCAAGGAGAGCTTGATTGAAGACACTAATGTCACGAAAGCCCATGCTTCCTTGGTTTTTAGGTGTGCAGAATTTTTCCCAGCTGACCCAGGCTATTTTCCTTTCACTGTCTTTGGCTCCCCACCAGAATATGGAAATGGAGTTGTTGATGGCGTCAAGAAGATATGTTGGTAACTGGAATATACTCATCAGGTACGTTGGAATCACTTGAGCCACTGCCTTGATTAGAACCTCCTTTCCCGCTTTGGATAACAGTTTTTCCTTCCAACCTTGAAGTTTGTTCCATACCCGTTCTTGTATGTACGAGAAGGCTTGCTTCTTGGATCTCCCTACCGCTGCTGGTAGGCCTAGGTATTTTCCGTGTTTCTCCACCTCTTTGACTTGAAGCACTTGGTGTATCTCGTCCTTCCTCTCTCTGCTTACTCCTTTGCTAAAGGCTACCTCAGTTTTTGATAGGTTGATTTTTTGTCCGAATGCCCGTTCGTACTGGCTGATAATCTCAGCTAATCTCAGGCATTCTTCTTTGCTTGCCCTCACAAAAAGAATGGAGTCACCTGCAAAGAAAAGGTGAGAAATGCGAGGCCCATATCAGCTGGCTCGCACTCCATGAATATTATTTTGTTGTGATGCCAAATTTAGTGAAGAAGAAAAAGCTTCAGCACATAAAATAAAAAGGTATGGGGAGAGAGGGTCACCCTGTCGCAGTCCTCTGGATGGTTGAGTCTTCCTGGCACGGTCCCCATTGATAGCAAAGGAATGAGATATTGACGACATACAGTTCATGATATTTCTCCTCCATAGCTCTCTGAATCCTAACCTCTCCTGTATGAAATCCACGAACCCCCATTCTACTTTGTCGTAAGCTTTTGACATGTCAAGCTTCAGCGCTATATGGCCCTTCTTTTTCCTCTTCTCACCTTTCATAGTATGGAAAAGCTCGTAGGCAACACGCACATTGTCTATGATACGCCTTCCCGGAATAAAAGAACTTTGTTTTTCAGAAATGATCTTATCCATCAACGGACGCAAGCGGTTGGCTAGGACTTTTGCCGCAATTTTATAAATGACATGGCACATACTTATAGGCCTGAAGTCCCCAACCTCCTTTGGTGTTTTCACTTTTGGAATGAGGACCACCAGAGTAGATTTCACATCAGCTATACTGTCTTCAGATTTCCACCAGCCCTTGATATAATTTGCCACATCGTTGCCCACTATGTGCCAATATTTTTGAAAAAAAATGGCCTTCATTCCGTCGGGCCTAGGTGCTTTATTTGGATGCATATTTTTTAGGGCTGCTTTGATTTCTTCAGTGGTCGTATCCCTTTCCAGATCTTCATTCTCAGCACTTCCAAGTTTCCTCTCTATCCCTGCTGTTGCCTCCTCCCAGCCAGTCGGATTAGATGTCTTGAACATCCCCTGGAAAAAGGTAGCGATAACTTCTTCAATCTCTTCTTCCTTCATTTTCCATTGTCCCTCAGTGTCAATGAGCCCCTCTATCTTGTTTCTTTTTTCCTTTGAGATGCTTTGTGACGGAAATACATCGTGTTCCTGTCTCCAGCTTTTATTTCATTCACTCTCACCCTAGCATGCCAATATTTTTCATCACGTCTGTGCCACTCTTGTAGCTTGACAGCCATGCGTGAACATCTATCAAGGTTGGTTATGTACCTAATATTTTCTTCTTCCTACCTTCTTTGGCCAGATCAAATCAGATCTAGCTAGGAGGGATGATGTTGAGTAAATAGTGGGTTGTTTGTATATAATAGTTTTTCCTTGTTGGAGGTCGCAATATTCACATGAGGTTACTAATATATCACTAGGTTTGATTTCTATAATTATAAATCTAGCATGCACACCATATAATAAATACATGTCATGTATGTAACGTTTATTGAATGGATGGGTTGAATGATGTGGGATTTCATGATTTCTTACCTCCTCTACTATTTGACGT
This sequence comes from Alisma plantago-aquatica, assembly GCA_963693085.1. NCBI lineage: Eukaryota > Viridiplantae > Streptophyta > Magnoliopsida > Alismatales > Alismataceae > Alisma > Alisma plantago-aquatica. Next base: position 1,959,298,445 of record OY856409.1, on the reverse strand, counting down.
TGGATCTAAGTAGAAATTATAAGTTTCTTGGCTTTCTATAATTCTAAAATATTTGTTATACATATGTTCTTTCTCTATCAATGGCATATTTGTTATACCTTCCATCCATCAAAAATAATAAATATAACAAAAAAGAGCTTCAAACCCTATGTTTGGAGTTTCACTCCTCTCTCCTCCCACTATTGACTTCTTCCCTACCATTATCTATGTAATAAGGGTGTACCACCAATGTAAAAATGTAATGACGTCAACATGTATAGAAAGAAAAAATACAATATCATACTTGCAAGGTATGCATGTAATATAAGGTCTTCTTTATAACCTTATTAAATCTCTTCTACACCTAGGGGAGTGTTACATGATCCAATGATATCTTTTTCATTTTCCCAATTGTGGGATTGTGTGTACTTGTCGTTTTATTAGACTCCTCAAATGTCAATGAAATCCTTAGACAATTGTAATATTATGGAGTGATACAGCCCTATTTTAGGGCTTCATCTTGTGTCTTTTGATATCTCAATCACATCTAGACATAGTAGAATGCAAGTTAAGTTCCCCAATATATACTTTTATTGTCAAATGCACTTATGGACATTTGTTACATACTTTTTAGGTACTTGAACCATGCTTTGGATGGAGGAGAGAGAAGGAAGGAATTCTAGGAGTCCTCCACTCATGGAAGGGTCCAAAGAAGATCCCAAAGTTCCCTCAACCTACCCTTAATGTCCAAGGGTCAACATCAAGCAAAGAACTCCATCGATCATTAAGATTCAAGTTGATTTTTCCATTGAATATCCCATCTCGTTCGTGGCGCCAAGGAACGGCCGTGCTGGACAATGTCAAAGTTATAGAGAAAATCTCAAAATTGCAACCTACAATAACATTACCACGACCATGCTACCTAGCACGATCGTGCCATGAAGCCCCCAAAACGGTCGTGCTTCCAAAAGTCAAACTGGGCATGCTAAAGGGGATGACCTCACCTCCAACTCAACCACCACAATTGTTCTACCCAGCCTCCACAACGGTCATGCTGCCCAGCACGGCCATGCTACCATCCTCCATTTTACCACCTCAACCTATGATTTTTCACTTTATTAGAATGACTATTCCACACCACCATGGCTATTCTAACCCCTACCCACCATGGTCGTGCTTCCCAGCATGGCCATACTACCTCCTAAACACTAGCATTTTCTGCATTATTTTTCCAACAATGCCCCTACTTACCTTAGTGCTTCCACCACCACCTATATATACATGGGTGGCGACCACAACATTAGGTTATCTACCATTACTCCTCTCCATCCACCATTTCCACCTCATTTCCACCATAGAACTACCATAATCCCCTTCATTTCCATGTCCATCATCCACCTTGGAGGAGGGAGGTCGCCCTAAAACAACTAGGAGGTGAAGGAGAAGGATCTAATATGAGATCCATGGAGTCCTATCCCCTTCTTTTTATTTATTTTTTCTTTTCTTTGAGCATGTCTAGCTAAGCCCCAAGTGGTGGGATGTTTGGGGTTAAAATGTGACTTTGATACCATTTTGGGGGAAAATAACTTGTAATTAACATAATTTCATTCTATGATGATTGCCTCTTGATTCTATCTCATTTCCTATTATATTGCATGTGGTTTGTGCTTTTAACATAGATTGCTTGCTTTGTGATGCTTGATGACACTTAGCTTCTAGGGGAAATTGGAATGTATGTGGCAATCTTAGGAATGGTTCCTAGGTCCAAATAGTGGATCCCTAGCTAGCCCCCTTTGTTCCTACATACATCTCCCTTCTTCTACAAGTGAGTGTGAGATCAAAGTATCCAGTGAAGTGTGATTGGTGTAGTTTCTTAGAGCTTCCTAAAGTCCAGATGGCAAGTAACATGAGGTGAAATACCCTCATATCTACTCCCATTCCTACCCTTAGTTCTCAATTTCCCTAATAATACCCTAGAAACCTAGACTTGCCAAGTCCTACTAGAATTACACCTAACCCTAGTTTTCCAACTAGTAGTATAGGGTATATTCTAATAATATTTGCCTTGTGTTTGGTTTGGTAATCTAGATTGAATTGTGATAATTGCATGCTATGTTGACCTCCCCCCAACTAATATCCAAGTGCATTCCCAAATGGCTCACCTATCCAATCCATTGCTTAAAGCCTAACTTGTCATCTTAGCTTGTTAATGCTAGTTCAGCTTAATTGCTTTTTTTCCCTATAGTCCATTACTTAATTTTGTTAATTAGGGTTAACCTATATCGATGCTTGCTCTAGTGTTTAGCATAGTTCTTACTTTCTAATTGCCTTGCTAGAATAGTGTAGATCATCTTTTTCTTATTTGGTTGATTTCTTAATCTAGTCTCTTAGACCTAACTTGCTTAGGGCAATCTAGGGTTTTTGGTAATCTAGTTTTCATATTACCTTTACTTTCCTACTTGCTGAGTGTACTCAAACAAAACCCAACTTCAAACCCTTCAACCCTAATCGCTTCTTTAGGAACATAGCCAACACAAACCTTTCCATAGTGCCCTCTCTCTCCCTGAGGAACAACCCTAATCTTATCACTACCCTATACTACAACATGACCCTGTGCGCTTGCGGGTACGTGTGATTAGTTGAGCTTGTGCATTGGACAAGGTCCGTATACAAATTTTGAGAGATCCATGTGTTTTCCCTTAGGGTTTCATCTAGCCACCCTTAGTTGGCTAGTGTGTGGCCTTGAGAAGAATCACACTAGAGAGTGGTAAGGAAGTGGTGTTGTGAAGCAAACTTAGGGATAGGGACATGACTAGTTGTGTTCTATAATCTTATGAAGTTGTGCATGTTTCCAAGTTGGAGGTAGGATCCAAGTGTGATGTGGTTATAAAGCATATACATTGTAGGAGCATTTATTTAGAGAGTATTTTAGATTTTGTTTTAATCTAGGAAGAACAATGTTAAAGCTCAAGATTTTTGATGAATGTCAACTTTCTATTTCTTGCATATTATATTTTTTCATGATAATATCAAATTTTACTTATTTTTCAATCTTACTTTTAGGTTTGTAGTAGTTTCATCAAAATAATTATTTTTTAATATGTTTTATGTTCTCTTTGTGGAACTGATTCAAAGAAAAGAAGAGAAGTCATAAACCCTTTACCAATTGTTCATAAATTTTTTGAAGAAGTCAAAACCCTAATACCAACATAGAAAATTGGGTGAGGATAGATGCATGACCATAACTGCCTAAATGATCTTCATATGTTTCTAGCCGACCAAATATGAATCTTTACTTAACAAGAAATACATCAATATTTTAGCTAATTAACTATGTCTTTTAGTCACTTCATGACCTTAAAAGGGAAATCACATACTTCAACCATATTGGTCAATTGACCAACTGGAATATCACCTGATTGGACTAATTCCCTTCCCCAAATACACACAACAGATATGAGCCAACTAACTACTTCAACTACAGATACTGAGAATAACTCCATACCTAAGCAGACTAGTTATCCAATTCAGTCGAGCAGATGGAAATGATAATAAGTCAATATAAAGGTTCTAAATTTCACATATGAACACCAAAATTATGTGATTGAAAAGCTATTGGTCATATAACTAATTAATATGAAAATAAGAGTATTCTTTTAGTCTAAGAAAACTAATGGTCTCTCCATACAAATGTCTTTGAAGAGCATCAGAAATCAACATAAAATGGCTCACATGAATTGGATGGTTGTAGATTGATTTGGAACCCTAGAAAATGATAAAAAAAACCATAGAGACATTTAAAAAATTGGTTCTAAGATTATCCCAACCCAAACCCCAACCCTTTCTATCATTTGGGAGAGCCCAAGGTGGACATCAACATTGTGAACATATATGGTGAGTAGATTCCTTATTGAGATATGGGGAGTGGCCCCACTATTAAAAGGTTTCTTGTGTCTCACATTAGTTTAGTATTATTGTATGAACCTTGATTTTTTTTCGAATGAGGAAAACCCACCCCCAAAGTGAAGGCCTAGATAGAAGTAATGGTAAAGTAGAGATACTCATGCATCCACACAACAATATCTTAATAAGTATCATCAGAGGCCGACTGGCACTGGGGGAAATTCATTTCTGAGTGGCTCTTCCAACAAGATTCAAACCTAAGACCCTTCATGAGGGGCCTCATGCTATGATGAGTTGGGATATTGCTCACTGATTGTATATAACTTAATCATTATATATTTATCATTTAATATGATGATCTATGTTTGTTAACAATATTTTCATGTGAATTGAGTTCTGTCCATATTACTAAAATGTGGGATATGTAAGGGTTTCAATATTTCTATGTTAATGCATTGACAAGAATAGACATGTTGTTTTTGATAAATATGTAAAGGACCTCTCACAAATTACCACCAGAGTATGACACCCATGATATTTTTCATTAATATTTTTCTTATATATGAAATAAGTTGGAATAGTTTATTACTCTAATAATTGTTACATGCTAATATGTATTCTATAGAGAGAGAGGGAGATTCAAGTAATGGCAGTGAAACTCATTGTCATAATAATCATATGATATTGTTAAAATTCAATTCTTTCTTCATTTAGTTTATTTTCTTATTTAGATAAATTATTTAATCAACAAACTACCAAACTACTCATCCTATTTTTTTATTGTGTTTCTCTATTAATATATAATTAAAATTAGTTTTAAAATATTAAAGGAATGGAGGCAAGAATAGGCATAAGAGGTGGTCAGAGAAGGAGAGGTGATGGTGGCGGCACAAGTGGCTATGGCTACGAGGAAGGTGGAACTACTGATGCATACATGGAAACATACCATATCTAGTTGGTAGGAGAAGAAAGGAACCAGATAAAACATCATTGGAAGATGGAGGAATGATGATATGAGTTAGGGTTTCAGTACCCAAAGTTTGTGTAAGAACTTAGTATTATAGAATGCATGTCATAACATAGGGAGATAACTAAAATGATTTAAGGATCAGTGGCTAACAAGCAACCTTTGTGGGCCCCTTTTATGTAGAACCAAAATTCCTATTTATTTTCACTCAAGAAGTGGTTGGTGAAAAGGGATAACAATAAACATAAAGCAATATTTCATTTAGTTCAATTTTTGGAAACAAATTATATCGTCTTACTAGCCAGGGAGACAATGAGATTTTCTTACTACAATCCTTTTTGAAGAATTTTGGAACATACATATGTCATTTTGAGTAACATCAAAGGGTGTCACACTATTACCGATTACCTCGATGTTGAGTATAACCTAGCACGACCCTAGAAGTATGTGGTGGTACTCCAACTGTTAGGTTCAGATTTTTTATTTATGATGATCTAAGAATGAGTAATATTAGTTTGAAACCCTAATGAATGGTCTAACATGTACGAGATAGACTTTAGACACTACATAGTTGAAATTTGTTATTAAAATGACTACAAAATTTCTATGATAGGTGGACCTTGGAAGATGTTTGGCTATTATTTAGTGGTTTGGGAATGGTTCCAAACCTTCAAACTGAAGATGCCCAAGTACATGGTGGCATGGTGTGCATATTGGATCTTCTCCTACATCTATATGTAATGATCCTATTTGAATACATTGTAATAGTCTTGGGAAGACTAACAACGACTGATAGGCATACAACATGTCGAACAAGAAGCAAATTTTCCTGAGTTGTAATAGAGATAGATTCTAGCAAACCCATATGTTCTACAATCCTCATCAAGGACATCTACTATATTTTGGAGTATGAAGGGGCACTAGATATGTACAATAAGCATAGGAGAGTAGGCCATTCGACCAAATACTATAAAGACAAGGGGACAAAAAAATAACACCATGCAAAACCCAGGTATAGGTACACAATCCTTAAGCGAAGAGGTCGAGAAGGAAGATGAATGGAAACCTCATCAATGAAAGGGAAGTAAATCATCAGATGCATTTTAAGAATCCACATGATACACCCATCAACAACAAAATATTTTCTAATCTAGAGAATGAATAGAATGTTGTGGAATAAGAGGCAAATTAGGATGGAACACATGCTAGTGTAGCAAGTAGTAGAAATGGTGGAAGAAAGACCAAAGTATGGAAAGAGAAGAAGAACATTGAAATAATAGATAAAAAAGGAGCTATCTGGAAGGACCTTACTAAATGAGTTAACAATGAAACCAACCATACTATCTTGAACCTTGGAGTTATTGAGTTAGTGATTCCTAATCATGATAAAGACCCTAGAGAGAGTGTTATCATTATTGAAGAGGAAGAAATTGTTTAAGACACAAACAAGAGTCCATGAGTAATCAACCAAATCTTGGAAGAAACCTCGAAAAAAGCCATTGGCTATAAATAGGCCATCTCTGCATAAGGAAAGATGAATGAATATGTTGATAAGGGTGTGAACTACGATCCTGGTACATGAATTCCCCCAACAGACAACAAGAGAAGGTAATTTTGTGTTGATTTTTATGCAAGGGCAGGGATAGATTAATAAAAATCCTTCTGACTTCTCAAATCAAATGAATTTATTTTTGTCTTATGGGGTTTGGAACTAAACAATAATGTGATAAGACCCATTTGGTTTGTGTGAGTTTTCTTACTACTAGTCTAGGAAAAATCTAGGATTTATCTTTCTAGTAAATTTAATGTACACTAGAAGTCACCCTAGTAGGTTATATAAAGTTAGTTGGGCATGCAATTATTTGTATTTGGACAAAAGGCCTTAATCAAACTCCATTTTAGGAATACTTGATGATTTTTCCTTGTATAAATCTTTAGCACTATTTCCAAACAACTATCAAATTAATCATATTCTATTTTGTAGTATTCTACCTACTTAATATGTGTTATTAGTTATTACTAAAATATTTTTTAACATATAAGATCTTTTTGATATCCAACATAGAAAATTTGATACAAAATTTTGGTTTGCTTGATAAATGTAGAAATATAATTTTAGTAAAGCTAAGTAAACCACATATGTGAAACTGATTTTCCTACAGCCTTGAAAAAAACAACTTAGCTAGTACATGGAATCGTTAGTCTTATGTTGCTTACTAACTGAGATAGGGGAATTAAGGTTTCTTCTTCTTATATACAGGTCATCTTGGAATTTTTAAACTTGGAAAAATAAATTTTGTACTTCTACTATTATATATCTAAGGTAGTTTTTCAAGTCCATTATTACTCCATGAAACTTTATAAAATAAAATATCTTTTCATGAGATTTTGAATCTTCATGAGATTTTAAATCTTCATGTCTAGATTTGAACCAATCCCAGTATTTAAGAATCATCTATGTAAATATTATTAGTTACTCATGTATAACCCTCTCCATGTTTGGCTGACCCTTCATAAGAGTATAAACACGAAAACATCATATAAAGTATCTAGATCAAGTGTAGAATCTAACATTTTATGCCTTTTGACCCAGTTTGTATATTGATATATGTTCTGCATATAATGAATAATTATTCATGTTTGATAAGCCCTGTATACTACCTTCCATTAGGAAACATATAAACACATATATTCATCTACATCAAACTTTATTGGTGTACATTTCTTATCAAAATAATTGATATGCATATAATTGGTTACACTTATATTTTCGATACTTTAATATTTTGGTTGTCTCTTGTGTGATGTAGCACCCAATTTTTTTTTTCTCCAATCGAATATATACATACTTGAAATATGCACCTTCTTCCATACTGTGTCCCATAGGTTTGATTCCCATACTAGGTTGATGAATATGGTACACGGAAATTTCATAAAACTAAAATACGATCTAAACTTCTTTAAATTGTAAACACAAACCCTCAAAACATATTATAGGGTTTGTTTGGGTATAATTATATTGTACTTCTCTCTAAGGGAGAAAATCTATATTGAACCCCAATGTTGTCCTCTAGATGTGTTTTTTTGGTCTTTATTTGACTCAATGAATGTTGACACCCCATCTAGTCTGACATTTCCAATTAGGTAGAACCTCACTAATCATGTTGTATAATTAATAAATTTACTAGATAAAATTTGATGGATTTCATTAGTGTATCTAAATGACCAAGATGGAGTAAAAACCAAAAGATCTTCTTAGTGAGATACATACAATATCTATTGTGATGTGAACCCCCCTTTCACTCTAGTATAATAAGGGAATGTGACATCCTTGTTGAACTCTGGTATTTACCCTTATCATGTTGACACACCCATATCTAAAAGCATACTTTTGTGTTCCTTTTAGTTATTAGACACGAATATATCTCTTTTACATCTGTGTTTTTTATGAAATTTCCTGGGTAACTGACATAAATGAGTTAATGGTTACCTTTTGAAAATATTTATTTGTGTCATCATTATATGGAATGTACATTCTCTTATGTACATAAAACATAAAAATTTAAAATATTATGATGTTGTTATATCCCTAAAAATAAATAATAGAATCTAAAACTAAGAACTATGTCTCAAAAATCTCTTTTAACTATAATCATATAAATACTAAGTTAACCTAGTATGACCTACATATGTTCAATTATATAAGTTGATGTATCGGATACTTGTTATGCCCAACATGTTTGGTATCATTCTAAGATACCAATAAAACTAGAATAACCCACAACTTCATAATTCTATCTTGGTATGCATCATGGTCAAATAGTACACAAACCATATCTTACTAATATATTTTTTATTATGTAACAATGACTAGTTAGAGTTTCAATAGTAAATGACCCCACATTAATGCACCTTGAGTAGAATAGGAGTATTTTATAAGATATTGGATATTCACTCAAAAGACATTTAAGTAACTAATTTAAATAATATAAGTGCATTATTACCATAGCTACCTAATATTTTAAATCATATGATTCTCTAGTTCAAACATGAAATTTAAGTGTATATTTGAATTTTTCATGTTCAATTAAGCCAGATTTCCACATTTCATTGTAAATGGATAACCATCGACAGTTAAAATGAAATTAGAAAGAAAAGAATAGAAACCCATATTCATTAACATATTTACCCCTCCAATGTGGCCAATGAGATATGCCCAAGTCACACACATGTAAACTATATCATATGTCACACACATACAATATGGTCTAGTTATCTTATGTTCTATTGGATCATACAAATTTAATTAAGTTGTTGAGGAACATGTTTTACTCCTCGTGCATTCTCTTAGTCATGGACTAATTACAAGAAACTAGAAAACAAAGTCTTTAGCATGATCTCTCTCCCTATATTCCATGATTCCCTCACGTCTCATGAACAGATTGAAGATGTGGTTTCTTTTCAAATAACCACCTACTCAAACCATGCCTCTAGCCATAGAAAAAGTGCCCAATATCCTCCACTGCAACCAGTTAACATAGCCACAACCCATTCAACCATAGCCACAACCCCATTTAATCACAATGCATCAAATAAGAAATGGTTGATCCATGGAGCATTGCTTGGATCCCTACAAGCTTCCGCAACCACTTTTTATAGATGGACCCGCATAAAAGATACCACAAAGCCCACTCTCATCTATAGCAATTATGGGTCAATATAGGGGAGAATCCACCTTTGACCATTAAGGGTACTTAAATAATACTAAAACCCTAATCTATCGCTTGATCATGTATTAGTCTCTCCCTTTTATCCCTGTACATCCCCTACCTCAAGATTTTGGGTCAAAAACTATGAGGTTGTTAGGGCTCACTAGCAATCATTTCCTTGTGTAAATGATTCATGGCCCTTCAATAGGACTAGTTGCAACTTTCCCTTCATCTGGTTTTCTCCTTTGAATGATGTGGCCTCAAATTTTACATTGTGTTAGTACCCTTTCTTCTCATATTCAATGACATGAATGAGGTTTTGATGCTATGCACATAGGTGATCAGGCCTTTGTCTTTTCAGTTGTAATAAAAAACTTAATTATCCATGGTTTCATTGTGGTTTACCTCTCATTCAAGGTTTTGTGCTTTCGACAACCTACTAGCCATTTTGGAACATAGAGGTGCTTCTATAGTGCACCTCCTAACCTCTCCTTGAGGTCGACATATCAAGAAGGTGAAGAGATCCCACTAGAAGCCTTCCATCATTCTAGTTTTGACAATATTTTAATGGTTTGATTAGAATTTCAAGATCCGACAAAGTTGTTCGTATGTCATGGCTAAAGAAAAAGCCATTTTTTTCTTTATAATCTTACCCTCAAAATGATAATTATTATTCTATGCTTGTATGGGTAACCTGTGTATTTTACCATTTTACTTAGCATAATTGTGGATGCTTTCAAACCCTAAAAATTGACTATTGCATCTTATCATGTGTCTTAGTTCAAGTGTATCATGTGAGTGTAAATTAGTATTTTTAAACTAATCCCCAAAGTTTTTAAAGTGACTTTGAATGCCTCTTCATCGTCCCATGATTGGAAAAAACTTAGAAAAGACATAACTAATTACTCTGATGTCATAAAATTAAGTATAGATACTTGTTAGAATGGTTTTCAGGCAAGGATCCTCCTTGACCAATAAGTAGACTTTGTATCACATTGTAAACTATAAAAAAAATGTTAATAAATTTAATAACTTCATGATTATGTTACATATAGGAAAATAGTGTTGATCGGGCCTCACACTACCATTATTAGCCCTCCTCAAGTTCTTTTTAGTCAGTCATGAACACTGAATCTTAATTCAGGGATCATGGTTTATATTATTTTATTATGTAATTAATCATAATGGCTCATTTAAATTGCAATTACGATATTACTTTTTGTACTTTTATGAAAAATCATACACATGATAAGAATCTATATTTCTACTATCTTGATAATCATGCTTTCAGATTGAACGCTACGTATCATTACCATGCTAATGAGTCAAGAATCATGAAACAATTTTGTGTTCAAGAAATCATGAAACATGTTGATATAGTCCTCTAAATATCATTATGTGAGCCTTAACAAAACCTTATGTGAGCCTTAAATGACCTTATGTGAGTGGACTAGTGCAGTTTTTGGGTGCAACAGAGTAAGCCTTAACTGGCTTTCTGAGCAATATAAGGGCAATTAGGAGAGTGACTATATCAACTCAAGTTAAATAAACTTTTATATAAACATGTCAATTTACTCAACTATCCATGTAATAATGTCAATTGTCTATTTTTTTAATAATCCCCTCAAAATATTTTAATTTAATATTTTATCTACTGAGTACCCCGCATGAGTTTTTATGTTGATTTGCATAGATATGGATGATATTTACATAGGCAGTGAGCAAGTGAGGAGTAGTCCATCAAGCTAAGGACAAGAATGACCTACTGAAAGAATAAGAGTGTCATGGCAGAGTGCCATTATCCACATAAACATTATTTCATGTATCGAGACTAGGTTATTTATGTTCTCTTTATTGGATTATGTTATTAGTTGTATTAAATTTCCCTTTAATGTGAAATATTAGAGAATGAGAAATAAAACGTGATCTTGTGATGGTTATGTTCAATTATTCTTTATGTATGATACTCAATGGATTTGAAACCCAAGCAACATTTTGAGTTAGGAGTTGACGCTTCTGCTCATGTGCAAGCGTATAAAATTTGTGGTGCTAAAGATATATTGTCTCTTCCCATGAGTCACCTCGTTTGTATTCATTATAATATTCCAATACTTTTATAGCAGTTCTTATTTCTAACTACAAAGATTAAATATGAGCTTTCTATGCAATCAAAAGTTTTTATGGGTAAACATTCATATCTACAATTGAATCACTAAGCTTTAGCAACACCTCTATGTGGAAACAAACATGCAAAAATACTCCATTAGTAAATCAAGAAGAACTTCTATTTAGAGACATTAATAATTTACTTGATTACCTATGGGTGATAATCAAGTGGAAGATCAAAACCAATATCAAAATTTTACCACCTTCTCTTCCATAGAGCCAAGTATTTCTATACAAAAAATGTATTTTTGGCATTTGCAATTGGTTATATTTGACAAAAATTATGAAACATCATCAATTAACTCTCAAATACTATTCTTTATATAAATTGAGTAAGTTAGCTCGCTAAATGAATCAAAAGTTTCCTAGAAAAATAGTCGCATGTTGTTGCATTTGCACGCAACCTAATCATCTTTCAAATACATCTAAAAAATTATTTATCTTAGCACATTATGGTAGAGTCGGTGTTGGTATTGTATTTACATTCCCTTAACAAACAACTCTTCTTTCATACATATGTCTACACATATAGTCCCCTTTTTCCATGCTAGTTAGATGATGCAATATTGGTGATATTCTTCTAAACAATCTATAATATGTGTTCCAATCTTTGAGAATTTATAACCTCAGTATTGGTCTTTGGATTCCTTCAAGGAAATAAAGAATACAACTTTTTAGATCACAACAATATATTCCTTTCAAATAACATGCTTGAGAAAGCCACTGGTGTTAACAAGGACTTGCACTAAAAATTCATATAAATACGATTAACTTTATACTTGTAGCGTGATTATTAAAAATGCATCATTATTCTCTATATCACTATAAGAATGTATAATATCATATATAAAAAACAATGAAAGAGTGTAATAATAGTCTCAACACACTATTATCATGTGAATGAAGTTGGCTATTAGTCAACCTAAGATACATAATAAGAATTATAATGATAATACTTAATCATGACATATTACTTAGGAATTCTTTCTTATTTAATTAACATATCATGGTATCAAAATCACAGAAATGATAAGTAAATTTCTAATTTTAGGTAAGTTATTCATTCTTGAATGTAATACTATTTAAATATACATATGTATTTCTTAAACACATAATACAATCATTCTTCCACACCAATTAAACAAGAGTTTTGTTATGACCCAATCTTTCTTTGGTTATATCCCTTTAAACTAGAGAACTCACACACTTGTATTATTTAGTCTTTTTAATATTATATTTTGATAATATATGTTAGATAAGAGTCTTGAGATAATTTTATGGGATGTAACTTGTAGAAAAATAAACTAGACATACATGAGTCTGATGGTAAGTTAAAAATAGTAACAAGATTATAGGAACATGAAAATTCAATAAAAATATGTTACATGAGTTGGTTTTCAGGTTTGGTATAGTACTTTTGTAAATCTACTCTTATCTTTAGTCCTTGATGGCCATTGTATATCACATACGTTCCAACATAGGCCGGTACTGGCTAAGGACAAGTCAAAATAAACATATTGCTTTATTGATATTGACATACCTATGTTGATATTTTACTTGTTTTAGTTTATAGTGTTCAAGTAATAGATCAATGGCAAGTAGCCACCCAATTAATGATAGAGTCTATATCGACCTAGGATGGATTTATGTTGACTTGGTGTTCATTGCTAGAGAGAAGTGAGAGGTCATCCTTGATCTATATAAGATATTAAGTATGTTGACATAGAAGGGAAGTTTTATTTTTGGAGCCTTGGTGATCAATAAGAGGACACTGATAACTATGTTGGTTTTGACCCTAACAGGTAAAAAACGACCATGTTGGTCTCTAGTGAGGGGTATATAGTATGATATCTTTTAGTTCTTTGAAGATATGAATTTTGATTGAATCAATGTTACTTCACTCTGCTTATATAATTCATCTCTCATATTTGAGTAACATTTTTTACTATTTCAAATCATTTCCTTTATGTAGAGAGGCGACCTACCAAAATTGGAGTTAATGTGAAGAGAAAGGAGGAATAAAATTTATATTTCCACCTATCCCATCTTATCAATACCCCCACCCATCAAGCATAGGGTTCATTTGCAAAACCTTGAGGTGTTGGAAAGTTGATGGAGCTAAGGGAGGTTGATACCTAGGCCCTTGGGTGTGCTTGAGCTTTGTTGGTGCTAATCAACCTTGATTTAGAGGATCCATGGAGGCCAAAATTTTAACACTTGAATATGAAATATACTCACTTGACCTCTTCTTTTTCTTTTTCTACTCTCTTATGCCTTCTTTGTCCATTCTTATTATGTAACCATGGTGGATCTAGCTCCATGAAGCTAAAAATATCTTCTTGCTTCCCTTTTTGACCTAGTTGAAGCTAGATCTACTTGTTGGTGGGCTGTTTGGTAGAGTTTTGGATCTTGATCATGCTCAACCTTGCTACAACTCATGATTTTCACAAGAGGCAAGTGATATGACAAATGTCTTGCCTTGTTGCTTACATAAGCTACATGCAAGCCCAAATAATGCTATTTTGATGCTAAAAATATTTTTAGCAACTTAAATTTATGGGTCGTTTGGGTAGTATAATGGTTAATGTCAGGTTTCCTAACCCTAGTTTCCCTTTTGTGATGATCTATTATGCCAACTTTTTTTCTTGATGTCATAATGTTGATTTTGAGATCAGAGCTGGGGATCAAACAACCTTCTCCAGTAGGACCAATGCTTCTATCCTCACAAGCATGTATGCACAACACATTCACCAAACAACCATCCATGGTCGAATTTGTGATGCCACCCTTGTCCTACCAGAGGAAATGCCAGCGTTGGAGCATCTTCGTCTTCCTTCATCATAGTTGTCTGAAACATGCTGCAAGACTAGTCATCTGGAACCTACGACAGAACTAGTCGCTGAAAATGATTGCCTGCTTGTCCACCACCTCGTGTCCTCGAGTATCACCTCCATTTCAACCATGTTGCTTCTAGATATGGCTATCTAGCTTCCCTCCTTGACTGGGATGGCGTGACACATGCCACCATTGAGTTAGCTCCGCATAAGGTTGATTTTCAAAATATGCACATTCTTACACAAAAAATGACAACTTCTTGGCCTATCTAGATATATGTTAGGGAAAATTCAAAATTTCTAACTTGCTTGTAGTTAAAATGTCCATCTATGAAGAAATTTCTAAGTTGTTTCTAGCCATTATAACGTTGAAATTTCACAACCCATATGTTTCTTTCTTAAATATGGCATCTTTATGCATACTTTTACTCTAGTTATATCTCCCTCCAGTTAAGAAGATTATAAAAGAAAATTTAGCATGATCATTTATTGTGAAAATGTGAAGCAATGCATATGTTTTGTGATAAAGATTGAATTTTTATGATGTATTTTCCCTTTATGGTTAGGTATAGATTATTTGCGGTATGTAATAGACTGAGAATATGTAGTAAGTCTTGTTGAGGCTTCTAAGGTTTCTTATGCTTTCTTAGTGATGTAACATGACCTTATGTTCTGTTTGTTCCCTGGTTGCTTCCTAAGATATTTTAAATGGCTATTTAATGATTTGAAACAAAATCATAGTGCCCTATAATCGTATAATTATCTTAGTGTTTGAAAATTGGTATAATGAAATGGGTAACTTTATAGAAATCTTGTATTTTCAAAGATACCCAAAGTCGCATTGTTGAGTATAAACTGGTAATCGAAGGTATGTTTCCTTGGTACCTAAAAAGAGAATAAGTGTATGGGAACAATCAAAGCAGTAAGTATAGTTATGTTTGATAATATGAATGAGAAATGTTATATCATGATTTATACTACTATTTATATTCATGTGATTCATGACTTGAATACCCAGGACGGGCCTGCTATGCTAGGTAGGTTTTGGGCCAATGAGACCCTACTTGTTACATTCAAAATAGCTACAACATTGTTGGATATTATGGAGACTGATAATCTTAAGATCAAATGGGCTGAGTTAGAGGACTTCGTAGTCAGCATCTAGTTGTTTAAGTGGTACATCTCAAGTCACCTAAGGCTTTAATCATAAAATAAGCAACCATATTGTAAATATATACCCATTTAACCACCTTGGAAATTCACTTTGTGATGCTTTAGAAATATCATATACCTTACAAGTATTGCTTGTCTTATCATTATATTGCATGCAATATTGACTGTACCGTGTGGAGAATAATGCTCATTGATTAATTTTACTTATTTATACTAATAAAATTATATTTGTCTGCTTAGAATGCTTTACAATTGTTATATCATATCAGTGGGACATAAATCTCACTCTTGTTGTTCTCAACATCTTCTTAGGTGGTTATCCAAGTACATACGGCTTTATCTGTGAATTTTCTCCCTTGGAGGTTAGTAGTGAGATTGTCCTCTAGCTTCTTGGAGATTTCTTGAGTAATCCTTATACATTCAGACCATGTTGGATGTTTATCTTGAAATGTATCTACGAGACAATTTTTATCTTGTATATCATGTATAGATGTTCATGTTATAAAATTTGCAAATAAAAAATTGTATAAATCGATTGGCACTGGGAACAACATGTATTTATATATTGATCAATGATTATGATGCCCCTTTTATGTGCACCTTTATGGATATATGGTTTCATTTTTATTTTATACATTTATTTATATTCTTGGTTACTGACAGTTATTGGTATCATTCAATATTCTACTTTTTAATAATTTCATTTTTACATGGCATCTTGGGGTTAGGGTGCCACATATGTTATGTAAGTTAGGGTAGAAGAAAAACTTTTGAGAAACTAGACTTGACCGAACCACCTATCCAAATATGATTCACATGGGTAGTGTAGCCAATATGATTAGGGAATTATTTTAAAATTATATTTTTTTTTCAAAGTGTGGATTATTAGTCAACCAATGAGATCAATTTATACCCATCATATATTATCTATTCACTTATATTTTTATAAAGACTCAAATGACATAGAAAATTTAACAACTACCAATAGAAACTTTATTCTACTAATAATTATACAAAATAGCATCATTATATATATTCATAAAATGTAATAAATGAATAACCCAACGATGATGTAGTGACTCATAAGAACTCCCCTTGCTAGGCCAACCTAGAAGATGCCAAGTTTTTAAGTGTAGCACCTTGTTTGCTCCTAATTTTAACAATGTAGTTAACAATGTCGAATTTTGGGCTTCCAATTTCTTATGAGGTAGATGAAACCTTTCATCCAATGAATGTGGAAATTTGTACCGCAACCAAAAAAAGTTAAAATTTTATGGAGTTAATTACAAATTATAACCAGTATATATATTGTAGTGGATCACAATTCAATATCTATACTAATAAATAGAGAGTTAGTTGATTTAAGTATTTAAAACCATCACATTTTTTGATTCGAACCATTAAGATTGCAACAATTGCAAAATGTAGGCATCTTATTAACTTTCTCTCCTCTAAAATTTGTCTTCATTTTCCTCATTTTTATTTAATTATATTTATTTAAATAAAAAAGGGTATCATAAACTCCTCATTTATCTTATTTTGGAGAGGACACCCCCTTTAAATGCTACTAAACTCTACTTTTTTGAAGATAGACTATTACACTTAGTAAGGGAAGATGTCTGCTTCGGCGGCGCGTGAGGTAATTTTGGGGGTGACTACTAGAGGCACGACTAAGGCGTATGGAAGAGAAGGAGAGACATCTGGAAAGAAAACAAATGCAGATCCAAAGGAGGAAGGCCTTGGGAAGCAAGGAAGTGCAAGGAAACATATCTCATCGACTATCTCAATCATGGAAAAGGCAAAGTGTTGGTCAGATTTGTTCAAGTGGGAAAACACTAATTCCCTTGTTAGTATGAAGAAGAGGAAGATTGAAATGGTTGTTGGAAAACTATTCTACGCAAAAAGCATTGTTGAATGAAATCTAGCTCGATGGAGTAGAACGGATGTCGGATATGTTGTAGGTTGGAAGTCACATTATCCGACCCTCATTAAACATATGGCCCTTATCTACAAGGTGAAATGTTCCATAGAAGTTAGATCCAGAGGAAATGGTTATTGCATAGTTGTGTTATCGACTGATGAAGATATGACTATGGCATTGGACGGCGGTCCTTGGTTTGTTGCTGATAAGCCCCTGATCCTGAAGAAATGGGAGAGAGGAGAGTCGATGGAGAAATTGAAGTTGACTAAGATCCTAATTTGGTTGAAGATTCATGACTTGCCTCTTGAATTATGGAATGAATAAATGTTCCACCAAATTGGATCCTTCTTGGGAAGACCTATCAAACCGGATTTACCAACTGTGGAGTTTCACATGTTGGAATATGCAAGACTTCAAGTCTAGATGCCATTGGATTTTGACTTTTTGAAAGAACTACAGATCTAGTGAGATGATGGCCAGACAGATACTATCACCTTTGAATATGAATGGGAGTCGTCGCGCTGTCTGGAATGCGATAATTTTGGTCATGAATCTACTTTATGTGGTATGGTTCAGGAGAGTGTTTAGAGGAGGAATAGATCAAATGATAAAACACCCATGAGGAAAGCTTGGGTTCTAGAGGAGTTTGCTAATGCTTCTCAAGAAGAAGCGGAAGTCTTTAGTGATGTTGTGGATGTTATGAGTGTCGGAGGGGTAGGTAAAAAATGATGAAGAGGAGAATGTTGCATTGGCGAATTCCATCATTGTAGCAGTTAATAGTGTTGATAAAAGAATTGTACATAGTACCCAAAATAAAGTGACTCTAATTAATTCCCCGATGTGGGAGGTTCAAGGTAGAAGGAACATATCATCTTTGAAAGTTCAAACCAAGATTGTTTCTCTATAATAAATATACATACTTCTCTTAACAAGTTTTCACCGCTTGCTTAGTTTGAAAATGGATAAGAAGTTATCCACTAGGATGGAGATACTAACAATTAAATTATCCCTCCCAATGGTTGAAGCACCTTCTATAGTCTCGTAGAATGTGAGAGGAGACTCTAATAGATTGACTCACATTTAGGAAGGGATCAATAAGAGTAAGGATGACATATATGCTATTCTAGAGTCGATACTTAATAAATATTGTGTTACTGAGTTTGTTATTTCCATCTGGCCTTGGGCATTCTTCATTTCTAATTCTAAATTCTATTCCTACACCAAAATTCTTGTTATTTGGTGGGATCCTATCTTGATGGTGGATGACATTTGTAAAAATGAGTAGATGATTCATTGTGATATTCAAACAGGAGATCTCAATCTTGCTATGAAGGCAATGTATGGTTTCAATGGTGATTCTAAAAGAGTTCTTCTTTGGGATTCACTATTGGAAGTTGTTGGGTTTTGTCAGGGAGTCTCATTTGTCCTTGACGATTTTAATGCAGTTAGGTTATATAATGAGAAGTTGGGGAAGCATACTCCAACTAGTAGAAGTATGAGAGACTTCAATGAAACACTTGCTAAGATGGATCTGTTTGAAATTACCACGAAGGGTCCTTTGTTTAATTGGGATAGCCATAGTAAGAAAGGAGTGAGTGCTTATTTAAATGTTCTATAACATGGATTTTTTTAGTAATTTCCACATTGTTGAGGGGAGATTGTTTCTGTTCAAGTTAGTGATCACAAATTACTTCACTCAAGATTGTTGAGTGGGAAAAAGAATCCAACTCCCTTTCATTTTATAAATGCTTGGAAATATCAACCTTGATAATCTGAGGTGGTGAAGGAGGCTTGGTGTAGTTGCAATATAGCATGTGCCCTGATGTATAGAGTGTATAGAAGACTTCAAGTATCTAAAGAAGCTCTGAGAAAATGGAATAGGAACAAAGTCATGAACTGCTTATCCAACGCAAGGGAATTAGAAGTTGAAGCTCTGCTTGCTCAAAGAGATGTTGATAATAATCCTAGTGATTTTGTCATACAACAATACTTATCTTGTATTAGAAAAAAGCAATCAAATCTTTAGAGGATGAAGAGAACTTTCTAAGGAAAAAGTCAAGGGTTCAGTGGCTTAAGCTTGGTGAGAGAAATTCAAGGTTCTTTTATGCTTCTTTGAAAACAAGAAGAATTAAAAATAACGTCCATTCCCTGAGATATGATATTGGGTCACATATGATACTTAGGAGATCAACTCGAGGATTATTAACCACTTTTATAGTCTTTTTAACTTTGCCCCTTGTGATAGGGTTGATTGGGACAAGGAGTGGATCATACTTGTGTTATTTTTAGAGAGTTAAAGACAGCTTGCTAGAGGGGCCACGAAAGATGAATTTGAGTTGTTGTTTAAGAATTTAAATACGGATAAGGCCACAGACCTAGATGGGTTAAATGCTTCCTTTTTCAGAGCTAGTTGGGAAGTTATTGGTGAGGAGGTTACAAAATTTATTCTCAGTTTCTTTAACTCTAGCAAAATGCTAAATGAATGTAATTATATGTTTATCATTTTGATTCCTAAGAAGCTTGGTGTTGATAGTTTGACTAATTTTAGGCCAATATCTTTTTGTAATGTGAATTATAAAGTGATAACTAAAATCTTAGCAAATAGATTGTAGGACATCCTTCTGACCATCATTGATATGAATCAAATTGCATTTATTAAAGGGAGGACGATAGGTGATGCTATTTTGCTTTCTAATGAAATTCTTATCTCTTTCAGCTCTGGTCATGCTAAGATGTGTGTGAAGGCTGACTTATCTAAGGCATATGATACTGTGAGATGTGACTATAATTTGTTCATGATGGAGAGAATGGGGTTTCCTATTTGTTGGTTTTGTTGGATTTAAGTGTGTTTTGAATCTTCCTCCTTCCGTGTGCTTGTTAATGGTTCTCCTACTCAAACTTTCTATGCTTCAAATGGGGTGAAGCAAGGGTACCCTTTGTCCCCCTATCTTTTTTTTATTGTGATGCATGGTCTATCATCCATTATTAATGCTTATGTGAAGAATGAATGTTTATCTCTAATTCAAGCCTCTGCAAATATCGAGGTTTCATATATTCTCTTTGTTGATGATCTCCTTTTATTCTCTAAGGCGTATGAGGTCAATGTTGAAGCTATGAATTCTATCCTTTAGCTTGTTCATCGGATTTCTAGTTTAAGGTTAAATACCAGTAAAATTCAGGCATTTGTTAGTAAGCATGCCAAGGTGGATAATATTCAAAGGATACTGAGTATTCAAGTCTCTTTGTTTCTAGTTAATTACTTGGGAGTTCCTCTATTTATAGGAATATTCATGAAGGACATGTGTACTCCTATTATAGATAAGATCAATATTAAACTTGATTCTGGGAAGGGTAGGCTGTTATCTTTTGTTGGCACAGTAGAGCTGGTCATTTCTACCCTTTATAGTTATCATATCTTCTATTCGTTGGCTTTTCCTCTCCCTAGCTCAGTGACTACTTTAATAGAAAAGTTGATGAGGGATTTCATTTGGAAGGACACATATACTAAGAGACATCTACATACAATTTTTTGGGATAATATTTGCAAACCTAAGTAGGAAGAAGGTCCAGGTGTGAGGAAGTGATAACCTCCCATTTTGCGATGTTATCTTACTAGTCTTCCTCAGTTTTCCATAGTCTTTCTTAGATAAACTAGATAGAATCTTTAACTTTCCTCTTCATTGCAAATATACCATTAGACTAACTTTTCCCCTTTTATTTCTTACAGAAAAGCACACAAAAATTACAAAAGCTCTAAACGGTCCCAAAACTGAATGGACACCAAACGGTCCCAAGACCGAGTGGACACCAAACGGTCCCAAGACCGAGTGGACACCAAATGGTCCCAAGACCGAATGGACACCAAACGGTCCCAAGACCGAATGGACACCAAATGGTCCCAAGACCGAATAGACATCAAACGGTCCCAAGACCGAATAGACACCAAACGGTCCCAAGACCGAATGGACACCAAACGGTCCCAAGACCGAATAGACACCAAACGGTCCCAAGACCGAATGGACACAAAACGGTCCCAAGACCGAATGAAGGCCAAACAGTCCCAAGACCGTGTAAAGTCAAATGGTCCCAAGACCGAATAAAGGCAAACGGTTCCAAGCCATGAGGACTCAAATGGTTTCCGAGAGAGTCCAAACGGTCTTCATGACCGTTTGGGCCCAAATCTCCCAAACCATTTGAGTTCCACTCAAATCCTATAAATAAGACCCGAAGGGTCCTCACAAATTATCAAGTTTCAGATGTCCAAAGGCTGCCTCTATTATTCCAGAGCCATTCCATCCTTCATCCACTGCCCTGAGGCTGCCGGTTTGAGATCCATACTCCATCTCCAAGCTACTTTCTCTCTCATCGACAAACAAGGTGGGAAGAGGAGGATTCATCATCAAGAAAGCTACGAAGTGTGAAGATCGTTACTCTCTCTCTCCAAGGGGTCGAACTTCCTCCCTCCTTCGTGGAGATGACGCTCTCTCTCTCTCTCTCTTCTCGCCCCCTTCTTTGTTCTTGCCATGGGCGAGTAGTCTTATACACTAGGGTGCGGGGAGTAGCCCCGCTACCCATGTTTTCATTTCATGCATTGTAATTCTTTAGTTTGCAATAGAAAAACACTATCTTTCCAGTTCAACATCAATCATTTAATGAATGCTAGTTGCTTGATCTCCAACTTATGTTATCTATTATCTTTTAGTGCACATTGCCTATGTTTGTACTTCTAGATTCGAATATTCACTGTTTGTTGGTTCCAGATTGTATGTAGTCACCATATGTTTGGTTTGATATCTAGGAGAATTTCTCAAGAAGTGGAGTAAACTCACCTCCATCATTGCACTTTCATACTATGAAATGGAATCAGTTGATGTATGAAAGTGCAACCTTGATGGGTTGAGGAACACACTTTGCGAGGGGAGTGATGCACAGTAAGTGACCATTCGTCTGGGGATGGATGGCATTCCAACACTTCCACGTTTCTTGTAGTTAGTTATTCGAAAGGAGGCTAAGCCTACAAAGATACTAACTGTTTAGACTCTTTTCTGTGCAAGCCAAGTTATTGTGATGTATGTTTTGATCCATGAGTAGTGGTGGTGAAAGCCGATCACATCCTAGTGGTTTCTTAACATTGTTTACAACCTTAAATTTACTTTCTGCTTACCTTCCTGCTTTTACTTTACTTGCACTTAGTTTAAATAATCAAACCAACTCTTTGATCTAAATACCAACTGTTGAGGAATTAAATGAAATTCTAATGTTTTCCATCTTGTTGATCTTAACAAGACCGTTGTCCTATGGATTCGACCCTTAAATATACTACGATAAGACTTCCACGTGTCCTAGCATACGTGGGTGGAGTTTTTAATCTAGTATGTTGTCAGGGACAAAAGAATGTTTTAATTTCATATATCATCTTGCTAGGTTGTTAGGGTTTTACACTTTTTTCTTAAACATTACTCCATATTCTCTTGATTTCATCATATCTCTTGCATCATCTAAAAAGGGTGTTTCTTCCTCTACTCAGGTAGAAGACGTGTATGCAACCATTGCATAATCTCAGATTCTCCCCTGATCCAGAGTACGACTCTGAGGTAGAGAGAAGTTTCCACCGCCGCATTAGACTCAATCATCAAAGAGCCAGACAAATGGCTGAAGATCAACGCCAAGCTGCACTAGTGATGGAAAGGTTCAATGCTGCCATAACAGTACAACGAGTGCAACTCATCGTCGACACACGCGCCCAAGTTCAGGATGAAGTATGGGCTGAAGAACAAGCCTCCATCTGTCCCGAGAATGAAGCTTCCACGGATGTTGCACAACTATTGATAAGGAGCAAGCAACTAAGGGACTACGCTATTCCCAAGAACTACAAAGACAACCATCCAATCCAACCACCACTCATCGACACTCCTAATTTTGAGATTAGGACACAATGGATCCAAATAATGCAGGGCATCTCATTCTCTGGAAGTGTCGGAGATGACTGCATGGACCATTTGAATAGGTTGAAGGCTCTTTGTAGGTTGGTACCACAAGCTGGAACAACCATGGACACACTCATGCTTAGACTCTTCAATTTCACCTTGTCTGGAAGAGCACTAAGCTAGTACAATTCGTTGGACGGGGAGCCAATCACCACCTGGGCTCCCTTAGAAGAGAAGTTCTTGGAGAAATTCTTCCCACCTTCACTAACCTACAAAATCAGAGGGCAAATCAACCAATTCCTTCAACCACTGGGAGAGTCACTGGTTGACTCATGGGAAAGGTTCAAGGAACTCTTGAGGAAGTGCCCTCACCATGGTATCTCACAAAATCAACTCATAGAGAATTTTTACAGGGGAGTAAGCGATGAAATTAAAAATTTCTTAGATTCCTTATCTGGAGGAAACTTTATGAGACAAAACTACAAAGACGCCTGGGGAATCGTCACTCTCGGAGCAGAAAAGCAATCCAATTGGGGGAGGGCGACCACAGGAGGAGTTCTAAAGGTTTGTAAAGCTGATGGATCCATGGAAATGAAAGCTATAGCTGAAGCTTTGAAAACCATAGCTAACAAACAACAAGCCCTCGAAGCATCATTTGGGGAGTATGACAGAAAGAAGAACCCCCAACAAGCTAAAGTAGCCACAGGAACTTGCGAGGCCTGTCATGCATTAGAGCATCCCACATTGTCATGCGGTCTCCTATACAATGTAATGATGGATTTGCAACCACGTCGACCACAATATGAGCCGATCATTGAACACCCTGAGGATCAAATGCCAGAATAAGTAAATTACATTTATTCCATACCAGGACAAGCTTACTACAATCCAAATCAACTGAGAAATCAACCTGGTTTTCAATATGGAAACCCTGTGGGGACTGCTAACCCACAACATCAAACACAAGGTGGATCTTCCAACAGACTACCACCTGGATTTCAAAGTAACTACAACCAAAATCAAGGGAATCTTAGAAACAATTTCCAAAGATCCAACTACCCAAGAAATCCCTCTGCATACTACCAGTGCACCCCCCCTAAACCATCACACGAGCACTGTTTCATCACCTCTGTTTCTCTCTCCCGTGCAACTCATGACGCCTGCTCTCTCTGCCACCTTCTCTGACAACACCACCATCATCCACATGTGTTTTCACGGAGTTTCTCACCGTCAACATCGCCGTCACACAACAAGGTAAACCAACGGTTCTCCACCATCGCCTCTACCATCTTCTCCGTCACCATCCACCTTGTTTTTGTTGTCGCCAACTTTGCATCTCCGACGGGGTTCTCGTTAGTTGCCGACGCACGCGTCGCCACCGTCATTTTCTACTTTTACCTCCTTTTTAACCAACCATCGACGACCCAGACGTTCCACCTTCCTCACGGTTTTGACCGTTTGGAGCCAAACGGTCCTGAAACCGTTTGGAGCCAAACGGTCCTCAAACCATTTGGGTTCCACTAAAACCTAAAAACATTAACACATACATAATGTCACTTTTTCTTTTAATAAATGTGTTATCTTTGCAAATTCAAATCATTTTTAACACATGGTTTTTTGCTAATTTTTCAAAAATGGCCTCCCTTGCAAAAGAAGCCACCGAACCACTGACGCTCCCTTCTGGACAAGGGAGCAACTGATAGAGGACCGCGCCAAGCTCCAGAAGGTCGTAGACATCTTTGACAAGACTGGAAAAATCTCACTATAAGTCAACCTTCTCATGGTCATGAATGAAATTGTCCACATCAACAGGTACTTATCTGAGGAACCTATCCAAGACATAGAAGAATCTTCTTCAAGTTATGAAGGCTCGGAATACAAGCCAAATTCTGAGGACGAATCCCTGACCACAAAGTCCAAGGGGAAGAGGAAGGCCCAGGAAGCTGCCAAAGAACAACCTACAAAGAAATGGGCAAGGAAGCAAGTCCACCCCACCACTACAAGGGAACAAATCCTAGCGGGATACATTACATCAACCACTACTGTCACTACCATTCCCACTCCCGCTACCACCACTATTCATGTCTTCTCCACCATCACCACTACAGCACCACCACTAGCAAACCTATTCATCCACACACTCCCATCCTTCGACAAAATGCTGAAGCCGACAAAGTATGTCTATTCCAACATACTGAAAAGATGGGGATTTATGACAGAATCCTCACCTTCCTCAATAATGCCAACCTTACAAGACTCTATTTTGTCACAGAGAAGTCTTATGTCGAGCCAACAACTGAATTTTTCACCTTCCTCCACAAAGAAGTAGTGGACATAATGGATAGATCAAGAGACGGAGACGACCGCAGGCTGGTCACGAAACTCTTTGGCAACAAAGTCGGCATAACAGAAAAACTACTCAATGAAAACATTATAGACAACAAGGAGCAGTTGGACAAAGCCAAAGATGTAGGCGTTGACAGCTCCCAGTTCAACAAGCACATCTTTTGGAAATCCCTGACAGGGATCCCAACCTTTGAGGCAAAGACCTGAAAGGCCTCCAATATTCATTCTGGGTTGGTGTGCACTCTACACAAAATCCTCACAGGTGCACTCTTCCCCAGGACAGAGGGCGGAAATGTTAACATTTCCGATCTTTTCATCCTCTGGTCCGTCCTTAATGGGCTGTCGATCACCATAGGATGGCAATTGATAAACAAGCACACAGCTTACGCCGTCGGGAAAGAATTATGTGTCGGAGGACACATAACCTGAATTTTGCATTATCTCAAGATGGACAGACTACTGCCCATATGCAAGAAGATCAAGGGCGACATCCTTACCAATGAGCAGACTCTAAAGAATTCATACATCATTAAGGAAAAAGATGCTAAGCTACACTACATCTTCTGTCCAATAGTAAAATCTTCTAGGAAGCTGCTTCCTCTACCGGAGCTCACAGATTATGACAAGGATAAGCTTCTCTTCACTGATGAGGAGCTTACTAACCTCCTCATGTCAGTCCAAGTAGCAGAAAAGAAAGCAAAGGCAGGTCATACGAAGCATAGCATAACTGCCCCGACACCTAAAATAACAAAAATCCCGATAAAATGACCACAAAAAGGGCGTTTGCAAACACAACAGTTGTCGGGGACGCCGACGTCAAGACCAAACCCAGAAGTAGAACCTCCTCTCCCTGAAGAGCACATCACCACCTCATCACTAGAATCCTTCATCATGAGTCTAAATGTTGAGCTTACCTCCACCACCACCCCCACCACGCTACCATCCTCCACCACTCCACATTCCACCACCCTCCCATCATTCTCCACAATAATTCCACCAACACATCCCTTCCCCACATCCGCACCTCCACCCGCATCCTCCACCTCGGTCCCCTTCTCATCGGGCATTCCATTCACATCAACGCCCGATCTCACTTTCACCTCGTTCGCCTCCACCTCAACTGCTTTCCCATCAACATTTACAGATCCACCCTTTTCTCCCAGAATTTGCCACCCTTCGCATCCGCCACCACCCCGACACTGCTGGTGACTCCATCTACAGTCACCACACAGTTCGTGGGACCATCATTAGTGTCTCTTTCACAAGACACTACCACCCTTCCACCCCGACCCCAGCCATCCCACCCATCCTTTTCTGGGGTCCCTTTTACAAATGTCGGTGAGGAATTCAGACGTCAATTTGATGCCATAAGAAACCTCCTCATCGACCCTTCTAACATAATGCAATTTATTTTTTCTTGTGTGCAGGATCTTACTAAATAGGTCACCAAGATCGACGAGCAAAATTGTGCCTTACCTGGCATCCTCTCAAGCATCAACCAATGGCAGGAAGTAGCGGCCACGCAAGTCGAACACGTCGACGACCGCCTACAACAATTGCCACAATTGGTGCTTGAAGTGAAAAGCCAGCAAGCAATGTTGGCTCAACAAGTCGAAAGGATCTCTACGTAGACTCAACCTCTGCCAGAGAGCTTTCGCGAGCTTCAGCAGTAGCAAACTGCTTTCAGCACACATTTGGACTACATCACTAATATCCTTGCACAACTCAGTAGCTGCCAAGAGGAGTCGTCCAATAATGAAATCAATTACCTTCACGCCCAAGTCACAGACCTTTCTGCACGACTCCTCTCTAAAGAGGCATGATACTCTGATCTCAAGGAAACCCACTACGCACTGCTTGAGACACATGAGCATGTGCAAGTGGCTCTTGATGAATTATAAG
Organism: Alisma plantago-aquatica; assembly: GCA_963693085.1. Classification (NCBI taxonomy): domain Eukaryota; kingdom Viridiplantae; phylum Streptophyta; class Magnoliopsida; order Alismatales; family Alismataceae; genus Alisma; species Alisma plantago-aquatica. Next base: position 1,959,270,618 of record OY856409.1, on the reverse strand, counting down.
CACTTCACCGGCAGTGCAAGAAAATAGTGCCAAAAAAATAAAAGATAAAACGGCATACGAGGAAGAAGACAAAGAAGACGAATACGAAGAAGAAGATTCTGACTCCTCTACTGACTCGAATGATGACACCTCCTCTTCAGATGACAAACCTTATGACCCAGGTCACGCTGGGGAGGGAACCAGCTGAGGAATAGAAACTTCAAAGAAGCCAGCAGACAAAGACCACCAAGAAGGTGGACAAGATGCCAAATCCCCCGATCACACTGACAACATTAACATGTCATATGGGGATCAGTTCCTTAACTATTCTGCCATGGGATCTATGGGGGAAGCTGCTAAAGAAGTGACTTTTGCTGAGTTCCAACAATGTATCCTAGGAACCAGCATTAGTCCACCAACATCAGCAGCTCATCATCCCTCCGCACCAAAACAATTGGTGCCTTTATCCCCAGAGTAAGAAGAGTCAGACAGAGTGAGTCTAGACACAGATGATGAACTCGACTCTGATTTTGAATTAGAAAAAGATGAAGTTATGCAACACTATATGGATGACCTAGAGCAGACTTCTTTTCTGCCACTGCAAGAGCTCCCCCCACCCCCACCTCTACCTAAGAAGATGCACGACCTAGACATGGCGTCCATCTCTACCCTAGATTTCCAGGACATCTTCATCCTGAACACTATCGTAGACGATGCCAAAGAAGGGGGGACATCATCTATACAAATATAAAAACTAAGCGCAAGATGACACGTGAAGATTTCCGCATCATCCTTCAACCTCAATCAAAAGTGAAGATGGCAATCTTTCATGTCCTTCTTGCCAATGCTATCGAAACATACTGAAGCTCAAAAAGGCCGCAACCAGTTCTCAATGCTTCACATGCTTTGGCTCTAAGTCTACTGTACAAAGATTTACACAACAAGACTATCGAGCAGCTGCGTAGGGGGATTGAATGGAAGGTACGATATATCACAGTACCCTTCCAAGTTTCTGGCCATTGGCTGCTCATGATCGTTGACACTGAGGTTCACGATGCTAAAGTGTACAACTTCTATGCTAGTGAGCTTAAAGTTGGAATCATCAATGTTGCTGGTCTAGGAGCTGGGGAGGCAAGATGCATCCCTTTCCAACTTCTAAAATTATTTTGGGATGCAAAGCCATCACTCCGACAAGGTTGGAACCAACCATGGTTCCAAATAATAAACCCACAAGTCCAAACACAAGAAGGATTTGGGGATTGTGCTTTCTGCACTATTCACCACATACAAGCGCATAATCAACAAATCCCCTTCACCGAGCTGGCCACAGAAGATTTTCACTTTCTACGAGGGCGTTACACCATGGAGCTCATATGTGACAGAAGGTTCTTCAAGGACCCAACTATGGCACCAGATGACGTCCCTCTCTTCCTCTACTCAGCTATCCAATGTCCATAGAAACAGTCATTCCGACAAATATTATAGGAGTTGGAGAAACAACAACCCGCCACAGTCCCCGAAAACAAACTATGGGACCCTTACACCTTTGATATGAAGAAGGATAAAGGGGACATCGATTTATTAACAGGGGCCCTATCAAAAGATCATATCCTCAAATGGTTCCTCTATCTACCATTGAACCAATGTTTCCCAATTTTGACCTTGCAGCTTGCAAGAGTCTTTCCAACAATGAACTTCAGCTCATAATGTCTAGGCTATATGTCGAGAAAGATGATCTTGTTTTTCTAGATAGAGATATTCTGGTTATGGCAGATACGCTCCGTGAAACTATACAATTCAAAGGGTCTCTATCCGTGAGTTTGATGACCACCTATCAATATCTCCTCAGACGGAATCACCCTATGGTTTATATGGTGTCAACATATATGAAGGATGATGTACTAAAGCTAAAGAACTTCGGAACCATGGAGGCATTCATCTCCTGCCTCGAACATATGACTTCGAAGTTCATTATGCTTCCTTTCCTTCACTTAGAGCACTGGATGCTACTAGCAACAAACCTTCATGACGGAACAACAATCATCTACAACAGTTCTGATAGCCAGTTTGATGCAACCTAGAGGCAGTATACTTTGACAGCTAACATGCCCACGGAAGAGGTGACAAAGGAGTGTGCTAAAAAACTACACAATCTCGATCTTAGGCAAGCACACAAGGGCATACGATAAAGAACACTTTCATCGCCCTGCCTTCTACCACAGATGTCCCCAGCAGCTCTGAGAGTCAAAGGACTGTGGTTTCCATGTCCTCTAATGGATCTACACCATCGCTATTCTTGGAAGACTAGTAGAGGACATGACAGATGTGGATTACCACACTCTACGTGGAAAGTTCGCAGCTAATCTTCTATGAATGCTTGGAGCTAACAAAGGAGTAACAGAAGCCTAATTCCCTTATCCATGTACTTCTCAACCTATCACTTTGACACTTTGAGGATAGAGTGAGTGATAATTTGGGGGGGTATAGTGGACAAGGGCGAGGTATAATTTTTCAACCCTTCTCCCTCTACTCTTTTTATTCACTTCTGCTTTTCTATGCATTGCTTTTATTTTTCTTTTTACATTTTAGACTTTTTCAGTAATTTCTTTGAATAGAATAATCTTATTTACATAAGCATAACATCACTCTTGGAAAAGGTCACCCCCAACCAAAGTAGTCCTCAAAAAGAAATAACAGAAAAAGCACTTAGGCATGTAATGGAGAATTAATAAACTACTTTCACACCCGATTTCCATGCCTTTGCTTCAATTTTGCTCCAGATTCTCCACAAGTAACATCATAGCCGAAGCCAGCCAAAACTCTTCATAGGATGGGAGGGAACCAGGTGAAATCCAAATCAAGGAACCTCGCAAGTGGACCACCAAGTACGAAACCGAAATAAGTGCATGTGAGGAGACTCCAAGAACAGTTTTCTTCTTTTCAAAAGAGGCCTGGCAGCCCAAAGAAAATTCCTAAATATCCAACTCCTAATCTTGTGAGTATAAGAATAAAAGCCAGAGTGTTGAAAAAAACATGAGAGTTGTGCCACGTCTAAGGACCTATATGAAAGACCAATAAAGGTCTCACCCGGCTGGTACATTCGGCTGCCCTTACAAAGGCAGATGTGTCACGTACGGTAATGAGATCCTAAGGTCTCTAAATATATGAAAAAGCTCACCCGGCCAGTACATTCAGCTGCCCTCATAAAGGCAGATGTGTCACGCCCGGTAGTGAGATCTAAAAGTTTAGATAAACCCTCCCCCACAAAAAGGGGGAATTACACATCAGCCTTTAGCCAACCCTCATTCCTATCTTAGTTTCCAGTAGGTTTTTCAAAGAAGTATAAAATTGATTGAAGTTGAAAACATGCACAAAATTTGATTAAGGAAAAGGTGGTCCCAATGTGATATACGCGATACGGAAGAAACCTGAGATCCAAGCAACTCCCGATACCTGAAAGAGTTATCGCAAGCAGAAGCCTGATAAAACTTTAGGAGATCTTTGGTTCAGAAATGAAGCAGGAGTATGGAAATCTTCACTAAATAAAATCGCCTAGCCACTACATGCCTCAGCTCTATCTAGCTTGCGGACAAGCTAAACTCTAAGTTAGAGGGGTGATAACCTCCCATTTTACGATGTTATGTTACTAGTTTTCCTCAATTTTCCAACATCTTTCTTAGATAAACTAGATAGAATCTTTAACTTTCCTCTTCATTGTAAATATACCATCAAACTAACTTTTCCCCTTTTATTTCTTACAGAAAAGCACAAAAAAATTACAAAATCTCTAAACGGTCCCAAGACTGAATGGACATCAAACGGTCCCAAGACCGAATGGACACCAAACGGTCCCAAGACCGAGTGGACACCAAACGGTCCCAAGACCGAGTGGACACCAAACGGTCCCAAGACCGAATGGAAACCAAACAGTCCCAAGACCGAATGGACACCAAACGGTTCCAAGACTGAATGGACACCAAACGGTCCCAAGACCGAATGGACACCAAATGGTCCCAAGACCGAATGAAGGCCAAACGGTCCCAAGACCGAATAAATACAAATGGTTCCAAGCCATGAGGACTCAAACAGTTTCCAAATCGAGAGAGTCCAAACGGTCTCCAAACCGAGAAAGAGTCCAAACGGTCTTCACGACCGTTTGGGCCCAAATCTCCCAAACCGTTTGAGTTCCACTCAAACCCTATAAATAAGACCCAAAGGGTCCTCACAAATTATCAAGTTTCAAACATCCAAAGGCTGCCTCTATTGTTCCAGAGCCATTCCATCCTTCATCCACTGCCCTGAGTCTACCGGTCTAAGATCCATAATCTATCTCCAAGCTACTTTCTCTCTCATTGACAAAGAAGGTGGGAAGAGGAGGATTCATCATCAAGCAAGCTACGAAGTGTGAAGATCGTTTCTCTCTCTCTCCAAGGGGTCGACCTTCCTCCCTCCTTCGTGGAGATGATGCTCTCTCTCTCTCTCTCTTCTCACCCCCTTCTTTGTTCTTGCCATGGGCGAGTAGTCTTATACACTAGGGTGCGGGGAGTAGCCCCACTACCCATGTTTTCATTTCATGCATTGTAATTCTTGAGTTTGTAAAAAAAAACACTATCTTTCCAGTTCAACATCAATCATTTAATGAATGCTAGTTTCTTGATCACCAACTTATGTTATCTATTATCTTTTAGTGCACATTGCCTATGTTTGTACTTCTAGATTCGAATATTGATTGTTTGTTGGTTCCAGATTGTATGTAGTCACCATATGTTTGGTTTGATATCTAGGAGAATTTCTCAAGAAGTGGATTAAACTCACCTCCATCGTTGCACTTTCATACTATGAAATGGAATCAGTTGATGTATGAAAGTGCAACCTTGATGGGTCGAGGAACACACTTTGCGAGGGGAGTGATGCAAAGTAAGTGACCATTCGTCTGGGGATGGTTGGCATTCCAACACTTCCACGTTTCTCGTAGTTCGTTATTCGAAAGGAGGCTAAGCCTACAAAGATACTAAATGTTTAGACTCTTTTCTGTGCAATCCAAGTTATTGTGATGTATGTTTTTATCCATGAGTAGTGGTGGTGAAAGCCGATCACATCCTAGTGGTTTCTTAACATTGTTTACAACCTTAAATTTACTTTTCTGCTTACCTTCCTGTTTTTACTTTGCTTGAACTTAGTTTAAAGAATCAAACCAACTCTTTGATCTAAATACCAACTGTTAAGGAATTAAATGAAATTCTAACGTTTTCCATCTTGTTATTCTTAACAAGACTGTTGTCCTATGGATTCGACCCTTAACTATACTATGATAAGACTTCTACATGTCCAAGCATATGTGGGTAGAGTTTTTAATCTAGTATAAGCAAGGCTAAACCAAAAAGATTTACTATCTTTAGGATTTTTAGTGGTGCACGCAATTCCACACAAGTGGAAGCTTCATTAGGAAGGATAAGGATTTGTCCAAAGATGGTATGTTTAAAAATATATGGGATGTTGATAGTGATAAAGAATCATTGTGGGTGAAGTGGATACATGTGAAGTACATTAAGGAAAATTCTATTTGATTAGTCAAGAAGAAAGGTAAGTCTTCTTGTATGTAGAAGAGGTTGCTTGGTCACAAAAAGGCTTTATGTGAAAATACTGAATTTTGTATTGGAGATGGAAGGAAGTAGCTTCTTTGGTTTGATCCCTAGACGGTTGGTAAGCATTGCCTTATTGAAAGGGTCAACCCTCAGTCATTGTTAAGATTGGAGATGGGTGTCAAATGCAAATTGAGTCGATGCATTTAAAATGATCAATGGCAGTGTCCTAGGTTCATAGGTTATGAAGAGATCCAACATATTCTGGAGAACTATTATGAACCTACAAATGTTCCTAACTCTATAAAATATATTGGAGGTTCTAGTTTCAAACTAAGAGATGGTTGGGATATTTCAAGGAGTAAGTACCCTAAAACAAGGTGGGATAAATGGATATGGAAGGGGGCATTCCTAGAAGATATGTGTGTGTGCTTTGGAAGGAGTTTCTTGACAAATTTCTTATAGTAGATTATCTACAGAGGATGGTTATAATCTAGCATCAAGGTGCATTCTGTATAGATAGAAAATGAGAGTAGGGATCATTTGTTTTTCCACTGCTCGTTTGCTTCTCACATTTGGGAGAGGTTCTGGGAGAAGTATAGTTCTAAACCAGACTCTTTGGAGGGTCTTCTGAAGGTGAATAATGAGGAGAAGGTTGCAACTTCTATGGTCATTTATAGCATTTGGGATGAGAAAAATGGGAGGATATTGAAAGGTTTTGAAAGAGAGGCTCGTATAGTTTTGCAAAGATGCAGTCGTGATATTAATATGACATATAGATAGATAGGTCTACACTTTCTTGTACATTTTTTTTTCTTTTTTGTTCCTTAGCTATCTGTTTACTCTGTGGTTACACACTGTAATCACTAGAACCCTCATTTTTTTTATTAATGGAAGAGGCACACTATTCTCATTTGCACTTTTGAATCATAACCCCATTAGTCACATCCCAATAACTTATTGTTTCTCAATTACTTTATTTCTCATTATAAAATAACATTGCATCTTTTTTCTATCATTTAAAACATTGGATATCCAATAGAACCTTGATGATTAACCTACCTTTCTAATAAATTTCATCATTATAATGAAAACTCATCAACATTTCCCTTTAAAATCACACCCACATTAATAACATACCTTCATTTCATGCATCTATAGAGATAGTCCCAATCTATTTTATCAAAAGCTTTACAAAGTCTACTTTGGTAGCTAGAAGAGGGGTGATCCTAATGTGACAGGAATGGGTGGTTTCATTTACTAGGTATTTGAAGGAATGCACATTATTGTTGATTAATGACATTGCTTAGTTATGTTTTCTTCCTTGCGCTCAATGTTTTGGATATGATCTTGTATTATGAATTGATGAGGTCAACAGGCCTGATGTGGTGTATGCATTTGGAGAGTCTATTTTTTAATGGGTGCAATGTGGGTTTGATTCAGGACAACAATTTGGGTGTGTTTTCATTATGTTCCTGTACATATTGAAAAACATTTGTAAATTCAAAGGTGAGATGATTCCACATGTATTAATATAATTTTGTGCTAATTCCATTAGGCCCTAGTGACTTTTATGCACCGAGTTGGTTAACATCATGTTAAATTTTAATATATGTGAATATATCAATGAGTCTGTCTGGGTGGTTGATATAATTCAGTAAAAGGATATCCCATCAGATCTAAAGGTACGAAGAATGTGGTGTTTGTATAGAAAAATTCTAAAAATAGTTTTTGATGTGTGTTGAGATGAAGTGTTTATTTGTTGTGATCTGACTCTGGATACTAATATTGTAAATGGAGTTATTTTGAATGTTATTGATGCAACATTTGTGAAATATTTTGGTGTTTCTATCTACCTCCTTAATCCATTTGATATGTTTATCTTTGTTTGCACATGATTTCATTTGGAGAGGAAATCTTCTAAGTCAATTTTGACTACAACTATATGTACATGTTCTACTGATGGGTCACTTTCAAGTTGAAAAAGTAGAGTGTCCTTATCTTTAGGGGCTCTATGGATATTACTAAATGTTGTAGAATTCTAATCTTGGAGTGTTTTTCTAATTGATTTGGCTTTTTGGAGAATGTTCACACCTTGTTCAAAAGGATTCCTTTGTATGGGTCAGTTATGGTGGATCAGAGTTTTTAAATCCAAATGTTCGTCAAAAAACATTTGTAATGGGAAGGCTTGTACCGCCATGTTCCAAAGTTTGTATTTATGAGAATAGGGAAGTGACCAAATGTTGAACTCATAGTGGATGATTAAAAGGCAAGTGGATAGATATCCTCCCATTATTGAAAACATAAGAATCAGTCATTTTTCCCATAGATGTCCATAGTTCCATGTGTAGTTTGAATTTTTGGCTGAGAGATCAAGAAGTTAATTTTTTTATGAATCGATTGAAAAGTCTATCAAACCTAGAATAGCCTGCCTAGTGCTCTATTGAGTGTTAAAGTGTTCATAACGGTGTCTAGAAAGACTAAATTCTCCACCAATCAAACATGATGTGGATGATAATAGGCATGCCATGTCATGAATTACTTCAAGAAATATTGTTTATGTTGACTAGGTTCATCGTAGACACCTATGAATGACCGACCATGTATGGTGGTCACTAAAAATTTTTATAGTAATGGTAATTCTATGTTATTTCTGGTATTGATGGATGACCTTGAAGATATATTGTTGATGCTAATGATAATTTCTCCTTTGAATCATCTTGGTGGTGTTTGGATCCATTAAGTAATGTGTTTTCTTCCAATGGTCTTAAGGGAGAAGGGGGGAGATAAGACTTTTGAGTTTGTTGATATATATTAGTCTTCTAATAGCTATCCTTATATTAGCAATGGAAGCATAGTAAACATTCCAATATGTAATAACCTTGGTGAAAGTGTGTGCTCTAAGGTAAAAAAAGAGTTCCTACATATGCTTAGATCTTCAAGTTGTGTAGATGTTATGTGAATGGGTCTAGTATTATTCCACCCCATGATATTTTTAATCTTAGATAAGGTTACATGTGCATTTAAAGTATTGTCAAATTTTATACCAAGATTAGAGGAAAAAGATGTAAAAGAATATATATCAGGCTATGACGCTAGGTCTTTAATCTATTTGAGCTATACATATCCAAATTTCGAGCTAGGTGTACTATATGAGTAGAAGTCTCGAAAAAATCATTCAAATAATGGTTTTAGTTACTTGAATTCATACACGTATCACTGGTCGCAAAGAAATTTCTTTTTTAGTCTTTCCATTGTTGAGATGAGTGAGCGGAAAGATTTTACTGTAGATGGGGCTTTGGTGAGTTTCTTCTAGGTAGGGACGTATGTGGATTTGAGCTCCTCGATATTTCTATTTTGAGATGATCGATAATTTTCTTGTTCAAGAATGGTGATGAATGATTAGATGGGTTTTTGAGGAAGGGAATGGGTTGCATGATTACCACTCAGTTCTCCACTATTATCAACAAAACACTCTTTGGCTAATTATAGAGTTTCACCGGTCTCTGTCAAGGAGACCCTCTTTCCCCATACTTTTTCATCCTGGTCACATCCATATTTACTAAAATGATTAAATTACTTATCATCCACAGACTCATCAAATCTTGAAATGAATATAAGGAAAACATAGTTCAATATGTTGATGATGCTATCATTGTCATTGACCCAGATGATACAATTTTTTTCACACCTTTCACATTCTAGGATCATTCTCTTACATCTCAGGGCTAAAGATTAACCCCCACAAATCAATGGTTATTGGCACCCAAGTCAATTCCATGGACACCAATTGTTATCATTCCTTTGTCAAATGCACGATTGAGGGTTTTCCTTTTGCCTACCCAAGTCTTCTAGTTTCACCTCACCCCTTACCAAAAACCACCTAGAATCCTATCATCACCAGACTCAACAATCAACACTTCCCTTGGAAGACTAGTTTCCTCAATCTAGAGGGTAGTCTCACACGTCTAAATAACTCACATGCTTCACTAACTACCTAATACCTCAGTTGCATCCCCCTCCTGACTCAAATTCATAAAGGCATTGATCATATTAGGAGAGAGTTTCTCTAGATGTATACGGGAAACAAGATCCAGATTGCCCACTGGGATATCATATGTGCACCTAAAATATATGGAGGATGGGGTATTTTCAATATCAAATCTCATGTCTTATGTTTGAATCACAAGATCAACAAAACTATTTTCTCAGATAGAAAAAGTATTTAGAAAGACCATGTACTTGAGAAATACTATCACTATAAAATTTCTTGGTGTAAGAAGAGCCTCATCTCTTTGGAAACATATAAACGGTCACATTTACATGATCTACAATCTCATCTTTACTCCACCTCACATTTCCAACAACAATAGATTTTGGACAGACCTCTCGTACTGTGGGAAAACTATTAAACAACAAGCCACCATATGCATATCCCACACTCCATATCAAATATCACCACCAGTAAAGCTCTAATTCTGTTACGCAGCCACCACAATAACTTACTTAAGAGATCCATCACAACCCATTTATCACATGGAACCACACTAAATGTTCCTAGGAATTTGGAAATTAAAACATACAACAACATATGGAAATGGGGACTCAAATACTCACAAACAAATGCATACATCTTCTAAACTTACCGTGGTCACCTATTATGTACTCAATTCATATGGAAAGTCACTTGTCTACAAGAAACTAGGATCCTTATCCGGCTCATTTGTTACAATAAGATCCTTACTAAGAAGAGTATGCAGAAGAGAGGATTTCAAGGTCCTTCCATCTCCTTTTTCTGCTTCAATTATGAAGAATCAACTACACATCTTTTCACACCTATCCTACATCCACTATCCTTAGAAGCCACTTCTTCCAATACACTTAATAAACTGTAATCATACACATACAACATATGTTTTTACCAGCTAAGGCAAAACATCTGGTAGGTTATCGACAAAAACGCCTTTGGAATCCTTATTTTGGACCATTTGGACTGAAAGAAACAACAAAACAATCGACAACAAAAAGAGACACACCTTTAGACTTATCATATATTTGCATGATACACATCACCTCTTTCTCCGATGTAGATCCTCATGACACCACAGACCAGAGTAAGGAAAATCATAACCTTCCTACACACTTCAAACAACAGACACCTAGACAAAGGGCATAATACACAATCGAGGGGATTCTCGCTAAGACTAACAAATTCTAATTATCCAACATAGTTTCTTTGAGAGGCCAAACTTCCGGGCTGCCTCCCCCATTTTACTCTGAATATTGGGTTTTTATCTATTATACAACCTTTCAATTTTTGAGATTAGGCCTCATTCACAAGATTTGCGAACAGGCACATTTGAATAAGAAGACAGAGCAGGAATATTGGCTTTTCACCATATAAATCGTTAAAGAAAGGAATAGAGGTACGTGTGCATCTTGGCATTAAGCAAGAAATGATCAACTCGATCAGTAGAAAGACCTCATCCCGTCGATAAAGATCTGAAAATTATTAATGAGTTAACTAAAACGATAATAGCCAGCATCTGCCGCTGGAGCGATGCAGTGTTGTGGCTGCTGTTGTATTTCAAAGCAAAAGTCTGTCTCACATTGCTTGCTTTGGAGACTTCTTTCCTATTCTTATATGGCTGCTGGTCCATGTAATATTTGAGGAACAAAATAGGATATGGGCTTCGCACGCGCATGGTGGGGCAGCCCAAATGGGTTTGGGCCGGTCCGGTCTGGAAACCCTTTAATCGGGCACAAAACACATCCCGCACGCAGGTGGGATGTCCGTTGATCCATCGCTGTGCTCCTATAAACCAAACACTTTCCTTTATTTTTTTCACACGCAACAGAAACACTAGACATTATCTTTCTGTTCGTTGTTTTGTCGCTGCCGCTTTTCCGGTGATCGCTGGAAGAACGATCAAAGACCTCTCTCCTGAGGAGGGATTTGCGGGTGCACACTTCGCTCCTTTTGTTGTTGTATCCTTGGAGGGTACCCGTCGTGGATTACTGTTGCACCGACGTTCGTCGTTGAGTAAGGCGGAAATACTTTTAAGGACAATGCATTCCAGCACGCCTCAACAGTCTGGTATTACTTCTTGTTTACATTTTCTCTGTTAATTATCACCGTAGAACAACAATCTTAAGAGTATTCTTTTGTTTCTAGGCTGGTTAACAACATGGAAGGATTCAAAACTCCTTCTACACTGGTAACACCGTCTGCGCCAAACAACCAAGTTGTTACTGTTTCGACAGTGTCACAAACTCCTCTTCCTGATGTTTCCAAAATTGAAACGTTTGACGGTGTCCATTACAAACGATGGCAAGAAAAGGTTTTCACTGTGTTAGAAGTATCGAATGTTGCATTTGCTTTATCCCAAACGAAACCTGAATCTGATTATGTTGAATGGGAAAAGGCAAATCGTATATGTCGTCATGTTATTCTAAGTACTATTTCTAATCAACTATTTGATGCATACTTCCCTGTTAAAATTACTTCTGAAATATGGGAAAGTATAAATAAGAAATATGTTTTAGAAGAGGCTTCTACGCAGAAGTGTACAATTGTAAATTTTTTGGAATTTTGCAAGTCTGATGACAAGGATATAATCACTCAAATTCATGATTTTCAAATTTTACTCGATGATTTGAAAAATGAAAAGATAGATCTTCCTGAATCGTCTATAGTTGGTAGTTTAATTGAAAAACTTCCCAGTTCTTGGAAGAATTATAAGAACAATTTAAAACGTAAACGAAAGACGATGTCTCTGGATGATGTGATAATACACATCCGAGTGGAAGATAAAAATCGTATAAGAGAAAAATTTGATATGAATAAGGAACTGATTTCTTCCACAAATTTTATTAACTCTGATGTTAAACAAAATAATAAATCTTCTGATCATGCTAAAAATCGTTGGAAGAAGAAAAAGGATAAAAGAAACAATCATAAAAACAAAGGCCGCAAAGACATAGATAAAAATAATGTTTTTTGTTATGTATGTGGCAAACCTGGTCATACTTCTCCTAAATACAGGTATAGGAAGAAAGAAGCAATCCAAGATTCGAAAGAACCTTCAAACAACCTTGTTACTGAGGACGTGTTTGTGGCATTTGTCAGCATGGACAACATGGGATCATTCCACCAGAATGATTGGATCATTGACTCGGGGGCTAGTCGCCACATCAGTGGCAACAGAGATGCCTTCGTGACTTTCACTGAAGTGGGACAGGAGGAACACCGGGTTGTCATGGGAAACTCCACTACTTCTCATGTGATTGGAAAGGGCAATGCCATGATCAAGATGACTTTTGGAAAAATTTTGCTGATCAAAGAAGTGTTGTTTGTCCCAGATATTCGTGTGAATTTAATTTCTATCTCTCAACTTGTGAAGTTTGGGGTGAAAGTGTCCTTTGAATCAAACAAGGTCATTCTCTCCAAATCCGGAGACTACATTGCCATGGGATACTGTTCAAATGGTCTTTTTATGTTGAATGTACCGAACTCTGCTGATAATGAAATAAGTCCTTCTTCTTATATCATTGATTCTTTTGATACATGGAACAATAGATTAGGACATGTTAATTTTAAATATTTACAACGCATGAAATCTTTCAGTTTACTAAAGGATTTTAATGGTGTTGTTAATTTAAATAATAAATGTCAAATATGTGCTGAAACTAAATCTACCAAGAAACTATGTCGTCAAATTTCACATAGAAATTCTGAATTACTAGATTTAGTACACACCGATCTTGGAGATTTAAAAGGAAATCTATCTAGAGGTGGAAAACATTTTTATATTATTTTTTTAGATGATTTCTCTCGATATACAAAATTATATTTATTACATTCAAAGGATGAAGCCTTTGGAATGTTTGTTAAATATAAAACACAAGTAGAGAATCAACTCAATAAGAAAATAAAATGTCTTCGTTCAGATAGTGGTGGTGAATATGATTGTTCTCCTTTTAATGAATTTTGTGTAAATCAAGGTATTATACATGAATACACACTTCCATATTCACCTCAATCAAATGGTATTGCTGAACGTAAAAATAGAACTCTAAAGGAGATGATGAATTCTATTTTAATCAATTCAGGAGAACCCAACAACTTGTGGGGGGAAGCGATTTTGTCATCTTGTTTTCTTCAAAATCGCATCCCTAGTAGGAAGACAAATAAGACACCATATAAATTATGGAAAGGATATCCTCCTAATTTGAAATATATCAAAGTGTGCAGGTGTCTAGCTAAAGTCCTACTAACTAAGCCTAAGAAAAGAAAATTGGGATCTAGAACTCTAGATGGTGTTTTTATAGGTTATGCTCAAAATAGTGCCGCATATAGATTCTTGGTTATTAGAAGTGCAACAATGTTGTAGAACCTAATACTATTGTTAAATCTAAAAATGCTGAAATTTTTTGAGCATATCTTTCCTATGAAAACTCCCCTAGAAAATTTATCTAATCCTTCAAATAAATTTTTAGAGAATATCCCAAGTACATCCATTTCTAATGATGTTTTAGAATCTGATGATATAGAACCTAGGAGATCCACTAGGATGAGGAAGGAAAAGAATCGTGGTAATGATTTCTATTCCTTTATAGTGGATAATGACCCTCAATCGTATAATGATGTTATTTGTTCAACTGATTCCTCTTTATGGAAGGAAGCAACTAATAGTGAGATTGAATCTATTTTATCTAATCATAGATGGGAACTAGTGGAACTTCCACCAGGTATAAAACCCATAGGATGTAAATGGATTTTTAAAAGAAAATTGAAAACATATTGGACTGTAGATAAATACAAAGCTCGTTTGGTTTCCAAAGGATATAAACAACAACAGGATATTGACTATTTTGATACATTTTCTCCTGTAACAAGAATCTCTGGAATCAGAATTTTAATTGTTTTGGCATCTATTAAGAAATTAATTATACATCAAATGGATGTTAAAACTGTTTTCTTGAATGGAGATTTGGATGAATAAATTTATATGGATCAACCCGAAGGTTATGTAGTTCCGAGAAAAGAACATATGGTATGTAGACTAATCAAATATCTCTATGGCTTGAAACAAGCACCTGAACAGTGGCATGAGAAATTTGATAAGGTTATTGTATCATATGGATTCCATATAAATGGAGACAAATGTATATATTCTAAATTCGATAACCAAGGTTGTGTTATTATATGTCTATATGTAGATGTCATGCTTATTTTTGGCACTAATATTGATATTATAAATAGTACAAAAGGCTTATTGGCTTCTAACTTTGACATGAAAGATATGGGAGAAGCAGATGTAATTTTAGGAATTAAACTTTTTAAATATGATGATTGCATCATGCTATCCCAAGAACACTATGTTGAGAAAATTCTCAATAAGTTTTCAATGTTTGATTGTAAGCCGGTCAGTACACCTTTTTAATTCTAATTGCAATCTCAAGAAAAATAAAGGTAATAGTGTTCAACAAGTCAAGTATGCACAATTTATTGGAAGCCTGATGTACTTAATGAATTGTACTCGTCCAGATCTAGCATACGCAGTGGGGAGATTAAGTAGATATACTCAAAATCCTAATAAGGATCATTGGGATGCTCTACATAGGGTTTTAAGATACCTTAAAGGCACAATTGATCATGGATTGATTTTTTGTAGATCTCCAACTGTGCTAGAAGGATTTTGTGATGCCAATTGGATTTCAGATTCAGATGAATTGAAATCTACAAGTGGCTACATCTTCACTATGGGTGGAGGTGTTGTGTCTTAGAAATCTTCCGAGCAAACATGTATAGCTCGTTCCACTATGGAATCTGAGTTTATTGCCTTAGAAAAGGCTGGAACTGAAGCCGAATGGCTGAGACATGTTCTAATGGATCTTACCATTTGGGAGAAACCTTCTCCACCAGTGTTTATACACTGTGATAATCAAGCTGCCATAGCAAGAGCTAAAAACAAAGCTTACAATGGGAAGAGTAGGCATACTCGCCTACGTCACAATATTGTGAGGCAGCTTGTATGTGATAGCATAATATCAATGGATTATGTTAAGTCAGAATTAAACTTGGCTGATCCTCTGACAAAGCCATTAAGTCAATAACTAATGAGTGATACATCAAGGAAAATGGGATTATGCCCATATCAGAAATCAAAGTGATGGAAACCCAACCTTCATGAGTGGTGATCCCGGGAAGAAGGTTCAATGGGAAAAACTAAGTCATTGGATGACAAAATGTGTTGTAATAAATGTATCTCATTCTACTGGTGAGGCATAGCTCAGGCGGTGCGGCTCGCAAGGCTTCTGCGAGAGGTCATGGGTTCGACTCCTGGCTATGGCCTCAGAAATGATTTACCCATAGCGTCAGCCGGCCAATGATGCTACTAGTTGGGGCCACCCTTATGGGTGGGTCAGGGTCCCCGAGAGTTTACGCCGCCTGCGGGGGTCACAAAAGTGGCACTCGTGCGGGGGTGGTTTTCTCACAAATAAAAAAAAATGTATCTCATTCTCCTGATGTAAACAACAATTGCAAGATTTTAGTTAAATATACTTCTTAATGGATTTCATAGCCATTAATGGTGGTGTATATTTTCAATGTATACTTGATGAAAGTCCAACTATGTGAGTGTAGACTGAGGCCGATCCTGTTGAGATTCAGGAAGATCTCTAGAGCACTCATGAATTTACCAGTAGGCGCATGGCCTAAGGTGCCAAACCATAAGAAAGGTACTTGATTTTATAAATATCATGTGAGTAATGTATCTCTAATCTGACAAAGGAGGAATTGGTTCAAGAACATAGTTTCACCCATCTTCTACAGATTATGTATATCTACTCAATGCTTTAGTTCAAATAACTCAGTTCTACCAAAGCTTATGCATTCTATTTATTTAAGTTCTTCCCATTTGGGAGAAACCTTCTCCACCAGTGTTTATACACTGTGATAATCAAGCTGCCATAGCAAGAGCTAAAAACAAAGCTTACAATGGGAAGAGCAGGCATATTCGCCTACATCACAATATTGTGAGGCAGCTTGTATGTGATAGCATAATCTCAATGGAATATGTTAAGTCAGAATTAAACTTGTCTGATCCTCTGACAAAGCCATTAAGTTAACGACTAGTGAGCGATACATCAAGGAAAATGGGATTATGCCCATATCAGAAGTCGAAGTGGTGGAAACCCAACCTTCATGAACGGTGATCCCGGGAAGAAGGTTCATAGGGAAAAACTAAGACACTGGATGACAAAAAGTGTTGTAATAAATGTATCTCATTCTCATGATGTAAACAACAATTGCAATATTTTAGTTGAATATACTTCTTAATGGATTTCATAGCCATTAATGGTGGTGTATATTTTCAATGTATACTTGATGAAAGTCCAACTATGTGAGTGTGGAGGGAGGCTACTCCTGTTGAGATTCAGGCAGATCTCTAGAGCACTCATGAATTTCCTAGTAGGCGCATGGCCTAAGGTGCCAAACCGTAAGAAAGGTACTTGATTTTATAAATATCATGGGAGTAATGTATCTCTAATCTGACAAAGGAGTAATTGGTTCGAAAACATAGTTCCACCAATCTTCTACAGATTACGTATATCTACTCAATGCTTTAGTTCAAAGAACTCAGTTCTACCAAAGCTTATGCATGCTATTTATTTAAGTTCTTCCAGTAGTCAACTCGATTTTTAGTTTGGTTTTGTTTTGAAATAGTGGGGGATTGTTGTGGCTGCTGCTGTATTTCAAAGCAAAAGTTTTAGTCCCACGTTGCTTGCTTTGGAGACTTCTCTCCTATTCTTGTATGGCTGCTGGTCCATGTAATACTTGAGGAACAAAATTGGATATGGGCTTCGCACGTGCATGGTGGGGCAACCCAAATGGGTTTGGGCCGGTCCGGACTAGAAACCCTTTAATCGGACACATCGGCACACGACGCATCCAGCGTGCAGGGGGGGTGCAAATCCGGCCTCCCGGAGCCCCTTGTGTGGGCGCAACCTCGGCAAAGTTTTGTCATTTGCTACACTGGGGTTTATCCACAAGTGTCGCATCTCTTGACATTTCAGATGTCCGTTGGCAACCGCTAGTCGATGTCTCTTCGGTTGGCAACTGCTGGCATCCGTTGATCCATCTCTGTGCTCCTATAAACCAAATGCTTTCCTTTGTTTTTTACACACGCAACAGAAACACTACACACTATCTTTCCGTTCATTGTTTTGCCACGGTCGCTTCTCTGGTGATCGTTGGAAGAACGATCAAAGACCTCTCCCCTGAGGAGGGATACGCGGGTGCACGCTT
Organism: Alisma plantago-aquatica; assembly: GCA_963693085.1. Lineage (NCBI taxonomy): Eukaryota > Viridiplantae > Streptophyta > Magnoliopsida > Alismatales > Alismataceae > Alisma > Alisma plantago-aquatica. The sequence continues at coordinate 1,959,252,744 of OY856409.1, read as the reverse complement.
CGCTCCTCTTGTTGCTGTATCCTCGGAGGGTACCCGCCGTGGATTACTGCTGCACCGACGTTCATCGTTTACTAAGGCAAAAATACTCTTAAGGACAGTGCATTCCAGCATGCCTCAACAGTCTGGTATTACTTCTTGTTTACATTTCGTCTGTTAATTATCACCGTAGAACAACAATCTTAAGAGTATTCTTTTGTTTCTACGATGGTTAACAACATGGAAGGATTTGAAACTCCTTCTACGCCGGTAACACCGTCTGCGCCAAACAACCAAGTTGTTACTGTTTCAACAGTGTCGCAAACTCCTCTTCCTGATGTTTCCAAAATTAAAACGTTTGACGGTGTTCATTACAGACGATGGCAAGAAAAGGTTTTCACTGCATTAGAAGTATCGAATGTTGCATTTGCTTTATCCCAAAAGAAACCTGAATCTGATTATGTTGAATGGGAAAAGGCAAATCATATATATCATCATGTTATTCTAAGTACTATTTCTAACCAACTGTTTGATGCATACTTCCCTATTAAAATTTCTTCTGAAATATGGGAAAGTATAACCAAGAAATATGTTTTAGAAGAGGCTTCTACGTAGAAGTTTACGGTTGCAAATTTTTTGGAATTTCGCATGTCTGATGACAAAGATATAATCACTCAAATTCATGATTTTTAAATTTTACTCGATGATTTGAAAAATGAAAAGATTGATCTTCCTGAATCGTTTATAGTTGGTAGTTTAATTGAAAAACTTCCCAGTTCTTAGAAGAATTATAAGAACAATTTAAAACATAAACGAAAGACGATGTCTCTAGATGATGTGATAATACACATCCGAGTGGAAGATAAAAATTGTATAAGAGAAAATTATGATATGAATAAGGAACTGATTTCTACCACGAATTTTGTTAACTCTGATGTTAAACAAAATAATAAATCTTCTGATCATGCTAAAAATCATTGGAACAAGAAAAAGGATAAAAGAAACAATCATAAAAACAAAGGCCACAAAGACATAGATAAAAATAACGTTTTTTGTTATGTATGTGGCAAACTTGGTCATACTTCTCCTAAATGCAGGCACAGGAAGAAAGAAGCAATCCAAGATTCGAAAGAACCTTCAACCAACCTTGTTACTGAGGACGTGTTTGTGGCATTTGTCAGCATTGACAAAACGGGATCATTCCACCATAATGATTGGATCATTGACTCGGGGGCTAGTCGCCACATCAGTGGCAACAGAGATGCCTTCGTGATTTTCACTGAAGTGGGACAGGAGGAACACCGGGTTGTCATGGGCAACTCCACTGCTTCTCTTGTTAATGGAAAGGGCAATGTCATGATCAATATGACTTTTGGAAAAATTCTGTTGATCAAAGATGTGTTGTTTGTCCCAGATATTCGTGTGAATTTAATTTCTGTCTCTCAACTTGTGAAGTTTGGGATGAAAGTGTCCTTTGAATCAAACAAGGTAATTCTCTCCAAATCTGGAGACTACATAGGCATGGGATACTATTCAAAAGGCCTTTTTATGCTGAATGTACCAAATTCTACTGATAATGAAATAAGTCCTTCTGCTTATATCGTTGATTCTTTTGATACATGGCACAATAGATTAGGACATGTTAATTTTAAATATTTACAATGAATGAAATCTTTAGGTTTACTAAAGGATTTTAATTGGGTTGTTAATTTAAATAATAAATGTCAAATATGTGCTGAAACTAAATCTACCAAGAAACTGTGTCCTCAAATTTCACATAGAAATTCTGAATTACTAGATTTAGTACACACCGATCTTGGAGATTTAAAAGGAAATCTATCTAGAGGTGGAAAACGTTTTTATATTATTTTTTTAGATGATTTCTCTCGATATACAAAATTATATTTATTACATTCAAAGGATGAAGCCTTTGGAATGTTTGTTAAATATAAAACACAAGTAGAGAATCAACTCAATAAGAAAATAAAACGTCTTCGCTTAGATAGGGGTGGTGAATATGATTGTTCTCCTTTTAATGAATTTTGTGTAAATCATGGTATTATACATGAATACACACCTCCATATTCACCTCAATCAAATGGTATTGCTGAACGTAAAAATAGAACTCTAAAGGAGATGATGAATTCTATTTTAATCAACTTAGGACCACCCAACAACTTGTGGGGGAAGCGATTTTGTCATCTTGTTTTCTTCAAAATCGCATCCCTAGTAGGAAGACAAATAAGACACCATATGAATTATGGAAAGGATATCCTCCTAATTTGAAATATCTCAAAGTGTGGGGGTGTCTAGCTAAAGTCCTACTAACTGAGCCTAAGAAACAAAAATTGGGATCTAGAACTCTAGATGGTGTTTTTATAGGTTATGCTCAAAATAGTGCCGCATATATATTCTTGGTTATTAGAAGTAGCAACAATGTTGTAGAACCTAATACTATTGTTGAATCTAAAAATGATGAATTTTTTGAGCATATCTTCCTATGAAAACTCCCCTAGAAAATTTATCTAATCCTTCAAATAAATTTTTAGAGAATATCCCAAGTACATCCATTTCTAATGATGTTTTAGAATCTGATGATATAGAACCTAGGTGATCCACTAGGATGAGGAAGGAAAAGAATCTTGGTAATGATTTCTATTCCTTTATAGTGGATAATGACCCTCAATCCTATAATGATGCTATTAGTTTAACTGATTCCTCTTTATGGAAGGAAGCAATTAATAGTGAGATTGAATCTATTTTATCTAATCATAGATGGGAACTAGTGGAACTTCCACCAGGTATAAAACCCATAGGATGTAAATGGATTTTTAAAAGAAAATTGAAAACAGATTGGACTGTAGATAAATACAAATCTCGTTTGGTTGCCAAAGGATATAAACAACAACAGGATATTGACTATTTTGATACATTTTCTCCAGTAACAAGAATCTCGTCAAACTAGAATTTTAATTGCTTTGGCATCAATTAAGAAATTAATTATACATCAAATGGATGTTAAAACTGCTCTCTTGAATGGAGATTTGGATGAAGAAATTTATATGGATCAACCTGAAGGTTATGTAGTTCCGAGAAAAGAACATATTGTATGTAGACTAATCAAATCTCTCTATGGATTGAAACAAGCACCTAAACAGTGGCATGAGAAATTTGATAAGGTTATTATATCATATGGATTCCATATAAATGCAAGAGACAAATGTATATATTCTAAAGTCGATAACCATGGTTGTGTTATTATATGTCTATATGTAGATGACATGCTTATTTTTGGCACTAATATTGATATTATAAATAGTACAAAAGGCTTCTTGGCTTCTAACTTTGACATGAAACATATGGGAGAAGCAGATGTACTTTTAGGAATTAAATTTATTAAATATGATGATTGCATCATGCTATCCCAAGATCACTATGTTGAGAAAATTCTCAATAAGTTTTCAATGTTTGATTGTAAGCCGGTCAGTACACCTTTTAATTCTAATTGCAATCTCAAGAAAAATAAAGGTAATAGTGTTCAACAAGTCAAGTATGCACAAGTTATTGGAAGCCTGATGTACTTAATGAATTGTACTCGTCCAGATCTAGCATACACAGTGGGGAGATTAAGTAGATATACTCAAAATCCTAATAAGGATCATTGGGATGCTCTACATAGGGTTTTAAGATACCTTAAAGGCACAATTGATCATGGATTGATTTTTTGTGGATCTCCAACTGTGCTAGAAGGATTTTGTGATGCCAATTAGATTTCGAATTCAGATGAATTGAAATCTACAAGTGGATACATCTTCACTATGGGTGGAGGTGTTGTGTCTTGGAAATCTTCCAAGCAAACATGTATAGCTCGTTCCACTATGGAATCTGAGTTTATTGTCTTAGAAAAGGCTGGAACTGAAGCCGAATGACTGAGACATGTTCTAATGGATCTTCCCATTTGGGAGAAACCTTCTCCACCAGTGTTTATACACTGTGATAATCAAGCTGCCATAGCAAGAGCTAAAAACAAAGCTTACAATGGGAAGAGTAGGCATATTCGCCTACGTCACAATATTGTGATGCAGCTTGTATGTGATAGCATAATCACAATGGATTATGTTAAGTCAGAATTAAACTTGGCCGATCCTATGAAAAATCCATTAAGTCAACGACTTGTGAGCGATACATCAAGGAAAATGGGATTATGCCCATATCAGAAGTTGAAGTGATGGAAACCCAACCTTCATGAACGGTGATCCCGGGAAGAAGGTTCAATGGGAAAAACTAAGTCACTGGTTGACGAAATGTTTCGTAATAAATGTATCTCATTCTGATGATGTAAACAACAATTGCAATATTTTAGTTGAATATACTTCTTAATGGATTTCATAGCCATTAATGGTGGTGTATATTTTCAATGTATACTTGATGAAAGTCCAACTATGTGAGTGTGGAGTGAGGCCTCTCCTATTGAGATTCGGGCAGATCTATAGAGCACTCATGAATTTCCCAGTAGGCGCATGGCCTAAGGTGCCAAACCGTAAGAAAGGTACTTGATTTTATAAATATCATGCGAGTAATGTATCTCTAATATGACAAAGGAGGAATTGGTTCAAGAACATAGTTCCACCAATCTTCTACAGATTACATATATCTACTCAATACTTTAGTTCAAAGAACTCAGTTCTACCAAAGCTTATGCATGCTATTTATTTAAGTTCTTCCAGTGGTCAACTCGATTTTTAGTTTGGTTTTGTTTTGAAATAGTGGGGGATTGTTGTGGCTGTGCTGTATTTCAAAGCAAAAGTTTTAGTCCCACATTGGTTGCTTTGGAGACTTCTCACCTAATCTTATATGGCTGCTGGTCCATGTAATATTTGAGGAACACAATAGGATATGGGCTTCCCACGCACATGGTGGGGCAGCCCAAATGGTTTTGGACCGGTCCAGTCTAGAAACCCTTTAATCAGGCGCGACGGCGCACGACGCATCCCGCTCGCAGGGGGGTGCAAATTCGGCCTCCCGGAGCCCCTTGTGCGGGCGCGGCCCCGACCAAGTTTTATCATTTGCTACACTTGGGTTTATCCACAAGTGTCGCATCTCTTGACATAGGAGATATCTGTTGGCACCGCTAGCCGATGTCTCTTCAGTTGGCAACTGCTCGCATCCATTGATCCATCTCTGTGCTCCTATAAAGCAAACACTTTCCTTTGTTTTTTACACACGCAATATAAACTCTCGACACTATCTTTCCGTTCGTTGTTTTGCCACTGCTGCTTCTCCGGTGATCGCTGGAAGAACGATCAAAGACCTCTCGCCTGAGAAGGGATTTGTAGGTGCACGCTTTGCTCCTCTTGTTGTTGTATCCTGGGAGGGTACCCGCCGTGGATTACTGCTGCACCGACGTTCGTCGTTGAGTAAGGCGGAAATACTCTTAAGGACAATGCATTCCAACACACCTCAATAGTCTGGTATTACTTCTTTTTTACATTTTGTCTGTTAATTATAACCGTAGAACAACAATCTTTAGAGTATTCTTCTGTTTCTACGATGGTTAACAACATGGAAGGATTTGAAACTCCTTCTACGCCAGTAACGCCGTCTGTGCCAAACAACCAAGTTGTTACTGTTTCGACAGTGTCGCAAACTCCTCTTCCTGATGTTTCCAAAATTAAAACGTTTGACGGTGTTCATTACAGACGATGGCAAGAAAAGGTTTTCACTACATTAGAAGTATCGAATGCTGCATTTGCTTTATCCCAACCGAAACCTGAATCTGATTATATTCAATGGGAAAAGGCAAATCGTATATGTCGTCATGTTATTCTAAGTACTATTTCTAACCATTTGTTTGATGCATACTTCCCTGTTAAAATTGCTTCTGAAATATGGGAAAGTATAAACAAGAAATATGTTTTAGAAGAGGCTTCTACGCAGAAGTTTACAGTTGCAAATTTTTTGGAATTTCGCATGTCTGATGACAAGGATATAATCACTCAAATTCATGATTTTCAAATTTTACTCGATGATTTGAAAAATGAAAAGATAGATCTTCCTAAATCGTTTATAGTTGGTAGTTTAATTGAAAAACTTCCCAGTTCTTAGAAGAATTATAAGAACAACTTAAAACATAAATGAAAGACGATGTCTCTGGATGATGTGATAATACGCATCCGAGTGGAAGATAAAAATCGTATAAGAGAAAAATCTGATATGAATAAGGAACTGATTTCTTCCACGAATTTTGTTAACTCTGATGTTAAACAAAATAATAAATCTTCTGATCATGCTAAAAATTGTTGGAAGAAGAAAAAGGATAAAGGAAACAATCATAAAAACAAAGGCCGCAAAGACATAGATAAAAATAATGTTTTTTGTTATGTATGTGGCATACCTGGTCATACTTCTCCTAAATGCAGGCATAGGAAGAAAGAAGCAATTCAGGATTCGAAAGAACCTTCAACTAACCTTATAACTGAGGACGTGTTTGTGGCATTTGTTAGCTTTGACAGCATGGGATCATTCCACCAGAATGATTGGATCATTGACTCGGGGGCTAGTCGCCACATCAGTGGCAACAGAGATGCCTTCATGGCTTTCACTGAAATGGGACAGGAGGAACACCGGGTTGTCATGGGCAACTCCACTGCTTCTCCTGTGACTGGAAAGGGCAATGTCATGATCAAGATGACTTCTGGAAAAATTATGTTGATCAAAGATGTGTTGTTTGTCCCAGATATTCGTGTGAATTTAATTTACGTCTCTCAACTTGTGAAGTTTGGGGTGAAAGTGTGCTTTGAATCAAATAAGGTCATTCTTTCCAAATCTGGAGACTACATAGGCATGGGATACTGTTCAAATGGCATTTTTATGTTGAATGTACCGAACTCTGTTGATAATGAAATAAGTCCTTCTACTTATATCGTTGATTCTTTTGATACATGGCACAATAGATTAGGACATGTAAATTTTAAATATTACAATGAATGAAATCTTTAGGTTTACGAAAGGATTTTAATGGTGTTGTTAATTTAAATAATAAATGTCAAATATGTGCTGAAACTAAATCTACCAAGAAACCGTGTCCTCAAATTTCACATAGAAATTCTGAATTACTAGATTTAGTACACACCGATCTTGGAGATTTAAAAGGAAATCTATCTAGAGGTGGAAAACGTTTTTATATTATTTTTTTAGATGATTTCTCTCGATATACAAAATTATATTTATTACATTCAAAGGATGTAGCCTTTGGAATGTTTGTTAAATATAAAACACAAGTAGAGAATCAATTCAATAAGAAAATAAAACGTCTTCGCTCAGATAGTGGTGGTGAATATGATTGTTCTCCTTTTAATGAATTTTGTGTAAATCATGGTATTATACATAAATACACACCTCCATATTCACCTCAATCAAATGGTTTTGTTGGAGGTAAAAATAGAACTCTAAAGGAGATGATGAATTCTATTTTAATCAATTCAGGAGCACCCAACAACTTGTGGGGGTAAGCAATTTTGTCATCTTGTTTTCTTCAAAATCGCATCCCTAGTAGGAAGAAAAATAAGACACCATATGAATTATGGAAAGGATATCCTCCTAATTTGAAATATCTCAAAGTGTGGGGGTGTCTAGCTAAAGTACTACTAACTGAGCCAAAGAAACGAAAATTGGGATCTAGAACTCTAGATGGTGTTTTTATAGGTTATGCTCAAAATAGTGCCGCACATAGATTCTTGGTTGTTAGAAGTGGCAACAATGTTGTAGCACCTAATACTATTGTTGAATCTAAAAATGCTGAATTTTTTGAGCATATCTTTCCTATGAAAACTCCCCTAAAAAAATTATCTAATCCTTCAAATAAATTTTAGAGAATATCCCAAGTACATCCATTTCTAATGATGTTTTAGAATCTGATGATATAGAACCTAGGAGATCCACTAGGATGAGGAAGGAAAAGAATCTTGGTAATGATTTCTATTCCTTTATAGTGGATAATGACCCTCAATCCTATAATGATGCTATTAGTTCAACTGATTCTTCTTTATGGAAGGAAGTAATTAATAGTGAGATTGAATCTATTTTATCTAATCATAGATGGGAACTAGTGGAACTTCCACCAGGTATAAAACCCATAGGATGTAAATGGATTTTTAAAAGAAAATTGAAAACAGATTGGACTGTAGATAAATACAAAGCTCGTTTGGTTGCCAAAGGATATAAACAACAACAAGATATTGTCTATTTTGATACATTTGCTCCTGTAACAAGAATCTCTTCAAATTAGAAATTTAATTTCTTTGGCATCTTAAGAAATTAATTATACATCAAATGGATGTTAAAGCTGCTTTCTTGAATGGAGTTTTGGATGAAGAAATTTATATGGATCAACCTGAAGGTTATGTAGTTCTGAAAAAAGAACATATGGTATGTAGACTAATCAAATCTCTCTATGGCTTGAAACAAGCACCTAAACAGTGGCATGAGAAATTTGATAAGGTTATTGTATCATATGGATTCCATATAAATGAAGGAGACAAATGTATATATTCTAAAGTCGATAACCAAGGTTGTGTTATTATATGTCGATATGTAGATGACATGCTTATTTTTGGCACTAATATTGATATTATAAATAGTACAAAAGGCTTCTTGGCTTCTAACTTTGACATGAAAGATATCAGAGAAGCAGATGTAATTTTAGGAATTAAACTTATTAAATATGATGATTGCATCATGCTATCCCAAGAACACTATGTTGAGAAAATTCTCAATAAGTTTTCAATGTTTGATTATAAGCCGGTCAGTACACCTTTTAATTCTAATTGCAATCTCAAGAAAAATAAAGGTAATAGTGTTCAACAAGTCAAGTATGCACAAGTTATTGGAAGCCTGATGTACTTAAAGAATTGTACTCATCCAGATCTAGCATACGCAGTGGGGAGATTAAGTAGATATACTCAAAATCCTAATAAGGATAAATGGGATGCTCTACATAGGGTTTTAGGATACCTTAAAGGCACAATTGATCATGGATTGATGTTTGTTGGATCTCCAACTGTGCTAGAAGGATTTTGTGGTGCCAATTGGATTTCGGATTCAGCTGAATTGAAATCTACAACTGGCTACATCTTCACTATGGGTGGAGGTGTTGTGTCTTAGAAATCTTCCAAGCAAACATGTATAGCTCGTTCCACTATGGAATCTGAATTTATTGCCTTAGAAAAGGCTGGAACTGAAGCCGAATGGCTGAGACATGTTCTAATGGATCTTCCCATTTGGGAGAAACCTTCTCCACTAGTGTTTATACACTGTGATAATCAAGCAGCCATAGAAAGAGCTAAAAACAAAGCTTATAATGGGAAGAGTAGGCATATTCGCCTACATCACAATATTGTGAGGCAGCTTGTATGTGATAGCATAATCTCAATGGATTATGTTAAGTCAGAAATAAAATTGGCCGATCCTCTGACAAAGCCATTAAGTCAACGACTAGTGAGCGATACATCAAGGAAAATGGGATTATGCCCATATCAGAAGTCGAAGTGATGGAAACCCAACCTTCATGAACGATGATCCCAGGAAGAAGGTTCAATGGGAAAAACTAAGTCACTGGATGACAAAATGTGTTGTAATAAATGTATCTCATTCTCATGATGTAAACAACAATTGCAATATTTTAGTTGAATATACTTCTTAATGGATTTCATAGCCATTAATGGTGGTGTATATTTTCAATGTATACTTCATGAAAGTCCAACTATGTGAGTGTGGAGTGAGGCCTCTCCTGTTGAGATTCGGGCAAATCTCTAGAGCACTCATGAATTTCCCAGTAGGCGCATGGCCTAAGGTGCCAAACCGTAAGAAAGGTACTTGATTTTATAAATATCATGCGAGTAATGTATCTCTAATCTGACAAAGGAGGAATTGGTTCAAGAACATAGTTTCACCAATCTTCTACAGATTACATATATCTACTCAATACTTTAGTTCAAAGAACTCAGTTCTACCAAAGCTTATGCATGCTATTTATTTAAGTTCTTCCAGTGGTCAACTCAATTTTTAGTTTGGTTTTGTTTTAAAATTGTGGGGGATTGTTATGGCTGCGATGTATTTCAAAGCAAAAGTTTAGTCCCACATTGCTTGCTTTGGATATTTCTCTCCTATTCTTATATAGTTGTTGGTCCATGTATTATTTGAGGAACAAAATAGGATATGGGCTTCGCACGCGCATGGTGGCGCTGCCCAAATGGGTTTTGGCCGGTCCGATCTGGAAACCCTTTAATCGGGCGCGACGGCGCACGCTGCATCCTGCACGCAGGGGGGGTACAAATCTGGCCTCCCGGAGCCCCTTGTGCGGGTGCGGCTCCGGAAAAGTTTTGTCATTTGCTACACTTGGGTTTATCCACAAGTGTCACATCTCTTGACATAGCAGATGTTCGTTGGCAACCGCTAGTCGATGTCTCTTCAGTTGGCAACCGCTAGTCGATGTCTCTTCAGTTGGCAACCGCTCGCATCCATTGATCCATCTCTGTGCTACTATAAACCAAACACTTTCCTTTGTTTTTTACACACGCAACAGAAACTCTAGACACTATCTTTCCATTCATTGTTTTGTCGCTGGCGCTTCTCCGGTGATCGCTGGAAGAACGATCAAAGACCTCTCGCCTGAGGAGGGATTTACGGGTGCACGCTTCGCTCCTCTTGTTGTTGTATCCTGGGAGGGTACCCACTGTGGATTACTACTGCATCGACGTTTGTCATTGAGTAAGGCAGAAATACTCTTAAGGAAAATGCATTCCAGCACGCCTCAACAGTCTGGTATTACTTTTTGTTTACATTTTGTCTGTTAATTATCACAGTAGAACAACAATATTAAGAGTATTCTTCTGTTTCTATGATGGTTAACAACATGGAAGGATTCAAAACTCCTTCTACACCGGTAACGCCATCTGCCCCAAACACCCAAGTTGTTACTATTTCGACAGTGTCACAAACTGCTCTTTCTTATGTTTCCAAAATTGAAACATTTGACAGTGGTCATTACAGACGATGGCAAGAAAAGGTTTTCACTGCATTAGAAGTATCGAATGTTGCATTTGTTTTATCCCAAACGAAACCTAAATCTGATTATATTGAATGGGAAAAGGCAAATCATATATGTCGTCATGTTATTCTAAGTACTATTTCTTACCCATTGTTTGATGCATACTTCCCTGTTAAAATTGCTTCTATAATATTGGAAAGTATAAACAAGAAATATGTTTTAGAAGAGGCTTCTATGCAGAAGTTTACAGTTGCAAATTTTTTGGAATTTCGCATGTCTGATGACAAGGATATAATCACTCAAATTCATGATTTTCAAATTTTACTCGATGATCTGAAAAATGAAATGATAGATCTTCCTGAATCATTTATAGTTAGTAGTTTAATAGAAAAAAATCCCAGGTCTTAGAAGAATTATAAAAACAATTTAAAACATAAACGAAAGACGATGTCTCTGGATGATGTGATAATACGCATCCGAGTGGAAGATAAAAATCGTATAAGAGAAAAATATGATATGAATAAGGAACTGATTTCTTCTGTAAATTTTGTTAACTCTAATGTTAAGCAAAATAATAAATCTTCTGATCATGCTAAAAATTGTTGAAAGAAGAAAAAGGATAAAAGACACAGTCATAAAAACAAAGGCCGTAAAGACATAGATAAAAATAATGTTTTTTGTTATGGTCATACTTCTCCTAAATGCAGGAATAGGAAGAAAGAAGCAATCCAGGATTCGAAAGAACCTTCAACCAACCTTGTTACTGAGGACATGTTTGTGGCATTTGTCAACATTGACAGCATGGGATCATTCCACCAGAATGATTGGATCATTGACTCGGGGGCTAGTCGCCACATCAGTGGCAACAGAGATGCCTTCGTGACTTTCACTGAAGTGGGATAGGAGGAACATCGGGTTGTCATGGGAAACTCCACTGCTTCTCCTGTGATTGGAAAGGGCAATGTCATGATCAAGATGACTTCTGGAAAAATTCTGCTGATCAAAGATGTGATGTTTGTCCCAGATATTCGTGTGAATTTAATTTCTGTCTCTCCACTTGTGAAGTTTGGGGTGGAAGTGTCCTTTGAATCAAACAAGGTCATTCTCTCCAAATATGGAGACTACATAGGCATGGGATACTGTTCAAATGACCTTTCTATGTTGAATGTACCAAACTCTACTGATAATGAAATAAGTCCTTTTGCTTATATCGTTGATTCTTTTGATACATGGCACAATAGATTAGGACATGTTAATTTTAAATATTTAGAACACATGAAATCTTTAGGTTTACTAAAGGATTTTAATGGTGTTGTTAATTTAAATAATAAATGTCAAATATGTGCTCAAAGTAAATCTACCAAGAAACCGTGTCCTCAAATTTCACATAGAAATTCTGAATTACTAGATTTAGTACACACCGATCTTGGAGATTTAAAAGGAAATCTATCTAGAGGTGGAAAACGTTTTTATTTTATTTTTTTAGATGATTTCTCTCGATATACAAAATTATATTTATTACATTCAAAGCATGAAGCCTTTGGAATGTTTGTTATATATATAACAGAAGTAGAGAATCAACTCAATAAGAAAATGAAACGTCTTAGCTCAGATAGGGGTGGTGAATATGATTTTTCTCCTTTTAATTAATTTTGTGTAAATCATGGTATTATACATGAATACACACCTCCATATTCACCTCAATCAAATGGTATTGTTGAACGTAAAAATAGAACACTAAAGGAGATGATGAATTCTATTTTAATCAATTCAAGAGCACCCAACAACTTGTGGGGGGAAGTGATTTTGTCATCTTACTTTCTTCAAAATCACATCCCTAGTAGGAAGACAAATAAGACACCATATGAATTATGGAAAGGGTATCCTCCTAATTTGAAATATCTCAAAGTGTGGGGGTGTCTAGCTAAAGTCCTATTAATTGAGCCTAAGAAACGAAAATTGGAATCTAGAACTCTAGATGGTGTTTTTATAGGTTATGCTCAAAATAGTGTCGCATATAGATTCTTGGTTATTAGAAGTAGCAACAATGTTGTAGAACCTAATACTAATGTTGAATCTAAAAATTATGAATTTTTTTAGCATATCTTTCCTATGAAAACTCCCCTAGAAAATTTATCTAATCCTTCAAATAAATTTTTAGAGAATATCCCTAGTACATCCATTTCTAATGATGTTTTAGAATATGATGATATAGAACCTAGGAGATCCATTAGGATGAGGAAGGAAAAGAATCTTGGTAATGATTTCTATTCCTTTATAGTGGATAATGACCCTCAATCCTATAATGATGTTATTAGTTCAACTGATTCCTCTTTATGGAAGGAAGCAATTAATAGTGAGATTGAATCTATTTTATCTAATCATAGATGGGAACTAGTGGAACTTCCACCAGGTATAAAACCCATAGGATGTAAATGGATTTTTAAAAGAAAATTGAAAACAGATTGGACTGTAGATAAATGCAAAGCTCATTTTGTTGCCAAAGGATATAAACAACAACAAGATATTGACTATTTTGATACATTTGCTCCTGTAATAATGATCTCTTCAATCAGAATTTTAAATTCTTTGGAATCTATTAAGAAATTAATTATACATCAAATGGATGTTAAAACTGCTTTCTTGAATGGAGATTTGGATGAAGAAATTTATATGGATCAACCTGAAGGTTATGTAGTTCCGAGAAAAGAACATATGGTATGTAGACTAATCAAATCTCTCTATGGATTGAAACAAGCACCTAAACAGTGGCATGAGAAATTTGATAAGGTTATTGTATCATATGGATTCCATATAATGAAGGACACAAATGTATATATTCTAAAGTCGATAACCAAGGTTGTGTTATTATATGTCGATATGTAGATGACATGCTTATTTTTGGCACTAATATTGATATTATAAATAGTACAAAAGGCTTCTTGGCTTCTAATTTTGACATGAAAGATATGGGAGAAGCAGATGTAATTTTAGGAATTAAACTTATTAAATATGATGATTGCATCATGCTATCCCAAGAACACTATGTTGAGAAAATTCTCAATAAGTTTTCAATGTTTGATTGTAAGCCGGTCAGTACACCTTTTAATTCTAATTGCAATCTCAAGAAAAATAAAGGTAATAGTGTTCAACAAGTCAAGTATGCACAAGTTATTGGAAGCCTGATGTACTTAATGAATTGTACTCGTCCAGATCTAGCATACACAGTGGGGAGATTAAGTAGATATACTCAAAATCCTAATAAGGATCACTGGGATGCTCTACATAGGGTTTTAAGATACTTTAAAGGCACAATTGATCATGGATTGATTTTTTGTGGATCTCCAACTGTGCTAGAAGGATTTTGTGATGCCAATTGGATTTCGGATTCAAATGAATTGAAATCTACAAGTGGATACATCTTCACTATGGGTGGAGGTGCTGTGTCTTGGAAATCTTCCAAGCAAACATGTATAGCTCGTTCCAGTATGGAATCTGAGTTTATTGCCTTAGAAAAGGCTGGAATTGAAGCCGAATGGGTGAGACATGTTCTAATGGATCTTCCCATTTGGGAGAAACCTTCTCCACCAGTGTTTATACACTGTGATAATCAAGCTGCCATAGCAAGAGCTAAGAACAAAGCTTATAATGGGAAGAGTAGGCATATTCGCCTACATCACAATATTGTGAGGCTGCTTGTATGTGATTGCATAATCTCAATGGAATATGTTAAGTCAGAATTAAACTTGGCTGATTGATGAATGCATATTCATCTCTTATTTTTACTTCATTTAGAATAAGTAATTAGGACTTTTTTGTTAATTTTAGCTAATTCAAAAATAAATAGCACTTTCATCTTCTTGATATACTTTTCCTGAATTCTTATGATATTTTTCCTAATTTTCAGGAATTATCTAAGTAATTAAATTGAGAAAAGAAGAGATGAAGATAGGAGGCAATTCAGTTTCCCGCAATGCTGACTTAAATGCATACCTTGTACCATAATTAGCATAACTCTCACATCCTAAGGCGTAATTTAATGTTCAACTATGATTTGGAAAGGGAATTCAAAGGCCTATAGGAAAATAATATTTTCGGGCGCACTTTAAATTCTTTGGACAACAGAAATTCGCTCGAAATTGCTGCTGCGAAAATCTACATTAAAGAAAGACAATCAAGAGTTTGTTGACTAGATCTGAAAATTCAAAAGGATGGCTCCCTCTCTTTTTTCCCCCTCTTTTTTTAGATAGCCAGCCCTCCTTCTCCTATAAAAGGAAGGGAACTTCCTCCTCCCAAGGATCATCTTGGATTTCTTTGTATTATGATTCTGCAGCAATTAGGCTTGTAATCATTTTCATTTTATGCAATAAAGTAGTTTTAAATTCAAGCAACGTTCTTCCATTCTCGTTCTTGTCTCTTCTTCCCACTTTAGTCTTGATCTGCTTTCATTCGCGCTTTATTCTGGAGCAAGGAACAAAGAGTTAAGCCATTTCATCGTCTCTAGCATAAGGATTAATTTCCTGATTTCTGGGCTAGACTATGGCTTCAATTCTTTCTTCCTCCGACTCCCATTTCTCTATGTGTGAGTAGTCTCTTATCGGGGCAAGGGGAATAACCCCTTAGCCATGGTTTTAACGACTTTTTCTTAAACGACTAGATGGTAATCGATTTTAATTGAATAGTCGATCTTTGGATCGCATGTTAATCTGGATGGATGTGACCATGGAAATCCATATTTAGAACAATAAAATCGATTACATAGACGTTTTGATATGACCGTGGATTCTCGTCTTTTAGGTTGATAAACTAGGAAGCATGAGCACTAGGACCAATGGGCTCTTGTGGAGTTTCTCTTTTGTTAGTTTTTAAATTCGCAAGCCTTCATCGAATTGTCGTTTAAGATTTAGTTGTTATCACCCAGGCTAAGGTGGTGAAAACCCCTACGAGCCTCGATTTCCATCTCTTGTTTTAAACACCGCATCTTCGTTTCCTTTAATTCTTAGTCTTTCAGTCATTTAGTTTGCTTGTGTTAACAATCTTTTTATTTTTCCCTTGTGCATGTTAATTCTTGTTAAGTGCTTTCCTTCTTACATTAGTGTAATCATTCAAACCCCCAACAGGAATTTACTTTCTGCTTTAAAAAGAAAAATACCAAAAATAATTAATAAAAGTTCTTCAAATCTTTGGGTTCTAAGAACAATCTCTAATTAGTTGTCTTGTGGGATCGACCCTTCTATACTACCCTTAAAACCGGAAGTAAAAAAGGTTTAAACTCTAGGATTAACCATCTTAGTGATTGATATTGCAAAACGACGAGTATCAATTTGGCGTCGTTGCCGGGGACAACAGATTGTTTTTTTTCGAACCCCCAAAAATTTTTGAAAAAACTTTTTTCCTTTTTTATGTCTTCCGAGTAACATTCCGGAAGTGCTACTCCTCCTTCTGCCGAGTTTCCATTCCGGCAGTCCGTTTTTTTCTACAAATACGCTAGTTTGTAAAAAAATTGTAATTTTACTTAGTTTTGTAAATTTTAACCTTGAGTCATAATCCCTTAGCTTCTGTTTCTTTTTTGTAATTTACAGTCTTGTACAAAATCTTTAGTTCTTTTTTGAATTGTAAAAAAAAAACCTTTCAAATGGAGTGGGCATTGCAATATCCCCCACAATGTTATTATTGTGGTCATTTCCACCATGCATCTCTTGCCTGTCCAAATTTATCCCATAGCACCCCTCTCTATGATCCCTTTCATCCTAGTGGGTATAATGTAAATCCTTATTTTTCTGAGAACCAATATGGGGAAACTTGCTATCCATATTCTGAGAGAGGGTACGACCAATAAAATTTTGGGGGAAATGGACCTATTTATGATACCCAATATAATCCTCAACAAGAAGAGAAACTTAGGTCCCTAGAGAAGATGGCAGCAAAAATCCTAACTAGCCAAACCTTATTGGCCACCTTAGTAGAAGCCCAAACCCAAAATATAGATTGTTCAAATATGTTTCCTCATGAATTGGTGACACCTTATAATATTGAATCTTCCTACCAAGATGGACGCAATGGAAATTATAATCCACCATCTTCTGGAGATTATTATGAGGAGCAATGCCACCCAAAACAATATGAGGAGTACTATGGCCAAGGACACTATGGGGAGTGTGGCGAGGATGACCAAAATTTTGGGGTGTATAAATCCTATGGTGAAATGCAAATTGATCTTGAACTGGAAGAGAGACTTAAGGACCTAGAAAAGAGGGTAGCTGAAGCACAAGCAAAACTTGAATCCAGTCAAGCCATGTTAGCTACCTTTCTAGAGGATCAATCACAAACTCCCCCTATATAGCTTGAGCAACCCAAGATGGTTCTTCCTGACAATGATGATGATGATCCTTATTTTGTGCCATATATGTCAGATCCTAAAGAAATAGAACAAACCATGGAGCCATATTTTGTGTGTGATGAGGACGTTGGTATCCCTATCTTTCCTTTAGAGACTCTTTGACTTGAATATGAAATGTCAAAGAAGGTGAGTCATTATGAAGATCCAACAACTCCTCCCATCCTTAACATAAATCTGAATGATACCATAGACCAATACCCTTCTTTTGAGTCTATTTTGGATAATGAGAATCTAACCCCCTTTATGATTCTTCCCGAGCCATCACAGCCAATTTCCATCCCACACATGGCTGATCTAGAAGGGGAGATACCACCATTGGAAGAAGCCCACACACCCCCTTCTATTGTTTGCAAGGAAGACATCATCATCCCTCCTACAAAAAAATTAGAGACATATGTTACATCAACAATGAAACTTACCAAACCCAATGTTGATGGCATTAATTTTAAGGAGAAACAAAACACTTTTGTAAATGATTTTAAATTTTTTGTATTAGCATCAATTCTCCCATATGCAGGTCATCATGATGGTGGAAAACTTGAATCAGATCCTCCACCCGACTCAGTTCATCATGCTCTACTGGCATTACTAGTCGGGTACTCGCCAACCTCCCCTTATCCACATCCATCTCCAACACTTCCCTTGCTATCGAAGGAAGATCTATGGATATTATTGGAGGGAATTCGAGGTGAAAGAAAATATGAGCACCCCACTGAGCTTCTACAATTACCCTATCATAGGGTACATTATGAAGCTCCTCATATAAAGGTCCCAGCCCTCATACACATCCCCTTCAGCTGGACATTTTTTGAGCTACCTGGGCCACCTAGAAATCCTCGCTATTCTTTTCCCCCATCTCGGATTTTGATTTTTGCTCGGGACGAGCAAAGTCTTAAGTTCGGGGTGGGGATGGGTGGTACGTTTCCACCCCTTTTTCTTCCCCTTTTAGTATCTTTTCTTTTACATTTTGCATGTAGTTTTTTCTTTCTTTCTTTTCATAGTACAATTGGCCCATATCTAGTCGGCCTTGATATGATCATTTGTCAAAATACTCCCCTTAATGATGTAACTTCCTTGCAACTGAAATTTTGAAACTTTCATGACTAGAAATCCTCCTGTCACTTAGGACCTCAAATAATAATCACTCCTTGGAAAAGATGGCAAGCCATAGAGGACTGATAGGATTCAAGAGTGATGCTTTCTTATCATATACAACTTGTATAAATTTTCTTGATTTTTCACATGATTCGGTAATAGTTGAACCAATGCATGGTACTCCTAAAAAAAAGATGAAAAAAAAAGTTGCACAAGAACAACCTCTTCTACTCTTCCTCTACCACTTCCAAATCTTTCCATTCATCAAAAAGAAAAAAAAAGCCAATAATGCCAAAAAGGCTAAGTTTGGGGTGGCACCCCTTCCCCCTCTTTCGCTTCTTCCATACCCACTCAATTGGGTGTATCACCAAAAATCAAAGAAAAAAAATGCGGTCAATGTAACTGCATGTCCACTAAATAAAAATGTCTCGAGTCGAATAGAGGAGAGACTGTCCTTCTTCCATACCTCCTTCACTCCAATTTTCTACCCAGTGGAAAACTACAAAAACCCCAACTATCCAAATCAGCCATGTTCTTGTGTAAAACTTAAAAAAAAATGGAGTACCAAATGCAAAGGTGAAATGAAAATCTGTTTTATTGCAGGTCTTGAATAAATGCAAGTTTGTAAAGTAGGAAATATAAAAGTCACTTTTTGTGAATTCAGAAAGTCAGGGTCGCTTGGCCATATTTTGGTGGAAGGAATCCAGTGATTGTTAGGAGAGTGAGGATGATAGGTTGAAAGTATGTCTTGAAAGTATTTCTTGATTTTAATGTTGCTCGGGACGAGTAAAGTTTAAGTTTGGGGTATTTTGATGAATGCATATTCATCTCTTATTTTTACTTCATTTAGAATAAGTAATTAGGACTTTTTTGTTAATTTTAGCTAATTCAAAAATAAATAGCACTTTCATCTTCTTGATATACTTTTCCTGAATTCTTATGATATTTTTCCTAATTTTCAGGAATTATCTAAATAATTAAATTGAGAAAAGAAGAGATGAAGATAGGAGGCAATTCAGTTTCCCGCAATGCTGACTTAAATGCATACCTTGTACCATAATTAGCATAACTCTCACATCCTAAGGCGTAATTTAATGTTCAACTATGATTTGGAAAGGGAATTCCAAGGCCTATAGGAAAATCATATTTTCGGGCGCACTTTAATTTATTTGGACAACAGAAATTCGCTCGAAATTGCTGCTGCGAAAATCTGCATTAAAGAAAGACAATCAAGAGTTTGTTGACTAGATCTGAAAATTCAAAAGGATGGCTCCCTCTCTTTTTTCCCCCTCTTTTTTTAGATAGCCTACCCCTCCTTCTCCTATAAAAGGAAGGGAACTTCCTCCTCCCAAGGATCATCTTGGATTTCTTTGTATTATGATTCTGTAGCAATTAGGCTTGTAATCATTTTCATTTTATGCAATAAAGTAGTTTTAAATTCAAGCAACGTTCTTCCATTCTCGTTCTTGTCTCTTCTTCCCACTTTAGTCTTGATCTGCTTTCATTCGCGCTTTATTCTGGAGCAAGGAACAAAGAGTTAAGCCATTTCATCGTCTCTAGCATAAGGATTAATTTCCTGATTTCTGGGCTAGACTATGGCTTCAATTCTTTCTTCCTCCGACTCCCATTTCTCTATGTGTGAGTAGTCTCTTATCGGGGCATGGGGAATAACCCCTTAGCCATGGTTTTAACGACTTTTTCTTAAATGACTAGATGGTAATCGATTTTAATTGAATAGTCAATCTTTGGATCGCATGTTAATCTGGATGGATGTGACCATGGAAATCCAGATTTAGAACAATAAAATCGATTACATAGACGTTTTGATATGACCGTGGATTCTCGTCTTTTAGGTTGATAAACTAGAAAGCATGAGCACCAGGACCAATGGGCTCTTGTGGAGTTTCTCTTTTGTGAGTTTTTAAATTCGCAAGCCTTCATCGAATTGTCGTTTAAGATTTAGTTGTTATCACCCAGGCTAAGGTGGTAAAAACCCCTACGAGCCTCGATTTCCATCTCTTGTTTTAAACACCGCATCTTCGTTTCCTTTAATTCTTAGTCTTTCATTCATTTAGTTTGCTTGTGTTAACAATCTTTTTATTTTTCCCTTGTGCATGTTAATTCTTGTTAAGTGATTTCCTTCTTACATTAGTGTAATCATTCAAACCCCCAACTGGAATTTACTTTCTGCTTTAAAAAGAAAAATACCAAAAATAATAAATAAAAGTTCTTCAAATCTTTGGGTTCTAAGAACAATCTCTAATTAGTTGTCTTGTGGGATCGACCCTTCTATACTACCCTTAAAACCGGAAGTAAAAAAGGTTTAAACTCTAGGATTAACCATCTTAGTGATTGATATTGCAAAACGACGAGTATCACCGATCCTCTCACAAAGCCATTAAGTCAACGACTAGTGAGCGATACATCAAGGAAAATGGGATTATGCCCATATCATAAGTCGATGTGATGGAAACCCAACCTTCGCACGCGCATGGTGGGGCAGCCCAAATGGGTTTGGGCTGGTCCAGTCCGGAAACCCTTTAATCGGACGCATCGGCGCACGACGCACTCAGCGCGTAGGGAGGATGCAAATCTGGCCTCCCGGAGCCCCTTGTGCGGGCGCGGCCCCGACAAAGTGTTGTCATTTGCTACACTTGGATTTATCCACAAGTGTCACATCTCTTGACATAGCAGATGTCCGTTGGCAACCGCTAGCAGATGTCTCTTCGGTTGGCAACCGCTCGCATCTGTTGATCCATCTTCGTGCTCCTATAATCCAAACGCTTTCCTTTGTTTTTTACACACGCAACAGAAACACTAGACACTATCTTTCCGTTCATTGTTTTGTCGTTGCCGCTTCTCCGGTGATCGCTGGAAGAACGATCAAAGACCACTCGCCTGAGGAAGGATTTGCAGGTGCACGCTTCGCTCCTCTTGTTGTTGTATCTTGGGAGGGTACCCACCGTGGATTACTGCTGCACCGACGTTCGTCGTTGAGTAACGTGGAAATACTCTTAAGGACGGTGCATTCCAGCATGCCTCAATAGTCTGGTATGACTTCTTGTTTACATTTCATATGTTAATTATAACCATAGAACAACAATCTTAAGAGTATTCTTCTATTTCTAAGATGGTTAACAACATGGAAGGATTCGAAACTCCTTCTACACCAGTAAGGTCGTCTGCGCCAAACAACAAAGTTGTTACTATTTCGACAGTGTCGCAAACTCCTCTTCGTGATGTTTCCAAAATTGAAACGTTTGACGATGTTCATTACAGACGATGGCAAGAAAAGGTTTTCATTGTATTAGAAGTATCGAATGTTGCATTTGCTTTTTCCCAAATGAATCCTGAATCTGATTATGTTGAGTAGGAAAAGGCAAATTGTATATGTCGTCATGTTATTCTAAGTACTATTTCGAACCAACTGTTTGATGCATACTTCCCTGTTAAAATTGCTTCTAAAATATGGGAAAGTATAAACTAGAAATATGTTTCACAAGAGGCTTCTACACAGAAATTTACAGTTGCAAATTTTTTGGAATTTCGCATGTTTGATGACAAGGATATAATCACTCAAATTCATGATTTTCAAATTTTACTCGATGATTTGAAAAATGAAAAGATAGATCTTCCTGAATCGTTTATAGTTGGTAGTTTAATTGAAAAACTTCCCAATTCTTGGAAGAATTATAAGAATAATTTAAAACATAAACGAAAGACGATGTCTCTGGATGATGTGATAATACACATCCGAGTGGAAGATAAAAATTGTATAAGAGAAAAATCTAATATGAATAAGGAACTGATTTCTTCCGTGAATTTTGTTAACTCTGATGTTAAACAAAATAATAAATCTTCTGATCATGCTAAAAATCATTGGAAGAAAAAAAAGGATAAAAGAAACAATCATAAAAACAAAGGCTGCAAAGACATAGATAAAAATAATGTTTTTGTTATGTATGTGGCAAACCTAGTCATACTTCTCCTAAATACAGGCATAGGAAGAAAGAAGCAATCCAGGATTCGAAAGAACCTTCAACCAACCTTGTTACTGAGGATGTATTTGTGGCATTTGTCAGCATTGACAGCATGGGATCATTCCACCAGAATGACTGGATCATTGACTCGGGGGCTAGTCGCCACATCAGTGGCAACAGAGATGCCTTCGTGACTTTCACTGAAGTGGGACAGGAGGAACCCCAGGTTGTCATAGGCAACTCCACTGCTTCTCCTGTGACTGGAAAGAGCAATGTCATGATCAAGATGACTTCTGGAAAAATTATGCTGATCAAAGATGTGTTGTTTGTCCCAGATATTCATGTGAATTTAATTTATGTCTCTCAACTTGTGAAGTTTGGGGTGAAAGTGTCCTTTGAATCAAGCAAGGTCATTCTCTCGAAATTTGGAGACTACATAGGCATGTGATACTATTCAAATGGCGTTTTTATGTTGAATGTACCAAACTCTACTGATAATGAAATAAGTCCTTCTGCTTATATCGTTGATTCTTTTGATACATGGCACAATAGATTAGAACATGTTAATTTTAAATATTTACAATGCATGAAATCTTTAGGTTTACTAAAAGATTTTAATGGTGTTGTTAATTTAAATAATAAATGTCAAATATCTGTTGAAACTAAATCTTTCAAGAAACTGTGTCCTCAAATTTCACATAGAAATTCTGAATTACTAGATTTAGTACACACCGATCTTGGAGATTTAAAAGGAAATCTATCTAGAGGTGGAAAACATTTTTATATTATTTTTTAGATGATTTCTCTCGATATACAAAATTATATTTATTGCATTCAAAGGCTGAAGCCTTTGGCATGTTTGTTAAATATAAAACAGAAGTAGAGAATCAACTCAATAAGAAAATAAAACGTCTTCGCTCAGATATGGGTGGTGAATATGATTGTTCTCCTTTTAATGAATTTTGTGTAAATCATGGTATTATACATGAATACACACCTCCATATTCACCACAATCAAATGGTATTGTTGAACGTAAAAATAGAACTCTAAAAGAGATAATGAATTCTATTTTAATCAATTCAGGAGCACCCAACAACTTGTGGGGGGAAGCGATTTTGTCATCTTGTTTTCTTCAAAATCGCATCCCTAGTAGGAATACAAATAACACACCATATGAATTATGGAAAGGATATCCTCCTAATTTGAAATATCCCAAAGTGTGGGGGTGTCTAGCTAAAGTCCTACTAACTGAGCCTAAGAAATGAAAATTGGGATCTAGAACTCTAGATGGTGTTTTTATAGGTTATGCTCAAAATAGTGCCGCATATAGATTCTTGGTTATTAGAAGTAGCAACAATGTTGTAGAACCTAATACTATTGTTGAATCTAAAAATGCTGAATTTTTTGAGCATATCTTTCCTATGAAAACTCCCCTAGAAAATTTATCTAATCTTTCAAATAAATTTTTAGAGAATATCCCAAGTACATCCATTTCTAATGATTTTTTAGAATCTCATGTTATAGAACCTAGGACATCCACTAGGATGAGGAAGGTAAAGAATCTTGGTAATGATTTCTATTCCTTTATAGTGGATAATGACCCCCAATCCTATAATGATGCTATTAGTTCACCTAATTCCTCTTTATGGAAGGAAGCAATTAATAGTGAGATTGAATTTATTTTATCTAATCATAGATGGGAACTAGTGGAACTTCCACCAGGTATAAAACCCATAGGATGTAAATGGATTTTTAATAGAAAATTGAAAACATATGGGACTGTAGATAAATACAAAGCTCGTTTGGTTGCCAAAGGATATAAACAACAACAGGATATTGACTATTTTGATACATTTTCTCCTGTAACAAGAATCTCTTCAATCAGAATTTTAATTGCTGTGGCATCTATTAAGAAATTAATTATACATCAAATGGATGTTAAAACTGCTTTCTTGAATGGAGATTTGGATGAATAAATTTATATGGATCAACCCAAAGGTTATGTAGTTCCGAGAAAAGAACATATGGTATGTAGACTAATCAAATCTCTCTATGGTTTCAAACAAGCACCTAAACAGTGGTATGAGAAATTTGATAAGGTTATTGTATCATATGGATTCCACATAAATGAAGGAGTCAAATGTATATATTCTAAAGTCGATAACCAAGGTTGTGTTATTATATGTCTATATGTAGATGACATGCTTATTTTTGGCACTAATATTGATATTATAAATAGTACAAAAGGCTTCTTGGCTTCTAACTTTGACATGAAAGATATGGGAGAAGCAGATGTAATTTTAGGAATTAAACTTATTAAATATGATGATTGCATCATGCTATCCCAAGAACACTATGTTGAGAAAATTCTCAATAAGTTTTCAATGTTTGATTGTAAGCCGGTCAGTATACCTTTTAATTCTAATTGCAATCTCAAGAAAAATAAAGGTAATAGTGTTCAACAAGTCAAGTATGCACAAGTTATTGGAAGCCTGATGTACTTAATGAATTTTACTCATCCAGATCTAGCATACGCAGTGGGGAGATTAAGTAGATATACTCAAAATCCTAATAAGGATCGTGGGGATGCTCTACATAGGGTTTTAAGATACCTTAAAGGAACAATTGATCATGGATTGATTTTTTGTGAAGCTCCAATTGTGCGAGAAGGATTTTGTGATGCCAATTGGATTTCGGATTTCGATGAATTGAAATCTACAAGTGGCTACATCTTCACTATGGGTGGAGGTGTTGTGTCTTAGAAATCTTCCAAGCAAACATGTATAGCTCGTTCCACTATGGAATATGAGTTTATTGCCTTAGAAAAGGCTGGAACTGAAGCCGAATGGCTGAGACATGTTCTAATGGATCCTCCCATTTGGGAGAAACCTTCTCCACCAGTGTTTATACACTGTGATAATCAAGCTGCCATAGCAAGAGCTAAAAAAAAGGTTACAATGGGAAGAGTAGGCATAGTCGCCTACGTCACAATATTGTGAGGCAGCTTGTATGTGATAGCATAATCTCAATGGATTATGTTAAGTCAGAATTAAACTTGGCCGATCCTATGGAAAAGCCATTAAGTCAACGACTAGTGAGCGATACATCAAGGAAAATGGGATTATGCCCATATCAGAAGTCGAAGTGATGGAAACCCAACCTTCATGAACGGTGATTCCTGGAAGAAGGTTCAATGAGAAAAACCAAGTCACTGGATGACAAAATGTGTTGTAATAAATGTATCTCAGTCTCATGATGTAAACAACAATTGCTATATTTTAGTTGAATATACTTCTTAATGGATTTCATAGCCATTAATGGTGGTGTATATTTTTAATGTATACTTGATGAATGTCCAACTATGTGAGTGTGGAGTGAGGCCGCTCCTGTTGAGATTCGGGCAAATCTCTAAAGCACTCATGAATTTCCTAGTAGGCGCATGGCCTAAGGTGCCAAACCGTAAGAAAGGTACTTGATTTTATAACTATCATGCGAGTAATGTATCTCTAATCTGATAAAGGAAGAATTGGTTCAAGAACGTAGTTCTACCAATCTTCTATAGATTACGTATATCTACTCAATGCTTTAGTTCAAAGAACTCAGTTCTACCAAAGCTTATGCATGCTAGTTATTTAAGTTCTTCCAGTAGTCAACTCGATTTTTAGTTTGGCTTTGTTTTGAAATAGTGGGGGATTGTTTTGGCTGTTGTTGTATTTCAAAGCAAAAGTTTTAGTCCCACATTGCTTGCTTTGGAGACTTCTCTCCTATTCTTATATGGCTGCAGGTCCATGTAATATTTGAGGGACAAAATAGGATATGGGCTTCGCACGCGCATGGTGGGGCAGCCCAAATGGGTTTGGGCCGGTCTGGTCTGGAAACCCTTTAATCGGGTGTGTCGGCGCAAGACGCGTCCCGCACGCAGGGGGGTGCAAATCCTGTCTCCCGGAGCACCTTGTGCGGGCGCGGCCCCGGCAAACTTTTGTCATTTTCTACACTTGGGTTTATCCACAAGTGTCACATCTCTTGACATAGCAGATGTACGTTGGCAACCTCTAGTCGATGTCTCTTCGGTTGGCAACCGCTCGCATCCGTTGATCCATCTTTGTGCTCCTATAAACCAAACGCTTTCCTTTGTTTTTTACACACGCAACAGAAACACTAGACACTATCTTTCCATTCGTTGTTTTGCTGCTGCCGCTTCTCCGGTGATCGCTGGAAGAATGATCAAAGACCTCTCGCCTGAGGAGGGATTTGCGGGTGCACATAGTAAGAAAAGGTTTTCACTGCATTACAAGATCGAATGTTGCATTTACTTTATCCCAAACGAAACTTGAATCTTATTATGTTGAATGGGAAAAGGCAAATCGTATATGTCGTCATGTTATTTAAAGTACTATTTCTAACCAACTGTTTGATGCATACTTCCCTATTAAAATTGCTTCTGAAATATGGGAAAGTATAAACAAGAAATATGTTTTAGAAGAGGCTTCTACGCAGAAGTTTACAGTTGCAAATTTTTTGGAATATCGCATGTCTGATGACAAGGATATAATCACTCAAATTCATGATTTTCAAATTTTACTCGATGATTTGAAAAATGAAAAGATAGATCTTCCTGAATCGTTTATAGTTGGTAGTTTAATTGGAAAACTTCCCAGTTCTCAGAAAATTATAAGAAAAATTTAAAACATAAACGAAAGATGATGTCTCTGGATGATGTGATAATACACATCTGAGTGGAAGATAAAAATCGTATAAGAGAAAAATCTGATAAGAATAAGGAACTTATTTCTTCCGCGAATTTTGTTAACTTTGATGTTAAACAAAATAATAAATCTTTTGATCATGCTAAAAATCGTTGGAAGAAGAAAAAGGATAAAAGAAACAATCATAAAAATAAAGGCCGCAAAGACATAGATAAAAATAATGTTTTTTGTAATGTATGTGGCAAACCAGGTCATACTTCTCCTAAATGCAGGCATAGGAAGAAAGAAGCAATCCAAGATTCGAAAGAACCTCCAACCAACCTTGTTACTGAGGATGTGTTTGTGGCATTTGTCAGCATTGACAACATGGGATCATTCCACCAGAATGATTGGATCATTGACTCGGGGGCTAGTCGCCACATCAGTGGCAACAGAGATGCCTTCGTGACTTTCACTAAAGTAGGACAGGAGGAACACCGGGTTGTCATGGGCAACTCCACTGCTTCTGCTGTGACTGGAAAGGGCAATGTCATGATCAAGATGACTTCTGGAAAAATTCTGCTGATCAATGATGTGTTGTTTGTCCCAGATATTTGTGTGAATTTAATTTCTGTCTCTCAACACTACTACAAAAATGGCTTATAAAGTCACTTTTCAAGGTGTCGGTTGTATAAATAAACCGACACCTAAACTCTAAAGTGCCAGTTGATAACATAAACCGACATCCAATCTATGAAGGGCGACCAGACACGGGTACCGCTTTTATTAAGTGTCAGTTACTTAATAAAAAACCGACACCTAAAATTAACCGCCAAATCCAAAATTTCCAGTGAAAAAAATTACCTCCAAAATTTGACATATGGCGTCGGTTGATAAATAAAAAACCGACGACTAAAGGTTATTCGCGAGACAAAAATTGGGCACAATTTGGTCGTCAGTTTTACTACAACTACCGACGCTTATGAGTTTTCCCGCGCTGTCTGCGGGGAATTTTTCACACCCTTTAAACGTCGGTTTTCAGTAGAAATTGACGACTATGGTCATAAATTGAGAACGATTTTTTTAATCGACATATGAATATAGACGTCGGTTATTTTGTAGTTAAAAACCGAAGACTATAATCAAGTATTGGTGTCGGTTTTTGTTCAGAACCGACACTGTTAGTTTTAGTAGTCGGTTTTTTTGAATAACTGACGCCTATGGTACAGTTAATAGCCCCTCAAACAGAACTTTTCTCCATTGTCTTTGTTTCATTGTGACGTGCGCTAGGTCTGGCGATTTCCCCCGATTGCTCCCCGCCGTCGTTGCCGGTTGGCTCCCCTGAGCCGTCGTTCATCTCCTCGCGCACCGCTCGCTGCCGTCGCAGTCGTCGCCAGTTGGCTGGTCTCCTCTCCTCGCCGCCCTCGCCGCCGCTCCGCCGAGCCAATGTTCTCATCTGATCCTCGCCACTGGCGCTGCCAGCTTCACCTTCAGCTGCTCTGCTCTGCTCAGGTGCTGCCATCTTCACCTTGTTGCCCTCAAGGTACGCCGAATTCTTCCTCTCCTCGTTCTGCTCCTCGTTTGTCCCAAACTTTCCAACAGTCTTTGAAGTCAGATTAGGCAAGCACTCTTCACTTGTCTCCTGGTGAATGATTCTGCTACTTCTCCTCCTTGTTGTTGGATCAGGGGGTGTAGCCTTGCCCTTCCTCTTCATTTGAAACCCACTACTGAATCTAGCTTTCCGTGGTTGCAGTATTTTCTCCTTACCACTGTTCTTTAAAATGTTAATGAAACTATAATGGTTATCCAATGTTAAAGTTGAATACCTTGTTGTAGGCTACACAACAGATGAAACTATAGCAGCATTTTTGTGTATATGTGTTTGATATTCTTATATCACTAGAAAGAAAGACTGCCATTTTCATTACTAACAATCTGATAGTCCATGATAGAACAAAGCATACTGATGTTGACTACAACTTTGTGTGTCATGCTATTCTGAATTAAGTGTATATGTACTTTATAATTGAATGTTTAAGTAAGTTATAGATATCTTCACCAAACCGCTTTTGGAAACTTGTTTCATTGTTGAGTATATTGAGAATCCTAATCACCCTTCTTGCTTAATGATGAACTGTAATGCACACATGTGACATGCTTGGAATGTAAATGATGAACTTTTCCCTAAATTACCAATCATGCTTTTAAAGACATCAATAATCACCCTAACTTGAAGAACTAGGATTTTAGGTATAAGAATGACAACACATTATTTGTTGGCCTAGAAACCTGTCCAAGATTTACTCATTAGGAGTAAATCTTAGATAGTCCCCGGTTTGGGACTGTTCTTGAACACCTAATCTCACTTAGGATGTAAGTGTATATAATGTGTATTGGGTTTTCAAGAAAATTTCGGCAGCATTTCCATGTTTGTTCTCTAAGTACATATGTACTTGGAGAACAACGGGGAAATGCTGCCGAAATTTTCTTGAAAACCCAATACACATTATACACTTATTAGTGAGATTAGGTGTTCAAGAATAGATAGGTGGTACACATTTATTATATATAATAATGACATCACATGTATTTGTTAACCCTAGACCCTAATCTTGTTGTAATATATACTTGTTTTCTCTTTGATCATAGAATGGATAGATTATGGATGTCCATTCGCAATCGTTGCACCCCAAAGTTTATTTCTGGTCTTGACCAGTTTATTAGATTTGCCGAGGAACATAGGAAACAACCTGGAGATAGGTTCTACTGTCCATGTAGGCATTGCGGTAACAACTTGAAAGTCAACACTGGTGACGAAATCAAAAGTCATGTCATGTGCAATGGGATTATACAAGGCTATACAGAATGGCACTGGCATGGAGAGATTTCAAACCTGAAACCAGTGGATGTCGATAGCAGTGCTTGTGTGGAAGAATAAATTGCCTACGATGACGTAGATGTGAATGAACCAGTTCCAGTAGACATCGTTGATGCGATGCTGGATAGTTGTGGGGAAGAGCACACTGATCCACCTCCCATTTTTAGAAACATTGTCCATGATGCTGAAATACCATTATACACAGGTTGTACTAAGTTTACGAAGCTTAGCGCTGTGTTGAGATTGTATAAGCTGAAAGCTAACAATATATGGAGCGACAAAAGGTTCACGTCATTATTGTCTTTGTTGAAAGAAATGCTTCCTGAAGGAAACGAGCTACCAATCTCAACATACCAGGTAAAGAAATTGTTGTACCCAATGGGAATGGATGCCAAGAAGATACACGCATGCCCGAATGATTGTGTATTATTTTAAAAGGACTATGTGGATTTGAAAGATTGTCCAAAATGTGGTGCGTCACGGTATAAATTGACGACTTCGGGGGAGTCCAAAACTGGTTCTCCTGCCAAGGTGATGTGGTATCTACCTATAATATCATGGTTTCAACGCTTGTTTTCCAATCCAATAGATGCGAAGAATTTGAGATGGCATGCAGATGTTAAGAAAAATAATGATGGGATCCTACAACATGCGTCTGATTCCCCACAGTGGAAGAAGATTGATCTATTGTACCCTGAATTTGGTGAAGAAGTCAGGAATCTAAGAC
The DNA here is from genome assembly GCA_963693085.1 of Alisma plantago-aquatica. Classification (NCBI taxonomy): domain Eukaryota; kingdom Viridiplantae; phylum Streptophyta; class Magnoliopsida; order Alismatales; family Alismataceae; genus Alisma; species Alisma plantago-aquatica. Next base: position 1,959,221,955 of record OY856409.1, on the reverse strand, counting down.
TTGGGCTTTGTACATACGGGATGAATCTGTATGGGACATTGAGCAACCAACATAGCACTTGGCCAGTCATGTTTGTTATATACAATCTTCCTCCCTGGCTGTGTATGAAAAATAAGTATGTAATGTTGTCGTTGTTGATATCGGGCCCTAAACAACCTGGAAATGACACGATGTTTATCTTGAACCTCTGATTGATGACTTAAAGAAACTCTGGGGTGAAGGTGTGATGAACTATGATGCTTCACGAAGAGAGACATTTCGTTTGCATGCTATGTTGTTTTGAACTATTAATGACTTTCCAACATATGGGAATTTGTCTGGATATAGTGTCAAAGGAGCTAAAGTGTGTCATATATGTGAAGAGAACACTGATTCAACAAGACTAAAACATGGCGGTAAGACTGTATATCTCGGTCATCAAAGGTTTCTTCCAAAATTCCATCTGTATCGTAGGAAGCGCAAAGCATTCAATGGATTGAATGAGGAACGGAGTGCACCTAAACCTATACCAGGGGAGGTTGTTTATGAAAGAGTAAAAGACTTTGTCAATGAATTTGGTAAGAGATCACAATGTACTATGGCCATACGGAGTGACAATTCTTCATTCAAGAAGAAGTCAATATTTTGGGATCTTCCTTATTGGAGTTCTTTGACAGTCAGGCATTGTATCGATGTAATGCACGTTGAGAAAAATGTCTGTGATAGCATCATTGGTACTCTGTTAAATATACCAGGTAAGACTAAAGATGGGATAAAATCTAGACTAGACCTACGTGAAATGGGAATAAGGTCAGAATTAACAAAATTACGTGCAATGGGTAATAAAAGGACATACTTACCTCCCGCTTGTTACACGTTGTCTAGAAAGGAGAAGAAAGTTTTTTGTGAATGCTTGGTAAATGTTAAGGTGCCACATGTTTACTCATCCAACATCCATAGATTGGTATCAATGAAAGATCTGAAGTTGATAGGTCTTAAATCTCATGATTGTCACACTCTAATGCAACAAATATTGCCCGTGGCAATTCGATCTATATTGCCGAAGCATGTAAGGTTTGCAATCACCAGACTTTGTTTCTTTTTCAACAGTCTCTTCAACAAAGTTATTGACCCTGATACTCTTGATAATTTGCAAAGAGAAGTGGTTGTTACCCTATGTCAGCTTGAGATGTATTTCCCTCCTTCGTTCTTTGATATCATGGTACATCTTGTTGTCCACTTGACTAGGGAAGTGAAAATGTTGGGACCAATTTTCTTGCATTGGATGTATCCCTTTGAACAATACATGAGCATTTTTAAAGGTGATGTTCGAAACCGTTATCGGCCTAAAGGGAGTATTATTGAAGGTTATGTGGCGAGAGTGGTTATGGATTTTTGCAATGACTTTCTCAGTGGTAATCACACTCCTGATAATGACAAGAATATTGACGAGCTATTTGGCAAAGGAATTTTGGGATCACGTGTGAAAGTAATCAACTGTGAGCAGTTGGAACAAGGTCACTTGTATATTTTACACAACATGGACGAAGTGAACGTTTATATCGAGGAACATACCAATTTCATCAAAAGACAATATCCTTGAGCCAATACAATGTGGCTTGCTAGAGAGCATAACAAGACATTTATTAAGTGGTTTGAAGATAAAGTCTTACATCAACTATCTCAAACACCAGATGATATTACTGAAACTATCAAATGCCTCGCCTTTAACCCAAAATTGACAGTTATGTCTTATGAAGGATATCACATTAATGGATTCACATATTACACAAAGCGCCAAGATGATAAGAGTGTCGTCCAAAACAGTGGGGTCACCTTTCAAGCATCGACTATGTTTTTTGTAAGTGTAAAGGATAAGAGTCCACGTGAAGCTAAAATGTCATATTACGGTGTCATTGAAGACATATGGGAATTTGACTACATAGATTTCAGAATTCCACTCTTCAAATGTAATTGGGTTGATAACACCAAAGGAGTTATAGTGGATGAATTGGGTTTCACTTTAGTGAACTTTGAAAAGATTGGCGAGAAGGGTGAACCATTCATATTGGCATCACAAGCAAAACAAGTATTTTATATCGATGATCCTGCAAATGATAAATTGTCGGTTGTTCTTCATGGTAAAAGACAGTTCATTGAAGATCCTATAGATGAAGAACAATACTATGATAAGTATGATGACTCCAGACCATTCTCAGTTGGGTTGCCAACACCAGCAAATATTGAAACCAATGATGACTTGTATGTGCGCGGAGATCACAATGAAGGATTATTAATTGATAAAAACTCACAATATTAGAGGTATGTTTTATTTTATACATTTTTATTTTTCTGAATATGTGAACTTTAATGCACACATGTGACATTCTTGAATGTAAATGATGAACTTTTCCCTAACTTGCCAATCATGCTTTTAAAGACATCAATAATCACCCTAACTTGAAGAACTACGATTTTAGGTATAAGAATGTCAACACATTATTTTTTGGCCTAGAAACCCGTCCAAGATTTACTCATTAGGAGTAAATCTTGGATAGTCCCTGGTTTGGGACGGTTCTTGGACACCTAATATAACTTAGGATGTAAGTGTATAATTTGTATTGGGTTTTCAAGAAAATTTCGGCAGCATTTCCCCATTTGTTCTCTAAGTAAATATGTACTTGGAGAACAGCGGGGAAATGCTGCCGAAATTTTCTTGAAAACCCAATACACATTATACACTTACTAGTGAGATTAGGTGTTCAAGAATAGATAGGTGGTACACATTTATTATATATAATAATGACATCACATTTTAAATGAAAATTGAAAACATATAGGACTGTAGATAAATACAAAACTCGTTTGGTTACCGAAGGATATAAACAACAACAGGATATTGACTGTTTTGATACATTTGCTCCTGTAACAAGAATATCTTCAATCAGAATTTTAATTGCTTTGGCATCTATTAAGAAATTAATTATACATCAAATGGATGTTAAAACGTCTTTCTTGAATGGAGATTTGGATGAAGAAATTTATATGGATCAACCTGAAGGTTATGTAGTTCCGAGAAAAGAACATATGGTATGTAGACCAATCAAATATCTCAATGGCTTAAAAAAGCACCTAAACAGTGGCATGAGAAATTTGATAAGTTTATTGTATCATATTGATTCCATATAAATGAAGGACACAAATTAATATATTCTAAAGTCGATAAGCAAGGTTGTGTTATTATATGGCTACATGTAGATGACATGCTTATTTTTGGCACTAATATTGATATTATAAATAGTGCAAAAGGCTTCTTGGCTTCTAACTTTGACATGAAAGATATGGGAGAAGTAGATGTAATTTTAGGAATTAAACTTATTAAATACGATGATTGCATCATGCTATCCCAAGAACACTATGTTGAGAAAATTCTCAATAAGTTTTCAATGTTTGATTCTAAGCCGATCAGTACACCTTTTAATTCTAATTGCAATCTCAAGAAAAATAAAGTTAATAGTGTTCAACGAGTCAAGTATGCACAAGTTATTGGGAGCCTGATGTACTTAATGAATTGTACTCATCCAGATCTAGCATACGCAGTGGGGAGATTAAGTAGATATACTCAAAATCCTAATAAAGATCATTATGATGCTCTTTATAAGGTTTTAAGATACCTTAAAGGCACAATTGATCATGCATTTATTTTTTGTGGATCTCCAAATGTGCTAGGAGGATTTTTGTGATGCCAATTGGATTTCAGAATCAAATGAATTGAAATCTACAAGTGGCTACATCTTCACTATGGGTGGAGGTGTTGTCTTTCTTGGAAATCTTCCAAGAAAACATGTATAGCTCATTCCACTATGGAATCTAAGTTTATTGCCTGAGAAAAGGCTGGAACTGAAGTCGAATGGCTGAGACATGTTCTAATGGATCTTCCCATTTGGGAGAAACCTTCTCCACTAGTGTTTATCAACTGTGATAATCAAGCTGCCATACCAAAAGCTAAAAATAAAAGCTTACAATGGGAAGAGTAGGCATATTTACCTACGTCACAATATTGTGAGGCAACTTGTATGTGATAACATAATCTCAATGGATTATGTTAAGTCGGAATTAAACTTGGCCGATCCTCTGACAAAGCCGTTAAGTCAACGACTACTTAGAGATACATCAAGGAAAATGGGATTATGCCCATATCAGAAGTCGAAGTGATTGAAACCCAACCTTCATGAACAGTGATCCCGGGAAGAAGGTTCAATGGGAAAAACTAAGTCACTGGATGACAAAATGTGTTGTAATAAATGTATCTCATTCTCATGATGTAAACAACAATTGAAATATTTTAGTTGAATATACTTCTTAATGGATTTCATAGCCATTAAAGGTGGTGTATATTTTCAATGTATACTTGATGAAAGTCCAACTATGTGAGTGTGGAGTGAGGCCGCCCCTATTGTGATTCGGTCAGAATTCTAGAGCACTCATGAATTTCCCATTAGCCTTATGGCCTAAGGTGACAAACCGTAAGAAAGGTACTTGATTTTATAAATATCATGTGAGTAATGTATCTCTAATCTGACAAAGGAGGAATTGGTTCAAGAACATAGTTCCACCAATCTTCTATAGATTACGTATATCTACAATATGCTTTAGTTCAAAGAACTCAGTTCTACCAAATCTTATGCATGCTATTTATATGTTCTTCCAGTGGTCAACTCGATTTTTAGTTTGGTTTTGTTTTGAAATAGTGGGGGATTGTTGTGGATGATGTTGTATTTCAAAGCAAAAGTTTCAGTCCCACATTGCTTGCTTTGGAGACTTCTCTCCTATTCTTATATGGATGATGGTCCATTAATATTTGAGGAACAAAATAGGATATGGGCTTCGCACGCGCATTGTGGGACAGTCCAAATGGGTTTGGGCCGGTTCGGTCCGGAAACCCTTTAATCGGGCGCGTCAGTGCACGATGCATCCCGCACGCAGGGGGGTGTAAATCCGGCCTCCCGGAGCCCCTTGTGCGGGCGCGGCCCCAACAAAGTTTTGTCATTTGCTACACTTGGGTTTATCCACAACTGTCGCATCTCTTGACATAGTAGATGTCCGTTGGCAGCCGCTAGCTGATGTCTCTTTGCTTCGCAACTGCTCGCATCCGTTGATCCATCTATGTTCTTCTATAAACCAAACGCTTTCCTTTGTTTTTTACACATGCAACAGAAACACTAGACACTATCCTTCTGTTCGTTGTTTTACCACTGCCGCTTCTCTGGTGATCGCTGGAAGAATGATCAAAGACCTCTCTCTAGAGGAGGGATTTGTGGGTGCAAGCTTCGCTCCTCTTGTTTTTGTATCCTGGGAGGGTACCCGTCGTGGATTACTGCTACACCGACGTTCGTCGTTGAGTAAGGTGGAAATACTCTTAAGGACAGTGCATTCCAGCACACCTCAACAGTCTGGTATTACTTCTTGTTTACATTTCATCTGTTAATTATCACCGTAGAACAACAATCTTAAGAGTATTCTTCTGTTTCTACAATGTTTAACAACATGGAAGGATTCAAAACTCCTTCTACGCCGATAACGCCGTATGCGCCAAACAACCAAGTTGTTACTATTTCGACAGTGTCGTAAACTCCTCTTCCTGATGTTTTCAAAATTGAAACGTTTGACGATGTTCATTACAGACGATGGCAAGAAATGGTTTTCACTGCATTATAAGTATCGAATGTTGCATTTGTTTTATCCCAAACGGAACCTGAATCTGATTATGTTGAATGGGAAAAGGCAAATCATATATGTCGTCATGTTATTCTAAGTACTATTTCTAACCAATTGTTTGATGCATACTTCCCTATTAAAATTGGTTCTGAAAAATGGGAAAGTATAAACAAGAAATATATTTTAGAAGAGGCTTCTACGCAGAAGTTTACCGTTGCAAATTTTTTGAAATTTCGCATGTCTGATGACAAGGATATAATCATTCAAATTCATGATTTTCAAATTTTACTCGATGATTTAAAAAAATGAAAAGATAGATCTTCCTGAATCATTTATAGTTGGTAGTTTAATTGAAAAACTTCCCAGTTCTTGGAAGAATTATAAGAACAATTAAAAACATAAATGAAATATGATATCTCTAGATGATGTGATAATACACATCTGAGTGGAAGATAAAAATTGTATAAGAGACAAATCTGATATGAATAAGGAACTGATTTCTTCTGTGAATTTTGTTAACTCTGATGTTAAACAAAATAATAAATCTTTTGAACATGCTAAAAATTGTCGGAAGAAGAAAAATATTTTGAGGACGTGTTTGTGGCATTTGTCATCATTGACAACATGGGATCATTCCACCAGAATGATTGGATCATTGACTTGGGGCTAGTCGCCACATCAGTGGCAATAGAGATGCCTTTGTGACTTTCACTGAAGTGGGACAAGAGGAACACCGGGTTGTCATGGGCAACTCCACTGCTTCTCCTGGGACTGGAAAGGGCAATGTCATGATCAAGATGACTTCTGGAAAAATTATGTTGATAAAAAATGTGTTGTTTGTCCCAAATATTCGTGTGAATTTAATTTCTGTCTCTCAACTTGTGAAATTTGGGGTGAAAGTGTTATTTGAATCAAACAAGGTCATTCTCTCCAAATCTGGAGACTACATAGGCATGGGATACTGTTCACATGGCCTTTTTATGTTGAATGCACCAAACTCTACTGATAATGAAATAAGTCCTTCTACTTATATCATTGATTCTTTTGATACATGGCACAATAGATTAGGACATGTTAATTTTAAATATTTACAATGCATAAAATCTTTAGGTTTACTAAAGGATTTAAATGGTGTTGTTAATTTAAATAATAAATGTCAAATATGTGCTGAAACTAAATCTACCAAGAAACTGTGTCCTCAAATTTCACATAGAAATTCTGAATTACTAGATTTAGTAAACACCGGTCTTAGAGATTTAAAAGGAAATCTATCTAGAGGTGGAAAACATTTTTATATTATTTTTTTAGATGATTTCCCTCGATATACAAAATTATATTTATTACATTCAAAGGATGAAGCCTTTGGAATGTTTGTTAAATATAAAATAGAAGTAGAGAATCAACTCAATAATAAAATAAAACGTCTTTCCTCAGATAGGGGTGGTGAATATGATTGTTATCCTTTTAATGAATTTTGTATAAATCATGGTATTATACATGAATACACATCTCCATATTCACATTAATCAAATGGTATTGTTGAACGTAAAAATAGAACTCTAAAGGAGATGATGAATTCTATTTTAATCAATTCAGGAGCACCCAACAACTTGTGGGGGGAAGCGATTTTGTCATCTTGTTTTCTTCAAAATCGCATCCCTAGTAGGAAGACAAATAAGACACCATATGAATTATGGAAAGGATATCCTCCTAATTTGAAATATCTCAAAGTGTGGGGGTGTCTATCTAAATTCCTACTAACTGAGCCTAAGAAACGAAAATTGGGATCTAGAACTCTACATGGTGTTTTTATAGGTTATGCTCAAAATAGTGCCGCATATAGATTCTTTATTATTAGAAGTAGCAACAATGTCGTAGAACCTAATACTATTGTTGAATCTAAAAATGCTGAATTTTTGAGCATATCTTTCCTATGAAAACTCCCCTAGAAAATTTATCTAATCCTTCAAATAAAATTTTAGAGAATATCCCAAGTACATCCATTTCTAATGATGTTTTAGAATCTGATGATATAGAACCTAGGAGATCCACTAGGATGAGGAAGGAAAAGAATCTTGGTAATGATTTCTATTCCTTTATAGTGGATAATGAGCCTCAATCCTATAATGATGCTATTAGGTCAACTGATTCCTCTTTATGGAAGGAAGCAATTAATAGTGAGATTGAATCTATTTTATCTAATCATACATGGGAACTAGTGGAACTTCCACCACGTATAAAACCCATAGGATGTAAATGGATTTTTAAAAGAAAATTGAAAACAGATGGGACTGTAGATAAATACAAAGCTCGTTTGGTTGCCAAAGGATATAAACAACAATAGGATATTGACTATTTTGATACATTTTCTCCAGTAACAAGAATATCTTCAATCAGAATTTTAATTGCTTTGGCATCTATTAAGACATTAATTATACATCAAATGGATGTTAAAACTGCTTTCTTGAATGGAGATTTGGATGAAGAAATATATATGGATCAACTCGAAGGTTATGTAGTTTCGAGAAAAGAACATATGGTATGCAGACTAATCAAATTTCTCAATGGCTTGAAACAAGCACCTAAACAGTGGCATGAGAAATTTGATAAGGTTATTGTATCATATGGATTCCATATAAATGAAGGACACAAATTAATATATTCTAAAGTCGATAAGCAAGGTTGTGTTATTATATGTCTATATGTAGATGACATGCTTATTTTTGGCACTAATATTGATATTATAAATAGTGCAAAAGGCTTCTTGGCTTCTAACTTTGACATGAAAGATATGGGAGAAGCAGATGTAATTTTAGGAATTAAACTTATTAAATACAATGATTGCATCATGCTATCCCAAGAACACTATGTTGAGAAAATTCTCAATAAGTTTTCAATGTTTGATTGTAAGCTGATCAGTACACCTTTTAATTATATTTGCAATCTCAAAAAAATAAAGGTAATAGTGTTCAACAAGTCAAGTATGCACAAGTTATTAGAAGCCTGATGTACTTAATGAATTGTACTCGTCCAGATCTAGCATACGCAGTGGGGAGATTAAGTAGATATACTCAAAATCCTAATAAAGATCATTGTGATGCTCTACATAGGGTTTTAAGATACCTTAACGGCACAATTGGTCATGGATTGATTTTTTGTGGATCTCCAAATGTGCTAGAAGGATTTTGTGATGCCAATTGGATTTCGGAATCAGATGAATTGAAATCTACAAGTGGCTACATCTTCACTATGGGTGGAGGTGTTGTCTTTCTTGGAAATCTTCCAAGAAAACACGTATAGCTCATTCCACTATGGAATCTGAGTTTATTGCCTTAGAAAAGGTTGGAACTGAAGCTGAATGGTTGAGACATGTTCTAATGGATCTTCCCATTTGGGAGAAACCTTCTCCACCAGTGTTTATCCACTGTGATAATCAAGCTGCCATACCAAGAGCTAAAAGTAAAAGCTTACAATGGGAAGAGTAGGCATATTCGCCTACGTCACAATATTGTGAGGCAGCTTGTATATGATAGCATAATCTCAATGGATTATGTTAAGTCAGAATTAAACTTGGTCGATCCTCTGACAAAGCCATTAAGTCAACAACTAGTGAGAGATAAATCAAGGAAAATGGGATTATGCCCTTATCAGAAGTCGAAGTGATTGAAACCCAACCTTCATGAATGGTGATCCCGGGAAGAAGGTTCAATGGGAAAAACTAAGTCACCAGATGACAAAATGTGTTTTAAGAAATGTATCCCATTCTCATGATGTAAACAACAATTGCAATATTTTAGTTGAATATACTTCTTAATGGATTTCATAGCCATTAAAGGTGGTGTATATTTTCAATGTATACTTGATGAAAGTCCAACTATGTGAGTGTGGAGTGAGGCCGCTCCTGTTGTGATTCGGTCAGATCTCTAGAGCACTCATGAATTTTCTAGTAGGCTTATGGCCTAATGTGCCAAACCATAAGAAAGGTACTTGATTTTATAAATATCATGTGAGTAATGTATCTCTAATCCGACAAAGGAGGAATTGGTTCAAGAACATAGTTCCACCAATCTTCTACAGATTACGTGTATCTACTCAATGCTTTAGTTCAAAGAACTCAGTTCTACCAAATCGTATGCATGCTATTTATAAGTTCTTCCAGTGGTCAACTCAATTTTTAGTTTGGTTTTGTTTTGAAATAGTGGGGGATTGTTGTGGCTGCTGCTGTATTTCAAAGCAAAAGTTTCAGTCCCACATTGCTTGCTTTGAAGACTTCTCTCCTATTCTTATATGGATGATGGTCCATTAATATTTGAGGAACAAAATAGGATATGGGCTTCGCACGTGCATTGTGGGACAGCCCAAATGGGTTTGGGCTGGTCCGGTCCAGTAACCCTTTAATCGGGCGCGTCGACGCACGATGCATCCCGCACACAAGGGGGTGTAAATCCAGCCTCCCGGAGCCCCTTGTGCGGGCGCGGCCCTAGCAAAGTTTTGTCATTTGCTACACTTGGGTTTATCCACAAGTGTCGCATCTCTTGACATAGCAGATGTCCGTTGGCAACCGCTAGCCGATGTCTCTTTGCTTCGCAACTGCTCGCATCCTTTGATCCATCTATTTTCTCCTATAAACCAAACGCTTTCCTTTGTTTTTTACATACGCAACAGAAACACTAGACACTATCTTTCTGTTCGTTGTTTTTACCACTGTCGCTTCTCTGGTGATCGCTGGAAGAACGATCAAAGACCTTTCGCTAGAGGAGGGATTTGTTGGGTGCACGCTTCGCTCCTCTTATTTTTGTATCATGGGAGGGTACCTGTCGTGGATTACTGCTGCACCGACGTTCGTCTTTGAGTAAGGCGGAAATACTCTTAAGGACAGTGCATTCCAGCACACCTCAACAGTCTGGTATTACTTCTTATTTACATTTCGTCTATTAATTATCACCGTAGAACAACAATCTTAAGAGTATTCTTCTGTTTCTATGATGTTTAACAACATGGAAGGATTCAAAACTCCTTCTACGCCTGTAACGCCGTCTGAGCCAAACGACCAAGTTGTTACTGTTTCGACATTGTCGCAAACTCCTCTTCCTGATGTTTTCAAAATTAAAACGTTTGACGATGTTCATTACAGACGATGACAAGAAATGGTTTTCACTGCATTAGAAGTATCGAATGTTGCATTTGCTTTATCCCAAACGAAACCTGAATCTGATTATGTTGAATGGGAAAAGGCAAATCGTATATGTCGTCATGTTATTCTAAGTACTATTTCTAATCAACTGTTTGATGCATACTTCCCTATTAAAATTGGTTCTGAAAAATTGGGAAGTATAAACAAGAAATATATTTTCGAAGAGGCTTCTACGCAGAAGTTTACAGTTGCAAATTTTTTGAAATTTCGCATGTCTGATGACAAGGATATAATCACTCAAATTCATGATTTTCAAATTTTACTCGATGATTTAAAAAAATGAAAACATAGATCTTCCTGAATCGTTTATAGTTGTTAGTTTAATTGAAAAACTTCCCAGTTCTTGGAAGAATTATAAGAACAATTTAAAACATAAATGAAAGATGATATCTCTGGATGATGTGATAATACACATCCGAGTGGAAGATAAAAATCGTATAAGAGAAAAATCTGATATGAATAAGGAACTGATTTCTTCTGTGAATTTTGTTAACTCTGATGTTAAACAAAATAATAAATCTTCTGATCATGCTAAAATTCGTCGGAAGAATAAAAAGGATAAAATAAATAATCATAAAAGCAAAGGCTGCAAAGACATAGATAAAAATAATGTTTTTTTATGTATGTGGAAAACCTGGTCATACTTCTCCTAAATGCAGGCATAGGAAGAAAGAAGCAATCCAGGATTTGAAAGAACCTTCAACCAACCTTATTACCGAGGACGTGTTTGTGGCATTTGTCAGCATTGACAGCATGGGATCATTCCACCAGAATGATTGGATCATTGACTCGGGGGCTAGTCACCACATCAGTGGCAACAGAGATGCCTTCGTGACTTTCACTAAAGTGGGACAAGAGGAACACCGGGTTGTCATGGGCAACTCCACTGCTTCTCCTGTGACTGGAAAGGGCAATGTCATGATCAAGATGAATTCTTGAAAAATTTTGCTGATTAAAGATGTTTTGTTTGTCCCAGATATTCATGTGAATTTAATTTTTGTCTCTCAACTTGTGAAGTTTGGGGGTGAAAGTGTCCTTTGAATCAAACAAGGTCATTCTCTCCAAATCTAGAGACTACATAGGCATGGGATACTGTTCAAATGGCCTTTTTATGTGGAATGTACCAAACTCTACTGATAATGAAATAAGTCCTACTGCTTATATCATTGATTCTTTTGATACATGGCACAATAGATTAGGACATGTTAATTTTAAATATTTACAACACTTGAAATCTTTAGGTTTACTAAAGGATTTTAATGGTGTCGGTAATTTAAATAATAAATGTCAAATATGTGCTGAAACTAAATCTACCAAGAAACCGTGTCCTCAAATTTCACATAGAAATTCTGAATTACTAGATTTAGTACACACCAATCTTGGAGATTTAAAAGGAAATCTATCTAGAGGTGGAAAACATTTTTTTATTATTTTTTTAGATAATTTCTCTCGATATACAAAATTATATTTATTACATTCAAAGGATGAAGCATTTGGAATGTTTGTTAAATATAAAACAGAAGTAGAGAATCAACTCAATAAGAAAATAAAACGTCTTCGCTCAGATAGGGGTGGTTAATATGATTGTTCTCCTTTTAATGAATTTTGAGTAAATCATGGTATTATACATGAATACACACCTCCATATTCACCTCAATCAAATGGTATTGTTGAATGTAAAAATAGAACTCTAAAGGAGATGATGAATTCTATTTTAATCAATTCAGGAGCACCCAACAACTTGTGGGGGGAAGCAATTTTGTCATCTTGTTTTCTTCAAAATTGCATCGCTAGTAGGAAGACAAATAAGACACCATATGAATTATGGAAAGGATATCCTCCTAATTTGAAATATCTCAAAGTGTGGGGGTGTCTAGCAAAAGTCCAACTAACTGAGCCTAAGAAACAAAAATTGGGATCTAGAACTCTAGATGGTGTTTTTACAGGTTATGCTCAAAATAGTGCCGCATATAGATTCTTGGTTATTAGAAGTAGCAACAATGTTGTAGAACCTAATACTATTGTTGAATCTAAAAATGCTGAATTTTTTGAGCATATCTTTCCTATGAAAACTCCCCTAGAAAATTTATCTAATCCTTCAAATAAATTTTTAGAGAATATCCCAAGTACATCCATTTCTAATGATGTTTGAGAATCTGATGATATAGAACCTAGGACATCCACTAGGATGAGGAAGGAAAGGAATCTTGCTAATGATTTCTATTCCTTTATAGTGGATAATGACCCTCAATTCTAAAAAGATGCTATTACTTCAACTGATTCCTCTTTATGGAAGGAAGCAATTAATAGTGAGATTGAATCTATTTTATCTAATCATACATGGGAGCTAGTGGAACTTCCACCAGCTATAAAACCCATAGGATGTAAATGGATTTTTAAAAGAAAATTGAAAATAGATGGGACTGTAGATAAATACAAAGCTCGTTTGGTTGCTAAAGGATATAAACAACAACATGATATTGACTATTTTGATACATTTGCTCCTGTAACAAGAATATCTTCAATCAGAATTTTAATTGCTTTGACATCTATTAAGAAATTAATTATACATCAAATGGATGTTAAAACTGTTTTCTTGAATGAAAATATGGATGAAGAAATTTATATGGATAAACCCGAAGGTTATGTAGTTCCGAGAAAAGAACATATGGTATGTAGACTAATCAAATCTCTCTATGTCTTGAAACAAGTACCTAAACAGTGGCATGAGAAATTTGATAAGGTTATTGTATCATATGGATTCCATATAAATGAAGGAGACAAATGTATATATTCTAAAGTGGATAACCAAGGTTGTGTTATTATATGTCTATATGAATATGACATGCTTATTTTTGGCACTAATATTGATATTATAAATAGTACAAAAGGCTTCTTGGATTCTAACTTTGACATGAAAGATATGTGAGAAGCAGATGTAATTTTAGGAATTAAACTTATTAAATATGATGATTGCATCATGCTATCCCAAGAACACTATGTTGAGAAAATTCTCAATAAGTTTTCAATGTTTGATTGTAAGCCGGTTAGTACACCTTTTAATTCTAATTGCAATCTCAAGAAAAATAAAGATAATAGTGTTCAACAAGTCAAGTATGCACAAGTTATAGGAAGCCTGATGTACTTAATGAATTGTACTTGTCGAGATCTAGCATACGCAGTGGGGAGATGAAGTAGATATACTCAAAATCCTAATAAGGATCATTGGGATGCTCTACATAGGGTTTTAAGATACCTTAAAGGCACAATTGATCATGGATTGATTTTTTGTGGATCTCCAACTGTGCTAGAAGGATTTTGTGATGCCAATTGGATTTTGCAAATAGATGAATTGAAATCTACAAGTGGATACATCTTCACTATGGGTGGAGGTGTTGTGTCTTAGAAATCTTCCAAGAAAACATGTATAGCTCGTTGCACTATGGAATCTGAGTTTATTGCCTTAGAAAAGGCTGGAACTGAAGCCGAATGGCTGAGACATATTCTAATGGATCTTCCCGTTTGGGAGAAACCTTCTCCACCAGTGTTTATACACTATGATAATCAAGCTGCCATAGCAAGAGCTAAAAACAAAGCTTACAATGGGAAGAGTAGGCATATTTGCCTACGTCACAATATTGTGAGGCAGATTGTATGTGATAGAATAATATCAATGGATAATGTTTAGTCAGAATTAAACTTGGTCGATCCTCTGACAAAGCCATTAAGTCAACGACTAGTGAGCGATACATCAAGGAAAATGGGATTATGCCCATATCAGAAGTCGAAGTGATGGAAACCCAACCTTCTTGAACAGTGATCCTGGGAAGAAGGTTCAATGGGAAAAACTAAGTCACTGGATGACAAAATGTGTTGTAATAAATGTATCTCTTTCTCATGATGTAAACAAAAATTGCAATATTTTAGTTGAATATACTTCTTAATGGATTTCATAGCCATTAATAGTGGTGTATATTTTCAATGTATACTTGATGAAAGTCCAACTATGTGAGTGTGGAGTGAGGTCACTCCTATTGAGATTCGGACAGATCTCTAGAGCACTCATGGATTTCCCAGTAGGCGCATGGCCTAAGGTGCCAAACTGTAAGATACATACTTGATTTTATAAATATCATGCGAGTAATGTATCTCTAATCTAACAAACGAAGAATTCGTTCAAGAACATAGTTCCACCAATCTTCTACAGATTACGTATATCTACTCAATGCTTTAGTTCAAAGAACTCAGTTCTACCAAAGCTTATGCATGCCATTTATTTATGTTCTTCCAGTGGTCAACTCAGTTTTTAGTTTGGTTTTGTTTTGAAATAGTGGGGGATTGTTGTGGCTGATGCTGTATTTCAAAGCAAAAGTTTTAGTCCCACATTGCTTGCTTTGGAGACTTCTCTCCTATTCTTATATGGCTGCTGGGCCATGTAATATTTGAGGAAGAAAATAGGATATGGGCTTCGCACGCGCATGGTGGGGCAGCCCAAATGGGTTTGGGTCGGTCCGGTCCGGAAACCCTTTAATCAGGCGCGTCGGCGCACGACGCATCCCGCGCACAGGGGGGTGCAAATCCGGCCTCCCGGAGCCCCTTGTGCGGGCGTGGCCCAAGTAAAGTTTTGTCATTTGCTACACTTGGGTTTATCCAGAAGTGTCGCATCTCTTAACATAGCAGATATCCATTTGCAACCGCTAGTCAATGTCTCTTCAGTTGGCAATTGCTCGCATCCGTTGATCCATCTCTGTGCTCCTATAAACCAAACGCTTTCCTTTGTTTTTTACACACACAACAGAAACACTAGACACTATCTTTCCGTTTGTTGTTTCACCGCTGCCGCTTCTCCGGTGATCGCTGGAAGAACGATCAAAGACCTCTCGCCTGAGGAGGGATTTGCGGGTGCACGCTTCGCTTCTCTTGTTGTTGTATCCTGGGAGGCTACCCGTCGTGGATTACTACTGCACCGACGTTCGTCGTTGAGTAAGGCGGAAATACTCTTAAGGACAGTGTGTTCCACCACGCCTCAACAGTCTGGTATTACTTCTTGTTTACATTTCGTCTGTTAATTATCATCGTAGAACAAAAATATTAAGAGTATTCTTCTGTTTCTACGATGGTTAACAACATGGAAGGATTCGAAACTCCAACGCCAGTAACGTCGTCTGCGCCAAATAACCAAGTTGTTACTATTTCGACAGTGTCGCAAACTCCTCTTCCGGATGTTTCCAAAATTGAAACGTTTGACGGTGTTCATTACAGATGATGACAAGAAAAGGTTTTCACTGTATTAGAAGTATCGAATGTTGCATTTGCTTTATCCCAAACGAAACCTGAATCTGATTATGTTGAATGGGAAAAGGCAAATCATATATGTCGTCATGTTATTCTAAGTACTATTTCTAACCAATAGTTTGATGCATACTTCCCTGTCAAAATTGGTTCTGAAATATGGGAAAGTATAAACAAGAAATATGTTTTAGAACAGGCTTCTACGTAGAAGTTTACAGTTGCAATTTTTTTGGAATTTCGCATGTATGATGACAAGGATATAATCACTCAAATTCATGATTTTCAAATTTTACTCGATGATTTGAAAAATGAAAAAGATAGATCTTCCTGAATCGTTTATAGTTGGTAGTTTAATTGAAAAACTTCCCAGTTCTTGGAAGAATTATAAGAACAATTTAAAACATAAACGAAAGACAATGTCTATGGATGATGTGATAATACACATCCGAGTGGAAGATAAAAATCGTATAAGAGAAAAATCTGATATGAATAAGGAACTAATTTCTTCCATGAATTTCATTAACTCTGATGTTAAGCAACATAATAAATCTTCTTATCATGCTAAAAATCATTGGAAGAAGAAAAAGGATAAAAGATACAATCATAAAAACAAAGGCCGCAAAGACATAGATAAAAAGAATGTTTTTTGTTATGTATGTGGCAAACCTGGTCATACTTCTCCTAAATGCAGGCATAGGAAGAAAGAAGCAATCCAGGATTCAAAAGAACCTTCAACCAACCTTGTTACTGAGGACGTGATTGTGGCATTTGTCAGCATTGACAGCATGGGATCATTCCACCAGAATGATTGGATCACTGACTCGGGGGCTAGTCGCCACATCACTGGCAAAAGAGATGCCTTCGTGACTTTCACTGAAGTGGGACAAGAGGAACACCATGTTGTCCTGGGCAACTCCACTGCTTCTCCTGTGACTGTAAAGGTCAATGTCATGATCAAGATGACTTTTGGAAAAATGCTGCTAATCAAAGATGTGTTGTTTGTCCCAGATATTCGTTTGAATTTAATTTCTATCTCTCAACTTGTGAAGTTTGGGGTGAAAGTGTCCTTTGAATCAAACAAGGTCATTCTATCCAAATTTGGAGACTGCATAGGCATGGGATATTGTTCAAATGGCCTTTTTATGTTGAATGTACCAAATTCTGTTGATAATGAAATAAGTCCTTCTATTTATATCGTTGATTCTTTTGATACATGGCACAATAGATTAGGACATGTTAATTTTAAATATTTACAACACATGAAATCTTTAGGTTTACTAAAGGATTTTAATGGTGTTGTTAATTTAAATAATAAATGTCAAATATGTGTTGAAACTAAATCTATCAAGAAACTGTGTCCTCAAATTTCACATAGAAATTCTGAATTACTAAAGGATTTAGTACACACCGATCTTGGAGATTTTAAAGGAAATCTATCTAGAGGTGGAAAACATTTTTATATTATTTTTTTAGATGATTTCTCTCGATATACAAAATTATATTTATTACATTCAAAGGATGAAGCCTTTGGAATGTTTGTTAAATATAAAATAGAAGTAGAGAATCAACTCAATAATAAAATAAAACGTCTTCGCTCAGATAGGGGTGGGGAATATGATTGTTCTCCTTTTAATGAATTTTGTATAAGTCATGGTATTATACATGAACACACACCTCCATATTCACCTCAATCAAATGGTATTGCTGAACGTAAAAATAGAACTCTAAAGGAGATGATGAATTCTATTTTAATCAATTCAGGAGCACCCAAAAACTTGTGGGGGAGCGATTTTGTCATCTTGTTTTCTTCAAAATTGCATCCCTAGTAGGAAGACAAATAAGACACCATATGAATTATGGAAAGGATATCCTCCTAATTTTAAATATCTCAAAGTGTGGGGATGTCTAGCTAAAGTCCTACTAACTAAGCCTAGGAAATGAAAATTGGGATCTAGAACTCTAGATGGTGTTTTTATAGGTTATGCTCAAAATAGTGTCGCAAAAAGATTCTTGGTTATTAGAAGTAGAAACAATGTTGCAGAACCTAATACTATTGTTGAATCTAAAAATGCTGAATTTTTTGAGCATATCTTTCCTATGAAAACTCCCCTAGAAAATTTATCTAATCCTTCAAATAAATTTTTAGAGAATATCCCAAGTACATCCATTTCTAATGATATTTTTGAATCTGATGATATAGAACCTAGGAGATCCACTAGGATGAGGAAGGAAAAGAATCTTGGTAATGATTTCTATTCCTTTATAGTGGATAATGACCCTCTATCCTATAATGACGCTATTAGTTCAACTGATTCCTCTTTATTGAAGGAAGCAATTAATAGTGAGATTGAATCTATTTTATATAATCATACATGGGAACTAGTGGAACTTCCACCAGGTATAAAACCCATAGGATGTAAATGGATTTTTAAAAGAAAATTGAAAATAGATGGGACTGTAGATAAATACAAAGCTCGTTTGGTTGCCAAAGGATATAAACAACAACAAGATATTGACTATTTTGATACATTTGCTCCAGTAACAAGAATCTCTTCAATCAGAATTTTAATTGCTTTGGCATCCATTAAGATATTAATTATACATCAAATGGATGTTAAAACTCCTTTATTCAATGGAGATTTGGATGAAGAAATTTATATGGATCAACCCGAAGGTTATGTAGTTCTGAGAAAAGAACATATGGTATGTAGACTAATCAAATCTCTCTATGGCTTGAAACAAGAACCTAAACAGTGGCATGAGAAATTTGATAAGGTTATTGTATCATATGGATTCCATATAAATGAAGGAGACAAATGTATATATTCTAAAGTCGATAACCAAGGTTGTTTTATTATATGTCTATATGTAGATGACATGCTTATTTTTGGCACTAATATTGATAATATAAATAGTACAAAAGGCTTCTTGGCTTCTAACTTTGACATGAAAGATATGGGAGAAGCAGATGTAATTTTAGAAATTAAACTTATTAAATATGATGATTGCATCATGCTATCCCAAGAACACTATGTTGAGAAAATTCTCAATAAGTTTTCAATGTTTGATTGTAAGTCGGTCAGTACACCTTTAAATTCTAATTGCAATCTCAAGAAAAATAAAGGTAATAGTGTTCAACAAGTCAAGTATGCACAAGTTATTGGAAGCCTGATGTACTTAATGAATTGTACTCGTCCATATCTAGCATACGTAGTGGGGAGATTAATTAGATATACTCAAAATCCTAATAAGGATCATTGGGATGCTCTACATAGGGTTTTAAGATACCTTGAAGGCACAATTGATCATGGATTGATTTTTTGTGGATCTCCAACTGTGATAGAAGGATTCTGTGATGCCAATTGGATTTCGGATTCAGATGAATTGAAATCTACAAGTGGATACATCTTCACTATGGGTGGAGGTGTTGTGTCTTGGAAATCTTCCAAGCAAACATGTATAGCTCGTTCCACTATGGAATCTGAGTTTATTGCCTTAGAAAAGGCTGGAACTAAAGCCGAATGGTTGAGACATGTTCTAATGGATCTTCCCATTTCAGAGAAACCTTCTCCACCAGTATTTATACATTGTGATAATCAAGCTGCCATAGCAAGAGCTAAAAACAAAGCTTACAATGGGAAGAGTAGGCATATTCGCCTACGTCACAATATTGTGAGGCAGCTTGTTTGTGATAGCATAATCTCAATGGATTATGTTAAGTCAGAATTAAAATTGGTCGATCCTCTGACAAAGCCATTAAGTCAACGACTACTAAGCGATACATCAAGGAAAATGGGATTATGCCCATATCAAAAGTCGAAGTTATGGAAACCCAACCTTCGTGAACGGTGATCCTGGGAAGAAGGTTCAATGGGAAAAACTAAGTCACTGGATGACAAAATGTGTTGTAATAAATGTATCTCATTCTCATGATGTAAAAAACAATTGCAATGTTTTAGTTGAATATACTTCTTAATGGATTTCATAGCCATTAATGTTGGTGTATATTTTTGATGTATACTTGATGAAAGTCCAACTATGTGAGTGTGGAGTGAGGCCGCTATTGTTGAGATTCGGGCAGATCTCTAGAGCACTCATGAATTTCCCAGTAGGCGCATGGCCTAAGGTGCCAAACCATAAGAAAGGTACTTGATTTTATAAATATCATGCGAGTAATGTATCTCTAATCTGACAAAGGAAGAATTGGTTCAAGAACATAGTTCCACCAATCTTCTACAGATTATGTATTTCTACTCAATGCTTTAGTTCAAAGAACTCAGTTCTACCAAAGCTTATGCATGCTATTTATTTAAGTTCTTCCAGTGGTCAACTCGATTTTTAGTTTGGTTTTGTTTTGAAATAGTGGGGGATTGTTTTGGCTATTGTTGTATTTCAAAGCAAAAGTTTTAGTCCCACATTGCTTGCTTTGGAGACTTCTCTCATGTTCTTATATGGTTTCTGATCCATGTAATATTTGAGGAACAAAATAGGATATGGGCTTCGCACGCACATCGTGGGGAAGCCCAAATGGGTTTGGGTCGGTCCGGTCCGAAAACCCTTTAATCGGGCGTGTCGGCGCAAGACGTATCCCGCATGTAGGGGGGTGCAAATTCGGCCTCCTGGAGCCCCTTGTGTGGGCACGGCCCCGACAAAGTTTTGTCATTTGCTACTCTTGGGTTTATCCCCAAGTGTCGCATCTGTTGACATAGCAGATGTATGTTGCAAACCGCTAGCCGATGTCTCTTCGGTGGGCAACCGCTTGCATCCGTTGATCCATCTCTGTGCTACTATAAACCAAACGCTTTCCTTTGTTTTTTACACACGCAACAGAAACACTAGACACTATCTTTCCGTTCGTTGTTTTGCCGCTGCCGCTTCTCCGGTGATCGCTGGAAGAATGATCAAAGACCTCTCGTCTGGGGAGGGATTTGCGGGTGCACGCTTCGCTCCTCTTGTTGTTGTATCCTGGGAGGGTACCCGCCATCGATTAGTGGTGCACCGACGTTCGTCGTTGAGTAAGGCGGAAATACTCTTAAGGACAGTGTGTTCCACCACGCCTCAACAGTCTGGTATTACTTCTTGTTTACATTTCGTCTGTTAATTATCATCGTAGAACAAAAATATTAAGAGTATTCTTCTGTTTCTACGATGGTTAACAACATGGAAGGATTCGAAACTCCAACGCCAGTAACGTCGTCTGCGCCAAATAACCAAGTTGTTACTATTTCGACAGTGTCGCAAACTCCTCTTCCTGATATTTCCAAAATTGAAACGTTTGACGGTGTTCATTACAGACGATGGCAAGAAAAGGTTTTCACTGCATTAGAAGTATCGAATGTTGCATTTGCTTTATCCCAAACGAAACCTGAATCTGATTATGTTGAATGGGAAAAGGCAAATCGTATATGTCGTCATGTTATTCTAAGTACTATTTCTAACCAACTGTTTGATGTATACTTCCCTGTTAAAATTACTTCTGAAATATGGGAAAGTATAAACAAGAAATATGTTTTAGAAGAGTCTTCTACGCAGAAGTTTACAGTTGCAAATTTTTTGGAATTTCGCATATCTGATGACAAGGATATAATCACTCAAATTCATGATTTTCAAATTTTACTCGATGATTTGAAAAACGAAAAGATAGAT
This sequence comes from Alisma plantago-aquatica, assembly GCA_963693085.1. NCBI lineage: Eukaryota > Viridiplantae > Streptophyta > Magnoliopsida > Alismatales > Alismataceae > Alisma > Alisma plantago-aquatica. Next base: position 1,959,200,126 of record OY856409.1, on the reverse strand, counting down.
TTTCCTGAATCATTTATAGTTGGTAGTTTAATTGAAAAACTTCCCAGTTCTTGGAAGATTTATAAGAACAATTTAAAACATAAACGAAAGACGATGTCTCTGGATGATGTGATAATACACATCCGAGTGGAAGATAAAAATTGTATAAGAGAATAATCTGATATGAATAAGGAACTGATTTCTTCCGCGAATTTTGTTAACTCTGATGTTAAAGAAAATAATAAATCTTTTGATCATGCTAAAAATCATTGGAAGAAGAAAAAGGATAAAAGAAACAATCATAAAAACAAAGGCCACAAAGACATAGATAAAAATAATATTTTTTGTTATGTATGTGGCAAATATGGTCATACTTCTCCTAAATGCAAACATAGGAAGAAAGAAGCAATTCAGGATTCAAAAGAACCTTCAACCAACCTTGTTACTGAGGACGTGTTTGTGGCATTTATCAGCATTGACAGCATGGGATAATTCCACCAGAATGATTGGATCATTGACTCTGGGGCTTGTCGCCACATCAGTGGCAACAAAGATGCCTTCGTGACTTTCACTGAAGTGGGACAGGAGGAACACTGGGTTGTCATGGGCAACTCCACTACTTCTCCTGTGACTGGAAAGGGCAATGTCATGATCAAGATGACTTCTGGAAAAATTCTGCTGACTAAAGATGTGTTGTTTGTCCCAGATATTCGTGTGAATTTAATTTTTGTCTCTCAACTTGTGAAGTTTGGGGTGAAAGTGTCGTTTAAATCAAACAAGGTCATTCTCTCCAAATCTGGAGACTACATAGGCATGGGATACTGTTCAAATGGCCTTTTTATGTTGAATGTACCAAACTCTACAGATAATGAAATAAGTCCTTCTGCTTATATCGTTGAGTCTTTTGATACATGGCACAATAGATTAGGACATGTTGATTTTAAATATTTACAACGCATGAAATCTTTAGCTTTACTAAAGGATTTTAATGGTGTTGTTAATTTAAATAATAAATGTCAAATATGTGTTGAAACTAAATCTACCAAGAAACTTTGTCCTCAAATTTCACATAGAAATTCTGAATTACTAGATTTAGTACACACCGATCTTGGAGATTTAAAAGGAAATCTATCTAGAGGTGGAAAATGTTTTTATATTATTTTTTAGATGATTTCTCTCGATATACAAAATTATATTTATTACATTCAAATGATGAAGCCTTTGGAATGTCTGTTAAATATAAAACAGAAGTAGAGAATCAACTCAATAAGAAAATAAAACGTCTTCGCTTAGATAGGGGTGGTGAATATGATTGTTCTCCTTTTAGTGAATTTTGTGTAAATCATGGTATTATACATGAATACACACCTCCATATTCACCTCAATCAAATGGTATTGCTGAACGTAAAAATAGAACTCTATAGGAGATGATGAATTCTATTTTAATCAATTCAGGAGCACCCAACAACTTTGGGTGTCTAGCTAAAGTCCTACTAACTGAGCCTAAGAAATGAAAATTGGGATCTAGAACTCTAGATGGTGTTTTTATAGGTTATGCTCAAAATAGTGCCGCATATAGATTCTTGGTTATTAGAAGTAGAAACAATGTTGTAGAACCTAATACTATTGTTGAATCTAAAAATATTGAATTTTTTTAGCATATCTTTCCTATGAAAACTCCCCTAGAAAATTTATCTAATCCTTTAAATAATTTTTTAGAGAATATCCCAAGTACATCTATTTCTAATGATGTTTTAGAATCTGATGATATAGAACCTAGGAGATCCACTAGGATGAGGAAGGAAAAGAATCTTGGTAATGATTTCTATTCCTTTATAGTAGATAATGACCCTCAATCCTATAATGATGCTATTAGTTCAACTGATTACTCTTTATGGAACGAAGCAATTAATAGTGAGATTGAATCTATTTTATCTAATCATACATGGGAACTAGTGGAACTTCCACCAGGTATAAAATCCATAGGATGTAAATGGATTTTCAAAAGAAAATTGAAAACAGATGGGACTGTAGATAAATACGAATCTCATTTGGTTGCCAATGGATATAAACAACAACAAGATATTGACTATTTTGATACATTTGCTCCTGTAACAAGAATCTCTTCATCAGAATTTTAATTGCTTTGGCATCTATTAAGAAATTAATTATACATCAAATTGATGTTAAAACTGCTTTCTTGAATGGAGATTTGGATAAAGAAATTTATATGGATCAACCCGAAGGTTATGTAGTTCCAAGAAAAGAACATATGGTATGTAGACTAATCAAATCTCTCTATGGCTTGAAAGAAACACCTAAACAGTGGCATGAGAAATTTGATAAGGTTATTGTATCATATGGATTCCATATAAATGAAGGAAACAAATTTATATATTCTAAAGTCGATAACCAAGGTTGTGTTATCATATGTCTATATGTAGAAGACATGCTTATTTTTGGCACTAATAATGATATTATAAATAGTACAAAAGGCTTCTAACTTTGACATGAAATATATGGGAGAAGCAGATGGAATTTTAGGAATTAAACTTATTAAATATGATGATTGCATCATGCTATCCCAAGAACACTATGTTGAGAAAGTTCTCATAAGTTTTCAATGTTTGATTGTAAGCCGGTTAGTACACCTTTTAATTCTCATTGCAATCTCAAGAAAAATAAAGGTAATAGTGTTCAACAAGTCAAGTATGCACAAGTTATTGGAAGCCTGATGTACATAATGAATTGTACTCATCCAGATCTAGCATACATAGTGGGGAGATTAAGTAGATATACTCAAAATCCTAATAAGGATCATTGGGATGCTCTACATAGGGTTTTAAGATTCCTTAAAGGCACAATTGATCGTGGATTGATTTTTTGTGGATCTCCAACTATGCCAGAAGGATTTTGTGATGCCAATTAGATTTCGGATTCAGATGAATTGAAATCTACAAGTGGCTATGGCTTCACAATGGGTGGAAGTGCTGCGTCTTGGAAATCTTCCAAGCAAACATGTATAACTCGTTCCACTATAGAATCTGAATTTATTGCCTTAGAAAAGGCTGGAACTGAAACCGAATGGCTGAGGCATGTTCTAATGGATCTTCCCATTTGGGAGAAACCTTCTCCACCAGTGTTTATACATTGTGATAATCAAGCTGCCATTGCAAGAGCTAAAAACAAAGCTTACAATGGGAAGAGTAGGCATATTCGCCTACGTCACAATATTGTGAGGCAGCTTGTATGTGATATCATAATCTCAATGGATTATGTTAAGTCAGAATTAAACTTGGCCGATCCTCTGACAAAGCCATTTAGTCAACGATTGGTGAGTGATACATCAAGGAAAATGGGATTGTGCCCATATCAAAAGTCCAAGTGATGGAAACCCAACCTTCATGAACAGTGATCCCGGGAAGAAGGTTCAATGGGAAAAACTAAGTCACTGGATGACAAAATGTGTTGTAATTAATGTATCTCATTCTCATGATGTAAACAACAATTGCAATATTTTAGTTGAATATACTTCTTAATGGATTTCATAGCCATTAATGGTGGTGTATATTTTCAATGTATACTTGATGAAAGTCCAACTATGTGAGTGTGGAGTGAGGCCGCTCCTGTTGAGATTCGGGCAGATCTCTAGAGCACTCATGAATTTCCCAATAGGTGCATGGCCTAAGGTGCCAAACCGTAAGAAAGGTACTTGATTTTATAAATATCATGCGAGTAATGTATCTCTAATCTGACAAAGGAGGAATTGGTTCAAGAACATAGTTCCACCAATCTTCTACAGATTACGTATATCTACGCAATGCTTTAGTTCAAAGAACTCAGTTTTACCCAAGCTTATGCATACTATTTTTTTAAGTTCTTCCAATGGTCAACTTAATTTTTAGTTTTGTTTTGTTTTGAAATAGTGGGGGATTGTTGTGGTTGCTGCAGTATTTCAAAGCAAAAGTTTTAGTCCCACATTACTTGCTTTGGAGACTTCTCTCCTATTCTTATATGACTGTTGGTCACTGTAATATTTGAGGAACAAAATAGGATATGGGTTTCGCACGCGCATGGTGGGGCAGCCTAAATGGGTTTGGGCTGGTCCGGTCCGGAAACCCTTTTATCGGGCGCGTTGGTGCACGATGCATCGCACACGCAGGGGGGGTGCAAATCCGGCCTCCCAGAGCCCCTTGTGCGGGCACGGCCCGGGCAAAGTTTTGTCATTTGCTACACTTGGGTTTATCCACAAGTGTCACATTTCTTGACTTAGCAAATGTCCGTTGGCAACCGCTAGCTGATGTCTCTTCGGTTGGCAACCGCTCGCATCCGTTGATCCATCTCTATGCTCCTATAAACCAAACGCTTTCCTTTATTTTTTACACACGCAACAGAAACACTAGACACTATCTTTCCATTTGTTGTTTTTCCGCTGCCGCTTCTTCGGTGATCGTTGGAAGAACGATCAAAGACCTCTCGCCTTAGGAGGGATTTGCGGGTGCACGCTTCACTCCTCTTGTTGTTGTATTCTGGGAGGGCACCCGTCGTGGATTACTGTTGCACCGACGTCTGTCGTTGAGTAAGGCGGAAATATCTTAAGGACAGTGCTTTCCAGCATGCCTCAACAGTCTAGTATTGCTTCTGGTTTACATTTCGTCTGTTAATTACCACCATAGAACAATAATCTTAAGAGTATTCTTCTGTTTCTACGATGGTTAACAACATGGAAGGATTCGAAACTCCTTCTACGCCGGTAACGCCGTCTGTGCCAAACAACCAAGTTGTTATTGTTTCGACAGTGTCGCAAACTCCTCTTCCTGATGTTTCCAAAATTGAAACGTTTGACGGTGTTCATTACAGACAGTGGCAAGAAAAGGTTTTCACTGCATTAGAAGTATCGAATGTTGCGTTTGCTTTATCCTAAATGAAACTTGAATATGATTATGTTGAATGGGAAAAGGCAAATCGTATATTTCATCATGTTATTCTAAGTACTATTTCTAACAACTGTTTGATGCATACTTCCCTATTAAAATTGCTTCTGAATTATGGGAAAGTATAAATAAGAAATATGTTTTAGAAGAGGCTTCTACGCAGAAGTTTACAGTTGCAAATTTTTTGGAATTTCACATGTCTGATGACAAGGATATAATCACTCAAATTCATGATTTTCAAATTTTACTCGATGATTTAAAAAACAAAAAGATAGATCTTCCTGAATCATTTATAGTTGGTAGTTTAATTGAAAAACTTCCCAGTTCTTGGAAGAATTATAAGAACAATTTAAAACATAAACGAAAGACGATGTCTCTGGATGATGTGATAATACACATCCGAGTGGAAGATAAAAATCGTATAAGAGAAAAATCTGATATGAATAAGGAACTTATTTCTTCGGTGAATTTTGTTAACTCTGATGTTAAACAAAATTATAAATCTTCTCATGATGCTAAAAATCATTGGAAGAAGAAAAAGGATAAAAGAAACAATCATAAAAACAAAGGCCGCAAAGACATAGATAAAAATAATGTTTTTTGTTATGTATGTGGCAAACCTGGTCATACTTCTCCTAAATGCAGGCATAGGAAGAAAGAAGCAATCCAGGATTCGAAAGAACCTTCAACCAACCTTGTCACTAAGGACGTATTTGTGGCATTTTTCAGCATTGACAACATGGGATCATTCCACCAGAATGATTGGATTATTGACTCGGGGGCTAGTCGCCACATCAGTGGCAATAGAGATGCCTTCGTGACTTTCACTGAAATGGGACAGGAGGAACACCAGGTTGTCATGGGCAACTCCACTGCATCTCCTGTGATAGGAAAGGGCAATGTCATGATCAAGATGACTTCTGGAAAAATTTTGCTGATCATAGATGTGCTGTTTGTCCCAAATATTTGTGTGAATTTAATTTCTATCTCTCAACTTGTGAAGTTTGGGGTGAAAGTGTCCTTTGAATCAAACAAGGTCATTCCTTTCCAAATCTGGAGACTACATAGGTATGGGATACTGTTCAAATGGCCTTTTTATGTTGAATGTACCAAACTATGCTGATAATGAAATAAGTCCTTCTGCTTATATCATTGATTCTTTTGATACATGGCACAATAGATTAGGACATGTTAATTTTAAATATTTACAACGCATGAAATCTTTAGGTTTACTAAAGGATTTTAATGGTGTTGTTAATTTAAATAATAAATGTAAAACATGTGCTGAAACTAAATCTACCAAGAAATCGTGTCCTCAAATTTCACATAGAAATTCTCAATTACTAGATTTAGTACACACCGATCTTGGAGATTTAAAAGGAAATCTATCTAGAGGTGGAAAACATTTTTATATTATTTTTTAGATGATTTCTCTCGATATACAAAATTATATTTATTACATTCAAAGGATGAAGCCTTTGGAATGTTTGTTAAATATAAAACAGAAGTAGAGAATCAACTCAATAAGAAATTAAAACGTCTTCGCTCAAATAGGGGTGGTGAATATGATTGTTCTCCTTTCAATGAATTTTGTGTAAATCATGGTATTATACATGAATACACACCTCCATATTGACCTCAATCAAATGGTATTTCTGAACGTAAAAATAGAACTCTAAAGGAGATGATGAATTCTATTTTAATCAATTCAGGAGCACCCAACAACTTGTAGGGGGAAATGATTTTGTAATCTTGTTTTCTTCAAAATCGCATCGCTAATAGGAAGACAAATAAGACACCATATGAATTATGGAAAGGATATCCTCCTAATTTGAAATATCTCAAAGTGTGGGGATGTCTAGCTAAAGTCCTACTAACTAAGCCTAAGAAATGAAAATTGGGATCTAGAACTCTAGATGGTGTTTTTATAGGTTATGCTCAAAATAGTGCCGCATATAGATTCTTGGTTATTAGAAGTAGCAACAATGTTGTAGAACCTAATACTATTGTTGAATCTAAAAATGCTGAATTTTTTGAGCATATCTTTCCTATGAAAACTCCCCTAGAAAATTTATCTAATCCTTCAAATAAATTTTTAGAGAATATCCCAAGTACATCCATTTCTAATGATATTTTTGAATCTGATGATATAGAACCTAGGAGATCCACTAGGATGAAGAAGGAAAAGAATCTTGGTAATGATTTCTATTCCTTTATAGTGGATAATGACCCTCTATCCTATAATGACGCTATTAGTTCAACTGATTCCTCTTTATGGAAGGAAGCAATTAATAGTGAGATTGAATCTATTTTATATAATCATACATGGGAACTAGTGGAACTTCCACCATGTATAAAACCCATAGGATGTAAATGGATTTTTAAAAGAAAATTGAAAATAGATGGGACTGTAGATAAATACAAAGCTCGTTTGGTTGTCAAAGGATATAAACAACAACAAGATATTGACTATTTTGATACATTTGCTCCAGTAACAAGAATCTCTTCAATCAGAATTTTAATTGCTTTGGCATCCATTAAGAAATTAATTATACATCAAATGGATGTTAAAACTGCTTTATTGAATGGAGATTTGGATGAAGAAATTTATATGGATCAACCCGAAGGTTATGTAGTTCTGAGAAAAGAACATATGGTATGCAGACTAATCAAATCTCTCTATGGCTTGAAACAAGAACCTAAACAGTGTCATGAGAAATTTGATAAGGTTATTGTATCATATGGATTCCATATAAATGAAGGAGACAAATGTATATATTCTAAAGTCGATAACCAAGGTTGTGTTATTATATGTCTATATGTAGATGACATGCTTATTTTTGGCACTAATATTGATAATATAAATAGTACAAAAGGCTTCTTGGCTTCTAACTTTGACATGAAAGATATGGGAGAAGCAGATGTAATTTTAGAAATTAAACTTATTAAATATGATGATTGCATCATGCTATCCCAAGAACACTATGTTGAGAAAATTCTTAATAAGTTTTCAATGTTTGATTGTAAGCCGGTCAGTACACTTTAAATTCTAATTGCAATCTCAAGAAAAATAAAGGTAATAGTGTTCAACAAGTCAAGTATGCACAAGTTATTGGAAGCCTGATGTACTTAATGAATTGTACTCGTCCATATCTAGCATACGCAGTGGGGAGATTAATTAGATATACTCAAAATCCTAATAAGGATCATTGGGATGCTCTACATAGGGTTTTAAGATACCTTGAAGGCACAATTGATCATGGGTTGATTTTTTGTGGATCTCCAACTGTGCTAGAAGGATTTTGTGATGCCAATTGGATTTCAGATTCAGATGAATTGAAATCTACAAGTGGCTACATCTTCACTATGGGTGGAGGTGTTGTGTCTTGGAAATCTTCCAAGCAAACATGTATAGCTCGTTCCACTATGGAATCTGAGTTTATTGCCTTAGAAAAGGCTGGAACTAAAGCCAAATGGTTGAGACATGTTCTAATGGATCTTCCCATTTCAGAGAAACCTTCTCCACCAGTATTTATACATTGTGATAATCAAGCTGCTATAGCAAGAGCTAAAAACAAAGCTTACAATGGGAAGAGTAGGCATATTCGCCTACGTCACAATATTGTGAGGCAGCTTGTTTGTGATAGCATAATCTCAATGGATTATGTTAAGTCAGAATTAAAACTGGCCGATCCTCTGACAAAGCCATTAAGTCAACGACTACTAAGCGATACATCAAGGAAAATGGGATTATGCCCATATCAGAAGTCAAAGTTATGGAAACCCAACCTTCATGAACAGTGATCCCGGGAAGAAGGTTCAATGGGAAAAACTAAGTCACTGGATGACAAAATGTGTTGTAATAAATGTATCTCATTCTCATGATGTAAACAACAATTGCAATATTTTAGTTGAATATACTTCTTAATGGATTTCATATCCATTAATGTTGGTGTATATTTTTGATGTATACTTGATGAAAGTCCAACTATGTGAGTGTGGAGTGAGGCCGCTCCTGTTGAGATTCGGGCAGATCTCTAGAGCACTCATGAATTTCCCAATAGGCGCATGGCCTAAGGTGCCAAACCGTAAGAAAGGTACTTGATTTTATAAATATCATGAGAGTAATGTATCTCTAATCTAACAATAGAGGAATTGGTTCAAGAACATAGTTCCACCAATCTTCTACAGATTATGTATATCTACTCAATGCTTTAGTTCAAAGAACACAGTTCTACCAAAGCTTATGCATGTTATTTATTTAAGTTCTTCCAGTGGTCAACTCGATTTTTAGTTTGGTTTTGTTTTGAAATAGTGGGGGATTGTTGTGGCTATTGTTGTATTTCAAAGCAAAAGTTTTAGTCCCACATTGCTTTCGTTGGAGACTTCTCTCCTGTTCTTATATGGTTTCTGGTCCATGTAATATTTGAGGAACAAAATAGGATATGGGCTTCGCACGCGCATCGTGGGGAAGCCCAAATGGGTTTGGGTCGGTCCGGTCCGAAAACCCTTTAATCGGGCGCGTCGGCGCAAGACGTATCCCGCGCGTAGGGGGGTGAAATTCGGCCTCCCGGAGCCCCTTGTGCGGGCACGGCCCCGACAAAGTTTTGTCATTTGCTACACTTGGGTTTATCCCCAAGTGTCGCATCTCTTGACATAGCAGATGTCTGTTGAAAACCGCTAGCCGATGTCTCTTCGGTTGGCAACCGCTTGCATCCGTTGATCCATCTCTGTGCTCCTATAAACCAAACGCTTTCCTTTGTTTTTTACACACGCAACAGAAACACTACACACTATCTTTCCGTTCGTTGTTTTGCCGCTGCCGCTTCTCCGGTGATCGCTGGAAGAATGATCAAAGACCTCTCGCCTGGGGAGGGATTTGCGGGTGCACGCTTCGCTCCTCTTGTTGTTGTATCCTGGGAGGGTACCCGCCATGGACTAGTGGTGCACCGACGTTCGTCGTTGAGTAAGGCGGAAATACTCTTAAGGACAGTGTGTTCCACCACGCCTCAACAGTCTGGTATTACTTCTTGTTTACATTTCATCTGTTAATTATCACTGTAGAACAAAAATCTTAAGAGTATTCTTTTGTTTCTACGATGGTTAACAACATGGAAGGATTCGAAACTCCTTCTATGCCAGTAACGTCGTCTGCGCCAAATAACCAAGTTGTTACTATTTTGACAGTGTCGCAAACTCCTCTTCCTGATATTTCCAAAATTGAAATGTTTGACGGTGTTCATTACAGACGATGGCAAGAAAAGGTTTTCACTGCATTAGAAGTATCGAATGTTGCATTTGCTTTATCCCAAACGAAACCTGAATCTGATTATGTTGAATGGGAAAAGGCAAATTGTATATGTCGTCATGTTATTATAAGTACTATTTCTAACCAACTGTTTGATGTATACTTCCCTGTTAAAATTACTTCTGAAATATGGGAAAGTATAAACAAGAAATATGTTTTAGAAGAGGCTTCTACGCAGAAGTTTACAGTTACAAATTTTTTGGAATTTCGCATATCTGATGACAAGGATATAATCACTCAAATTCATGATTTTCAAATTTTACTCGATGATTTGAAAAACGAAAAGATAGATCTTCCTGAATCATTTATAGTTGGTAGTTTAATTGAAAAACTTCCCAGTTCTTGGAAGATTTATAAGAACAATTTAAAACATAAATGAAAGATGATGTCTCTGGATGATGTGATAATATACATCCGAGTGGAAGATAAAAATTTTATAAGAGAATAATCTGATATGAATAAGGAACTGATTTCTTCCGTGAATTTTGTTAACCCTGATGTTAAAGAAAATAATAAATCTTTTGATCATGCTAAAAATCATTGGAAGAAGAAAAAGGATAAAAGAAACAATCATAAAAACAAAGGCCACAAAGACATAGATAAAAATAATATTTTTTGTTATGTATGTGGCAAATCTGGTCATACTTCTCCTAAATGCAGACATAGGAAGAAAGAAGCAATTCAGGATTCGAAAGAACCTTCAACCAACCTTGTTGCTGAGGACGTGTTTGTGGCATTTGTCAGCATTGACAGCATGGGATAATTCCACCAGAATGATTGGATCATTGACTCTGGGGCTTGTCGCCACATCAGTGGCAACAGAGATGCCTTCGTTACTTTCACTGAAGTGGGACAGGAGGAACACCGGGTTGTCATGGGCAATTCCACTACTTCTCCTGTGACTGGAAAGGGCAATGTCATGATCAAGATGACTTCTGGAAAAATTCTGCTGACTAAAGATGTGTTATTTGTCCCAGATATTCGTGTGAATTTAATTTATGTCTCTCAACTTGTGAAGTTTGGGGTGAAAGTGTCGTTTAAATCAAACAAGGTCATTCTCTCCAAATCTGGAGACAAATAGGCATGGGATACTGTTCAAATGGCCTTTTTATGTTGAATGTACCAAACTCTATAGATAATGAAATAAGTCCTTCTGCTTATATCGTTGATTCTTTTGATACATGGCACAATAGATTAGGACATGTTGATTTTAAATATTTACAACGCATGAAATCTTTAGGTTTACTAAAGGATTTTAATGGTGTTGTTAATTTAAATAATAAATGACATATATGTGTTGAAACTAAATCTACCAAGAAACTTTGTCCTCAAATTTCACATAGAAATTCTGAATTACTAGATTTAGTACACACCGATCTTGGAGATTTAAAAGGAAATCTATCTAGAGGTGGAAAATGTTTTTATATTATTTTTTTAGATGATTTCTCTCGATATACAAAATTATATTTATTACATTCAAATGATGAAGCCTTTGGAATGTCTGTTAAATACTAGTGAAAGCACACGTGCCCATGCACGTGTCATATTAAACGTATTTAATTAAATTAGATGATTCATAAAAATGAGAAAACATGCTATACATCTTCAATTTAAACTAAACATATGTATTTGCTATATTTCATGATATAAAAATATTTTCAACTATAAGAAAGAAAATAAAAAAAGTAACAAAAAAAAGTTAATTTTTCTTTTTCAATTTTATATAAAATATGATGCATAGAAATTAAATATGTTAAACTGAATCTGATTGACTTTTCTAAATACACGTCTCCAATGACTATACTTTGTGAAATGGCGTGTCTTTTGTGTTATCACATATAGCAATCATTCTTTTATATAGAGATTTAATTGGTGTGATACAAAATTTGGAATTATTTTTTATGGAAAAAACAAGCTATTAGAAATATTAAAAAATATTTATGAGATTATTTTTAGTTTTATAAATTCCAGGTACATCCAAAATTGTGAAATGGTGTAAATTTAAATACATCCAATGTTGTTAAATGTTGAAAACGTTTGTTCAATGAGATTGAGTTCAACTGGCATATATCTAAAACATCAACATATTGTTTTACTATTGAGAGAGATATTTTGAGCTTAAATGTTCAATTGATTATACTTCTCTCAGTTTGAGATAGAAAATCATAACAGAGTTATCCTAGAAAATGTTGCAACATCTGGTCAAGAAATATTATTAAATGCATCCTATTGGTTATAAAACAAGTTAAGAAAACTTGGACAAGTCTCTTAGTGGTCAGTTAATCATGACGGCTTCACGCAAAATACATCAACCAATGTAGAGTATGTTGTTGTCAACTTCAAATGTGGAAGACTCAATATAAACCAAATCCTAAAGCTAGCTATACGTATAAATTATTGTGAGAGTTTAGTATAGTAGGTTCATGCCGGTAGAAACGTATTGGTTTTTTAATCATATATGAAAGTAAGATACCAAAAGGTGAAGATCGATTAAATTGGTTGTCTTGACGTGCGTATGGCAAGAAGAAGGTTTTCGCAACGTTGGCAGTTCATGCTGACATTGTCAAGGAAAGGAGGGTAATGAATGTTGTTTGTAAGGGATCTTAAGATTTCAGAGGGGAAAGTTAACAATGCTCACCAGTGATTGTCACTTTATATAGTTGAAGGAGAAAGTAGGTCTGACATGCAGGTGTGAGTATATTTGTCGATGAAAGGAAGATCATCACCATAATGCAGACTATGTGCCGTGTTCGAGAAGATGGTAGCCTGATTGTGAAGTTCAGGGCTGTAGAGAAAGAAAATTATGATATTTGTCCATGAAAGGAAGATCATCACCATGGTGTTCATTGTTGGGCAACCGGCTCACGAACTGCTGAAGTTTTTCAAATGCACACTGCAATATGCATATGAATCACTACTCAATTTAATAGTCAAAAAATAAACTTCAAATAAAGTAAAACTAAAATCATACCGTGAAAGAGATGATATTGGTGATGCACCATATACTATACATTTCTTTCATCCTCATTTTCTTTATCCTCGTCACCTATAATGAACAATTGCGAAGTTGATCTTCTTCATGCACCGGCAGCAGGTGGAGGAGCAAAGTTAGAAGCAACATTTAACCTCGTTGTACCAGCAGAGGGGTAACGGAAGACGTGCAGGTAAGAGGGGGAAAGTGTATGATTTTTTATAATTGCTTGCAGCTATATGATGGATGCACCTCACCACACTTAAGAGAATTGGTGTGGATGTTGAATTTTCCTTCTGATGACAGGATCGAAATATCCATGTAGTGAATGTAATGTGTATACGTATGCTTGGATGGTTGGCAATAAATATCAAGGAAAATGCAATGCGGTTGTAGTCTTGGGACTCAAAATGGACACATTTTTTCTTTTTCACACAAAACAAAAAATATAATAAATAAAATATGTTATTTTATTTGTTTGGTTTTGTTAAAGTGAGATGTGTCTCGTTCAAAATGAGGCCACATAGCAGGACCAATATAGTATCAACTTGCTGTGGAACGGTCTGGATTGAATGATGATCTTTCTTCCATTTCCCCTAGATAACGGAGGAGCACTGCAACCTGTTGCCCACCCAATATTCACCTTCCTGCTCCCCAATCATTCTCGAGACGGTAGCAATCCACTGTCATTCAAACCGGTGAAGGCTTAAGAACCGTACCTCCCTGCCCGAATGGAAACACAGCGAAATGATCTTTGTAGAGAAAAACTTGAACCGGATCGAGGAAAGAAGAGAATAACAGTGAATGATAATGCAAAAAAGATTCATTGCTTCATTGCTTGCTAGAAAGTACATAAATAACTTATAAAGAGGGGGAAAATAAAATGAGAAACCCAAAAGAGAATCGTGGAGGTAGATCTACAAGAAATAGGAGCAACAAAAGAGGCAACAATCCAGGGAGAAATCAAACCAAATGGAGAATCTCACACTCGAAGGGGTTTGCACTTCTAGTTTGATGTTGTAAGGGATCGGAAGGGACCTTGGGGAATCGAATATCCAAGTCAAGCGTGCCTCCTCCTGTCTCTGGTGGCAAGAGAAATAACCCTTCTCCTGCCTAGTACGGATCGCGGAACCACAATTCCCAGCCCCTTGGCATTAATCATATAAAGAGGGAAAGGAGTGTGGATGATGGATCCGTCGAGTGCTTTGATGTCAATATTAGTACCCATCCACGTCGATCACCATGCTGTCGATCATCGTACCGTTCCCGATCGGCTTGCCTCTGTTTGCGACAATACTGCCACCCCGCCTCATCTCTCACATCTGAGCGGGAGGAGGAGCACGTACCAGGAATGCCGATCAAACACCAAACACATGGCCTGTGGCGGGTTGCGACTACTATTTTTTTCTCATGGTGTAGTTGCTTTCTAGGAACGTTAATCGGCAGAGGGCACTTTTCAGCGGAGGGCTCGCATGATGAACACAGGCAGAGGGAAGGACAGGAAGACACACCCTGACGCCCTGCAGGACTGCAATTGGAGAAGTGAATCCCAAAGACCATCTTGAATGCTTCAGTCTCTCTGTTGTCCCAGCCTTTTTCTTCTGCACCTTCTTTAAGATTACGCACGTGCACCTGTTCTGCATAGCCTGGCGATGACCACCTCACTGTGTTGGTCCTCCGCAACATTCTGTCGTATAATGGTGAAACTTTCAGACAGTTGCAGATTTCATCTAAGAGATGAAGTGAGTAGGTCAGAACGCATCCAGAGACGGTTTTGTTTTTTCTTAAGAAGATGAAGCGAGTGCCACAGAAAACGTGGGGATTTTCTTAAGAAGATGAAGCGAGTGCCCAAAAAATGTGGGGAGATGGTCAGTTAGCCAGTGGAGTTTGTGTTTCGTAAACATGTAAAAACCTCAAAAAAAGAGAGAAGAGAGAGAATGCACGAGGATGCAGCATTTTAAAAATCCTAGAAGCTGATTGGTCAGTGGCATAAGTGTAATTAAATTGACAAATTCACTCCTTTTATAGTAGTATAGATAAAACAGAATTAGAGAATCAACTCAATAAGAAAATAAAACATCTTCGCTCAGATAGGGGTGGTGAATATGATTGTTCTCCTTTTAATGAATTTTGTGTAAATCATGGTATTATACATGAATACACACCTCCATATTCACCTCAATCAAATTGTATTGTTGAACGTAAAAATAGAACTCTAAAGGAGATGATGAATTCTGTTTTAATCAATTCAGGAGCACCCAACAACTTGTGGGGGGAAGCGATTGTGTCATCTTGTTTTCTTCAAAATCGCATCCCTAGTAGGAAGACAAATAAGATACCATATGAATTATGGAAAGGATATCCTCCTAATTTGAAATATCTCAAAGTGTGGGGGTGTCTAGCTAAAGTCCTACTAATTGAGTCTAAGATACAAAAATTGGGATCTAACACTCTACATGGTGTTTTTATAGGTTATGCTCAAAATAGTGTCGCATATATATTCTTGGTTATTAGAAGTAACAACAATGTTATAGAACCTAATACTATTGTTGAATCTAAAAATGCTGAATTTTTTGAGCATATCTTTCCTATGAAAACTCCCCTAGAAAATTTATCTAATCCTTCAAATAAATTTTAGAGAATATCCCAAGTACATCCATTTCTAATTATCTTTTAGAATCTGATGATATAGAACCTAGGAGATCCACTAGGATGAGGAAGGAAAAGAATCTTGGTAATGATTTCTATTCCTTTATAGTGGATAATGACCCTCAATCCTATAATGATGCTATTAGTTCAATGGATTCCTCTTTATGGAAGGAAGCAATTAATAGTGAGATTGAATCTATTTTATCTAATCATACATGGGAACTAGTGGAACTTCCACCAGGTATAAAACCCATATGATGTAAATGGATTTTTAAAAGAAAATTGAAAACAGATGGGACTGTAGATAAAAACAAAGCTCGTTTGGTTGCCAAAGGATATAAACAACAACAGGATATTGACTATTTTGATACATTTTCTCCTGTAACAAGAATCTCTTCAATCAGAATTTTAATTGCTTTGGCATCTATTAAGAAATTAATTATACATCAAATGGATGTTAAAACTGCTTTCTTGAATGGAGATTTGGATGAAGAAATTTATATGGATCAACCCGAAGGTTATGTAGTTCCGAGAAAAGAACATATGGTATGTAGACTAATCAAATCTCTCTATGGCTTGAAACAAGCACCTAAACAGTGGCATGAGAAATTTGGTAAGGTTATTGTATCATATGGATTCCATATAAATGAAAAAGACAAATGTATATATTCTAAAGTCGATAACCAAGGTTGTGTTATCTATATGTAGATGGCATGCTTATTTTTGGCACTAAGTTTTATATTATAAACAGTACAAAAGGCTTCTTGGCTTCTAACTTTGACATGAAAGATATGGGAGAAGCAGATGCAATTTTAGGAATTAAACTTATTAAATATGATGATTGCATCATGCTATCCCAAGAACACTATGTTGAGAAAATTCTCAGTAAGATTTCAATGTTTGATTGTAAGCCGGTCAATACACCTTTTAATTCTAATTGCAATCTCAAGAAAAATAAAGGTAATAGTGTTCAACAAGTCAAGTATGCACAAGTTATTGGAAGCCTGATGTACTTAATGAATTGTACTTATCCAGATCTAGCATACGCAGTGGGGAGATTAAGTAGATATACTCAAAATACTAATAAGGATCATTGGGATGCTCTACATAGGGTTTTAAGATACCTTAAAGGAACAATTGATCATGGATTGATTTTTTGTGGATCTCCAACTGTGCTACAAGGATTTTGTGATGTCAATTGGATTTCGGATTCAGATGAATTGAAATCTACAAGTGGCTACATCTTCACTATGGGCCGAGGTGTTGTGTCTTGGAAATCTTCCAAGCAAACATGTATAGCTCATTCCACTATGGAATATGAGTTTATTGCCTTAGAAAAGGCTGAAACTGAAGTTGAATGGCTGAGACATGTTCTAATGGATCTTCCTATTTCAGAGAAACCTTCTCCACCAGTGTTTATACACTGTGATAATCAAGCTTCCATAGCAAGAGCTAAAAATAAAGCTTACAATGGGAAGAGTAGGCATATTCGCCTACGTCACAATATTGTGAGGCAGCTTGTATGTGATAGCATAATCTCAATGGATTATGTTAAGTCATAATTAAACTTGGTCGATCCTCAGACAAAGCCATTAAGTCAACGACTAGTGAGCGATACATCAAGGAAAATGGGATTATGCCCATATCAGAAGTCGAAGTGATGGAAACCCAACCTTCATGAACGGTGATCCCGGGAAGAAGGTTCAATGGGAAAAACAAAGTCACTGGATGACAAAATGTGTTGTAATAAATGTATCTCATTCTCATAATGTAAACAACAATTGCAATATTTTAGTTGAATATACTTCTTAATGGATTTCATAGCCATTAATGGTGGTGTATATTTTCAATGTATACTTGATGAAAGTCCAACTATGTGACTGTGGAGTGAGGCCGCTCCTGTTGAGATTCGGGAAGATCTCTAGAGAACTCATGAATTTCCCAGTCGGCGCATGGCCTAAGGTGCCAAACTGTAAGAAAGGTACTTGATTTTATAAATATCATGCGAGTAATGTATCTCTAATCTGACAAAGGAGGAATTGGTTCAAGAACATAGTTCCACCAATCTTCTACAGATTACGTATATCTACTCAATGCTTTAGTTCAAAGAACTTAGTTCTACCAAAGCTTATGCATGCTATTTATTTAAGTTCTTCCAGTGGTCAACTCGATTTTTAGTTTGGTTTTGTTTTGAAATAGTGGGGGATTGTTGTGGTTGTTGTTGTATTTCAGAGCAGAAGTTTTAGTCTCACATTGCTTGCTTTCGAGACTTCTCTCCTATTCTTATATGGCCGCTGGTCCATGTAATATTTGAAGAACAAAATAGGATATGGGCTTCGCACGCACATGGTGGGGCAGCCCAAATGGGTTTGGGCCGCACCGGTCCGGAAACCCTTTAATCAGGTGTGTCGGCGCATGACGCATCCCGCACGCAGGGGGGGGTGCAAATCTGGCCTCCCGGAGTCCCTTGTGCGGGCGCGGCCCCCGAAAAGTTTTGTCATTTGCTATACTTGGGTTCATCCACAAGTGTCGCATCTCTTGACATACCAGATGTCCGTTGGCAACCGCTAGCCGATGTCTCTTCGGTTGGCAACCGCTCGCATCCGTTGATCCATCTCTGTGCTCCTATAAACCAAATGTTTTCCTTTGTTTTTTACACATACAACAGAAACACTAGACACTATTTCGACAGTGTGACAAACTCCTCTTCCTGATGTTTCCAAAATTGAAACATTTGACGATGTTCATTACAGATGATGGCAAGAAAAGGTTTTCACTGCATTAAAAGTATTGAATGTTGCATTTTCTTTATCCCAAATGAAACCTGAATCTGATTATGTTGAATTGGAAAAGGCAAATCGTATATGTCGTCATGTTATTCTAAGTACTATTTCTAATAAACTGTTTGATGCATACTTCCCTGTTAAAATTGCTTCTGAAATATGGGAAAGTATAAACAAGAAATATGTTTTAGAAGAGGCTTCTACGCAGATGTTTATAGTTACAAATTTTTTGGAATTTCGCATGTCTGATGACAAGGATATAATCACTCAAATTCATGATTTTCAAATTTTACTCGATGATTTGAAAAATGAAAAGATAGATCTTCCTGAATCGTTTATAGTTGGTAGTTTAATTGAAAAAATTCCCAGTTCATGGAAGAATTATAAGAACAATTTAAAACATAAATGAAAGACGATGTCTCTGGACGATTCGATAATACACATCTGAGTGGAAGATAAAAATCGTATAAGAGAACAATCAAATATGAATAAGGAATTGATTTCTTCCGCGAATTTTGTGAACTTTGATGTTAAACAAAATAATAAATCTTCTGATCATTCTAAAAATCGTTGGAAGAAGAAAAAGGATAAAAGAAACAATCATAAAAAAAGGCCACAAAGACATAGATAAAAATAATGTTTTTTGTTATGTATGTGGAAAACCTGGTCATACTTCTCCTTAATGCAGGCATAGGAAGAAAGAAGCAATCCAGGATTCGAAAGAACCTTCAACCAACCTTGTTACTGAGGACGTGTTTGTGGCATTTGTCAGCATTGACAGCATGGGATCATTCCACCAGAATGATTGGATCATTGACTCGGGGGCTAGTCCCCACATCAGTGGCAACAGAGATCCCTTCGTGACTTTCACTGAAGTGGGACAGGTGGAACACCGAGTTGTCATGGGCAACTCCACTGCTTCTCATCTGACTGGAAAGGGCAATGTCATGATCAAGATGACTTCTTGAAAAATTCTGCTGATCAAAGATGTGTTGTTTGTCCCAGATATTCATGTGAATTTAATTTCTGTCTCTCAACTTGTGAAGTTTGCGATGAAATTGTCCTTTGAATCAAACCAGGTCATTCTCTCCAAATCTGGAGACTACATAGGCATGGGATACTATTCAAATGACCTTTCTATGTTGAATGTACCAAACTCTGCTGATAATGAAATAAGTTCTTCTGCTTATATCGTTGATTCTTTTGATACATGGCACCATAGATTAGGACATGTTAATTTAAAATATTTACAACGCATGAAATCTTTAGGTTTACTAAAGGATTTTAATGGTGTTGTTAATTTAAATAATAAATGTCAAATATGTGCTGAAAATAAATCTACCAAGAAACCGTGTCCTCAAATTTCACATAGAAATTCTGAATTACTAGATTTAGTACACACCGATCTTGGAGATTTAAAAGGAAATCTATCTAGAGGTGGAAAACGTTTTTATATTATTTTTTTAGATGATTTTTCTCGATATACAAAATTATATTTATTACATTCAAAGGATGAAGCCTTTGGAATGTTTCTTAAATATAAATCAGAAGTAGAGAATCAACTCAATAAGAAAATAAAACGTCTTCGCTCAGATAGGGGTGGTGAATATGATTGTTCTCCTTTTAATGAATTTTGGGTAAATCATGGTATTATATATGAATACACACATCCATATTCACCTCAATCAAATGGTATTGCTGAAGGTAAAAATAGAACTCTAAAGGAGATGATGAATTCTATTTTAATCAATTCAGGACAACCCAACAACTTGAGGGGGGAAGCGATTCTGTCATCTTGTTTTCTTCAAAATCGCATCCCTAGTAGGAAGACAAATAAGACACCATATGAATTATGGAAAGGATATCCTCCTAATTTGAAATATCTCAAAGTATGGGGGTGTCTAGCTAAAGTCCTACTAACTGAGCCTAAGAAACCAACATTGGGATCTAGAACTCTAGATGGTGTTTTTATAGGTTATGCTCAAAATAGTGCCACATATAGATTCTTGGTTATTAGAAGTAGCAACAATGTTGTAGAACCTAATACTATTGTTGAATCTAAAAATGCTGAATTTTTTTAGCATATCTTTCCTATGAAAACTCCCCTAGAAAATTTATCTAATCCTTCAAATAAATTTTTAGAGAATATCCCATGTACATCCATTTCTAATGATGTTTTAGAATCTGATGATATAGAACCTAGGAGATCCACTAGAATGAGGAAGGAAAAGAATCTTAGTAATGATTTCTATTCCTTTATAGTGGATAATGACCCTCAATCCTATAATGATGCTATTAGTTCAACTGATTCCTCTTTTTGGAAGGAAGCAATTAATAGTGAGATTGAATCTATTTCATCTAATCATACATATGAACTAGTGGAACTTCCACCAGGTATAAAACCCATAGGATGTAAATGGATTTTTAAAAGAAAATTGAAAATAGATGGGACTGTAGATAAATACAAAGATCATTTGATTGCCAAAGGAAATAAACAACAACATGATATTGACTATTTTGATACATTTGCTCTTGTAACAAGAATCTCTACAATCAGAATTTTAATTGATTTGGAAACTATTAAGAAATTAATTATACATCAATTGGATGTTAAAACTGCTTTCTTGAATGGAGATTTGGATGAAGAAATTTATATGGATCAACCCATAGGTTATGTAGTTCTGACAAAAGAACATATGGTATGTAGACTAATCAAATCTCTCTATGTCTTGAAACAAGCACCTAAACAATGGCATGAGAAATTTGATAAGGTTATTGTATCATATGGATTCCATATAAATGAAGGAGACAAATGTATATATTCTAAAGTCGATAACCAAGGTTGTGTTATTATATGTCTATATGTAGATGACATGCTTATTTTTGGCACTAATATTGATATTATAAATAGTACAAAAGGCTTCTTGGCTTCTAACTTTGACATGAAAGATATGGGAGAAGCAGATGTAATTTTAGGAATTAAACTTATTAAATATGATGATTGCATCATGCTATCCCAAGAACACTATGTTGAGAAAATTCTCAATAAGTTTTCAATGTTTGATTGTAAGCCGGTCAGTACACCTTTTAATTCTAATTGCAATCTCAAGAAAAATAAAGGTAATAGTGTTCAACAAGTCAAGTATGCACAAGTTATTGGAAGCCAGATGTACTTAATGAATTCAACTCATCCAGATCTAGCATACACAGTGGGGAGATTAAGTAAATATACTCAAAATCCTAATAAGGATCATTGAGATGCTCTACATAGGGTTTTAAGATACCTTAAAGGCACAATTGATCATGGATTGATTTTTTGTGGATCTCCCACTGTGCTAGAAGGATTTTGTGATATCAATTGGATTTCGGATTCAGATGAATTGTAATCTACAAGTGGCTACATCTTCACTATGGGTGGAGGTGATGTGTCTTGGAAATCTTCCAAGAAAACATGTATAGCTCGTTCCACTATGGAATCTGAGTTTATTGCCTTAGAAAAGAATGGAACTGAAGCCGAATGGCTGAGACATGTTCTAATGGATCTTCCCATTTGGGAGAAACCATCTCCACCAGTGTTTAAACACTGTGATAATCAAGCTGCCATAGCAAGAGCTAAAAACAAAGCTTATAATGGGAAGAGTAGGCATATTCGCCTACGTCACAATATTGTGAGGCAGCTTGTATGTGATAGCATAATCTAAATGGATTATGTTAAGTCAGAATTAAACTTGGCTGATCCTCTGACAAAGCCATTAAGTCAACGACTAGTGAGCGATACATCAAGGAAAATGGGATTATGCCCATATCAGAAGATGAAGTGATGGAAACGCAACCTTCATGAACGGTGATCCCGGGAAGAAGGTTCAATGGGAAAAACTAAGTCACTGGATGACAAAATGTTTTGTAATAAATGTATCTCATTCTCATGATGTAAACAACAATTGCAATATTTTAGTTGAATATACTTCTTAATGGATTTCATAGCCATTAATGGTGGTGTATATTTTCAATGCATACTTGATGAAAGTCCAACTATATGAGTGTCGAGTGAGGTTGCTCCTGTTGAGATTCGGGCAGATCTCTAGAGCACTCATGAATTTCCCAGTAGGCGTATGGCCTAAGGTGCCAAACCGTAAAAAAAGGTACTTGGTTTTATAAATAGCATGCGAGTAATGTATCTCTAATCTGACAAAGGAGGAATTGGTTCAAGAACATAGTTCCACCAATCTTCTACAGATTATGTATATCTACTCAATGTTTTAATTCAAAGAACTCAGTTCTACCAAAGCTTATGCATGTTATTTATTTAAGTTCTTCCAGTGGTAAACTCAATTTTTAGTTTGGTTTTGTTTTGAAATATTGGGGGATTGTTGTGGCTGCTGCTGTATTTCAAAGCAAAAGTTTTAGTCCCACATTGTTTGCTTTGGAGACTTCTCTCCTATTCTTATATGGCTGCTAGTCCATGTAATATTTGAGGAACAAAATAGGATATGTGCTTCGCACGCGCATGGTGGGGCAGCCCAAATGGGTTTGGGCCGGTCCGGTCCAGAATCCCTTTAATCGGGCGTGTCGGCGCACGACGCATCCCGTGCGCAGGGGGGTGCAAATCTGACCTCCCGGAGCCCCTTGTGCGGGCGCGGCCCCGACAAAGTTTTGTCATTTTCTACACTTGGGTTTATCCACAAGTGTCGCATCTCGTGACATAGCAGATGTTCGTTGGCAACCT
Source organism: Alisma plantago-aquatica (assembly GCA_963693085.1). Classification (NCBI taxonomy): domain Eukaryota; kingdom Viridiplantae; phylum Streptophyta; class Magnoliopsida; order Alismatales; family Alismataceae; genus Alisma; species Alisma plantago-aquatica. The sequence goes on along the minus strand of OY856409.1, from coordinate 1,959,176,776 downwards.
CTAGCCGATGTCTCTTCGCTTGGCAATCGCTCGAATCCGTTGATCCATCTCTCTGCTCCTATAGACCAAATGCTTTCCTTTGTTTTTTACACACGCAATAGAAACACTAGACACTATCTTTCCGTTTGTTGTTTTGCCACTGTCGCATCTCCGGTGATCGCTGGAAGAACGATCAAAGACCTCTCGCCTGAGGAGGGATTTGCGGGTACACGCTTCTCTCCTCTTGTTGTTGTATCCTGGGAGGGTACCCGCCGTGGATTACTGCTGCACCGACGTTCATCGTTGAGTAAGGCAGAGATACTCTTAAGGACAGTGCATTCTGACACGCCTCAACAGTCTGGTATTACTTCTTTTTTACATTTCATTTGTTAATTATCACCGTAGAACAACAATCTTAAGAGTATTCTTCTGTTTCTACGATGGTTAACAACATGGAAGGATTTGAAACTCCTTCTACGCCGGTAACGCCGTCTGTGCCAAATAACCAAGTTGTTACTGTTTCGACGGTGTTGCAAACTCCTCTTCCTGATGTTTCCTAAATTGAAACGTTTGACGGTGTTCATTACAGACAATGGCAAGAAAAGGTTTTCACTGCATTAGAAGTATTGAATGTTGCATTTGCTTTATCCCAAATGAAACCTGAATCTGATTATGTTGAAAGGGGAAAGGCAAATCGTATATGTCGCCATGTTATTCTAAGTACTATTTCTAACCAACTGTTTGATGCATACTTCCCTGTTAAAATTTCTTCTGAAATATGGGAAAGTATAAACAAGAAATAGTTTTAGAAGAGGCTTCTACGTAGAAGTTTACAGTTGCAAAGTTTTTGGAATTTCGCATGTCTGATGATAAGGATATAATCACTCAAATTCATGATTTTCAAATTTTACTCGAGGATTTGAAAAATGAAAAGATAGATCTCCTGGGATCGTTTATAGTTGGTAGTTTAATTGAAAAACTTCCCAGTTCTTGGAAAGAATTATAAGAATAATTTAAAACATAAACGAAAGACGATGTCTCTAGATGATGTGATAATACACATCTGAGTGGAAGATAAAAATCGTATAAGAGAAAAATCTGATATGAATAAGGAACTAATTTCTTCCGCGAATTTTGTTAACTCTGATGTTAAAGAAAATAATAAATCTTCTAATCATGCTAAAAATCGTTGGAAGAAGAAAAAGGATAAAAGAAACAATCATAAAAACAAAGGCCGTAAAGACATAGATAAAAATAATGTTTTTTGTTATGTATGTGGCAAACCTAGTCATACTTCTCCTAAATGCAGGCACAGGAAGAAAGAAGCAACCCAGGAATCGAAAGAACCTTCAACCAACCTTTTTACTGAGGATGTGTTTGTGGCATTCGTCAGCATTGACAGCATGGGATCATTCCACCAGATTGATTGGATCATTGACTCGGGGGCTAGTCGCCACATCAGTGGCAACAGAGATGCCTTCGTTACTTTCACTGAAGTGGGACAGGAGCAACACCGAGTTGTCATGGGCAACTCCACTGCTTCTCCTGTGACTGGAAAGGGCAATGTCATGATCAAGGTGACTTCTGGAAAAATTCTGCTGATCAAAGATGTGTTGTTTGTCCCAGATATTTGTGTGAATTTAATTTTTGTCTCTCAACTTGTGAAGTTTGGGGTGAAAGTGTCCTTTGAATCAAACAAGGTCATTCTCTCCAAATCTGGAGACTACATAGGCATGGGATACTTTTCAAATGGCCTTTTTATGTTGAATGTACCAAACTCTGCTGACAGTGAAATATGTCCTTCTTCTTATATCGTTGATTCTTTTGATACATGGCACAATAGATTAGGACATGTTAATTTTAAATATTTACAACGCATGAAATCTTGAGGTTAACTAAAGGATTTTAATGGTGTTATTCATTTAAATAATAAATGTCAAATATGTGCTGAAACTAAATCTACCAAGAAATTGTGTCCTCAAATTTCACATAGAAATTCTAAATTACTAGATTTAGTACACACCGAACTTGGAGATTTAAAAGAAATCTATCCTAGAGGTGGAAAACATTTTTATATTATTTTTTTAGATGATTTCTCTCAATATACAAAATTATATTTATTACATTCAAAGGATGAAGCCTTTGGAATGTTTGTTAAATATAAAACAGAAGTAGAGAATCAACTCAATAAGAAAATAAAACGTCTTCGTTCAGATAGGGGTGGTGAATATGATTGTTCTCCTTTTAATGAATTTTGTGTAAATCATGGTATTATACATGAGTACACACCTCCATATTCACCTCAATCAAATGGTATTGTTGAACGTAAAAATAGAACTCTAAAGGAGATGATGAATTCTATTTTGTCCAATTCAGGAGCACCCAACATCCTGTGGGGGGAAGCAATTTTGTCATCTTCTTTTCTTCAAAATCGCATCCTGAGTAGGAAGACAGATACGACACAATATGATATATGGAAATGATATCCTCCTAATTTGAAATATCTCAAAGTGTGGGGGTGTCCAGCTAAAGTCCTACTAATTGATCCTAAGAAACGAAAATTGGGATCTAGAACTCTAGATGGTGTTTTTATAGGTTATGCTCAAAATAGTGCCGAATATAGATTCTTGATTATTAGAAGTAGCAACAATGTTGTAGACCCTAATACCATTGTTGAATCTAAAAATGCTGAATTTTTTGAGAATATCTTTCCTATGAAAACTCCCCTAGAAAATTTATCTAATCCTTCAAATAAATTTTTAGAGAATACCCCAAGTACATCCATTTCTAATGATGTTTTAGAATCTGATGATATAGAACCTAGGAGATCCACTAGGATGAGGAAGGAAAAGAATCTTGGTAATGATTTCTATTCCTTTATAGTGGATAATGACCCTCAATCGTATAATGATGCTATTAGTTCAACGGATTCCTCTTTATGGAAGGAAGCAATTAATAGTGAGATTGAATATATTTTATCTAATCATACATGGGAACTAGTGGAACTTCCACCAGGTATAAAACCCATAGGATGTAAATGGATTTTTAAAAGAAAATTGAAAACAAATGGGACTGTAGATAAATACAAAGCTCGTTTGGTTTCCAAAGGATATAAACAACAACAGGATATTGACTATTTTGATACATTTGCTCCTATAACAAGAATCTCTTCAATCAGAATTTTAATTTCTTTGGCATCTATTAAGAAATTAATTATACATCAAATGGATGTTAAAAATGCTTTCTTGAATGGAGTTTTGGATGAAGAAATTTATATGGATCAACCCCAAGGTTATGTAGTTCCGAGAAAAGAACATATGGTATGTAGACTAATCAAATCTCTCTATGTCTTGAAACAAGCACCTAAACAGTGGCATGAGAAATTTGATAAGGTTATTGTATCATATGGATTCCATATAAATGAAGGAGATAAATGTATATATTCTAAATTCGATAACCAAGGTTGTGTTATTATATGTCTATATGTAGATGACATGCTTATTTTTGGCACTAATATTGATATTATAAATAGTACAAAAGGCATCTTGGCTTCTAACTTTGACATGAAAGATATGGGAGAAGAAGATGTAATTTTAGGAATTAAACTTATTAAATATACTGATTGCTTCATGGTATCCCAAGAACACTATGTTTAGAAAATTCTCAATAAGTTTTCAATGTTTGATTGTAAGCCGGTCAGTACACCTTTTAATTCTAATTGTAATCTCAAGAAAAATAAAGGTAATAGTGTTCAACAAGTCAAGTATGCACAAGTTATTGGAAGCCTGATGTACTTAATGAATTGTACTCATCCAGATCTAGCATACGCAGTGGGGAGATTAAGTAGATATACTCAAAATCCTAATAAGGATCATTGGGATGCTCTACATAGGGTTTTAAGATACCTTAAAGGCACAATTGATCATGGATTGATTTTTTGTGGATCTCCAACTGTGCTAGAAGGATTTTGTGATGCCAATTAGATTTCGGATTTAGATGAATTGAAATCTACAAGTGGCTACATCTTCACTATGGGTGGAGGTGCTGTGTCTTAGAAATCTTCCAAGCAAACATGTATAGCTCGTTCCACTATGGAATCTGAGTTTATTGCCTTAGAAAAGGCTGGAACTGAAGCCGAATGGCTGAGACATGTTCTAATGGATCTTACCATTTGTGAGAAACCTTCTCCACCAGTGTTTATACACTGTGATAATCAAGCTGCCATAGCAAGAGCTAAAAACAAAGCTTTCAATGGGAAGAGTAGGCATATTCGCCTACATCACAATATTGTGAGGCAGCATGTATGTGATATCATAATCTCAATGGATTATGTTAAGTCAGAATTAAACTTGGATGATCCTCTGACAAAGCCATTAAGCAACGACTAGTGAGTGATACATCAAGGAAAATGGGATAATGCCCATATCAGAAGTCGAAGTGATGGAAACCCAACCTTCATGAATGGTGATCCCGGGAAGAAGGTTCAATTCGAAAGACTAAGTCATTGGATGACAAAATGTGTTGTAATAAATGTATCTCATTCTCATGATGTAAACAACAATTGCAATATTTTAGTTGAATATACTTCTTAATGGATTTCATAGCCATTAATGGTGGTGTATATTTTCAATGTATACTTGATGAAAATCCAACTATGTGAGTGTGGAGTGAGGCCGCTCCTGTTGAGATTCGGGCAGATCTCTAGAGCACTCATGAATTTCCCAGTAGGCGCATGGCCTAAGGTGCCAAACCGTAAGAAAGGTACTTGATTTTATAAATATCATGCGACTAATGTATATCTAATCTGATAAAGGAGGAATTGGTTCAAGAACATAGTCCACTAATCTTCTACAGATTACGTATATCAACTCAATGCTTTAGTTCAAAGAACTCAGTTCTACCAAAGCTTATGCATGCTATTTATTTAAGTTCTTCCGGTGGTAAACTCAATTTTTAGTTTGGTTTTGTTTTGAAATAGTGGGGGATTGTTGTGGCTGCTGCTATATTTCAAAGCAAAAGTTTTAGTCCCACATTGCTTGCTTTGGAGACTTCTCTCCTATTCTTATATGGCTACTGGTCCATGTAATATTTAAGGAACAAAATAGGAAATGGGCTTTGCACGCGCATGGTGGGGCAGCCCAAATGGGTTTGGGTCGGTCAGGTCCGGAAACCCTTTAATCGGGCGCGTCAACGCACGACACATCCCGGGTGCAGGGGGTGCAAATCCGGCCTCCCGGAGCCCCTTGTACGGGCGCGGCCCCAGCAAAGTTTTGTCATTTGCTACACTTGGGTTTATCCACAAGTGTCGCATCTCTTGACATAGAAGATGTCTGTTGGCAACCTCTAGCCGATGTCTCTTCGGTTGGCAACCACTCGCATCCGTTGATCCATCTCTGTGCTCCTATAAACCAAACGCTTTCCTTTGTTTTTTACACACGCAACAGAAACACTAGACACTATCTTTCCGTTCGTTGTTTTGCCGCTGTCGCTTCTCCGGTGATCACTGGAAGAACGATCAAAGACCTCTCGCCTGAGGAGGGATTTGCGGGTGCACGCTTCGCTACTCTTGTTGTTGTATCCTGGGAGGGTACCCGCCGTGGATTTCTGCGGCACCGACATTCGTCGTTGAGTAAGGCGGAAATACTCTTAAGGATAGTGTATTCCAGCACGCCTCAATAGTCTGTTATTACTTCTTGTTTACATTTCGTCTGTTAATTATCACCGTAGAACAACAATCTTAAGAGTATTCTTCTGTTTCTATGATGGTTAACAACATGGAAGGATTTGAAACTCCTTCTACGCCAGTAACACCATCTGCGCCAAACAACCCAGTTGTTTCTGTTTCGATAGTGCCGCAAACTCCTCTTCGTGATGTTTCTAAAATTGAAACGTTTGACGGTGTTCATTACAGACGATGCAAGAAAAGGTTTTCACAGCATTAGAAGTATCAAATGTTGCATTTGCTTTATCCCAAACGAAACCTGAATCTGATTATGTTGAATGCGAAAAGGCAAATAGTATATTTCGTCTTGTTATTCTAAGTACTATTTCTAACTACCTATTTGATGCATACTTCCCTGTTAAAATTGCTTCTAAAATATGGGAAAGTACGTATAAATAAGAAATATGTTTTAGAAGAGGCTTCTACGCAGAAGTTTACAATTGTAATTTTTTTGGAATTTCGCATGTCTGATGACAAGGATATAATCACTCAAATTCATGATTTTCAAATTTTACTCGATGATTTGAAAAATGAAAAGATAGATCTTCCTAAATCGTTTTTAGTTGGTAGTTTAATTGAAAAACTTCCCAGTTCATGGAAGAATTATAAGAATAATTTAAAACATAAACGAAAGATGAGGTCTCAGGATGATGTGATAATACACATCCGAGTGGAAGATAAAAATCGTATAAGAGAAAAATCTGATATGAATAAGGAACTGATTTCTTCCGCGAATTTTGTTAACTCTGATGTTAAACAAAATAATAAATCTTCTGATCATGCTAAAAATCGTTGGAAGAAGTAAAAGGATAAAAGCAACAATCATAAAAACAAAGGCCGCAAACACATAGATAAAAATAATGTTTTTTGTTATGTATGTGGCAAACCTGGTCATACTTCTCCTAAATGCAGGCATAGGAAGAAAGAAGCAATCCAGGATTCGAAAGAACCTTCAACCAACCTTGTTATTGAGGACGTGTTTGTGGCATTTGTCAGCATTGACAGCATGGGATCATTCCACCAGAATGATAGGATCATTGACTCAGGGGCAAGTCGCCACATCAGTGGCAACAGAGATGCCTTCGTGACTTTCACTGAAGTGGGACTGGAGGAACACCAGGTTGTCATGGCCAACTCCACTGCTTCTCCTGTGACTGGAAAGGGAAATGTCATGATCAAGATGACTTCTGGAAAAATTCTGCTGATCAAAGATGTGTTGTTGTCCCAGATATTCGTGTGAATTTAATTTCTGTCCCTCAACTTGTGAAGTTTGGGGTGAAAGTGTCCTTTGAATCAAACAAGGTCATTCTCTCCAATTTTGGAGACTACATAGGCATGGGATACTGTTCAAATGGCCTTTTATGTTGAATGTACCAAGCTCTGCTGATAATGAAATAAGTCCTTCTGCTTTTGATTCTTTTGATACATGGCACAATAGATTAGGACATGTTAATTTTAAATATTTACAACGCATGAAATTTTTAGGTTTACTAAAGGATTTTAATGGTGTTGTTAATTTAAATAATAAATGTCAAATATGTGCTGAAACTAAATCTACCAAGAAACCATGTCCTCAAATTTACATAGAAATTCTGAATTACTAGATTTAGTACACACCAATCTTTGAGATTTAAAAGGAAATCTATCTAGAGGTGGAAAAGTTTTTATATTATTTTTTTAGATGATTTCTCTCGATATACAAAATTATATTTATTACATTCAAAGGATGAAGCCTTTGAAATGTTTGTTAAATATAAAATAGAAGTAGAGAATCAACTCAATAAGAAAATAAAATGCCTTCGCTCAGATAGGGGTGGTGAATATGATTGTTCTCCTTTTAATGAATTTTGTGTAAATCATGGTATTATACATGAATACACACCTCCATATTCACCTCAATCAAATGGTATTGCTGAACGTAAAAATAGAACTATAAAGGAGATGATGAATTCTATTTTAATCAATTCAGGAGCACCCAACAACTTATGGGGGGAAGCGATTTTGTCATCTTATTTTCTTCAAAATCGCATCCCTAGTAGGAAGACAAATAAGACACCATATGAATTATGGAAAGGATATCCTCCTAATTTCAAATATCTCAAAGTATGGGGTGTCTAGCTAAAGTCCTACTAACTGAGCCTAAGAAACGAAAATTGGGATCTAGAACTCTAGATGGTGTTTTTATAGGTTATGCTCAAAATAGTGCCGCATATAGATTCTTGGTTATTAGAAGTAGCAACAATGTTGTAGAACCTAATACTATTGTTGAATCTAAAAATGCTGAATTTTTTGAGCATATCTTTCCTATGAAAACTCCCCTATAAAATTTATCTAATCCTTCAAATAAATTTTTAGAGAATATCCCAAGTACATCCATTTCTAATGATGTTTTAGAATATGATGATATAGAACCTAGGAGATCCACTAGGATGAGGAAGGAAAAGAATCTTGGTAAAGATTTATATTCCTTTATAGTGGATAATGACCCTCAATCCTATAATGATGCTATTAGTTCAACTGATTCCATTTTATGGAAGGAAGTAATTAATAGTGAGATTGAATCTATTTCATCTAATCATACATGGGAACTAGTGGAACTTCCACCAGGTATAAAACCCATAGGATGTAAATGGATTTTTAAAAGAAAATTGAAAACAGATGGGACTGTAGATAAATACAAACTTGGTTTGGTTGACAAAGGATATAAACAACAACATGATATTGACTATTTTGATACATTTGCTCCTGTAACAAGAATCTCTTCAATCAGAATTTTTATTGCTTTGGCATCTATTAAGAAATTAATTATACATCAAATGGATGTTAAAACTGCTTTCTTGAATGGAGATTTGGATGAAGAAATTTATATGGATCAACCCGAAGGTTATGTAGTTCCGAGAAAAGAACATATGGTATGTAGACTAATCAAATCTCTCTATGGCTTGAAACAAGCACCAAACAGTGGCATGAGAAATTTGATAAGGTTATTGTATCATATGGATTACATATAAATGAAGAAGACAAATGTATATATTCTAAAGTTGATAACCATGGTTGTGTTATCTATATGTAGATGACATGCTTATTTTTGGCACTAATATTGATATTATAAATAGTACAAAAGGTTTCTTGGCTTCTAACTTTGACATGAAAGATATGTGAGAAGCAGATGTAATTTTAGGAATTAAACTTATTAAATATGATGATTGCATCATGCTATCCCAAGAACACTATGTTGAGAAAATTCTCAATAAGTTTTCAATGTTTGATTGTAAGCCGGTCAGTACACCTTTTCATTCTAATTGCAATCTCAAGAAAAATAAAGGTAATAGTGTTAAACAAGTCAAGTATGCACAAGTTATTACAAGCCTGATGTACTTAATGAATTGTACTCGTCCAGATCTAGCATACGCAGTGGGGAGATTAAGTAAATATACTCAAAATCCTAATAAGGATCATTGGGATGCTCTACATAGGGTTTTAAGATACCTTAAAGGCACAATTGATCATGGATTGATATTTTGTGGATCTCCAACTGTGCTAGAAGGATTTTGTGATGCCAATTGGATTTTGGATTCAGATGAATTGAAATCTACAAGTGGCTACATCTTCACTATGGGTGGAGGTGTTGTGTCTTGGAAATCTTCCAAGCAAACATGTATAGCTCGTTCCTCTATGGAATCTGAGTTTATTCCCTTAGAAAAGGCTGAAACTGAAGCCGAATGGTTGAGACATGTTCTAATGGATCTTCCCATTTGGGAGAAACCTTCTCCACCAATGTTTATACACTGTGATAATCAAGCTGCCATAGCAAGAGCTTAAAACAAAGCTTACAATGGGAAGAGTAGGCATATTTGCCTACGTCACAATATTGTGAGGCAGCTTGTATGTGATAGCATAATCTCAATGGATTATGTTAAGTTAGAATTAAACTTGGTCGTTCCTCTGACAAAGCCATTAAGTCAACGACTAGTGAGCGATACATCAAGGAAAATGAGATTATGCCCATATCAAAAGTCGAAGTGATGGAAACCCAACCTTCATGAACGGTGATCCCGGGAAGAAGGTTCAATGGGAAAAACTAAGTCACTGGATGACAAAATTTGTTGTAATAAATATATCTCATTCTCATGATGTAAACAACAATTGCAATATTTTAGTTGAATATACTTCTTAATGGATTTCATAGCCATTAATGGTGGTGTATATTTTCAATGTATACTTGATGAAAGTCCAACTATGTGAGTGTGGAGTGAGGCCGCTCCTGTTGAGATTCGGGCAGATCTCTAGAGCACTCATGAATTTCCCAGTAGGCGCATGGCCTAAGGTGCCAAACCGTAAGAAAGGTACTTGATTTTATAAAAATCATGCGAGTAATGAATCTCTAATCTGACAAAGGAGGAATTGGTTCAAGAACATAGTTCCACCAATCTTCTACAGATTACGTATATCTACTCAATGCTTTAGTTCAAAGAACTCAATTCTACTAAAGCTTATGCATGCTATTTATTTAAGTTCTTCCAGTGGTCAACTCAATTTTTAGTTTGGTTTTGTTTTGAAATAGTGGGGGTTGTTGTGGCTGCTGCTGTATTTCAAAACAAAAGTTTTAGTCCCACATTGTTTGCTTTGGAGACTTCTCTCCTATTCTTATATGGCCGCTGGTCCATGTAATATTTGAAGAACAAAATAGGATGTGGGCTTCACCACGTGCATGGTGGGGCTGCCCAAATGGGTTTGGGCCGGTCCGGTCCGGAAACCCTTTAATCGGGCGCGTCGGTGCATGATGCATCCCGCGCGCAGGGGGCGGTACAAATCCGGCCTCCCGGAGCCCCTTGTGTGGTCGCGGCCCCGGTAAAGTTTTGTCATTTGCTACGCTTGGATTTATCCACAAGTGTCGCATCTCTTGACATAGCAGATGTTCGTTGGCAACCGCTAGCCGATGTCTATTCGGTTGGCAACCACTCGCATCCGTTGATCCATCTCTATGCTCCTATAAACCAAATGCTTTCCTTTGTTTTTTACACACGCAACAGAAACACTAGACACTATCTTTCCGTTCGTTGTTTTGCCACTGCCACTTCTCCGGTGATCGCTGGAAGAATGATCAAAGACCTCTCACCTGAGGAGGGATTTGCGGGTGCACGTTTCGCTCCTGTTGTTGTTGTATCCTGGGAGGGTACCCGCCGTGGATTACTGCTGCACCGACATTCGTCGTTGAATAAGGAGGAAATACTCTTAAGGACAATGCATTCCAGCACGCCTCAACAGTGTGGTATTACTTCTTGTTTACATTTCGTCTGTTAATTATCATCGTAGAATAACAATCTTAAGAGTATTCTTCTGTTTCTATGATGGTTAACAACATGGAAGGATTCAAAACTCCTTCTACGTTGGTAACGCCGTTTGCGCCAAACAACCAAGTTGTTATTGTTTCGACAATGTCGCAAACTCCTCTTCCTGATGTTTCCATAATTGAAACGTTTGACAGTGTTCATTACAGACGATGGCAAGAAAAGGTTTTCACTGCATTAGAAGTATCGAATATTGCATTTGCTTTATCCCAAACAAAATCTGAATCTAAATATGTTGAATGGGAAAAGGCAAATCGTATATGTCGTCATGTTATTCTAAGTACTATTTCTAACCAAGTGTTTGATGCCTACTTCCCTGTTAAAATTGCTTCTGAAATATGGGAAAGTATAAATAAGAAATATGTTTTAGAAGAGGCTTCTACGCATAAGTTTACAGTTGCAAATTTTTTGGAATTTCGCATATCTGATGACAAGGATATAATCACTCAAATTCATGATTTTCAAATTTCATTCGATGATTAGAAAAATGAAAAGATAGATCTTCCTGAATCATTTATAGTTGGTAGTTTAATTGAAAAACTTCCCAATTCTTGGAAGAATTATAAGAACAATTTAAAACATAAATGAAAGACGATGTCTCTGGATGATGTGATAATACACATCTGAGTGGAAGATAAAAATCGTATAAGAGAAAAATCTGATATGAATAAGGAACTGATTTCTTCCACAAATTTTGTTAACTCTGATGTTAAACAAAATAATAAATCTTTTGATCATGCTAAAAATCGTTGGAAGAAGAAAAAGGATAAAAGAAACAATCATAAAAACAAAGGTCGCAAAGACATAGATAAAAATAATGTTTTTTGTTATGTATGTGGCAAACCTGGTCATACTTCTCCTAAATGCAGGCATAGGAAGAAAGAAACAATCCATGATTCAAAAGAACCTTCAACCAACCTTGTTACTGAGGACGTGTTTGTGGCATTTGTCAGCATTGACAGCATGGGATCATTCCACCAGAATGATCAGATCATTGACTCGGGGGCTAGTCGCCACATTAGTGGCAACAGAGATGCCTTCGTGACATTCACTGAAGTGGGACAGGAGGAACACCGGGTTGTCATGGGCAACTCCACTGCTTCTCCTGTGACTGGAAAGGGCAATGTCATGATCAAGATGACTTCTGGAAAAATTCTGCTGATCAAAGATGTGTTGTTTGTCCCAGATATTCGTATGAATTTAATTTCTATCTCTCAACTTGTGAAGTTTGGGGTGAAAGTGTCCTTTGAATCAAACAAGGTCATTCTCTCCAAATCTGGAGACTACATAGGCATGGGATACTGTTCAAATGGCCTTTTCATGTTGAATGTATCAAACTCTTTTGATAATGAAATAAGTCCTTCTGCTTATATCGTTGATTCTTTTAATACATGGCACAATAGATTAGGACATGTTAATTTTAAATATTTACAACGCATGAAATCTTTAGGTTTACTAAAGGATTTTAATGGTGTTGTTAATTTAAATAATAAATGTCAAATATGTGCTGAAACTAAATCTACCAAGAAACTGTGTCCTCAAATTTCACATAGAAATTCTAAATTTCTAGATTTAGTACACACCGATCTTGGAGATTTAAAAGGAAATCTATCTAGAGGTGGAAAACATTATTATATTATTTTTTTAGATGATTTCTCTCGATATACAAAATTATATTTATTACATTCAAAGGATGAAGCCTTTTGAATGTTTGTTGAATATAAAATAGAAGTAGAGAATCAACTCAATAATAAAATAAAATGTCTTCGCTCAGATAGGGGTGGTGAATATGATTGTTCTCCTTTTAATGAATTTTGTGTAAATCATGGTATTATACATGAATACACACCTCCATATTCATCTCAATCAAATGTTATTGCTGAACGTAAAAATAGAACTCTAAAGGAGATGATGAATTCTATTTTACTCAATTCAGGAGCACCCAACAACTTGTGGGGGGAAGCGATTTTGTCATCTTGTTTTCTTCAAAATCGCATCCCTAGTAGGAAGACAAATAAGACACCATATGAATTATGGAAAGGATATCCTCCTAATTTGAAATATCTCAAAGTGTGGGGGTGTCTAGCTAAAGTCCTACTAACTGAGCCTAAGAAACGAAAATTGGGATCTAGAACTCTAGATGGTGTTTTTATAGGTTATGCTCAAAATAGTGCCGCATATAGATTCTTGGTTATTAGAAGTAGCAATAATGTTGTAGAACCTAATACTATTGTTGAATCTAAAAATGCTGAATTTTTTGAGCATATCTTTCCTATGAAAACTCCCCTAGAAAATTTATCTAATCCTTCAAATAAATTTTTAGAGAATATCCCAAGTACATCCATTTCTAATGATGTTTTAGAATCTGATGATATAGAACCTAGGAGATCCACTAGGATGAGGAAGGAAAAGAATCTTGGTAATGATTTGTATTCCTTTATAGTAGATAATGACCCTCAATCCTATAATGATTCTATTAGTTCAACTGATTCCTCTTTATGGAAGGAAGCAATTAATAGTGAGATTGAATCTATTTTATCTAATCATACATGCGAACTAGTGGAACTTCCACCAGGTATAAAACCCATAGGATGTAAATGGATTTTTAAAAGAAAATTGAAAATAGATGGGACTGTAGATAAATACAAAGCTCGTTTGGTTGCCAAAGGATATAAACAACAACAGGATATGAACTATTTTGATACATTTGCTCATGTAACAAGAATCTCTTCAATCAGAATTTTAATTTCTTTGACATCTATTAAGAAATTAATTATACATCAAATGGATGTTAAAACTGCATTCTTGAATGGAGATTTTGATGAAGAAATTTATATGGATCAACCTGAAGGTTATGTAGTTCTGAGAAAAGAACATATGGTATGTAGACTAATCAAATCTCTCTATGGCTTGAAACAATCACCTAAATAGTGGCATGAGAAATTTGATAAGGTTATTGTATCATATGGATTCCATATAAATGAAGGAGACAAATGTATATATTCTAAAGTCCATAACCAAGGTTGTGTTATTATATGTCTATATGTAGATGGCATGCTTATTTTTGGCACTAATATTGATATTATAAATAGTACAAAAGGCTTCTTGGCTTCTAACTTTGACATGAAAGATATGGGAGAAGCAGATGTAATTTTAGGAATTAAACTTATTAAATATGATGATTGCAGTATGCTATCCCAAGAACACTATGTTGAGAAAATTCTCAATAAGTTTTCAATGTTTGATTGTAAGCCGGTCAATACACCTTTTAATTCTAATTGCAATCTCAAGAAAAATAAAGGTAATAGTGTTCAACAAGTCAAGTATGCACAAGTTATTGGAAGCCTGATGTACTTAATGAATTGTACTCATCCAAATCTAGCATACGCAGTGGGGAGATTAAGTAGATATACTCAAAATCCTAATAAGGATCATTGGGATGCTCTACATAGAGTTTTAAGATACCTTAAAGGCACAATTGATCATGGATTGATTTTTTGTGGATCTCCAACTGTGCCAGAAGGATTTTGTGATGCCAATTGGATTTCAGATTCAGATGAATTGAAATCTACAAGTGACTACATCTTCACTATGGGTGGAGGTGTTGTGTCTTGGAAATCTTCCAAGCAAACATGTATAGCTCGTTCCACTATGGAATCTGAGTTTATTGCCTTAGAAAAGCCTGGAACTGAAGCCGAATGGCTGAGACATGTTCTAATGGATCTTCCCATTTGGGAGAAACCTTCTCCACCAATGTTTATACACTGTGATAATCAAGCTGGCATAGCAAGAGCTAAAAACAAAGCTTACAATGGGAAGAGTAGGCATATTTGCCTACGTCACAATATTGTGAGGCAGCTTGTATGTGATAGCATAATCTCAATGGATTATGTTAAGTCAGAATTAAACTTGGCCGATCCTCTGACAAAGCCATTAAGTCAACGAATAGTGAGCGATACATCAAGGAAAATGAGATTATGCCCATATCAGAAGTCAAAGTAATGGAAACCCAACCTTCATGAACGGTGATCCCGGGAAGAAGGTTCAATGGGAAAAACTAAGTCACTAGATGACAAAATGTGTTATAATAAATGTATCTCATTTTCATGATGTAAACAGAAATTGCAATATTTTAGTTGAATATACTTCTTAATGGATTTCATAGCAATTAATGGTGGTGTATATTTTCAATGTATACTTGATGAAAGTCCGACTATGTGAGTGTGGAGTGAGGCCGCTCCTGTTGAGATTCGGGTAGATCTCTAGAGCACTCATGAATTTCCCAGTAGGCGCATGGCCTAAGGTGCCAAACCGTAAAAAAGGTACTTGATTTTATAAATATCATGCGAGTAATGTATCTCTAATCTGACAAAGGAGGAATTAGTTCAAGAACATAGTTCCACCAATCTTCTACAGATTACGTATATCCACTCAATCCTTTAGTTCAAAGAACTCAGTTCTACCAAAGCTTATGCATGCTATTTATTTAAGTTCTTCCAGTGGTCAACTCAATTTTTAGTTTGATTTTGTTTTGAAATAGTGGGGGATTGTTGTGGCTGATGTTGTATTTCAAAGCAAAAGTTTTAGTCACACATTGTTTGCTTTGGAGACTTCTCTCATATTCTTATATGGCTGCTGGTCCATGTAATATTTGAGGAATAAAATAGGATATGGGCTTCGCACGCACATGGTGGGGCAGTCCAAATGGGTTTGGGCCGGTCCGGTCCGGAAACCTTTTAATCGGGCGCGTCGGCGCACGACGCATCCCGCGCGCAGGGGGGTACAAATCCGGCCTCCCGGAGCCCCTTGTGCAGGCGCGGCCCCGACAAAGTTTTGTCATTTGCTACACTTGGGTTTATCCACAAGTGTCGCATCTCTTGACATAACAGATGTCCGTTGGCAACCGCTAGCCGATGTCTCTTCGGTTGGCGCATCCGTTGATCCATCTCTGTACTCCTATAAATCAAACACTTTCCTTTATTTTTTACACACGCAACAGAAACACTAGACACTATCTTTCCGTTCGTTGTTTTGCCGCTGCCGCTTCTCCGGTGATCACTGGAAGAACGATCAAAGACCTCTCGCCTAAGGAGGGATTTGCGGGTGCACGATTCACTCCTCTTGTTGTTGTATCCTGGGAGTGTACCCTCCGTGGATTACTGCTGCACCGACGTTCGTCGTTGAGTAAGACGGAAATACTATTAAGGGCAGTGCATTCTAGCACGCCTCAACAGTCTGGTATTACTTCTTGTTTACATTTTGTCTGTTAATTATCACCGTAGAACAACATGCACTTCGTTCTTCTTACGCTAATGCAATGGAGGAAAACCCTACCCGTTTGGTTCGTTGGACTGGATTGCAGCAGGATACAGGATGGTCTATACGTAGGATGGGATACTTATCTATCCATCCCAAGTTTGGATGCATATTGGAAAAGAAATTTTAAGCTAGCAATTGTTGTCTTTCTTTAGCCATTGACCTCCTCCGACTAACACACACGCAGTCAACTTTATCATATGCTTCTTTACAAGATTAATGGCTTTCTGCGGTCGACCAGAGTTGCCGCTGCAACTGAAAAATAAGTCCATTCAGCGGAATCCAATATGATAAACTCCGATCAGAAGTGAACAAGAATGCCACCTAAATCGTACATCTGGAATTGTGAAAGATGCACGCGCCTAGGTAAGGACAAAATTGACAACGACGAGGATCGAGTAGAAACCATTTCCGCGGCCTCTTCAAGCACCTCCTATTAGATATATGGCAGTTGTAGCAGCTATGTAGATAGCATGGGTTAAGCCTAATATAGCACAACTAGTACATGAGAGAAAAATAATTTTGTCTCTAGTGTAAATGTTAAATTTTTTTATCTCATATTGCTCACTCCTAGAACTTTTGTGGTCCTTATATGTAGGAACTCATGGAGCACTGGTGTCCAAAGGGCTCAAGATGAAGATATTCTCACCTCCTTGGTGGGCGGGGTTACCACATCACAACGCCCGTACGCGCGCGTGCCACGCTACGCCTGGCCTGGCCGGGCCGGGCCGGACACATGCTCAGACTTGTGGATTGTGGAAAATGTCTTTCATCTTCTTTTTGTACTAGGATACAACTATGCAATTAACTCGTGTAATTGATTATATCTTTCCTATTCAGATTTATTAGTCCTAACTAGAAAGTGTTTCTTTTGCAGAATTTTCTGCAATATGTACAAGAGCGACCGAGTATTCGCGTCTTACTGGGATTAAGAATTCGGGATGTGCTTGGCTATATATACGCCTCCGGTCATTAGGGTTAAACACACTGTTACGAACTTCAACTGTTATTTTTACGTGTGTTTTGAGAGCCCTGATCTAGAGAGCGACTACCTTCATTCCTGAGCTGCTTCGTGAAGTTCTTGTCATGTGCGAAGTGCGACTTCCTCCTTTCCGTCACCGAGACGCAACTGTCAGGCAGAGGTTCCTGCAGTTTTTGTGCTGCACTGGTGGTGGTGCAACGAGACGACGTCAAGCACGAGCAAGACGTGTCTGTTCTAGGTTTGTGCCAGATCGAATCTGAGAGAATGGTGCCTATCTGCGAGGATTGTCGGGCATTGATTTCTCTAAGTAACATGTTCGTTTCTCAACGAACAATCTGGTTTGCAAATTTTGACTCCTTTTATTTTTGTTCTCCTGCTTTGTTTGATCTTCTTTCTTATTGGATCCGCCTGAACTTGTTAATTAAATTACACCTACTGTTGTTGCATGTAACAATATTAACAAATATTAACATCAATCTTAAAGAAATCATTTTCTTATCATTAATTAACAATGGCCGGTCAGGGTGGTACGGGAAATAAAATTGACACCACCAGTATGTTTGAAAATTTTACTGGTACCAACTTTGCTCGTTGACATAGTCGGATACAAATTTGGCTGAATATTGCAGGTTTTGATCAGTACTTAGAAGAGACTGAACCTAAATCTGATGATACCATTCCTGATAATGCAAATATAATTGTTAACTGGAAGAAGGGTGACAAAATGTGTCGTGATTTGAATCAGTTTGGTTTAAATAACAAATTATATGACTCTTACTCAAAGCCGTCTGTCACTACATCTAAAGTTTTGTGGGAATCGTTAATTAAAAATTTTAGTACTGAAAACCAAAGTGTTGAAAAATATTACGTCTAAATTTCTTAAGTTTCAGATGGTAAAGGGTAAGTCTATTTCTCAAACACATGATCTACAACTCATAGTTCATGAACTCTCAGATGTCAAGACGGTATTGCCTGAGAAGTTCGTTGTTATGTCTATCATAGAAAAGTTTCATAAGTCATGGGAATCGTTTGGTATGTCTCTGAAGCACCGCAAAGGGACACATACAATGGAAGAACTAATGATGGATATTAATATACAAGAAGAACACTTAAAGGAGAAAATGGTCAAGGTGTCTACTGATGCAAACCCTACTGTTAATTTTACTTCTGCTAAAACCACCAAAGATAAGAAATCTAAGAATGCACATAAACCTAAGGCAAAGATTCAAAAGAAGGCGAAGAAAAAACCTTGTTGGACTTATGGATAGGTTGGCCACTGGAACAAGGATTGTCCTTCTAAGAAGGCAAAGAAAGCTGCCACATCTGCAACTGAGCATGTTGTGGTCAACATGATGACTACATCCTTGAACCTCAATGATAGGTATGTGTCTACTAAACCTGAAATCATTTCTATTTTTGAACTACTTTATTTGATAATTGACGTTGGGGCTAATGTACATGTGTGTGCTGATAAGTCTCTGTTTGTGTCTTACCAGACCTCTCGAAGTCGGTCTGTGACTTTGGGCAATTCCAGCTCTCCAGAAGTCAAAGGTGAAGGACGGGTGGACTTGAAGTTCCCTTTGGGGAAGGTGTTGACTTTTTAAAGGGTCAGACATGTTCCAACCATTCAACACAATATCCTTAGTGGCGTAATTTTGGTTAGGGAAGGCTATAGAGTAGATTGCAAATGTAATGAGGATATTATTACACACCTTCATGATTCATTATTCTTTGGCAAGGGGTACTTATGTGATGTGGAGAACTTATTTAAGATTCATTTTGAACCTGTTTCAAATTCCAATTTAAATTTGAATGATTATAGTTCTACTTGCATGAATCTTGTTTCATTTGATGTTTGGCATTCACGTTTGTGACATATTAATGTTGCCTCAATGAAGCGTATGATGAATCTAAATTTAATCCCTAAATTTGAAATTAGCAATAATAAATGTGAAATCTGTGTGCAAGCTAAATTGCCTAGGAAGCCTTTTCATTCTGTGATTAGGAATTCAGAAATTTTGGATTTAGTGTATACAGATATTTGTGAATTTAATGGAATTGCTACTAAGGATCAAAAAGTTATTTTATATCTTTTATTGACGATGCGAGCAGATATAGTTAAGTCTTTTTACTCAAAAGTAAAGATGAGGCATTGGATAAATTTAAAATTTATAAGAAAGAAGATGAAACTCAAACCAGTAAAGTGCTTGAGCGATTAAGGTCTGATAGGGAAGGAGAGTGTACCTCGAACTTATTTTTAGAATTTTGCCAATTACATGATATAGTTCATGAAGTCACTACTCCTTATTCACCACAATCAAATGGGATAGCTGAACGTAAAAACTGAACCTTAATAGATATGGTAAATACCTTACTCCAAATATTTGGATTACCCAACTTTATGTGGGGGGAAGCTTTGAATACGGCTCGCCATATTCTGAATAGAGTTCCCCATAAGCATTTAGAGAGAAGTTTGTTTGAGTTGTGGAGAAGGAGGAAACTGAGCCTCAAATATCTTCGAGTGTGGGGGTGCCTTGCAAAGGTACTTGTCCCTGAATACAAAAGGAAGAAATTGGGACCGAAAACGGTTGATGTCATATTCTTGGGGTATGTAGAGATAAGCTATGCTTATAGATTCTTGATAGTAAAATCAGATATCTCTGGCATTGAGGTCAATACAATTGTGGAATTACGTGATACAACATTCTTTGAGGATGTATTTCCTATGAAAACTGGTATGCCCAATGAAGTATCTCAAGAAGATTCATTTATCACAAGTTCCATTCTCGAGCACGTGGAAAGGATGACAAATGTGGGGGGAGACTCGGAACAAGCTATTTCTGAATCTGATGATTCTGAAGAAATAGTTGAACCAAGGAGAAGTAAACGACCTAGGACATCTATGGACTTTGGAAGTGAGTTTCTCACTTACAATGTTGAGGATGATCTCGTCACTTTTAAACAAGCTATGAAATCTCTAGAAGATAAGTTTTGAAAAGAAGTCGTTAATGATGAAATCTAATCAATTCTCTCGAATGGAACTTGGGAATTGGTGGATTTGCCTGCTGGTTGTTCTACAATTGGTTGCAAATGGATCTTTAAGAAGAAACTTAATGTATATGGGACAATCAATAAGTATAAGGCTAGGTTAGTTGCTAAGGGTTACATACAAAGGGAAGGAATTGATTATTTTGATACATATTCACCTGCTTCCCGTATGACCACAAACCGAGTGCTTATAGTATTGGCTTCCATTTATAATCTCTGTATCCATCAAATGGATGTGAAGACCGCATTCTTAAACGGTGACCTTTAGGAAGATATATATATATATATGGAACAACCTGAAGGATTTGTGGGTCGTGGGAATGAGTCCAAAGTGTGTAAACTTGTTAAGTCATTATATGGCTTGAAACAAGCCCCTAAGCAATGACATGAGAAGTTTGATTTTATGATATCATCGTTTGGCTATGTTTCTAATGAATTTGATAAGTGTCTCTACTACAAAATTGTCAATAATGGATTCATTTTGTTATGTTTATACGTCGATGATATCCTGCTTTTTGGTTCTGATATGAAAATAGTAAATGAGACAAAGTCATTCTTGTGTTGCAAGTTTGAGATAAAGGATATGGGTGTCGCTGATGTGATTTTAGGGCTTAAAATCATAAGGTCTACTGATGGTATAACTCTCTCACATTCTCACTATATATGTTGAGAAGATACTAGAAATGTTTGAGTACACATCATGTAAACATGTTAAGACTCCATATGATTCATCTAAGGCCTTGTTCAAGAATGAGATTGGGGTTCCAGTGTATCAATTACGATACTCTCAGATTATCGGAAGTTTGATGTATCTTATGAACTGCACATATCCAGACATTACGTTTGTTATGAACAAGTTAAGTAGATACATCAGTTGTCCTGACAAGACCCATTGGGAAGCACTTGATAGAGTTCTGAGGTATATCAAGGGAACATGTTCCCTTGGTCTACATTATGGTAAACATCCTTCTGTAGTCGAAGGATATAGTGATGCAAGCTGAATTGCTGTGAATTCTGGGAGTAATGGTGTCTCAAGATTTTTATTCATGTTGGGAAGAGGAGTTGTTTCCTGGAGGTCTAAGAAACAGACCATATTGTCTTGGTCCACTTTTGAAGAAGAGTTGTGTGCTTTAGATGAAACAGGATTTGAAGTTGAATGACTACATGGACTTATGTCCAGTTTACCTATGGTAACGAAGCCGCTCCCTAAAATTTCAGTTCACTGTGATATCACTACAACTATTGCTAAGATAAATAGTTCCACGTACAATCATAAACAATGTAGACACATCCAAGTCAAAATGAAATCTGTAAGGGAGTTAGTGTCTAATGGGATCGTGGTTGTGGACTACGTCGGTACCAAAGATAATAAAGTTGATCCTTTCACTAAAGGTCTTACCTTGGCTTTAGTGGAAATATCCAAGTTGGGGATGTGACTGAAACCCCTATAGATTTGCAGGCAGTAGCAACACAATCCAAAAGAGTGGAGATCCCACAAATTGAGTTCAATGTGGTAATAATAAGTTGTCAGGTGAATCAGATGACACTATGTATCTTGTTTGATGCTTCTAGCATATGTGTGTCTATCTCCTGGAAACTTGTTAGTGTCATGACTGCATGTTAGTAAGAGAGTAGTCTCTGAATGGTGTCAAGTCTTAGGACAGGATGTTAGCAGTACATCCTTGGAGACTCTAACTAAGTGATTGATGTTGTGTACGCCACAACAGGAGAATTGGTTTGTTCTTTGTTATCAATCATGATATAGAATTTTATATGCATGGCCTTAATGTAT
The DNA here is from genome assembly GCA_963693085.1 of Alisma plantago-aquatica. Taxonomy (NCBI): domain Eukaryota; kingdom Viridiplantae; phylum Streptophyta; class Magnoliopsida; order Alismatales; family Alismataceae; genus Alisma; species Alisma plantago-aquatica. The sequence goes on along the minus strand of OY856409.1, from coordinate 1,959,154,586 downwards.
TGTTTTCTTTTCTACCATGTCTATATTGTGTTGGTACCAACCTATACTCGTGTACCCAAAGTTCAGGTTCAAGACTTTTGTTCACCTAGTTCCTGCGATGGTCACAGTAGGATAACTTAGGTAGATTCAAACCGAAATGTATCTGCTGAAAGCACAGTATGGATGACTGAATGGTAGAGCACACTATACATTAGACTTTGTGGGGGATTGTTAGATATATGGCAGCTGTAGCAGCCATGTAGATAGCATGGGTTAAGCCCAATGTAGTGCAGCTAGATCATGTGAGAAAAGTAGTTTTGTCTCTAGTGCAAATGGCAAAGAAGTTTTATCCCATATTGCTCACTCCTAGAACTTTTGTGGTCCTTATATGTAGGATCACATAGGTCACTAGTGTCCAAGGGGTCTTAGTAGGAAGGTATGCTCACCTCTTTGGTGGGTGGGGTTACCATATCACAACGCACGCACGCACGCACGCACGCGCCACGCCACGCCTCGTCAAGCCGGGCTGGGCACGAGCTCGGGCTCGGGCTTGTGGATTGTGGAGAATGTCTTTCATATTCTTTTTGCACTAGGATACAACTAAGTAATTAATTACTCGTGTAATTAATTTTATCTTTCCTATTCGGATTTATTAGTCGTAACTGAAAAGTATTTCTTTTACATAATTTTTCGTAATATGTACAAGAACGACCGAGTGCTTGCGTCTTACTGGGATTAGGAATTCAGGACGTGTGTGGCTATATATACGCATCCGGTCATTAGGGTTAAACACAGTTACGAAATTCAGTCGTCGTTTTCACGTGTGTTTTGAGAGCCCTGATCCAGATAGCGACTGTCTTGGTTTTCGAGTCACTTCGTGGAGTTTTTCTCTTGTGCGAAGCGCGGCTTTCTCTTTCTGTTCACTGAGACACAACTGTCACGTGGAGATTCCTGCGGTTGTTGTGTTGCACTGGTGGTGGTGCAACGAGACGCCGTCAAACGCGAGCGAGACGTGTCTGTTTCATATTTGTTCCAAATCGAGTCAGGGAGAACAGTGTCTATCCGCGAGAATTGCCGGATACTGATTTCTTTAAATAACACGTTCGTTTCTCAAGGAACGATCTGGTTTGTGAATTCTTACTCATTTTATTTTCGTTCTCCTACTATGTTTGATCTTCATTTTCTTATTAGAAATGTCTAAACTTGATAATTAAATTGCACTAAGTGATTGTTGCAAGTAACAACATTAACAATAACAAGTATTAACATCATGTCCAGCGCGTCTCCTCGCCCGAGCATAAGCGTGAACAACACAGTGATAGCATCCTTGCTATAGGGAGGCGTAATCATCCTTCAATACCCCGTCAGTGGCTCGGTCCCCGGCGCCGGCACCATTCGTCGTACGCGCCGCGCCGTCAAGTCCGTGTTATCCTCAACTACCCTACACAGTGGCGGGACGGCGGACGAGTCAACGATCATCCAAGCATTAAAGGCGGAGAGGGACAAATAGACGACGAAGTAGGCTACAACGTGGTAGGATCTGCGGCCAACACTGAGGAAGAGGAGGGAGGGTGGAACGAAAGTGAAGGTCTTTTTTTTTTTTGAATAGGTCGTCGAAACTTAGTATTGCGAATTAGAGTCGGGGGAGAGTCGTACCCATAAACCTATGAACCAAACGGGTCCTAGTTGTGTTCTCCTTACATTGAGACAGTTTGAAATAGCAACTCACAGTTCAGATCAAGTTTGGTGTTTGTTAATTGTATATTTGATACTAAAATTGCTTGGTCATTACTGATACACAGATGCTGCTATGAAGATTTAACAAGATTGACACTATAAGTACAATAAGAGGCCGCTTTGGTTGATGGGCACAAAGAGATGTGGAAGGTATTTTCAAGGCTATTACCGTTCAACGTAGTATCTTTAGAAATTTGCATGATTTGTGCTTGCTAAGTACATCTTGCACTGCTTCAAGGTACACACTTTATATTCTTGTTTCGACTCAACAGAAATCCCCCTTTTTTAGTGACCGAATAACTAACCACAAGAAACCGTTGACGCCATTGAATTTATCTTTTCTCTATTCTCTAAATAAAATAGTATAATTGCATAGTTTTCTTTAGAAGATATGCACATGATATTCACATTTTTTCTGCTTGTTAATGTACTAATTGATTATGTTTCTTTTCTTCTAATTCACTTTTAATCCCTTTTGGTCTTAATTTTCCATCTCATTGAATCGTGAAATTAGTTGTGAACCGTCTGTTGTTTATTTTTCTATTTGTCTATTTGCATTGATTCCTACTTCGGATTTCGGGTTATTTACTAAGGTTAAACTTATATCGTCTACTAATTTGCTTAGTTTTGTTCTAATAAATCTTACAATGATCACATCCAGTGAGTTTATTTTTACCTTTAGATGAAGATTGACCACATTGCACATTGCCTCTATAGATTGGAAATACAATATATTGTTGAAGAACAGAAGATACTTTATAGTTTAGAAGAGTTATTAAAAGGTAGCCCATCATATCCATTGTAACTGGGTATAAGATGTCCATAAACTAATAGATGGTGATGAAAAAAAATTTGATTTCTCAAGTTAAAATTCTAAATTGTTGCATCGTGCTACCTTCATTACATGTTTTTGAAAGATTATAGTAACAAATCCAATATAGTATGCATCAATAAAGAATACTCAATATGATATCACCCAAAAATGATTCACGTAATAGCAGTTTTACCGCTTCAAATCCATTGTTCTGTTTGTTGTCCTAGACATGTCATATTCAATCTCGGTCTTACACACACCTATAAGCTTGTTAGGGCGGTTTTTTAGGTAAATGTATAGTAATAATTTTCTAAGACACAACAGTAACGACAAGTCCAGAATAGTAGATCTCGAGTCCACTTTTATGAAAAAAATTTAGATTTTCGGACTAGAATTACTACATACGTTTACAATTTCACAGAAAACTATTTTATTAATATTAAAAAGAAAATATAATCATCGAGTGGTGACTTTTTTATTTTTCTTTTTTTCCTATCAATGCCATAAAAGTATTGTAATGTATCAAATGAGTAAACAATATAAAAAATATCACATGAAGTGGTGGCTTAAAATTTATGAGACTACAGTATTGTGAAATTGCAATTTCATTAAAACAAATATTTTATGTGGAATTTTTGATATGAAAAGTGACAATGTCGAAAGGACAAACGATTTTGATTGGAAGTGTGCTATTACGGGTGGGAATTATTTCCCGAAAGTATTGTTCTTGCCAAAGCGTGTCATTATGTCTTTCTTCCTATATTGTATTAAATATGAGGATTTGAACATATGGTGTATGTAGACGTCCAGACAAGCACACAAAAATTGGGACTTGAGCTCTAAGCCTCAAAACACCTCCCTATCTCTCTATACAACCTTCTTCTTCCTTTCTTTGGGGAGTCTCGTTAATGTGCTAAACCAAGAAACACCATCACCATTGTAGGCTTTGCTTAACATTGACTGGCCCCCTATATCATTAATACACACAAACAAGCAAATGTACACATGTAATGGTTCAAGAAGGTTGTTCCAACTATATGTGAATCTTTGGCACTATTAGGCTGTGAATAAAATTAAGAAATGAATAAAAAATGTACTTTATACACTTTTGTTCTTACTCTATCTTCTATTTAATATAAATATGGACTTCTGTCGATTTCCAACTATAAATCCATTTTTGCATGTAAGAAAATGGAAAAAAGGGATTCAAGAAACTAACACTGTCAATATATATATATATATATATATGATCATCTTTAATACCTGCCCCCCATTTTGGTTATTTTTTTCAAGTTTCTTACTTTTGACATGTAGAGGGTTACTTTACCTTGCAAACTATTAAATTTTATGCATAGATAGTTATGTTTACATCAACAGATTTCAAAACGTGATTATATATATCTGTTGTGTATTTTGTACTGATTTACTTTTTTAGTCATATAGTTACTTTCTTATCAACATAGTTACTTTTTTGATATCATTATTACTTTTCCGGCCACAACAATTACTTTTTTGACTGCCGGGTAGCGAACTCCAGGCTACTCGCGCGGGTATTGAATGAACGACCTATATATATATATATATATATATATATATATATATATATATATATATATATATATATATATATATATATATATATATATATATATATATATATATATATATATATATATATATATATATGTTGTTTACTTATTACCCGCGCGGGTATTTAGATTTAGTTAGCCGGCTCCCCTTAGTTCTGTTCCGCTACCGAATTTAAGTCAATTTGACTAATTACATCTTGCATCGTCTATTGCGCTAGGCGGAGCCCCAAAATATCTGGAAGGTGCCGCCGCTGCCGTCTGACGAGCCTCGCCCGGAACACACTGTAGTCAAGGACCGCTCGAGGAGCTCATTGACGACGTAGTCAAGCGGGGGCCTCCGCATCGCGGCTGCGGCTGCCGGTGACGCCAGAACGACTTCATTGAACCAGTCGTGGTAGAGCAGGTAGACGCCGAGGAGCTTCTGCACCCACGCGGCAAACAGGAGCTCCTCACCCAAGGATGCGAGTAGGAGTCCCCGGAAGGCGTCGGCGATGAGTCTTTGGAACGCATCGAGGGTGGAGTCGGTGGTTCCCTGTGAGGACGTGGAGGACGAGGATGTCGGGGATCCTGGGAGGTCCATGACTTGTGTGTTAGCATGGTGGTCAGAGCGGTGGAGGATGAAGAGGGATCGGCCCAGGGTGTAGAAGACCTGCGTGTAGAAGACATTGATGTCCTGGTCATAGACTACTGTTACCGTGGAGAGTGAGTTTGGTGTTTGATCTGCTCAATCCTCTGTACTGGTCGTATCAAGTAGGATAATTTTCCACTAGATTTTGGTTCATCTCTTCGACAACAGACCTTTGGTTCAAAAAGTGGTCGATTAGATTGATGGGAGATGCAGATGTACTGACTCGTTATTTATTTATGAAGCACCATTGGCCAATACGCTAGCTATCTTCCACTAAGCCGATATTGTTTTTATATATTCAAAGTGCTAGCTAGCTAGTTTTCAAGGGATTTGTTTCCCCGCTGGCCATAGCATTGCAAATTGGTATAGAAAATGAATAAAAAATGATCTACACTTCATGTTCTCACCACAATTTTTGTTGTAACTCACTGTGTTGAAATTGTATCGACTTGTAATGATCTACTTGTGTGTGTGTCATAATTATTTGTTTTTCTCATGATCACACAGAATTCAATGTAAGACATAACTAATTTCCTCACATAGCTTTGTGAGTCAGAAATGATGTCAATTGTCAATTGAAATTTATATCTATATATATTATACCAGTGCAGCATCGGGGCAACAACTATGTACAATAACTTCACACACTTTGTGCTTCTGTTGTATTTGTATTCACTATAAGATTTCATTTTCTGCTCATACAATGATTTCTTGTGTTTGGTTACATGGTTGATAAGTTGCAAGCAATTTCCACATGAACGAACGTATAGGTAGAAGAATAATGTAAGTAATGTTCCCAGGACATATGTGACATACTTGCCGGCATCAATCTGTATGGCCAATTAGTTGTCATCTTGTTGTAATCAGGTAGAAAGGAAATGGAAGCAACAATAGACTAATTATCCTTCTATCCAAGAAGAGATGCTTGGGTGTAACATAATTATTTTTCTATGTATTATAGTTACTTTAAGTGATAAATTGTTATATTTTGTATAGTTAATATACTCAAGAATGTGACAGGTCACAAACTTTTAATATTTTGCTGCTAGTATCCAAGATGAGACACCCAATGGTCAGACCCATGATTTGTTACCTGATGTTATCTTATCCTGTTGCTGATCTATTCTGTTCTTCTCTTCCTACTCCTGGTGCTACTCGCTAAGCTTTATTTTCTGCTACTGTTGTTGATTGTGGGGAGCATCTTGGTGCTACTTATTGTGGTTTTATTTGTTCTTTTATCATATGATTGAGAGTTGTTGCTGCTACTGCAATTCATGGATATGTGTTACTGCTAATGCTCTTGTGATGTGTTCTTGTTGCTACTGCTGTTGATGGTTATGTGCTACTGCTACTTCTAGTGTGATGAGTTGTTGCTGCTACTGCTGTTAAGATCGTTCTTGTTTTGCTGATTGGGATTTGTTGCTACTATTTCTACTGCTCGTGTTCTGGTGTTGTTGCTACTGCTATTGATGTATTTGTGGTTCTATCTTTTTTAGTGGAGTTTGTAGTTGATTAGTGTGTCAGTGAGGCATGTTCGAATTTGTAATGGGTTGTCTTTTTGTGTAGTTTTGTAAAAGTGATTTTGTAACCTTCTATGTACTTCACTTGTGTTTGTAATCTATCTTTGTGTTACCTTGTGCTCCAGTAGTTGTATGTATACTCTGAATATGTTACAAAGAATATGTTCTTATCAATTGTTATTCTTTTTGAAGAATATGTGTTTGTCTTTATGTGCAATGGATACTCTTAGTGTCGTCACATTTACTCTTACAAAGTATAAGATTAACTGAGTTTGAATCATAGTGTTTCTTTTCTAGGCTATCACAGTTACTCTTATTGTTGTTAGAGTTACTCGTAGTGCTCGTTCAGTTACTCGCAGGGTTGTCACAATTACTCGTAGTGCTTTTCCAGTTACTCGTATTGTTTTCACAGTTACTCTAACTGTTATTTGAGTTACTCGTAGTGCTCATTTAGTTACTCACATTATTGTTATAGTTACTCGTAGTATTTCACAGTTACTCGTAGGCTTTTTTCAATTACTCGCAGGGTTTTTTAGTTACTCGCAGGGTTTTTTCAGTTACTCGCATGGTTTTTTCAGTTACTCGTAGTGTTTGTTCAGTTGCTCACAGGGTTGTGACAGTTACTCATAGTGTTTGTTCAGTTACTCGCATGTTTGTGACAGTGACTCACAATGTTTGTTTAGTTACTCAACCATTACTTGTAGTGTTCAGTTATTCAAAGGCTTGTTTTAGTTACTCGTAGGCTTTTTTCAGTTACTCACATTGTTTGTTCAATTACTCGTAGGGTTGTGATAGTTACTCGCAGTGTTTTCACAGTTACTCTAACTGCTATTACAGTTACTCATAGGGGTTTTCAGTTACTCACATTATTGTCACAATTACTCACAGTATTGTCACAGTTACTCGCAATGTTTTTTCAGTTACTCGTAGTCCTTTTTTAGTTACTCGTAGTGTTTTTTTAGTTACTCCAGGGTTGTGATAGTTACTCATAGGGTTTTTTCAGTTACTCAACCATTACTATCAGTTACTCAAGCATTACTCTCAGGTACTCAAGAATTAATTTCAGTTACTCAAGCATTACTTTTCAGTTACTCAAGCATTCTGTTACTTTCAGTTTAGTTACTCGCATGGGTGTATCAGTTACTCATAGTGGTTTCAGAGTTACTCTTACATCATTCAAAGCATAAAGGTATTTAAAGCATTCAAGAACATAAGCATTCAAACCATAAATGTATTCGAAGCATTCAAGATCAGCTGTACATTCAGTCTTTTTGCAGCACACTAATAAATAATCCATTTTAATAAGTTGTACATTCAGCCAAAATATAAGGCCAAAATCAATATTGTTCAAGATGAGTTGTACATCAAGATCATCTATACATTCAGACTTTTCACAGCTGTACATTCAAGATCAGTTGTACATTTAGTCTTTTCCCAGAGTTTATACATCAGAACAATAGAAGCCTATTGTTCAAGCTTTTCACAGTGGTTATACATCCGAATTACAGAAGTCTATTCTACATTCAACCAAAATACAAGGGAAAAATCAATATTGTTCAAGATGAGTTGTACATCAAGATCAGTTGTAAATTCAGGCTTTGAAAGAAACAAATTATGTAGCAACTTAAAAGATTCAATATATATGTATGCTGACTTTAGTGCGATCTGATAAGTTTCACCAGAGTTTCCTCTGCCGGCCTGTAATTCTCTTGTTCTAATAGATTGGACACATCTTTCCCTTCCTCTCAATCTAATGACCCCACTCTTCTTCGCAACAATCTTGCACATGAAAGTTGTGTCTTTGGTCAAAGTCCCAAACTCTTGTTGGTTTTTTATCATTGTCTACATTGTAGATTCTAGGATGAACTACATGCGTTTCTTGATTTCCTCTAGTAGGTTCCTCACGTGTCATGTGCTCATTTTCACAAACATCAACTTTATCATCTACAAATGGCTAAGACATGTATATGCTTGAAACAGAAAGGTAGGATCTTTTTCCTTGGACGCAACCCACATTGTCAGCATCAGCCGCAACCCAATGTACACCACTGCCATCACACTTCACCTTCTAGGAATACGCCCCTCTCCAGCCTCTCCTTGCTCCTGTATGTCTCGACCAGCTCAAACCCCCTTTCGAGACCTCTCCTCGAACGACTGCTAATATTCTCAGCCCTGCACTCATTGTACCAGCAGAATTGGGGAGATCGTGCTTTTAGGAGTAGCGTGAATGGGGAAAGGAATCATAGGGCTTGATTTGTCACACAATTTGCTAACAGTAAGATTGCTAGAGGGGTCAGGAACCTGACGACGCTCAAATCCGGTGCTGGCAGGAGAGGGGAAGCGACAGAGGGGCATCCCAACACATGTCTCTTCTCTGTCCTCTCGTAATAAATTCCAGATCGCCACATCCCTAGTCCTCCTATACTAACAATGAATCCAACCTAGCGGTGGATTATTCCGTCATGAAAGAAGATGCTCGCCTCGATTAAAAAAATCTCGTCAGACAGTCGGGATCGGAGAACTTGATGCGAGAACTCTCACAAGGAACTTGAGCCTCCTTCCATTGTCGGTTTGTCCTCCCAAGCACGATCTTGGGCGTATACGTGGTGGTACCTAGAGGAGAAATTAGTGAAGAATCCCTCCATGGCGTGGGCATCATTGTTGTCAACCAGATAGATACTGATCCAGAGAGAGACGTCACACTGCGCTGTTTCAGGAAAGAAGCCAACAGACTAATTTAACCGAAGATATATGTATTAACAATATATGCCACCGTGCGTTTAGAGAACGGGTAGTGTAACATAGATACCCGTTGGGTAATAAAAATGATCTCATATATATATATATATATATATATATATATATATATATATATATATATATATATATATATATATAAGTTATGAATATTAATGTCATCTATTCCTTTTGAAACTTTAGATGATTACATGACACTATCATTTCATACAACCAATATAATTATTCTTCACATGCCAAAATATATTTGATATCCACCCAATTAAGTAAGATAGATGTTCACACATATAACTACTATTTTTAGATCACAAAACAATGAATCTATGTAAAAAATAATACCCATAAACATTTTGGCCTATGCTTAAAAGGTTGAGGTTTAGTGATGGGATTGATATTCATCTTTACCTTGGACGAATACTCATTCCTTGAGTCAAAAAAGTATGCAATATGGAAGCATAAGGAATGTTCATTATTGATAAATATTAACTAGATTACTTGTTGTTAGTTGACTGTTAACATCAATGAAGATATTTAGGATGCTTTAACTTAGCACTTGAGATTTGAAAGACTACCATACAAAATATTCCAACTAAATGAAACATTATATTCAAATGTTTCTATGGTACTTTGGTTAATATATTCACCATTTCCTTGATTAATTGAAATAAATTAATTATATATATGTATGATGTGCAAAGCACATGCTTAGACTAGTATAACTAGTTACCCAACGTCATCCAAGTTGATAGTATGATCCTTAGAAAGGTATTGTGTGTGTTGTAGTCTTGTAACTTATTTAAAAATACTGATGCCATGCTCTTTGTCTAGTTCTACATTCCATTGGGACTTTACTTTTTTCCCTTATCTTCTAAGTTACATCAACCATTTTTCCTTATGGATAGTTATAGCAAATAAAATGCATGCACTTATGTTGATTAAGGTCCTCAAATTCTAAACTTTAAGCAATATAAAAAGTTTGTAAGAAAATCAAAAAATATTTAGAACGCACTTCTTTTAACATAAAACATCCATATCTTGAAAAAATGTACATATAAATATTAACAAAGTGTGTTACGAATTTCAACAATTGCCTTTTACATAGAGAGTGACATTGTGGGAAATATAATGAAATTAATGGACACCATACACATTTTGATACAGTGCCTCCAGTAGAGCCATTTTATAGAGTCTAGAATCTATGACATTTAGAAGGGCTTTTGTTGCTTTCCCATCTCGTAGAATCTAGGATTCAAAATCTCACATTTTAATTGCCAAATGGGGAAATTAATTAATAGAATTTCTCTGTGTTTCTTAAAAAAATCACATAGAGTCAATGAGAGATCAATTTTTCTTGCTGCCCCATTTTATAAAAATGTACATATTTACTTGAAACAAAAAAAATTCCACCCTTACATGCATGCAACATTTACTTCTACTCGTCATTCTATATTTATCTAGTACATCAATAAATTTACATAAGACCCAAGCCCATGCAAGTATGTATACAACATTTACTTCTACCCACTACACTTCTTTTAAGCAGATTTCTTTTTAAATGTTAATTCATAGTTTAACTATGATTTTTTATTCAATGAAATATTTTATTTTTACAAAATTGGTAATCAATATGGGCAAATATTGTCAACATCATAACGAAAACTAATATAGAATACAATGTCTTATACCATGATAAGAATTTAATTATAAATTGTGAGTTTTGTAGTACAATACTTATGTTTAACATACACAACTACTCATTTTGTATAAAGATAATACTTATTTATATGAAGCAATCCCCAAATAAAGGTCTTGGTGGGGGGCTTGTGGTCTAATGTGACAATACTAGGACTTGGGAATATGCATAAAGTTTTTTTCTTGGATAAGTGAGGAAATGATTTTATTCATCTTGACTAGGAATATGCAAAAGGTTAATGTTACTATTTAGGGTTGAGCATCTGGTTTACTAAAGCCCAAACGTAGACCTGTATCTTAATAGTTGGTAGTGGGTCGGGTCACATCCTATAATTTTTAACACTCTATAAACTCAAACCCGACCCATGTTATGTTTTTGAGTTATGGGTTGAGTTCAGGTCCAAAATATGTTCAAAGTTTTGTCCAAATTAATGATAGCAAAATTATAAAATTATAAATGTCTTCAATTGAATGTATATATGTTACAATGTATATGATTTACAAGTATACAAACACGTTTTTTACTATGTTAAAACATCAAAATATCACATGCACTTGTGGTTTGTGATGTTAAACACCACATATTCATCCATGGATTGAATTCTTCTAGTAGAACCAAAAATAATGAACCAATAAACAACATATCAACTATTAGAAATATAATACGACAACTAATACATGATATATTCATTTATCTAGATTAAGAGTATATAAATATTTATTTACAAGTACTAATGGATAAGCAACAAGGGTGTGGTATGAAAATAAAAATGGGAGAACTATATCTACTTAACAAATGTGTTTCCAATGAACAACATGATTTTTGCATCCAATCACACAAATAATAATGAGCTAATTTCTACTTCTCTAATATCATGTTCTAATAGTAACAAAATACTCATGTTTGCAATGAAAAAGTTCACTAAAAGCATATAGAAGTAAGGTTAAAAAAAATAATAGAAATGCACATGATTAAAAACAAATATTGAGTTATCAATGGTATGTCAAAGAAGTTGATGATGCTCATTATCCAACGACTTACTTACTGTTAATCCAAAATTACAGTTGATGTGTAGAATTTTTTTACTTTTATCATAGTACATAAAAATAAGATAAATATATATTTCATATATAATATATGAAATATATGATATATATGAAATAAAAATATATATAATTATGCATATACTAATAATACATCTCGGGTTAGGTCATCTGGTCTTTAGATTTAGATTTTCCTAGACCCTTATCTAGCCCATATTAAATTATGGCCTATGTCAAGGCCATAGACCGTCTATAGAAAATTTTGGGCCAGACTCAGATTGATTTTGTGGGTCAGGTTGCATGTCAAATCGGGTTGAACCCAACCCAATGCTCAATCCTAGGTTGTATGCAACATAAATCACTCTCAAGTTCCAAGTAACAATTATTGAATGGACTGTAAATAGAGTAGTGTGTATCATTATTCTAAATATATGTGCATAGAGAGAGTTTACAATAAATAGAAGAAGGAAATATCACATTGAGGAAAATGGCGTAATAAATAGAAAGAAAAAATAGTGGGTGGAGTAAGAGAGTTGTAACAAATAGAAAGAGATAGCTAGTATATATGGAGAACCACATTGTAATAAATATTTGGCACATTTTGATATTTTTCGTGACAAAATTAGGTATTATAATACTGATTAATGAGCAATATTTTATTGTACTTATAAATGAATATTTTTAATTTAAAAATAGCCATTATGGGAGATACAAATTTATGATACATAAGTTTTATTTTATAAGAAAATATGTTTATTTAAAAATATGATATACAGACTCGGTCTGTGTAGCGTAGATGGTTGAGCATGGTAGGTCCTTCCTGAGCGATCCAGATTCAAACATCCAGTTGTGCACAACATTTACCACCCTTGTAGTCATCTGGGCTTGGACATACTGATCGGCCTTTTTCACGTGTCCAGAAATGAACGCGGGACAAAGGAAGGAATCAAGCTTTAAATTTATAAGCGAAAACCTTCTAGCCCCCCGCAACTTTATTATGGGGTCGAAGTAGATATACAGGGTCGAACACAGGGATGTGGTGACCTTTAGGACACCACATATCTCGTTCTTTAGTCAGATAAGCCAAGATGATAGTCGATAAAAGTAGGTGCTAGAACTAGTCTAGCGGGTTGTCATGATATAAAACAAAACAAAACAAAACAGATCTCGTGATTCTACTAAACAGAGAAAGAGAGTTTCTGGCTATGTAACCACAAATGGGGCAGTCTATGCACTCGTTCTCGGGCGTAGACAACCCTTGAACACCCAAGCAAGCATCTAGTATGCACGGTGGCATCTGTCCTGTGGGGTCATCCCACTCGCTCTCGCGATGCGTGACTAAAACCATCAACAATATGTCAATGACCCTCTCTCGAGGAATGACATATCAACACCTCAGAATACATTGAGTTCCCTCTCGGGTCTTAGGATATTCCGGGGTGATAGGAACAGAATACCTCAGATCTTCCCCCTCTCATGTTAGGATCCAAACTATCGTCTCTTAGCTATTCCTACAACGGATCTCTCGATACAGGCAGAAACATCAGTTCAAGCGAGTAAGAGATCAAAAAACTAGCAATTATAACTTGGAAAGAGAAAATAGAACATGCAACATACTAGATCTGATATGAATCTACTTGCTTAAGGAAAAAATATATAAACATGCCCAGATTGGGCTACATAGCCAAGAAGGAGCTAACTATCCATAGACAAGCATAGGTGGCACCGAACAAAAATGGATAAACATCATTTGTACAAGAAACAAAGGAATGTAGTAGAATGAAAGAGAAGAGGGAAGATATATAGCCCGTAGAGGAGAGGTGGCTCTCACTCCTCGGCCTCTGTGTAGGTCGGATCTCGGCCCTTGAGTCTTCTCTTCATCCCTCTGGACTCCTCAGCTCTCTCTCTCTAGAATGTATCGGGCAGACCGTATCGGGCAACCATATCGGGAAACTGTATCGGGTAGATCGTATCGGGTAGACCGTATCAGGCAGACCGTATCGGGCAGACCGGATCGAGCAACCGTATCGGGCAACCGTATCGGGCAGACCATGTCGGGCAGATCGTATCGAGCAGTAGACTTTTGGGGAACTCGACATACTAGCTCCTTGGTCTAGGCACTAGCTCTTACAGGGTCCTCCCTCCGGCTCTTCCTCTCTTTGTAGGTTGGCAGCTGCTATTTATAGGCAGTGAGTTGATGAGAGTTGTAGCTTTTATTGTTTCACGTGTCCTTCATCTGTGGCTTCGATCTTGAGGCATCAGGTGGGCCAATATGACTATCGCCCGAAGACCGTGTTGGGCATGGGGGTGTCAGGCAGCGGTATCGGACAGGCCATATTGGGCAGCCATATCGGGCAGGCCATATCGGCCAGGCCGTATCGGGCAGCTGTATCGTCCTGACCGTATTGGGTAGCCATATCAGCCAGACCGTATCGGGCAGCCGTATCGGCCAGGCCCTATCGGGCAGCCGTATCGGCCAGACCATACCGGGCAGCCGTATCAGCCAGGCCGTATCGGGCAGGCGTATTGGCCAAGCTGTATCGGACAGCTGTTGGAATTCTTGTCTTTTCAGGTTCGGTACTTGAGAGTCCTAAAATTGGCTAGTTTCGGTGCGTGCAAGTCAAAAATTGGCTAATTAGCTACATTATTGGCTATTTTTACTACTTTTATCTAATGTGATACAAAAAGCATAAAACATGAACAAAAGAGTGCATATTAAGACTAAAGTGGCACAAAACTATAGATAAAATGCATAGAAAATATGCACTAATTTGGGTGTTATCACATACTCTTTGAGGGAGTGGGGAGACTAATGTCTCTTCTAACTAAAAAAATGATATATAAAATTTATATATTCACCATTATCTAATACTCATGATATCATCAAATCTAAAAAGTAAAATTGTTATTGATTATTTTATGACCAATAAAAAATATTTGTACTTTACTCCATTCTAAAATCTTTTCAATTGCTCCCGTAATGTGAAAAACATCTAACAAGGTGCACTGTTAGAAAATTATTTCACATTATATGATTACATTGACTCAAGATCTGCATGTAGATATAGATGTAGGAAGTGTGATTTATATAAATACTCTAAGGAACATGTATCATTATGCATTCTGACTATGATGTAGCAATCCAACATGATATGACAGCTAGAAGTTCTAATTGGCACTCTAGTGCCTAGTTTTTTAGAAGTCCATAGTAATTTCTTTCGTCCACCATACAAAGTTGGATTTGTACATACACAGACGCCATCTAGTAGAATGGTTGCTTTGTCTTTCTCTTTTAACATTTTCTCCTCGTCAAACTTCTCGAGTTATTTTTTAAAAGCTACAATGCTTTTTGTGGCCTATTTTACTTCGTATATTAATTTCTTAATTATTTTAAAGGGAATTAGAATTGTGCATCATAATATTGTAGGAGTCACACTCACTTCAATCATTAATACATGATGACACATTGTTGATTTCCTTACTTACAAAATTGAAAAAAAAATGTCTCATTACTCATTTTTCATAGTATATTGTAAAGTATGTCGTTTAATATGATGTTAGTATTTTGTATACTCAAATTTACTAGGTAGTTTTTTTTACCTTATATAAATTAATATATACAACAATACCACCTGAAATTAAAATCAAATCTAAATAAATATTTTCGTGAACAATATTATCATAGTAACTTAGCAATAAGTAGTATTTCACATAAAAGTTGGACTACTTGTATATTACAAGTAACATGTAAGTATTAAGTAGTTGAATTAAAAGAATAGATTATCATTGGATGAAAATAAAAAATACTTGAATGAGTTGAAGCAGAATAAAGAAATGTCCTTGACTCCAAGGCATTAAAATATTATGAGAAGACATCCTATAATGATAAATAGAAAGATCAAAGAAAATACAAATTAATACAAGGATACTAACTTTTTTCTTCTGCCCCTCCTTTTCTTTCTTCTTTCCTCACCTTCCTTGCTTTTGTTGCAGCCGCCAACAATGGATAACTCTGGGGTAGTTGTCATTTTCTCACACTATAACAACAATTATATTTAGTGAATAATTCAAGACATAACCGGCTACCCACCCGGATGGGCTGGCTCAAAGCCCAATGTGGGGATAACTTTTTTTATTTTAAATAGGAGGGAAGTAGGAAGAGAAAAATAGTATTGCTCGTAACTTTTATGTTATAATGATTTTTTCAATGAAATAACAAACACTAAATTTGTTATAGAAAGTAATTTTCAACAAGACTAGTGTTGACATACTTTTGAAAAAAAAGAAGAATATATAACTCATGTGTTTTGGGGTATAACTCATATTTTGGGTACAATACCCATGTTTTAGATATAATATCTCTCATAATTTTTAATCCATGATGAATTTTTTGAGGAAATAAAAAACATTAGATTCTTTGCAAAATGTGTTTTCCAACAACACAAGTGTTGAAATACTTTAGAAAAAAAACAATATGATAAAAATATAATACTACTATTTTGGAGTACAATACCCGTATTTTGGGCACATCATGTTTTGGAGGTACATTACTCTCATTTTGGAGGGTACAATATGAATTTTTCTTATGACGTATTATACCCCGAAATACGGATATCGTACCTAAAACATGGGCATCATACACCAAAATATAGGTATTATACCAAACACGAGTATTGTACCCCAAACACAAGATATGTACCTCAAAATAATAATTAAATATTGGTATTATTCTCCCAAATTGGGAGTAATTTATCTCAAAATATAATATTACACCCCAAAATATTTGAAATCTACCCAGGTGTACAATACCCATTTTGGAGTACATTACTCTCATTTTGAAAGGTACAACACAAATGGTTTCTCATGACGTACTATACCCCAAAATACATGTACCATACACTGAAATACGAATATTAAACTTCTCTCATATTGTTATTTCTCTAAAATATGTCAACATTAATGTTGTTAGAAAGTATTTTTTATACAAATCTAATACTTTTTATTTCGACAAAAAAATCATTTGGAATTGAAAGTTATGAGAGACATTGTGGAGAAATGGCTACACTGCGCTCTGGCGACCAAGGAGGCGAGATAAGGAGCGACTCTGGTGAGCCATTCACGATAGGGGTGTAGACCCGGAGTGATGGTCCTACTCGACAATGTGTGGCGATAGAAACCCAAGGTGGAGTGAAAGGGATGAATGGGATCCTGACCGTGAAGGATACAAAATCATGTGTGTTTCTGTTTAGTGTTCATAGTGCCTCAATTGAAACAGTGCTAAAGAAATGCCCAGTTGAGATTATGGATGGTGCTATCATGTACTCGAAGGCCATTTCAGAGAGGAATGTGCCCAAGTGGGAGAATATCATTGCTAGCTATGTGATTGGATTGAAACCACATTGGCCAACTTTACATAAGCATCTTTCAATGACCTGGAAGATAAAGAGAAGTATGTAGAATTTTTCAAGGGGTACTTTTTTTGTGATTAGGTTATCAGATCCAAATGAGATGAAGATAGCACTAGAGATTGGACTCTGGTTTTTTGTGGGTAAGCCACTGATCTTAAAAAATGGCAAAGAGGTGAGCCATTAGAGAAGGTTAAGCTGACAGAAGTTCCAATCTGGATGAATCTCTTTGATCTTCTTCTAGAGTTATGGGATGAAGAGGTATCCAGTATGATTGGGAGCTACCTAGGCTTGCCATTGAGACCTGACTCTCTTACCAAAGATATGCATCATCTAGAATATGCAAGGATCCAAATCCTTATCCCTGCTTCATCTTCTTCTCCTACAGAACTGAAGCTACAAAGTGATGATGGGGTGAAGGATGTGGTCAGAGTGGAATATGAATGGTAACCTATGTGTTGCAAGGCTTATGGTACTTTTGGGCACGGACAAGGTGATTATCTGAGAATTGATGAAAAGAAGGGGAAGTCCAAGATGGTTTGGGTGGAGAAGTCAAGTAGTGATGGTGATTTGTTCTGTGACTGCCCTCCGAACGATATGCAGGTTAATGACAAAATGTTTGAATCAATTCCAACCCAGAGCGAGGGGAATGGGTCTAGAGTAAATGAAAATGGTGAGTTCTCGGTAGAGGTAATTGAGATTATGATACAACTTGAAACTCTGATCAATGCACAAAGCTTGGGAGGAGCCAAAAACCCTTCTCCTTCTACCTGGAGTGAATCTAGAAGAAAGCAATGATCTCCTCCAATGAATATATCCAAGGTTCCTCAATAGAAGGCCATAGGTATACCTATGTCTCCAAATAGCTTTAGAATGTTGGAGTTCTTGGATGGTGTTAAATACTCTGAAAATGAGAGGGTTGTTACTGATGTTGGCAGGGCTCCAACTAAGGATATCCAAAATGCTTAGTTCTCTAAACATAGTTTCCTAGAACGTCCTAGGGTTAAACAAGCCTGGGCTCCAGAGGGCAGTTCTTGAGGCAATTATGAGTAATAAAACTATTGTCGCATGTCTGTTTGAAAATAAAATCAAGAAGAGGAAGATTAATAGGGTTATGAACAAAGTTTATCCTAGGTGTGATTGGATTTAATAATTTTAGTAATCCTCTTGGGAGAGTAGTGATCATGTGGTTGAAAAGTGAGGTAGAGGTTCAAGTCATTGAGGAGACAAATCAATTTGTTATGTGTGGTGTGAATCACAATAATAAAAACTTTATTTGGTGGATGTCTATGGTCATAACCTAGATTATAAGAGGTATGTATTATGGTCGGATTTTAATAAAGCTATGAGAATGGTTGGTGGTCAACCTATTTTTATTATTGTGGACTTTGATGTAATCCATTTTGCATTGATAGGTTTGAAAGAGTTAATGTTTCCTATAATTCTATGTAAGAGTTCAACAAATTTGTTAATCAGTCTAGTTTGGTTGAACTGGAGTTTAATGGGTCAAAATATACTTGGGAAAACAGACAATAGGGAGTGAAGTTGGTGATGTCAAGAATTGATATGGGTTCTCTTAATAGTAAGTTGTTGAATAAGTTTCCTAGAACATGGGGTGTCAATGTTGGCTCGATACATAGTGGTCATAAGTTGTTAATTACCCACGTGGATGATACAAAGTTTAAGAAGAACACTCCCTTCAGATTCATCAACTCATGGGTGGATCATCTAGGTTTCATGGATGTGGTTAGTAGGGCTTGGATGATTCATGTCACTGGTAACCCTATGTTTTGCTTGTGTAGGAAGTTGGATAATGTGAGAAGTGATTTGTTTGAGTGGAATAAAAATTTAGTAGGCAATATCCATGATAATACAAAATGTTTGGAGGCTGAGTTTGATATTCTATCTAATATGTTGGATGGAGACCCATATAATCATGAGCTTATTCAAAAGGTTTCTAAAAAAAGGAAGGAAGCTTGTCTAGCTTATGTGGCGGAGGAGTCCCTTTTAAGGCAGAAAGCTAGAGTCCAATGGTTAAAAATTGGTGATAGGAACTCTAAATTTTTCTATGCTACTCTTATAGCTAGAAGGATGAGGAACTTGACTCAGGGCATGCAGATTGATAATCAGATGTTCCTTGATGAGGAGAGAATCAGTAGCCATATCAACTTTTTTTATGAGGATCTGTTTATGAAGAAAAATTGTAGTCTGAATGCTGATGAGGTGCTCATGGAATTTCCTAGGCTGTCTTCGAATCATTTTGATAGCCTCTGTGCCCTTATTACTGATAAGGAGATTGATTATGTTTGTTGAAGGGGCCAATATTGATAAGGCCCCTGGGCCGGATGGGTTTAATTACCTTCTCTATAAAAAGTGTTGGTGTATCATAAGGGAGGATGTCATTAAAGCTGTGAAGAATTTCTTCTCTAGTGGTAGATTTTTTAAAGAAGCAAATAGATCCTTTATTACCTTGATTCCAAAAGGGAGTGATGTTGCTGATGTGAAGGATTGGAGTTCTATTTCACTCTATAAGGTGTGTTATAAAATTATTTCAAAGGTGTTGGCAAATAGACTCAGTCCTAATCTTATTGGGATCATTGATAAGGCACAATATGCATTTCTTACGGAAAGGAACGTCATGCATGCCACTCTACTTGTCAATGAGTTGATCAACAACATAATGAAGAGTAACTTGTCAAAGTTCTGTCTGAAGATGGAATAAAGAAGGCATATGATTTGTTTGAATGGTGTTATTTGACCCCTGTGATGACTAATATGAATTTTCTCATTGTTTTATCTAGTGGGTGAAGGATATTTTCATAACTATCAACTATCAAATTTTGATTAATGGGGTGCCTTTAACTAGGTTATACCCAACTAGGGGCATTCGTCAAGGTGACCCTTTGGCCCATTTGTCTTTGTCATTGCCATGCAAGGTTTGTCTTCTATGCTTAATGCCGCTAAAGATAGAGAGGAGTTTAATGCTTTTAGGGTATCTCATACTTTTTCTGTGTCCCGTGTGCTATTTGCGGATGATGTTATCATCTTTGCTGATGCAAATGATAAGTATATCGGGACAATTGCCAAATTTATTAATGAGTTTGTTGCTATTTCAAGTATGGAGGTGTGACCCCTCGTCATGCTAAGTGAGATCACTCAAAACACAAAACACGAATAATTAGTAATTAATCACATAGTCAAAAATGTATAATAATTAAAACCAATTCTAACAATCTAAATAAACTCTAGAACATTTACATAAAGGTCCATCATTGTGTTCTCATATACTATAAGAATTGTTCACATATGGGTCCAAATACCTCAGTCATATCTTGCAAATAAACATATTTCACATCTACATGCCATATATTTACAAACATTGGCATACTACCAAAATCTCGTGTCGATACGAGTATATCATCTAGAAAACACATCCCATACTTGGACCTGAGAGTACAAGGATGACACTGGGACTCCACTACTAACATCTACAACTTGATCAACCTTCTAAATCTATTGATCACTAGGTTGGTTCTCTTCCATGGCACGACCTCGACCTCATTGCCAACGATAACCTAAAAAGATGTGGTGACCCACAGGTGAGACCTAGTCCCATCAAGAGATATAACTCTCTCTAAAAGATATTGATTACAACATATTGATTAACAGTAAATAAGTTGAGCAATTAGGGTATTGAATAAGCAATATGAGTAGGTTGAACAATTTAAACATACTAAGCATTTAAACAAACAAGATTTAGCATCAAGTTGAATTACTCAAATTTCATAAGTCTACATCATATAAGAACTATTTAGTATAAAGGTAAGATAAGATCTATTCAACCAATGTGAGATGTATTTAACCTTAGAAAATATACTACATGGCTTATAATACATCTTTTATTATGCTATGGGGAGTTTGATTCGTACCACTCAAAGTCCAACTAACCATCGCTTGGTCGCAATCAGTTCCATATAAGATCAAGGAAGAGCCAGACTCCAAGATCTCATCATACTCAGTCAGTATGAGTTTGCACTGTAGTGACATCTCAGTCTAACTACAAAACAATGACATATAGTCCTGTAAACAACTATCCCACCTTGGTACATGTCATGGCACTAGAGACCAAGGTATGCAAAGACAAACCTTTATCACATGATAATCATCGAGACACGACCACATACATTCTCAAAAAGAGGGCTATGTGTGACCACAGTCATCCTCCCTAAGCACTTGGATTCAAGATGATAAGCACCCCACATACTCAATAGTGTGTTCTTTGAGTTTCCCTTAGGAATACTCATTTCACCATTTGGCAAATTCTGACACTCAGATGGATCTGTGGCACAATGCACTACATGATTAGAATTTCACTTGATTAATTATTGCCAATTGGTTGAATTAAGGCTTCATAATACAAATGGACATACAAACCCTAATTCATTTCTATCAAGTGTATAAGCATTGCAAATTTAGAAGATATGAAACATATGTTATCATCCATTACATTGTAACGAACCACATTATCATCATATCATTTCAAGATATCCATTTCTTATCACAAGTTCCAAGGTTTCAACCCTTATTGGAATGTGAAAATGATTTCACTTCAGTCAGGGCTCAACATGCCCAAAGGTCATTTAAGACCATCACATTATTGATAGCAAGGTCATCCTCATCATTCTAATCCTTAAACAAGGCTCAAAATATCATAAGCAATTATGTGTCCATAGGTATTATTATGGTCAAAGCACTATGATGTTCAAATAGAACTATGTTGTGGTTTAAACACTAGAAGAGTGTAATTCATTTTTACATCAATCATGCAAGATGTCTTATTATAACTAATCAATATCGTTTAGTTACATTAAGTTTAGTATAACAAACTACATCACATTGAAGTTACACACCCACTTATTATGGTCATTTATCAAATATAACCTTAGGAGAGCAAAGGTATAACAACAAATTAATGACATTGAACCATCGAATTCTCATCACTAGGACACTCCTATAATAGCATAGGGCTCATTCTAATCCATTGGATGTTGAAGCATCCAATATCATTCATTGGATCAGGTTCATTATTCAACGTTTCTCAATTAAAGTATATGTCTAACCATTAGATCAATTGAACCAAGGAGCCATTGGTTTAAGGTTTGGTCGAATCTACAATCACATCCTTAACTCACCATATGTGGTGATGACTTGATCCACCATTATTTTTTATCATTAAGTCAACATCGATTGTTAGATCAACACTATATTCATTTAATACCATCAGATATTAAGCTAATGTCATCATTGATTGATAACATCATTAAAGAATCAAAGCATTGCTCATTGAGATTCCAAGAGAACCTAACACTGACCTAATGTGTGACTATCAATTCACATCATCGTTCATAACCCCTGGTTAGCTCCTTTGGTTTTCATGAAGACGATACCATCGAGTCATGTGTTAAGAGGGGAAAAAGAACCTAGAAACCCTAATATGGGCCTTCTATTGATAGGTGCTTAGCACCATAGGTGGTGATACCTGTTGGGTTTTAGAGGAGCCAGAGAAGCAGTGGAAACAAAAAAATTCTCCCCAAAACCCAGAATGAAAGGAATTGCGTCAACGTCTATATAATAGGAAAGATGGTTTGAGAATCATACCTTGTCCCGAGGCTTGCTCGGCGACAGTACCTCGTGCCTTGCGCAGTCCTCACCTCTGGTCTTGGACGGTGTCTGTGCAGCTCCTGGTCACACCGAGACTGACAACTCCTCCTCCTACCGGACTGTCGGATGACAGTTGTCCTCCTGAGTGGCAGTGACCTCCCGCCTCTGAAGTAGTCCACATGGACCACCTGGAACTCCACTCTCCTTGTCCCACAAGGAAGTGGAAGGAGTCGCACCCTCCTATTGACGTACTAGTCGCCAACACACTCTCCTGCTGCCAATTGCAACTGTAGTTGTCTTTCCCATGTTGCACCTCCCTTTGCGGGAAGCACTTGTTGGGGCTCTCTCTCGGTTACCAAAACCAGAGAGAACAACAACTTTGTAGAGCAACCAAATTGCACTGAGTTGTACTCTGAGAAGCCCCCAATACCCCTATATATAGGTGGGTCATGGGACAAGGTTCTCTGTCCCCGGCAATATGGGACTAAAAGCAGGAGTAGAAGGGTTCGAGATTTTCCACAAAAGCAACCAACTCGCAACCTGAACCGATCGGTTCACTACTGAACCGATCATTTGGGACCTTTGAACCGATCGGTTCACTCCTGAATCGGTCGGTTGGGGTTCCAGGTTGGTTCCTGATTGACTTTCCTTCTTTTGTTTCCAATTGGTATCAAATACCAATCCTATTTCCAATCAAATTGGATAATTGAAACGAAAGAAAAATTCTGACCAATCCTACTTTCCCAAGTTTCTCGGTTGCACCAGTTGAACCGATCGGTTCAACACTTGAACCTCTCATTTTACTTTGTGCATGAGCCGATCGGTTCAACATTTGAGTCGACCGGTTCAACAACCTCAGCCGACCGGTTCATCACATGAGCCGATCGGTTGGGAGTGCAGGTTGTGCAGAATCAGTCAATTGCGATTTAAATCAATCCGATACTCCAATCAATGCGTCCAACACTTTGAACATTATGATATTGAGCTATCGATTAATTGAGTGTTTAATTGAACTACTAAACTCCTTTAGTAATCAATATAAACATTGCTTGTGGACAAAACTCCTCTTCCAGGTTAAATCCTATGGGTGTGACCCTGCAGGTCCATTTCACGTTGGCAATGAAAGTCCATAACACTTATGACTTCACAAGCAAAGAGTGGTGCCTAGTCACACGTCATTGCTACCCAAGTGAAATAGAAAGTTGGAGAACAAGTTTCATCCCTACAATCTGTGAATGGTGTTACAGTGAATGTATAATTCCTTTGTCACTGATATCCAGAATGAACTCGAGGCATGGAACAATCATCCTGTCAATGTTCATTCATTTCCTTGATCTCAGAGTAGACCGAGTGAGATGTGTATGACATCAATATCACATATTGATTCACACGTGCATGCGCATGCCTTTTCTCAATCCTACTCATCAAGTGGCCAAGGATATCAAACTCCCTCAAGAGGGACAAATCCCATATCTATCACTCACCCCTCAAAAGCCCCATGCGTCAAAGCCACCCAATCATCACCTTTATAACAACCCATGTTTCAGGACTGCGTTTGATGATAAGTGTACCCAACGACATGGGTTGAGTGTAATGATTTCAGGTCTAAGAATCACACTCACCACCATCACTGTGAGAGCTGACTGTGACTACCAAGTCATGGTTCCATGTGTCACTCTCACGGTGGGTCTTTCTGGTACCTTGTTCTCTAACAAGTACATATGTGCTTGGTTTGATATCACTATATCATGACTAATGAGATTTTGTCATCAACCAACACACAATCTAGTCTTTAGTGTTATTGATGTCTATGATTATTTCCACAATAACAACCAACCAGGGACTAAACAAGAAAGAATACTCTTAGCATCCGTATGATCTCATCGTTTAGGTGCTCAACCCAAAAGCATACGTCATTGAGTAAAACAATCTTTAGACATCTATCATGTTACACCATCATCTCAGAAACAGTTTAAACATATAGATTGGAAATTGCCTTTATTATTATTCAAACCATTCACAAAGTATCCCATTACAATCATCATATGACTTGCTCTATGGGCATACATACCAACAATACCAACCTGAACTAAGTCATATACTTCCTTAGGAAGAATGTGTACATGATTACAAGTTCAACTAGAACTGGGAACAAAATAAGAAACACCATAAAAATTGAAATCCCAAACAAGCTTAGTTTATGAATGCTTAAATCACCATTTTTAAGCAAGAACATGAGCTGAAAAGCTTATAGTAACCAATATAAGTAAAGAGGGTTATAAAAATCACCTCTGTTGAGAAGAAAAAACTTCTAGCAGCAAGAAACTCGAGCCAAGAAGGTAGAAAACCCAAGAGGAAGTTCTAAACTCGGCCAAGCATGCACTCTTCTTCATAAGGACTCAAAACCCTAGAAGAAGAAGAAACAAGGGTTGGATATTGAGATCTAAAGAAACTTTTACCATGGAATAATAGAGTTTTGACCTGGAGGAATGTCTAAGGATAAGATCAAGAAAAATAGAGAAGGAAGAAAACAACTTTCCTTCGTCAAAAACCCTAGAAGATGACCTTAGAAACCCTAGGTAGGGCTAGATGGAGCTCTAGGAGACTTTCTTTTCCAAAAAGAGGTTGTCTTCTACCTTAGACCAGTTTGTTATGAAACAAAATAGAGAAAGGTACGTGATCTAAGATATAGGAAAGAGGGAGTGAGAAATGACTTTGAATTGGCGATAGGAAGGGGTATATATAGCTTCATGGAGAAGGAAGAGGTCAAGCATGAGGTACCCATGAGCTTTCCATGTGTCCACTGCCTAGAGCTTCTATGTCCATGCAACTCCTCCCTCACTTTCCACCTACACTTCCTCTCCTTTATCCATACCCTTATCCTTATCTTTATCCTTATCCTTATCTTGACCCTTATCCTTATCCTTATCTTTACCATTACTCTTATCCTTATCCATAAAGGGGGAAAACTCCTAAAATGTCCTTGAAGAGGAACACCTCTAAACCAAGAAAACTAGGAGACCATAGCCCAAAAATCTCGATAATGACAAGAAAAATTATAAGGATCACAATTCTTGTGAAAATATACAACAAAAACTTCCCAATTGGGTAAATTTCAAAAAAGTCCAGAATGTACATAAAATTTCATAACTTGCTCAAATAATGTAAAAATTGGACCAAATTTGAAACTTAAGATTTTCTTATGATTCCAAAACATATCACCAAATTATATTAATGTTATAAACTTTCAATTATGGTAATTAAGCTTGTTCAAAACTTTAAGCAAGTTTAGGGGCCTTACAGCTATGAACCTGTAACAAGGATTTCACCCCGAAATCCTACGCAAAGAGAGATGAGTACTTTCTACGCATCTCATTCTCTAGTTCCCATGTGGCTTCCTCTATGCCATGATGATGCCACATAACCTTTACTAACACTATATCTTTCTTCTTTAGCTTCTTCACTCTCTTGTCTAGGATCAACACTGGTCCTTCAAAATAAGAAATGTCCTCATATAACTCAACCTCTACTAGTTGGATAGTTTGATTTGTATCTCGATGACATTTCCTTAGCATGGAGATGTGAAAAACATTATGTAACCTATGTTGCTATGGTGGTAACTCCAACTTGTATGCCACTTTTCCAGCATGAGCTAAGATAGGGTATGGTCCCATAAATCTAGGAGCCAACTTACCCTTCTTTCCAAACCTTAGCACACCTCTCCAAGGAGAGACTTTGAGATATACTCTATCTCCCACTTGGAACTCAATTGGTCTATGATGGTTATCTGCATAAGATTTTTGCTTGTCCTGGGCTACTTTCTACTATTGTTGTATCACTTTAATCTTTTTTGTAGTCTATTATACTAGCTTAGGGCCCAAAAGTTGATATTCAATGGTCTCATACCAGCAAAGAGGAGACCGACAATGTCTCCCATATAGAGCCTCATAAGGAGCCATATCTACGCTTCTTTGGTATCTATTATTATAAGCAAACTCTATAAAACTGAGATGTATATCCCAACTACCCAGAAACTACAAGACACATGCCCTCAAGAGATCCTCTAAGGTCTGAATAATCCTTTCAGACTGGCCATCTGTTTGCGGATGGAAAGTTATGTTGAACCTCAGTTGTGTTCCTATTGTTGAATGTAGATGTTCCCAAAAATGACTTGTGAGTTGTGGACCTCTATCAGAAACAATAGTCATGGGAATGCCATGTATACGGACTATCTCATCAACATATACTTCTTCCAACTTCTCTGTTGTAAATGTTGTCTTGACTGGTAGAAAGAGAGATGTCTTAGTCTATCTGTCCACAACCACCCAAATGGAATCATGACCCTTTCCTGTCCTAGGAAGACCAACCACAATGTCCATGGTAATATGATCCCATTTCCACTGTGGTAATGGTAGAGGTTGTAATGTTCCTACATGTTTCTGGTGCTCATCCTTCACCTGCTGACAAATTGAACATCTAGCAACGAACTCTGCCACATTACGCTTTAGACTTGGTCACCAATACAAGTCCTTCAAGTTATAGTACATCTTGGTACTTCCAGGATGCATTGCTTACATCTAGGAGTCAGCCTCCTCAAGTACCATCTTCCTCAACCCCTTAGTATCAAGAACTACTATCTTGTTGTGGAAACAAACTATACCATCATCTACCTCATGGAAGCCATCATACTTTTCACTGCCAATTCCTAATTGGATATTATGTATCATAGTATCATTTTGTTGTGCATCATGGATCTATTGTCCTAAGGTAGGTTTGATTTGTAACTATGCTAACATACATGCCAACAAGGAAACTTCCAGCTATACATTCGTCTAGCGAAGAGATAGTATCATATCCCTCTTGTGGAAAACCAAGGAATACATTTTTACATCATTTGTAGATGAGGATGATGACGACTTCCTACTTAAAGAATCAGCTACAACATTCTCCTTCCCTGGATGGTAGTCTATTGTGCAATCATAATCCTTAATTAAGTCCATCCATCTCTTTTGCCTCATATTCAGCTCCTGTTTTGAGAAGATATATTGTAGATTCTTGTGGTCAGTGAAGATCTGATACTTTTCTCCATAAAGACAGTGTCTCCAGATTTTTAAGGAATGGACCACTGCTGCAAGCTCTAGATCATGTGTTGGGTAATTCTCCTTGTGTTTCTTAAGCTTTCACGAAGCAAAAGAAATCACATTTTTATCCTGCATCAACACGCATCCCAACCCATTCTTTGAAGCATCACAAAACACAATATAGCCTTTCCCTTGCTTAGGTAGTACTAACACTGGTGCACTAGTCAACTTTTCTTTGAACATTTGGAAAGAACATTGACACTTGTCACTCCAAGTAAAAGGAACATCCTTCCGGGTTAACCTAGTTAGGGGTAACACTATAGAACTAAAGTCCTTGATGAACCTCCTGTAGTAACCTTCCAGACCTAGGAAACTACAGATCTCTGTCGGTGTCTTTGGTTGTTCCCATTGTAGTATAGATTCCACTTTCTTGGGATCAACACAAATGCCTTTTGTAGATATAACATGGCCCAGAAAAGACACTTCAGATAACCAGAATTCACACTTGTTGAACTTGGCATATAGTTGATGCTGCCTCAACAAAGTTAATGCTTGGAAAAGGTGTTGCTCATGTTGCTGACTATCCTTAGAGTATATCAAGATATCATCTATGAACGTGACCACACAATGATCAAGATAAGGTCTAAACACCCTATTTATCAGATCCATAAAAGCTATAGATGCATTGGTTATCCCAAATGGCATCACCATGAACTCATAATGAAAATACCTAGTCCTAAACGCTGACTTAGGCATGTCATCTGCCTTAATCCTCAACTAATGGTAACCTGACCTGAGGTCTATCTTTGAAAATATAGTGGCACCTCTTAACTGATAAAAATTATCATCAACCTTGGAAAAGTATACTTATTCTTTATCATCACTTTGTTTAACTAGTGATAGTATATACACAACCTCATGGAACCATCTTTCTTCTTAACAAACAACACAGAAGCACCCCAAGGGGAAATGCTCGGCCTAATAAAAACCTTCTCTAATAGTTCTTGTAACTATTTCTTTAACTCCTGCATCTCTGCTGGTGCCATTCTGTATGATGATTGTGCTATGGGTTGTGTACCAGAAGCAAGATTGATCTCAAAGTCAATCTCTCTAGGAGGGGGAACAATAGGAAACTCATCAGAAAAACATCTTCAAACTACCTTACCACTGGTACCTCCTGGATACTATGACCTCTAGCCTTGGTATTTACAACATGGGATAAGAAAGCTTCACATCCTTATTTCATAATCGCCTCACTGTCATAGATGACATCAAACAGGTAGGAAGAATCTTCCTATCACCTTGGAAAAACCGCTATACCTCTCCATCATGGAATGTTGCTACCTTAGTGCTACAGTCCAATATTGCCTTGTACTTTTCCAAGGTATCCATCCCTAGGATCACATCAAAACCATGCATGTCAAGTGGAAATAGATCCATTTGAATATTACATTTAGAAAAGGAAAGAACACAAGAAGAGCACACTTCCCTCAACTCGGCGGAACCAACCAAAGGATTCTCTAGTCACAGGCTATCAGATCTATAACTAATAGGTAGAAAAAAACTGTCTATCACCTCTTTGATGATAAAAGAGTGTGTTGTACATGGATCTACTAGCATAGATATGAAACAAGAAGTAGACAAATCATAATGAAATAACTCCATCTGACATATCACGACTTGTGGGTTGACTACTGCTTCTAGTTGGCTGATAGCATAAAACCTTACCATCGCCTGCTGTTGTCCACGTCCTCTGCTAGCATATCTAGAGGATCCTACCTGTGACACTTGACCACATCCTCTACTACTACCAGTGGTAAACTGTTGTTGTTGTGAACTCTATTGGCTCTATCTTAGTTGTTGAGTCACCTCCTCATTTTTCATAGGACAATACCACTTTGTGTGTCCCACTTGTCCACACTTATGATATGTCTTACTTTCATACCATGGCCTAGATGGCCATGTCACTAAAACTGATGACATGTTGTGGGCTCTGACAGGTGGAAAACTATGACCCCTACCCTTACTTGGGGTCCATTGGGATGGAGTGAATGACCTCTTCTCACTAAAAGTCGACCTTAGCTGCGACTCTGATGGAGTAAACCTTGGCTTCTTGAAGCCTCCAGATGATTGTCCTTGGAATTGAACCGATCGCTTCTTAGCATTACCTTCACACTTTTCTATGGTAGACCTCTCAATCCTCCTTACCACAAAGGTGGAAAACCACTCCCTATTTTCTAGGGCTGATGTTTTTGTAGTCAACTCAGTATTTAGGCCTTTTTCAAGCCTACGGATCCTTTCATTGTTAGTGGCTGCCATGTGTGGGAAGAACCTTAGAAGATCCATCAACTTTGACTCATACTCATTAATAGTCATAGCCACCTACGAATCCTCTTGAATTGAGAAATCTTCTCATCTAGATAGGTTTCTGGAAAGTATCGACTAACAAATTCCCATTGAAACTCCTCCCATCCTATAACAAATCATGGCCTTTTCTCCTATTCTATGGCCCACTAGTGGCCAGCACTACCCTTGAACAAGTATACCACATGCTTAACTTTGTCTTCTTCATTGATGTTTAGGATTTTGAATTCCTTTTCTAGCTCTATCAACCACATGACAACATCTGTTGGATCAGAAGTACCAGCATATTCAATTGCCCCAACATGTCTAAGACATTCAAATGTCTTCCCTACACCTTGGGATTCCATATTCGGGACAGTTGCCCTAGCTTGAGGTGCTGGTGTTTTGTCTTCTATATGTGTAATTGTGGCCATCATTTGTCTAAACATAGACTGGAACTCAGGATTGACCATCATTGTCGGATCTAGATGAGGCATTGTGGGCTGCTCTGGCCCTGCTTCTGGCACTCTCTCATCATGTGCCTGCCTCCCAACACCTCCTCCTGGTGTAACATATCTACTCTCAATGTGTTCTTCATGTCCTCCAGACATATCTGGATAAGCATAAACTATGATCAGATATGTTGGATACACAAGAACATACTCAAACCTAAGTCTTATGTCCTTGTAGACTCGGAAAACCTAGAGCTCTGATACCAACTTAACTGTGAAACCTCATCATGCTAAATAAGATTACTCAAAGCACAAAACATGAACAATTACTAATTAATCACATAGTCAAAAATGCGGAATAATTAAAACCAATTCTAACCATGGAAATAAACTCTAGAACATTTAAATAAAGGTCCATCATTCTGTTCTCATATACTATAAGAATTATTCACATATGGGTCCAAAGACCTTAGCCATATCCTGCACATAAAGATATTTCACATGTACATGCCATATATTTACAAACATTGGCATACTACCAAAATCGCGTGTCGATACGAGTATATCATCTAGAAAACACATCCCATACCCGAACCTAAGAGTATAAGGTTGATACTAGGACTCCACTACTAACATCTACATCTTGATCAACCTTCTGAATCTATTGATCACCAGGCTAGTTCTCTTCCACTGCACGACCTCAACCTCATTGCCCGCAATACCCTAAAAAGATGTGGTGACCCACGGGTTAAACACAGTCCCAGCGAGAGATATAACTCTCTCCAACAGATATTGATTACAACATATTAATTAATAGTAAATAAGTTGAGCAGTTAGGGTATTGAATAAGAAATATGAGCAGGTTGAACAGTTTAAACATACTAAGAAGTTAAACAAATAAGCATTATCATCAAGTTGAATTACTCAAATTTCATAAGTCTAGATCATATAAGAACTCTATAGTATAAAGGTAAGACAAGAGCTATTTAACCAATGTGAGATGTATTAAACCTTAGAAAATATACTACACGGCTTATAATACATTTTTTATTATGCCCTGGGGAGTTTGAGTCGTACCACTCAAAGTCCAACTGACCACCGCTTGGTCACAATCAATTCCATATAAGATCAAGGAAGAGTCAGACTCTAAAATCTTCTCCATACTCAGTCAGTACAAGTCTGCATTGTAGTGGCATCTTAGTCTAAGTGTAAAACAATGACATATAGTCCTGTAAACAACTAGCCCACCTTGGTACAGGTCATGGCGCTAGAGACCAAAGTATGCAAAGAAAAACCTTTATCACATGATAATCATCAAGACACGACCACATTCATTCTCAGAAAGAGGTCTAGGTGTGTCCACAATCATCCTCCCTAAGCACTTGGATTTAGGATGACAAGAACCCCCACTACTACAGAAACAACATTCAGTGTCACTTTTCTGGGCGTCGGTTCTTTAGGAAAACCGACGCCTACACTATTAGACATCGGTTATTTAGGCAAACCGACGTCTATATTCGAAGACCAGCCAGACACGGGTACCGCTTTGAATACAGCGTCAGTTGTTAATAACAAACCGACGCCTAAAGTCGCCCGCGAAATCCAATTTTCGAGCAAAAAAAAGTGTCACTTTCACCGTCGGTTATGTAGATAGAAATTGATGCCTATGCGTGATGAAAATTTGCGCGAAAAGTGTCACTTTCAGCATCGGTTAACCTTTTATAACCGACGCTGAAAGTGGTTCCCGCCAAACAATTTCGTGAAAATATCATCCAATTGGACGTCGTTGGTTCAAACAACCGACGCTAAAGAGGTTTAGGTGTCGGTTGTTTGAAACAACCGACGCTATTTTGGAACTTAATATCCCGCGATCGCCCGACTCTTCCCCTTTCTTCTATTTCATTGCGAGCCGATTTCCCTTTTCTTCTCTGTTGTCGCCCGACCACACCGCCGATTTCTCCTCCATGAAAGCTCCTTCTTCCTCCACGACAGCGCCGCCGCGCCGCCGGCGCACCCCCTTCTCCGCCACCACTGTTGCTGCCTTCTTCCCCTTCTCCGCGCCCCCTTCTCCGCCGCCACTGCTGCTCCTTGGTTTGGCTTCCCTGCCGCCTGGAGCTCGCCACCGCGCCGCCTTCTTCCATGCCGCCGCCCGCCGACACCGCTGCTCCTTGCCGCCGATGCCGCTGCTCCTTCGTCTGTCTGCCCTACGGCCTGGAGCTTGCCGACCACCACTGCACCTGCCTGCCCTGCCGCCTGGAGCTCGCCGGTCACCGCCACCACTGCTGGGAGGTCAGTTGTTGTTGCTCGCCTAATATTGCATCTAAATCTTGGTTTCACCACTTCTTTCACTCAGAACTGAGAAGAAGGCCGTGTTGGGCAGCACGGCCGTTCTGGACAGCACGGCCGTGCTGCCCAGCACGGCCGTGGTAGGCCAACACAGCCACGGCCGTGTTTGATTTGATTTAAACCCTAATTTGATTTAAATCCATTCTAGCATCCTAATTTGATTTGATTAAACCCTAACATTGATGAAACCTTAACACCAATTGTGATGAAACCCTAACATGTACATATCTATTATTGTGTTTGTTGGCCTAGAAACTCGTCCAAGATTGACTCATTAGGAGTAAATCTTGGATAGTCCCCGGTTTGGGACTGTTCTTGAACATCTAATCTCACTTGGGATGTAAGTGTATAATGTGTATTGGGTTTTTGAGAAAATTTCGGTAGCATTTCCCCGTTTGTTCTCTAAGTACATATGTACTTAGAGAACAGCGGGGAAATGCTGCCGAAATTTTCTCAAAAACCCAATACACATTATACACTTACTAGTGAGATTAGGTGTTCAAGGATGGGATAGGTGGTACACATTTATTATATATAAGAATGACATCAAATGTGTTTGTTGGCCTAGAAACCCGTCCAAGATTGACTCATTAGGAGTAAATCTTGGATAGTCCCCGGTTTGGGACTATTCTTGAACACCTAATCTCACTTAGGATGTAAGTGTATAATGTGTATTGGGTTTTCGAGAAAATTTCAGCAACATTTCCCCGTTTGTTCTCTAAGTACATATGTACTTAGAGAACAACGGGGAAATGCTGCCGAAATTTTCTCGAAAACCCAATACACATTATACACTTACTAGTGAGATTAGGTGTTCAAGGATGGGATAGGTGGTACACATTTATTATATATAAGAATGACATCAAATGTGTTTGTTGGCCTAGAAACCCATCCAAGATTGACTCATTAGGAGTAAATCTTGGATAGTCCCCGATTTGGGATTGTTCTTGAACACCTAATCTCACTTAGGATGTAAGTGTATAATGTGTATTGGGTTTTCGAGAAAATTTCGGCAGCATTTCCCCGTTTGTTCTCTAAGTACATATGTACTTAGAGAACAGCGGGGAAATGCTGCCGAAATTTTCTTGAAAACCCAATACACATTATACACTTACTAGTGAGATTAGGTGTTCAAGGATGGGATAGGTGGTACACATTTATTATATATAAGAATGACATCACATTATACACTTAGGATGTAAGTGTATACCCTAATCTTTTCCTAATATATACTTGTTTCCTAATATATACTTGTTTTCTCTGATCATAGAATGGATAGATCATGGATGTCCATTTGTAATCGTTGCACCCCAGAGTTTATATCTGGTCTTGATCAGTTTATTAGATTTGTCGAGGAACATAGGAAAAAACCTACAGATAGGTTCTATTGTCCATGTAGGCATTATGGTAACAACTTGAAAGTCAACACTGGTGAGGAAATCAAAAGTCATGTCATGTGCAATGGGATTGTACAAGGCTATACAGAATGTCACTGGCATGGAGAGATTTCAAAATCGAAACCAGTAGATGTTGATAGCAGTGCTTGGGTGGAAGAAGAAATTGCCTCCGATGACGTAAATGTGAACGAACCAGTTCCAGCAGACATCGTTGATGTGATGCTGGATAGTTGTAGGGTAGAGCACACCGATCCACCTCCTATCTTTAGAAACATTGTGCATGATGCTGAGATAACGTTATACACAGGATGTGCTAAGTTTACGAAGCTTAGCGCTGTGTTGAGATTGTATAAGTTGAAAGCTAACAATAGATGGAGAGACAAAAGCTTCACTTCATTGTTGACTTTGTTGAAAGAAATGCTTCCTGAAGGAAACGAGCTGCCAATCTCAACATACCAGGTAAAGAAAATGTTGTGCCCAATGGGAATGGAGGCCAAGAAGATACACGCATGCCCGAATGATTGTGTATTATTTCAAAAGGACTATGTAGATTTGAAAGATTGTCCAAAATGTGATGCGTCAAGGTATAAATTGACGACTTCGGGGGAGTCCAAAACTGGTTCTCCTGCCAAGGTGTTGTGGTATCTACCTATAATATCACGGTTTCAATGCTTGTTTACAAATCCGAAAGATGCGAAGAATTTGAGGTGGCATGCAGATGTTAAGAAAAATAATGATGGGATCCTACGACATGCGTCTGATTCACCACAGTGGAAGAAGATTGATCTATTGTACCCCAAATTTGGTGAAGAAGATAGGAATCTAAGACTTGGGCTTTGTACAGATGGGATGAATCCGTATAGGACATTGAGCATCCAACATAGCACTTGGCCAGTCATGCTTGTTATATACAATCTTCCTCCCTGGATGTGTATGAAAAATAAGTACATTATGTTGTCATTGTTGATATCGGGCCCTAAACAACCCGGAAATGATATTGATGTTTATCTTGAACCTTTGATTGATGACTTACAGAAACTTTGGGCTGAAGGTGTGATGACCTATGATGCTTCAGAAAGAGAGACATTTCGTTTGCACACTATGTTGTTTTGCACTGTTAATGACTTTCCAGCATATGGGAATTTGTCTGGATATAGTTTCAAAGGAGCTAAAGTGTGTCCTATATGTGAAGAAAACACTGATTCAAGAACACTAAAACATGGCGGCAAGACTGTATATCTTGGTCATCGAAGGTTTCTTTCAAAATTCCATCCGTATCGTAGGAGGCGCAAAGCATTCAATGGACGGAATGATGAACGGAGTGCACCTAAACCTATACCAGGGGATGTTGTTTATGCAAGAGTAAAAGACATTGTCAATGAATTTGGTAAGAAATCACAATGTAGTATGGCCACACGGAGTGACAATTCTTCATTCAAGAAGAAGTCAATATTTTGGGATCTTCCTTATTGGAGTTCTTTGACAGTCAGGCATTGTATCGATGTAATGCACGTTGAGAAAAATGTTTGTGATAGCATCATTGGTACTCTGTTAAATATACCAGGTAAGACTAAAGATGGGATAAAATCTACACTGGACCTACGTGAAATGGGATTAAGGTCAAAATTAACAGAATTACGTGAAATGGGTAATAAAAGATTGTTACATGTTGTCTAGAAAGGAGAAGAAAACTTTTTGTGAATGCTTGGTAAATGTTAAGGTGCCACATGGTTACTCATCCAACATCCGTAGATTGGTATCAATGAAAGATCTGAAGTTGAAACGTCTTAAATCTCATGATTGTCACACTCTAATGCAACAAATATTGCCCGTGGCAATTCGATCTATATTGCCGAAGCATGTAAGGTTTGCAATTACCAGACTTTGTTTCTTTTTCAACAGTCTATGCAGCAAAGTTATTGACCCTGATACTCTCGATAATTTGCAAAGAGAAGTCGTTGTTACCCTATGTCATCTTGAGATGTATTTGCCTCCTTCATTCTTTGATATCATGGTACATCTTGTTGTCCACTTGACTAGGGAAGTGAAAATGTTGGGACCCATTTTCTTGCATTGGATGTATCCCTTTGAATGATACATGAGCGTTTTTAAAGGTGATGTTCGAAACCGTTATCGGCATGAAGGGAGTATTATTGAAGGTTATGTCACGAGAGAGGTTATGGATTTTTGCAATGACTTTCTCAGTGGTAATGACACTCCTGATAATGACAAGAATATTGAGGAGGGCAAAGGAATTTTGGGATCATGGGTGAAAGTAATCAGCCGTGAGCAGTTGGAACAAGCTCACTTGTATATTTTACACAATATGGACGAAGTGAGTATTTATATCGAGGAACATACCAATTTCATAAAGAGACAACATCCTAGAGCAAGTTCAATGTGGCTTGCTAGAGAGCATAATAAGACTTTTACTAAGTGGTTTGAAGATAAAGTCTTACATTAACTATCTCAAACACCAAATGATATTACAGAAACTATCAAATGCCTCGCCTTTAAACCAAAACCGAATGTTATGTCTTATGAAGGGTTTGACATTAATGGATTCACATATTACACAAAGCGCCAAGATGATAAGAGTGTCATCCAAAATAGTGGGGTCACTCTTCAAGCGTCGACTATGTACTTTGCAAGTGCAAAGGATAAGAGTCCACGTGAAGCTAAAATGTCATATTACGGTGTCATTGAAGACATTTGGGAGTTTGACTACATAGATTTCAAAATTCCGCTCTTTAAATGTAATGGGGTTGATAAAACCAAAGGAGTTATAGTGGATGAATTGGGTTTCACTTTGGTGAACTTTGAAAAGATTGGCGAGAAGGGTGAACCATTCATATTGGCATCACAGGAGAAACAAATATTCTATATCGATGATCCTGCAAATGATAAATGGTCGGTTGTTGTTCATGGTAAAAGACAGTTCATTGAAGATCCTATAGATGAAGAAGAGTACTATGATAAGTATGATGACTCCAGTCCATTCTCAGTTGGGTTGCCAACTCCACAAAATATTGAAGCTAATGATGACTTATATGTGCGCGGAGATCACAATGAAGGATTGTTAATTGATAAAAGATCACAATTTTAGAGACATGTATGTTTATACAAATGCTAAATGTTTGCCTTTTTCTAGTTAATACAAATGCTAAATGTTTGCCTTTTTCTAGTTAATACAAATGCTAAATGTTTGTCTTTTTAATGACATTTTCAGATGCTGACCATGATGAGCATGATGTCCATGATGAGCATGAAGTCCATGATGAGCATGCTGTCCATGATGAGCATGGCGAGGATACCAATGTAAGTTCTAAAAACATATCCTGTATTTCTATAAAATTCATTATCTTCTAGTTATGTCATATATCTTATATTTCTATATTGGGCTAATTCAGTGTGTTTATTTTTGTCAAATTTTAGGTTGATGATGCACATGTACCCACTGAAGCACTGGAGCAACTTGATGCGTAGCACCAAACACTTAACAAGAAAAGGGGCATCACTCTGTTGAAGAAGTTAATAGCGCTTAGTGGCAGTGGATCCAAATTGGTTGTGGAGTTTGATAATGGAGGAAATGCAATTGGAGTGAACCGCAATAATTTTGTAAACTATCTTGGGTGTACCACTCAGAGCCATTGTGGTGTTAAGTATGATAATTGCATTAAGTTCCTCAGGGGAAAAACACTTGATATGGAAGGATTTATGCGTGAGTTATTATTATTTGCAATTCTATTTTGTAGATTACAAATTCTATTATTTGCAATTCTATTTTAGATACTAGTTAATAACATTTCTATTTTACAGAATCTGTTTGCATTGGATGAGAAGTTGCATCGTAAAAGTGTGATGCAACACGCTGGAAAGATGCTTAGGAATTATAGGACAAATCTGAACAGAGAATACATAAAAGAGGGTGATAAGAAAAAGAAGTCAGCCCTTGAAGAATGGAACTTCTTGGACAAAGAAGATTGGGACAATTTTGTTGCTTCAAGAAAATCTGAAGAATTCAAGGTATTAGGTGTCACTCCCAATTTAATTAATATACATTGTATTCACCTATTCAAGATTAACATTTAGTGATACTAACCAAATCATTAATGTGCATACTAACTAGGCCCTCAGTGACGCACAAAAAGCAAGGCGTGCACTGAATGTGCATGACCACACTATGGGTCCAAAAAGCTATGCAAGCGTTCGCCAAAGACTACATGCGGAGTCTGCGGCTACTCAGGAGTCTGCTCCTACTCAGGAGTCTGCCACACCCATGCCTCGCCATGATATCTAGATAGCTGGGAGGAAAAACAAGAAGGGTGAAATAAAGAAGCTCGTAACTGCTGAGGCAGCTGCAAAAATGGTAAAATACAACTCTTAGAGCAATCGTTTGAATATTGATTATTTGTGGTGTTAACTTACCAATTTCTATTGATGGTGATTAGCGGGAGCTGCACGAGCAGAGGAAACAAGGCACGTTCATCCCTCAGGGCACAAGGGATGAATTGACAGTTGCTTTGGGTAACCCAGAGCATCCTGGACGTGTTAGGGGTGCAGGCGCTGGTGTGGGCATCAAAGCATTCTTTGGGCCATCCCAGCGCAAACCCAGAGCGGGACTTTCTCAAGAAGAGGTAACCTATTCTTTTTTTAGAATGTTACTGCAAAAGGAAAATCAATAATAAGAAGCTAATGTGTCTTTTATCCATGTATAGGAGAATAAGAGAGTCGAGGATATAGTTGCTAAGAAGGTCAACGATGTAGTTGCTGAGAAGGTCAAGGAAGAATTGCTGCGGTGGCAGGCATCTCAGGCTTCCAATCAGCCTATGGCGACCCACTCTTCTCCTGATGCACAGGCTGCGAGTAATCCTGGAGACCCATCGCCTAACACGTCTGCTGTAAGTATTGTTTATGACATTGTAGCTAGTCTTTTCAAGATGATATGTTTTCAAGATGATATGTATATATGTATAACATTCTTTACGTAAATTTGTAGGCATTGAAGCCATGCCGCTTAAGAATACAAGACTATGTTGTTGCAGAGGCGCAGGCTTACCCGTCCCTTCCTGGGGAAAGGTTTCATGGGACTCCAATGCCACAGGGCTACGTTCGTGTGGGCCCATTTTGTGTGTTACCCGATTGGAGGGAAGCTACATTGCCATATCCCCACCCGGATATTGATACACTTGCTGAGGCAGAAGGCGGGGTCATATTGTGGCCCAAAGCAGATGTCGTCTACAATACTGAAATTGTAAGATAAATTTACTTTGATTTAGACTGTTAATGTGTATATATGATGTCAACTGATCTGAAATTATATATACAGGTTAAAAAGAAGACACCAGGAGCACCTAGGCCTCCACCTCCACTTCCCGCATTACCAACTTGGGTTCCAACTGACCTAACATACCTGTTAGGTCCTGCTTGTAGGGGAATGGCATGTTGGCTACGGGCACATAATATACATTGCCCGATAATTGTTTCTTTAGATGCAGATTATGCAGGTCAATCATACGATAGCTCTTTATTTATACAAGATATTATTGAGATGTTTATGTATGATTGGCTGAATACATCAATGATAGAGACATGGATAAGGTGAGATCTTGTTTATACATCCATATACCTTGTGTAAGATCTGGTGATCTGGTTTCTTATATATTAATGCATATGTAATACATGTTTCGCAGCTACTTAGTCGAAGATCATTGCAAACAATTTGCATTTGATCATGTGGAATTTTTGATTCCATCA
The DNA here is from genome assembly GCA_963693085.1 of Alisma plantago-aquatica. Lineage (NCBI taxonomy): Eukaryota > Viridiplantae > Streptophyta > Magnoliopsida > Alismatales > Alismataceae > Alisma > Alisma plantago-aquatica. Next base: position 1,959,114,384 of record OY856409.1, on the reverse strand, counting down.
TTGATTAGTATGGTAGCTAAAGACCCTGATAATGTTCAACAATACTGTATAGATGCTTTTACAATTTTTGGTCAACAAAAGAAGACGATAATAATAGCTCCATTCAATGTCAAGTAAGTTTACTTTATTTATAATTTGGACTTAAGAAAATTCCATTTTTATTGTGCATTTTGAGTTATTAATTGTTAACTTTTTACCTCTAGCAGTAAACATTGGGAGTTACTAGTTATTGTCCCCGGGACGTTCACTGTTTATTATCTAGATCCCGCGGGAAGTACATTAAACACTAAAATTGGACACGTAATGAGAATGCCATTATTCTGGTGAGAAATATTTCATTTTTGTATATGTTAACATCTGTTATTACATTACTATTTACTTATGTAATTTACTGTGTTATATTAACATGTAGGGGTTTAGATGCATTCAAAAAGGCTGTAGGAACGGTCCCAAGGAAAAAGAACCAGCCAATAAATTGGCAGAACGTACAAGTAAGTTCCCGACTCCAATGTATATTTTATTGATGTGAATTGTGCTTAGTCGTATTATTTTGTATGTTTCAATTTATAGTGCGCTACACAAGACAATGGTTGGGCATGCGCATACTATGTGATGTGATTTATGCATATGATTATCAAACATGCCGCATTGGACATCGATACCATACATGAGGTATTATATATAATCTCATTAGTTAGTATGAAATATATCAATCTTATTTTTATATTATTACTTATATATATACATCATTCTCTTTGCAGGTGTTTAAAACTGACAACACTATAGGTAAATGCTTAAAAAATATACATGCTCCATATATGATGGAAGCATTAAATGAAATAAGAGAAGAATGGGCAAAAGCCATACAAGTAGTGACAACTGTAAGATATAATTGGGATGTTGATAGAGATAATGAATGATACTTTGTAAATGAATATTTCTGAATGTTAATACATGTATTTGAATGTTTCTATATGTGTGAATGTGAGAATTGAATTGATGTCTGAATGTATCTACTTGTGTGAAATTTTCCTTAGGACTTTTGCAGGTTTGTGGCCTGTTTGTAGGCTGATATCAATGGATGTCGTAAACCTACAGTTCAGAAAACTGAACTGCAGGTTCTCATCCTGCTGACCAGCCACAGCAGGCCTGCAAACTGATATGAAAAAAAAATAGATATAGGCGTCGGTTATTTACAGAAAACCGTCAGCAAAGACCTACAGCATCGGTTATTGGATAAAAATCGACGCCTAATAGTACAAACAACCCGACCGTGCAGGAAAGCACGGCCGTGGTGGAAAAGGCGTCGGTTATTCATATAAAACTGACGCCTATAGTACTAAACACGGTCGTGCAGGGAAGCACGGCTGTGTCGTCTTGAAGTATGGCGTCGGTTTTTTATAGAAAACCGATGCCAAAAGGGTTCGCGCCACAGAAAACAGCGTCATCTAGGACTCTTTCTGCGTCGGTTACCAAGTAAACACCGACGCTATAGTCCATATAGGCGTCGGTCTTTTAGTAGATAACCGACGCAGAATGTGTCCTAGATGACGTCGTTTTCTGTGGCGTGAACCCTTTTGGCATCGGTTATCTACTAAAAGACCGACGCCTATATGTTAAATAGGCGTCGGTTAAAAAACCGACGCCGAAGTGTTCGACCTTTAGCGGTGCCCACATAAGCGTCGCTCAGAAACCGACGCCAAAGGGGGTTAAACAACCGACGCCAAAGGATGTTTCTGTAGTAGTGCCCACATACTCAATAGTATGTGCTCTGAGTTTCCCTTAGGAATACTCATTTCACCATCTGGCAAGTTCAGACACTCAGATGGATATATGGCACATGACACTACATTATTAGAATTTCACTTGATTAATTATTGCCAATTGGGTGAATTAAGGCTTCATCATACAAATGGACATACAAACCCTAATTCATTTCTATCAAGTGTATAAGCATTGCAAATTTAGAATATCGAAAACATTTTAAGTATATATCTCAATCATATTAACATATGCTATCATCCATTGCATTGTAATGAACCACATTATCATCATATCATTTCAAGATATCCATTTCTTATCACAAGTTCTAGGGTTTCAACCCTTATTAGAATGTGAAAATGATTTCACCTCAATTAGGGCTCAACATGCACAAATGTCATTTAAGGCCATCACATTATTGATAGCAAGGTCATCCTCATCATTCTACACCTTAAACAAGGCTTAAAAGATCATAAGCAATTATGTTTCCATAGGTATTATTATGGTCAAAGCACTATGATGTTCAAATAGCACTACATTGTGGTTTAAAAACTATAAGAGTGTTATTCATTTTTACATTAATCATTCAAGAGGGCTTATTATAACCAATCACTATAATTTAGTTACACCAAGTTTATGTATAAAAAACTATATCACATTGAAGTTACACACCCACTTATTAGGGTCATTTATCAAAAATAACTATAGGAGAGAAAAGGTATAACAACAAATTAATGATATCGAACCATCAAATTCTCATCACTAGGACACTCCAATAATATCATGGGGCTCATTCTAATCCATTGGATGTTTAAGCATCCAATATCATTCATTGGATCGAGTTCATTATTCAAAGTTCTGAATTGAAGTATAGGTCAAACCATTAGATCAATTGAACCAAGGAGCCAATGGTTTAAGGTTTAGTCGAATCTAAAATCACATTCTTAACTCACCATATGTGGTGATGACTTGATCCACCATTAGTTTTGATCATTAAGTAAACATCGATTGTTAGATCAACACTATATTCATTTAACACCAACGGATATTAAGCTAATGTCATCATTGATTGATAACATCTATAAAGAATCAAACCATTTCTCATTGAGATTCTAAGAGAGCCTAACACTAACCTAATGTGTGAATATCAATTCACATCATCATTCATAGCCCTTGGTTTAGATTCTTTGGTTGTCATGAAGACGACACCATCGAGTCACGTGTTTAGAGGGTAAAAATAACCTAGAAACCCTAATATGGACCTTTGATAGGTTCTTAGCACCATAGGTGGTGATACCAACCTGAACTAAGTCATATACATCCTTAGGAAGAACATGTACATGATTATAGGTTCATCTAGAATTGGGAACTAAATAAGAAACACCATAAAAATCGAAATCCCAAACAAGCTTAGCTTCTTAATGCTTAATTCACCATTTTTAAACAAGAACATGAGCTGAAAAGCTTATAGTGACCAATATAAGTAAAGAGGGTTATAAAACTCACCTCTACTGAGAATAACAAACTTTTAGCAGAAAGAAACTTGAGCCAAGAAGGTAGAAAACCCAAGAGGAAGCTCTGAACTCAGACAAGCATGCACTCTTCTTCACAAGGACTCAAAACTCTAGAAGTAGAAGCAACAAGGGTTGGATATTGAACTCTAAAGCAACTTTTACCATTGAATAGCAGAGTTCTGACCTGGAGGAATGTCTAAGGAAGGAAAATATCAAGAAAAATAGAGAAGGAAGGAAGAAAGAAACTTGCCTTGGTCAAAAATCCTAGAAGATGATCTTAGAAACCCTAGGTAGGGCTAGATGGAGCTCTAGGATACTTTCTTTTCCATAAAGAGGTTGTCTTCTACCTTAGAACACTTTTTTATGCAACCAAACAGAGAAAGGTCTGTACTATAAGCTATAGGAAAAAGGGAGTGAGCAATGACTTTGAATTGGGAATAGGAAGGGGTATATATATATATATATATATATATATATATATATATATATATATATATATATATATATATATATATATATATATATATCTTCATGGATAAGGAAGAGGTCAAGCATGAGGTGCCCATGAGCTTTCCATGTGTCCATTACGTAGAGCTTCTATGTCCATGCAACACCTCCCTCACTTGCCACCTACACTTCCTCTCCTTTATCCATACCCTTATCCTTATCTTTATCCTTATCCTTATCTTGACCCTTATCCTTATCCTTATCTTTACCATTACTCTTATCCTTATCCATAAAGTGGAAAACCCCTAAAATGTCCTTGAAGAGGAACACCTCTAAACTAAGAAAACTAGGAGCCCATAGCCCAAAAATCTCGAGAATGACAAGGAAAATTATAAGGATCGCAATTCTTATGAAAATATACAAAGAAAACCTCCCAATTGGGTAAATTGCAAAAAAGTCTAGAATGTACATAAAATTTCATAACTTGCTCAAACGATGTCCAAATTGGACCAAATTTGAAACTTAAGGTTATCTTATGATTTCAAAGCATATCACCAGATTGTATTAAGGTTCTAAACTTTAAATTATGGTAATTAAGCTTGTTCAACACTTTAAACAAGTTTAGGGGCCTTACAAGAGGTTAGCAACAAGAAAAGCTCTATCTTTTGTAATAGTGTTGCCAATGTGACAAAGTTAGTGGATATCTTGGGCATTGATTCAGGGGTTTTGAGTCACTTTTATAGGCTAGTTTTACACTCATTTTATGTGCTTATTGGTCATATTTGTGGTTAATATCACATGATTCAATTCCTTTAGCCTTTTATCCTTGCCTACATCCAATTCATCTTGTTTGACATTATTTTGTATAGATCATCATATTTCTTGGATTTGATTTGTGTTTTTCTCTCATATTCAGGAAATTCACAATTTTGGACCCGTCGATACCATCGACGGCCTGTCAATAGCATCGACAGAGCAATAGTGACAGAGTTGGAGAGGAAGCAGATAGTTCAATACCATTAACACTTTGTCGATGGTCTCGAAAGTCCAATAGCGAACCAAATATCGCCCCATCGATACCATCGATGGGAACGGTCAATGGTATCGAGAAGGCTTCAAGCAGCTTCCAAAAATTGAAGAAAGCATCAGTACCCTCTACTGCCGATACCATTGACATCCTGTCGATGGTTTCGGTGTCATCAGATCAGAGTTTTGTCCAACACGACTTCAATCGGACGGCTGCATTCTTTTGGCAGCCGTAAGTGGTACCTATACCTAGGAAAATATGGCCCAAAGCTGTCATTCACGTTCTATTCCATTGCAAAAGTCCCAAAGGAGGAGAGAGAGGAGAACAGAGCCGAGAGCTATGCCCTGGGAGATTCCAGAGATGCAGATGGAGTTTTCTACTACTGGAAGGCTGTAGAATGCTCATCCTGCACTGAGGATCACCCAGTTCTTCTCTGTTCAGGGGTTACACCATCTCCATCCACATTTTCTCCATATTTTCTCCTTCTTTCATGGTGTTTTGCATTGAGATGAACATGCAGGGCTAATCCCCTTTGTCTCTAGGACCGGGAGTATCTCGGGCAATTGTTGTATGACTCTTCTTACATAGTCTATCATAATTTGTCCCTCAAATCCGTGGTATGATATCGTTTTCTCCATTGCCATCATTGTGCTTGATCACCATAATGGTAATCTAATACCTTTAAATGCTTTTGATGAAGAATTAACGGTTGAAAAGAGGTGGTAATCACATTAACTAATAAATCCTTTAGAAAAGGCGATGTATGGTTAATGGTGGGAACCCAGATACATGTTATTCATGCACCTAGTTTAGGGCATAGGTTACTACTGGCGTGGAACCGACCTAGATTAAGATAGTAAATTGCATCGTAGAAGCGAGCAATTCTGGCTACAAGCCACTATCTGGAAAGGGAGACGAGTTGTGATAAATGTGAAGGAATTAGTACAACGAGAACCCGTAGTGAAACCTCAATCCTAGAGATTTCTTTTGAATTGATTAAACCAACCATTTAATCGATTGTTTTGTTTTCTTTTGTTTTTCTTTTTCTTTTTCATAACAACTTCCAAACTTTTACAATCAGTTTAGCTGATCGTGAGTAGTTAGTAGTAGTATACCAAAAATCACATTTCCCTGTGTTCGACTCGGGCCTCACAAGGCCTATATTACATTGACGCGTACATTTGCATTATACGCATGGTAAAGTCGTGTCAAGTTTTTGGTGCCGTTGTCGGGGATACGGCAATTTTTGGCACTACGAGTGCTACAAGAGGACACTCTAGGCCACTTTTAATAATTTTAATAATTGAGAGTAAATTGTCTATCTTTCAAATCCTTTATTCATCTAGCACTATACTTAATCAATTTTTCACATTTTAGGTACTAGTGCATGGTGAAGACGTGTAGTACGGCCTACACACAGTCAAAACTTGAGATTTCACCTTTGGGATCGGGTGACGAGGAGGAGCATATCCACAATCAACCTGAAGACTTAGACATAGATTCTGAACCTGAAGTAATGGCTGAGGAACAGACAATATGGGAGAAGATCAAGGCTTCGTCCTCATCTGCGTCTAAGGGGCCGATAAAAAAGCAGGCGATCAACATTCCTACATACAAGATTGATCTGGCATTGATAAACTTGGTCAAGTCTAATGCATTTCATGGGATGAACAATGAAGATCCAATGGCCCACATCAACACATTTGTGGAAAACTATGATATGATAAAGATTGAAAGGTTCCCGCAAGAAGCACTCTACTTAAAGCTTTTTCCCAGTTCTTCAACGGGAAATGCACGTGAATGGCTGCACAATCTCGATGACGAGCGCATTGAGACCTGGGACCAAATGGTAGAGGTCTTCTTCGAGAGATTCTTCCCGCCCGAGAAGATGAATGACCTCGTCAGAAAGATCCATAACTTCTGTCAAAAGACCGGTGAGACTTATTCAGAGACATGGGAGCACTTTCAGATCATGCTAAGGAAGTGCCCACATCATGGGCTGGACAAGGACAAACAAGTTTGAATTTTCTACTTTGCTCTCAATGAGCATGACAAAAGCAACATAGATTCAGTGGGCTTGGGCTTCTTCTTAAACAACATAGGTACAAGGTGTTGGGAGATCTTGAAGAACATGGCCAAGAAGCAATCATGGGGTAATAGAGATGCATTGGAACAATTTAGAGTTGTAGGGGAATCAAAGGCAATTAAAGAGCTAAATGAGAAAATGGACCTGATAGCAAAGAGATTGCTAGTAAAAGAGGATGAAGGATCTGATGATGAGGCATAGGTCAAATTTATGCGCCAACAACAAGGGTACAGGAATAATGATTACTCTTAGAGGAAGGATAAGAAGTTCTCATAGAAGGATCCCAATAACTTTATGCAGGATTTAGATGCTAAACCACAACATACTACAGAGGAGAAGAGTAATGAGTTGCTCAATAAAATTGTGAAACAAAACCAAGAACTCACGAGCACTTTCAGCAAGCAGCTTACAACTCAAGGGGAATTTATGAATCAGTTTGGATAGACTCTACAAAACCACAAGGCACAAATGAGGGCACTTGAGACATCTTTAGCACAAATGGAAGCGGAGATTGCGAGTTTAAAGAAGCCCACAATGCAAGGTTTCCTGGGGAATACTGATGTTCTCAGAAAGAACCATCAAGCTAAGGCCATTCTATTGAGGAGTGGAAAGAAACTTTTAAACTCCAAGGCTAATGACCGAGCACACCACAACAAGAAGACGTAGGTGAGGCCGCAGAGGATGCCATAGTTATAGAGATAGTAGAGGATGATGTAGAGATAGACACAAAAGAAGCCATTGCAGAGAAAGAGGTTGAGAAGAAGAGGATGCCTTATGTACCCCCACATCAGAGGGTACAGATCGTCCCTATTCCTTATCCAAATAGTCTAAAGGCAAAGAAAGTTGATGCACTGTTCAAAAAGTTCCTAGATAGTTTTAGGAAACTTTCGATCAATATTCCGTTGCTAGACGCTATTGGTAGATACCTTCCTATGGTAAGTTCTTAAAGGATATAATTACCAAGAAGAGGAAGATTCTGGACACTGAGGTGGTAGTGCTTAAGGAAAAGGTCAGTGCTTTTATTCTGGGAAAATTTCCACCAAAGTGACAAGATCCGGGTTGTTTCAATATTTCATATTATATTGGGAAGGTGAAATTTGGTGAAGCACTGTGTGATTCCGGGGCAAGTATCAACTTGATGCCCCTCTCTACATTCAAAAAGCTTGGTCTTAAAGAATATCGACATAGCAACATGACAATTCAACTTGCGGACAATTATGTGGTACAGTCGTTTGGTATTTGCGAGGATGTCTTAGTCAAAGGTGATAGGTTCGTGTTTCTAGCTGATTTTGTTGTCATGGAGATGCAAGCTTAGCAACAAAATGAGCTGCTATTAGGAAAACATTTACAAGACACTTCCGATATGATATTGGATATGGGTAGAGGTCGGTTGACAATGGGTATAGGTTATGATAGATTCGAGATAGTTATGCCACCAAATTCAAAGCAGTCACAAGCAAATGAGCAATGTCACAAAGTGAATAAATTTGATCATAACATTTATCTTTACTTAGGGAAGCCATTTCTTGATATGGATCATGTCATGGCGAAGGTAGATAAGGGAATAATTGTTGTGGACATCATGGAACAAACAAAAGTGGTTTCTCTTGTTAAAGTTGTGGGTTATCCCAATGATGAGGAAGAGGAAGTCTCATCATCTACTGAGGATGAAGCTATAGCAGTCTCCATGATTGACTCATACCCACAATTACCTCTTGAAGCTTGTTTGTTCAACAGAATGAATGATTGGATGAGAAGTACGTCATTACAAAAATGTGTTAAGATGCTTCAAGTGCTTCCATGCTACTATGCCAATGTTACAACCCCAATTTTTGGGTTCATTTGGTGAGAAATATGATTTCTCATAATAATGATAATTGAACAAATAATGATGTCTTTGATTGAATGCACGAATTTTGTTTGAAATAGCCTTGATGTTTGTGTTGTGGGCTTTATTGGCTATTGGGCCCAATAACAAGGAAATTCAATTAATTAATGAATAACTGAGAATTTGAGAAAAGAAAGATGTGGAAACCTCTAGAAGGAAAATCCAAAGAGGGATTTCGTGCCTCTTGGGTTCCTTGGGTCCCAAGGAGTCTAAAGTTACATAGAGGATTCAATAAGAAAAGAAAAGACTAATTAAGTATTTCCTTGTTAAGAAAGAAATTGAAAATAATGATAAAATGTAGAAAATATGTGAAAAGAGGTATAATCAAGTTATCCATGGTGGATTTTCGTATCCCAAGGATTCCTAATGTTAAAAGGAATTCCAATAGGAAAATAGAAGAGAGATAAAAAGAAATCCTTAAAAAGAGAATTAAAAAGGAAAAGAAATTGATTAATAAAAGGGAAATATGAGAAATTGACTTTCAAAAGAAGATAAAGGCAAATAGATGTTTCCCAATATGGGAATCTGTGCCTTTAGGATTCCTTGAGGTACAAGGAACTTAGAATAATAATTTAAAGACAAAGGAAAGAGAAAATAGATGAGAAATATACATAATTGAGTAATAACTTGCAACTAAAGAAAGGGGTCCGATTTCTTGAGATAATGGGTCCAAATTTGGCATAATGAAAGATTAAGTTATTAATAAGCTTCCCTCAAAATTTGGGATCAAACGTGTAAGCAGGTTGAGAGATACGATTTTTGGAAGTTTTCCTAATGTCTAGAAGAAAATATTAATGTCATTAATGTCACGTTTTATCTGGGTTTAAATCCTGATTTTCGGGCTAAGAACGACCGTGGATCAGTGATCCTATGGCTGGGAGTGAATCCCAGTCTCATGGGGACCTGCTTGCGCAGAGTCCACCTGTGGGATCCTGGGTTGATGATTTTCTCGAAAAGGAAAGGGAATCATGAAGCGAGAAGAGATCCTTTAGCTTCGGGAGGCTGTTCCGAAGGCATCCAACCCATTTTGTGTGGGGTTTCATTGACGAGGGTAGAAGTCCCCAAATTGCAGGACTACTCTGATGACCCTATATATAGGGGAGGATGAGAGGGAGTACCAACATTTTGTCTCGCTACCCTAAGCTTTGCGCCAGACGAAGAGGAGTATTTCCAAGCCCTCAATTCGATCTTCTACCTCGACCTTCACCTCCAACATAGTGCTTCTCGCCGAAGAGAGCTTCTTCGTCCCATCGACTCGAGCCACTTCTGGAGAATCCGAGGGCACCGTTGGGTTCAGAGAGGACCAGTAGAGGTGCGAAAGAATCCACGGCATCTAGGGACCCCAGATGCTCGGAGTCAACCGTGAGGTTGACCACAAGCAAGCACCAGTTCGCGGACAGAAGACGGGCTCGCGAGGAAGAAGAAGGGAAAGGGCGAAAATTCCTTGTTGCACTTGACGTCTGTGAAGAAAGGTAAGGGCAGACTTGTCCTTCTCTTTCTTTTGATTGCAAAGTTAGGCATGTGCGATCCTGATCGCTGGATCCTGAGTGGACCAACGAACCACGGATCAGATGCTCCTTGTTTTTCTAAAAATACTAATAAACCAGAAAAAAGGGATTTTATTACAAAAATCATATCTTGAGATCGATAACTCAGATGAGTAAAGTTAAAATATGGAAGTTGCTTAGAAAAATATGAGGAACACGTTAAAAATAGTTTTATAACATAATTTCGTTCCTTTTTGCAAAAGTACATACTTTGATGGAAAAAGTGTTAGTTTATAATTAGAAAATCCTAATTGTTAACCAAAGATGGTTTCAATCTTGCAAATGGATTAATTCGAGCATGGTTTACTTGATTAGTGTTAAAGATGGTTTTTAACCTGTTTTGAGGATAGAATTGCAAGGTTGAGGGTTTTTAAACCTAATATGTTAATTAAAACCCTTAGAAACCCTAAGTGAGGGAAAAAGGAAGAAAGAATATAATAATCTGAAAATTAGGGTTTTTGTGATCCAAATCTGACCTTAAGATCTTAATGGAAAATAAACTGAGATAATTAGGGTTTGATGGGTGTTTTGATAAAAATAGAGGAAAAGTGGTAAAAAGGAAGTGAAACCTTAATTATGGGAAAGTCCTAAAAAGGGCTAGTAGCCCTAGGGCACGATTAGGCCTATTCGATTTAAATACCATGATTCATGATAGAAATATACTGGATGCCTTTTTCAGGATTCTTGTACTTGCTTGATTGGATGTCATAATTGATTGGAATATTCTGTCTGAAATCTGCATGTACATGTATGTGGTTAATTATGAATAACCGCTTTAGTTTCCCAATTGATTCCCGGATGTTTAATCGCATTGAATGCAACTAAACTGTTTGGATGTTCATATTGCAATTATAAAGTGACTATGACTATCACAATTTAATGTAAATGTGCATTCCTGCACCTAGATGCCACCCTGATGGAAGATGCCATAGAGGTCAGGCCCAGGAGGGTAGACCAATGGGCACCATGAAAGGTGAACCTAGACACCAAGATCGGGAATGAGAAGGTGGTCGATGAGGCATGACTAAGGAGCACCATGAGAGGTGACTCCCAGGCACCAAGCTCGGGATTGAGAAGGTGGCCTTAAGTCAAATCCAGGGTTAGGGAAAAAGCGGTGGGGATTGTCACATGGAAAATGTAAATTGACTTGCTAATTATCTTGATTGCAATAATTATATTGTTAGACTTAATTGTGAAAATTTTGGTTGCGTCCACATACCAGCAATTGCTGATCGATGTTTTGTTTGTCAACGTTTTAGGTAAGATCCTGAAAAACACAAACAGTAAAGTGACACATCGTGAAATTAAGAAATAAAGTGCAAGGAGGATTAGATAGAGTATTTCGAGCTTTGGATAGTTAGATTTCCAAGTTTTATAAAGGTAAGTAAAAGTTTTAATTTTTGTACCCAATTCCAATTTAGTTAGTAGAATTTCATAATTATTCTTGATTATATGTTGAACCTTTGATCCTGTTAATTGGATAACGGCACCGACCTATCGGTCTCCCTTAATTGGGGGTTACCGGGAGGCAGGGTCATTACAGCCAAGCACTATGAAGAGCTAGGACCGCTACCACCACTGCTTCAATCTTCTTTGGTCAGCCCGCCGGAGTTAGAGCTTAAGTCGCTGCCCCCTCACTTGAAATACACATTCTTAGCACCTGATGCAAATCTACCAGTGATAATTTTAGCATATTTGAGTGCCACTGAGGAAGAACAGTTGATGATAGTGTTGAAGAACCACTGTGGTGCATTTGGGTGGTTGGTTTCTGACATCAAGGGGATCTCCCCTACTCTTTGCCAACACAAGATCCGACTCGCTGAAGGAGCCAAACATGTGATTTAGCCACAACGTCGCCCCAACCCCGTCATGATGGAGGTCGTCAAAAAGGAGGTGATCAAGCTTCTCTCTGTGGGCATCATCTATACTATTTCAGACTCTACATGGGTGAGCCCAACACAGATAGTTCCTAAAAAGGGGGGAATCATAGTAACTCAAAATATTTTGAATGAACCTGTCAGCACCCGATTGGTAACCGACTCTAAAAGATCATTTTCCTCTCCCATTCATTGATCAGATTTTAGAGCGGCTGGATGGCCACTCTCACTTTTTCTTTTTAGATGGCTATTCTGGTTATAATCACATTTCCATAGACCCTAAGGACCAAGAGAAGTCTACTTTCACTTGTCCTTATGGGACTTTTGCATATCGCCAGATGTCGTTTGGTTTGTGCAACACACCAGCTACTTCTTAGCATTTCATGCTTGTTATCTTTTCGGATATGGTGGAGCACTGTCTAGAGGTTTTTATAAACAACTTTTCCATCTATGGTGCATCTTTTGATGAGTGCTTGTATAATCTAGACAAGGTGCTACAAAGATGTGAGGACACACATTTAGTCCTCAATTGGGGAAAATGCCATATGATGGTTAGCGAAGGCATAGTGCTTGGACACAAAGTGTCTAGCAAGGGAATGGGGGTAGATCCAGTGAAGATTGAGGTTATTTCCAAACTACCTCCACCGAATTTGGTGAAAGGGGTGTGGAGTTTCCTTGGTGATGTAGGGTTTTATCGCCATTTTATCAAGGATTGTTTTAAAATCGCTAAGCCATTATCGGAATTGCTTGAGAAGGATGTTGTTTTTGACTTAAATGATAAATGTATGCATGCCTTCGAGGTTCTCAAGCAAAAGTTGATTTTTGTGTCGATTGTTCAAACACCAGATTGGACTAAGCCCTTTGAGCTTATGTGTGAGGCGTCGGATTTTTCCGTGGGGGACATTCTTGGGCAGCGCCTTGAGAACAAACCCACCATTATTTTCTATGTGTCTAAGACTTTGAATGATGCCCAAATCAATTACACCACCACTGAAAAAGAATTGCTTGTCGTGTTTTTTGCATTCGAAAAATTTAGGAAATATTTGGTGGGGGTCTAAAGTTGTGGTATGGATGGACCATGCCATCATAAAATACTTAATGGAAAAGAAAGATGCCAAGCCTAGACTCATTAGGTGAATCTTACTCTTGCAAGAATTTGACATTGAAATTAAGGACAAGGCGGGCATTGAGAATGTGGTTGCAGACCACTTGTCTCAGTTAGAGCGGGTAGATGAGAGAGATACCAACATACCCATTACCAAGATCTTTCCAGATGAGCAAATCCTTTACATTCAATCTAAGGACCCTTGGTTTTCACATATCGTGAATTATCTCACATGTAAAGAAATTCTGGATGATTGGACTTATCAAGAGCGAAAGAGGTTTTTTCATTCTTTGAGATATTGTTTTTGGGATGACCCAATTTTGTTGAGACAGTGCAGTGATCGAATTTTACACAGGTGTGTACCTGAGAGTGAATATGATAGTGTGCTCAATCACTGTCATACATTGCCCACCGACAGTCATCATGCGAGTATGAGGACTGTGGAAAAGGTATTAAAGAGTGGCCTTTATTGTCCTACACTTTTCCGGGATGCCTATGATTATGTGAGGAGGTGTGATTCATGTCAAAGGGAAGGTAACATCTCAAAATGGCAAGAGATGCCCCTCAATGTATTTCAAGAAGTTGAGGTATTTGATTTGTGGGGGATTGATTTCATGGGACCCTTTGTGTCCTCTAATTCCAATTTGTATATTTTGCTTGATGTTGATTATGTGTCGAAGTGGGTAGAGGCAGTACCCACAAGGACTAATGACACTACGCTAGTGTGTAGGTTCATGAAGGAGCATATTGTTTGTAGGTTTGGTGTGTCAGGGATGGTCATTAGCGATGGAGGCACCCATTTCACGAATAGGAAATTTGCTACACTATTGAGCATATATGGAGTCAAGCATAATGTAGGTACCCCATATCACCCGTAGATGTAGGGCCAAGTGGAGGTGTCCAATAGGGAGATTAAGAAGATATTGGATCACACGGTGGCCTCTTCAAGGAAGAATTGGAGTGCATTACTACCGGACGCACTATGGGCATATAGAACCGCATTCAAGACACATATAGGCACCACGCCTTTTAGGTTGGCTTACAAGCGGGCTTGTCACTTACCAGTGGAATTAGAGCACAAGGCGCACTGGGCACTAAGGAAGTTGAACTTGAGTATGTATGATGCAGGGAGAAAGTGAATGTTAGAGTTCAATGAGTTGGATGAGCTAAGAATGAATGCATACGAGAATTCCAAGATCTATAAGGAGCAAACAAAGCAAATACATGATCACCACATTCAATTGTGAGTGTTCAAGAAGGATGAGAGTGTCCTATTGTTCAATTCGAGGTTAAAATTACATCTTGGGAAATTGAAATATCGATGGAGTGGACCTTTTTATAGAGGAGGTGCGACCCCATGGTGCCATCATGGTGAGAGATGGTGAAAGAATATTCTTGGTGAATGGTCAAAGGTTGAAGCACTATTATGGGGAAGACTACATAAGGAAAGTGCATGAGCTCAAATTCATGGCACTAAATGAGGAATGAGGAGCATGCATGTGTCTGGCCCAAGACATTAAATGAGGTGCTTGTTTGGAGGCAACCCAACCTTGGTAGTGCACATGTTTATTTCTTTAATTTTTGCATTCCTAGTTACTTTTAATTAATTTAGCACTTAGTCTCTAAAAATGATACCCTAATGTGTTTGTTGAGTGTGTAGGCTGGGGAACGATCGATACCATCAACATTTGGGTTGATGGTATTGAATTTGAAATAGTAGATAATTCTACTAAAATTTCATTCTGTCGATACCATCGACGGCCTCGTCGATGGTATCAAAACTGGAATAGGCAGAAAAAGGATCAGACGTTGATTGTATCGACTCATCGTCAATGGTCGCGAGTTCTCTGGAGATTTTCAAAAAAATTGTCTCAATGATTTTGATACCATTAACACACTAGTCGATGGTATCGACATGTCTACAATGACATTGAATTGGTCAGACGTCGCAAGGATCAAGGAACATACAGGTGTCGATACTATCGACACATGGGTCAATAGTATCGACAACACATCAGCGATCCAAGGTCTTCATCGAGCGGTCCACAATGCCTATCCATGGACTATTTTGATGGTATCGACACCCTGTCGCTACCATCGACACGGGGCTGATCTGGGTCCCCACATCGAGCCGTCAATAGTCGTCGATTATAGTGAGGGGCAGATTCCAATAGCCGTTGATACCATCAACGAGACTGTTGATGGTATCGACACACCGACAGTAGACCTGGTCGTCCCTTATAAAAAGGAGGGCAAATCTTCATTCTAATCACACAATCTCCTTGCCTACCTTCCACATCTGAGGCTTAGCATCCCTGGGCACCCAATAGCAACCAAGATCACCACCGTCGATCGTCTCCAAGCATCTTCTTTGGCTTTGCAGATCTCAATCTTCTCCGAGTGCCCTAATCGTCTTCTCTGAACTCCTTTCTCTTTTCTTTTCCTCACTCGTTGTCGTGCAACCATGGTGAGATCAGGAGCGTCATCATCTAGGGTTGCACTTGCACTACCTGCCCTGCAACAAGGACTGGTTCCTCGCTCGAGGCTAGTCCATCCATCGCAGGAGGTCAAAAAGGTGTATGAGGAGCTATGGAAGTGCTCCATCGAGCTGAGCCAATATGGCGACTGGCAGTTGATCCAGGCTCTTGGTTTTGAGGCCAATATGGCCTATGTGCTGCAGGTAAAATTGGGTGAGTCCTCTGAGTTTTTCCGTGACCATGCCGACGGTCATCCATTCTTTAGTGGGTGGCCCACTTACAAGGAGATCGTCATCGAGTTCATGGCCTCTCTAAATATTTATGTCATTCCCAATGAATTAGTACCGGCACACACAGAGTGGAAAGAGGGGAACATTTCCTTCCACCTCTATAACAAGGACTATACGATGACCCTTCATGAGTTCAATGTGATTTATGGGCGGGCCCATAACAAACTTCGTCAGCCACCACATAATGTTGATTATGAAGCGATGTATGTAAAGATGGTCACCATACCCGAAGGGTATTCTATCATCTGGCACCATACTGTCATAGCTGATTGTGAGCATCCATTTGTCAAGATCTTGCACTGGATTCTCTCCTGCACCTTCTTTGCAAGATGAAAGCTGTCTCAAAGCAAATTTTAGGAGACAGACCTGTTCTTCCTCTATAGTCTGCTGCAGCAGGCACCTATAATTTTGGAGCTTTCTTCCGCATGTGTGTAACAACGGTTAAGATGAATGTTTCTCGCAGGGCTCCTATTTATTTTGGGGGTCTAATTACACCGATTGCAATGTACTTGGGCCTAGATTTTTCTGTACTACCCAAGATGGAGTGCAAGAACACGCTCAATTTGAGCCATTTTGTGACTGCAGGCCTCCTTGAAGTCTGACATGGCATCACCTATGCCACATCTCATGTGCAAGGTGTGTTCCAAAGGGCACAATTGCCTGACCTTGCCTTCAACATCAGACCAGGATAAAGCTACATGTGGCCGATCATTGATGTTGATGATGAGGAAAAAGAAGCAGCTCAAGAGGCGGTGGCTATATAAGGTGACGATGATGAAGAAGGGGAGGAGGAAGCCACTATTCCTCTTCGACGACGAGTTGCTCTGAGAAAGCATCCACAAAACTATGGAGCATCCTCTTCTTCCTAGCCATAACAACCACAACCCTCCCATGATGGAGATGACCCCTATTCTATGCAAGGGATGCATACCATGCTCCAATCGATCGAGGAGTCCCAGCAGACAATGTTGCAGTCACATCAGATAGCTTTTGTAGGGATCCAAGATACACACAATAGGCTCTATGAAAATCAGCAGGCGATCTTTGAGAATGAGCACCAGCTCTTTGCCAACCAGCAGCAAGTCTATTATAGGTTGGGTATGATCAAGAAGTAGTATCAACCTTTCTATGATCATTACTGGAGCAGAGACTACTTTGGGGGATACCCACGGCCACCGCTGATGCGATGATTTTGAGTCACATTTATAGACTTGTTTTACTTGCATTTTTTGTGTTTATTGGTCACTTTGGTGGTTAATATTGCATAATTCACTTACTTTAGTCTATGATCCTTCTCACTGTCAAATCTCTCTTATTTTATTGTTTTGAGTATAAATGATTACAATAATAGGTTTCATCTCGGCTGATGTGGTTTTGTTTTGAAATTTCAGGAAAAACACATATCTGCAATTGTCGATACCATAGACAGCAGTCGATACTATCGACACAGCTACAGGCCGGCAGCCACAAGGAGCACCACATAGTCGATACCATCGACTGGGAAGTCGATACCATTGACTGGGAAGTCGATGGTAGCGACATACCATTAGGTTGCTGGTGACCAGTCAGTCAATACTATCGACACCACAGTCAATATTATCGATGCTTTCAGCTTCAACGACGGAAAATTGATAAAACGGACGCCTAAGGGTGTCGATACCATCGACCCGCATCGATGGTATCGAGCCAGGATCAGTAACAATGAAGAAAAAGAAAGAAGGTCTGCCGATATCGAGAGGGGTCGATACCATCGACCCGCGTCGATGGTATCAACATTGTCTGATCAGAGTTTGCTTCAGATCGACTCTAATCCAACGGTTGTGATATTTTTGCAACCTAACTTGATGATTATACCTAAGGAAGGTGGCCAAGAGTAGGGTATCACATCATTAGCCGCTGCACACATCCCGAGAAGGTGTGGAGAGAAGAATGGAGCCAGAAGCACGCCTTGACTGTTCCGGAAGCCAAAGAAGACATTTTCCACCACCGAAAGGTTGTAGATCACGCACTCTACGCCGAGGAACGATTGGATCTTCTCCGTCCAGGGGTTTCATTACTTTATCCACGTTTTTCTCCATGTTTCCCCTTTCTTCAACCATGTCTTCCTCTGAAATGAACATGCGGGGCTAATCCCCTTTGTCTTTAGGACCGGGAGTAGCCCGGGGAAGCATTGTATGATGTTTTTATCATAGTAATTCATCATTTGTCTCTTAAATCCGTGGTATGATTTCATTTTCTCAATTATATTATTATGCTTGATCACCATAATGATAAACTAATGTCTTTAATTACTTTGAAAGAAGAATTAATGGTTGAAAAGAGACGAAATTCACATTAATTAACAAATCCCTTGAACAAGGTGATGTACGGTTAATGGTGGAAACCCAGAGGTCGATTCTAATGCACCTAGTTTAGGGTATAGGTTACTACGACGGTGGAACTGACCTAGACATATGTAGTGAATTGTACCACGACAGTGGACAATTATGTCTACAGGCCACTACCTGGATTGAGAGATGAATCTTATCAGCTATGTGGAAATTCATACAATAATAACCCGCGGTGAAACCACAATCCTAAAGATCTCCATTTGAATTGATTAAACTAAACACTTAATCGATTGCCTTGTTTTATTTTATTTTCTTTTATTTCACAACAACTCTCATGACCTTTTTATTGGTCTAGCTGATTGTGAGTAGTTAGTAGTAGTCTATCGATAATTTAGTGTCCCTAAGTTCGACTCGGGCCTCACAAGGGCCTATACTACATTGACGCATGCACTTGCGTTATACGCACGGTAAAATTGTGTCACGTTTTTGGCACGGTTGTCGGGGACACGACAAATTGTCGGCACTACGAGTGCTGCAAGCGGCCACTCTAGGCCACATTTTTATTTTACTATTTTATTATCATTTTTGAAATTCATCGTTTATCTTTCATATTTAGAAATCGTTAAGCCCGGTACTAAACCTAAATTATTATTTTACAGGTACTTGTGCATGGTGAGGACGTGTAGTACAGACTACACGCAGTTATCACCAGAGGTTCCACTGAAGATATAGATTCAGACTCTGAACTAGAAGCCATGGCTGAGGAACAGACAATCTGGGAGAAGATCAAGGTGTCTTCTGCATCTGCATCTAAAGGGCCGATCAAGAGGCAGGCTATCAACATTCCCAACTATAAGATCGATCCAGGCTTAATAAATTTGGTCAAATCAAATGCATTTCACGGGCTTAAAAATGAAGATGCAATGAATCACATTAGCCAGTTCGTGGAGAACTGTGACATGATCAAGATTGATAGGTTTCCACAGGAGACATTGTACTTGAAGCTATTCCCCAACTCTCTGGCGGGAAATGCACGAGAATGGCTACATAATCTTGATGATGAGTATGTGGAATTTTGGGATCATATGGTCAAGGTGTTCTTCGAGAGATTCTTCCCACCCGAGAAGACCAACGATTTGGTCCGGAAGATCCATAATTTCAGCCAGAAGGCAGGGGAGACTTATTCCGAGACCTTAGAACGGTTTTAGATCATGCTGAGGAGGTGCCCACATCATGGGCTTGAAAAGGAGAAACACGTTAAAATCTTCCATTTTTCTCTTTCCGAGCATGATAGAAGTAATCTGGATTCAGCAGGTTCAGGTTTCTTCTTAAACAACACAGGCACAAGGTGTTGGAAAATTTTAAAGAACATGGCCAAAAAGCAATCTTGGGGCGACAGAGACACAATAGATCATGTTCGGGCTGTAGGAGAGTCAAAGGCCATCAAAAAGCTAAATGAGAAGATGGACCTTCTCGCCAAGAAACTACTTGCAAAAGAAGATACAGAATCCGAGGATGAAGCTCAAGTGAAATTTATGTGCCAACAGTAGGGGTACAGAAACAACGACTACTCATGGAGGAAAGACAAGAAATTTTCCTGGAAGGACCCAAATAATTTCTTGCAGGACCCTGACACAAAACCCCAACCGGCGCCAGAGGATAAGAGCAATGAGTTTCTCAACCAACTGATCAAGCAGAATCAAGAACAATTGAGCACATTTGGTCAGCAGATTAAGCAACAAGGAGAATTTATGAATCAATTTGGACAGACCTTACAATGTCATGGGGCTCAGATGAGGAAAATAGAGACATCTTTGGCACAGATGGCAGCTGAGGTAGCAAATCTGAAAAAACCAGCGCAACAAGGTTTTCCCAAAAATACAAACATTCCAGAAGGAAATCAACAAGCTAAGGCAATTCTGCTACAGAGCGGTAAGAAGATTTTAAACCCCAGGGTCGATGAACTAAGAAAACCCCAGTAAGAAACCATAGGTGAGGCTGTAGAGGAGGTTTCGAATCCAATCACAGAGTGGATAGAGGATGTCACAATAGAACTTGTCATTATTGAGGAGGAGACATTGAATAAGACACCATATCTGCCACCACATCAAAGGGCACAAACTGTCCCGGTCCCATATCCAAATAGCGTGAAAGCCAAGAAAGTGGATGCTTAGTTCAAGAAATTCCTAGATAGCTTTAGGAAGCTTTCTGTCAACATTCCATCGTTAGAGGAAATAGAGAAAATTCCCTCTTACAACAAGTTTCTAAAAGACTTAATCACAAAGAAGAGGAAAATCCCAGATACCGAGGTCGTGGTTCTTAAGGAACAGGTGAGTGCTTTCATTATGGGCACATTGCCACCTAAAAGGCAGGATCCAGGCTGCTTCAACATTTCATGTTACATAGGTAAAGTGAAATTCGGCGAAGCGCTGTGTGATTCCGGGGCAAGTATAAATCTGATGCCTCTCTCTACGTTCAAGAAGCTGGGACTAAAAGAATCAAGGCCGAGCAATATGACAATTCAGTTAGCGGACAATTTCGTGGTGAATCCATATGTCATTTGTGAGGATGTGTTGGTGAAAGTTGATCGGTTTGTATTTCTAGCAGACTTTGTTGTAATGGAAATGCAGGACGAGCAAGGAAATGAGTTACTCCTTGGACGACCCTTCCAAGCCACTGCAGATATGATACTTGAGATGGGAAGATGTCATTTGACCCTGGGTATCGCTGATGATCGATTTGAAATGGTCATACCCTCGAGCACAACACAATCAAAAACAAAGGAGCAATGCCGCATGGTGAAGCACTTTGATCAGAATATTTCTCTTTGTCTAGGGAAGCCATTTCTAGATATGGCTCATGTAATGACTAAGGTGGAAAAGGGGACACTGGCTGTAGACATTATGGAACAAACCAAAGTTGTTTATCTTACCAAGGCTGTGGGTTTTCCCAATGATGAAGAGGAGGACATCCCACCTTCTACTGAAGATGAGGCCATAGCAAGTTCTATCTTCAATGCATATCCAGAACTACCTCTTGAAGCCTGCCTAGTTAATATAACGCATGACTGGATGAGAAGCAAGTCACTACAAGAGTGTGTCAAGATTCTTTAGGTGCTTCCGTGCTTTTATGCTAGGTACTATGAAGATCTTGGAGAACTCCCACCACCGCTTCAGTCATCCTTGATCGTTCCGCCAGAGTTAGACTTGAAGCCACTGCCGCCTCACTTGAAATATGCATTTCTAGCTGAGGGTGAAAAGCTACCAGTGATTATCTCAGCATATCTGAGTGCTGAGGAGGAGGATCAACTACTGATCGTGCTGAAGAACCACCGAGGTGCATTCAGGTGGTCGGTTGCGGACATCAAGGGGATCTCCCCTACACTATGCCAGCACAAGATCTGGCTCGAGGAGGGAGCCAAATCTGTAATTCAGCCACAACGCCGACTAAATCCAAGCATGATGGAGGTCGTCAAGAAGGAGGTGATCAAGATCCTTTCTGTAGGTATCATCTATGCTATATCCGACTTG
Source organism: Alisma plantago-aquatica (assembly GCA_963693085.1). Classification (NCBI taxonomy): domain Eukaryota; kingdom Viridiplantae; phylum Streptophyta; class Magnoliopsida; order Alismatales; family Alismataceae; genus Alisma; species Alisma plantago-aquatica. The sequence continues at coordinate 1,959,092,505 of OY856409.1, read as the reverse complement.
ACGTGGGTGAGTCCTACACAGGTAGTCCCTAAAAAGGGGGGAATTACTGTTACTCATAATCTATTAAATGAGCCAGTCACGACCCGTCTAGTAACCAGGTGGCGTGTGTGTATCGATTACTGTATATTGAATGCTGCTACATTGAAGGATCATTTTCCGCTTCCATTCATTGATCAGATTTTAGAACGATTAGTAGGTTGACCTCATTTTTCTTTTTTAGATGGTTATTCGGGCTACAATCAGATTTCAATTGATCCTAAGGATCAAGAGAAGTCCACCTTCACTTGTCCTTATGGAACATTTGCATACCGATGTATGCCCTTTGGTTTGTGTAACGCACCAGCAACCTTTCAGTGTTGCATGCTTGCCATTTTCTCCGATATGGTTGAGCGCTGTTTGGAAGTTTTTATGGACGATTTCTCTGTCTATGGTGTGTCTTTCGATGAATGTTTATATAATCTAGATAAAGTTTTGCAATGATGTGAGGACACACACTTAGTTCTCAATTGGGAGAAATGTCATATGATGGTTAGTGAAGGGATCGTGCTTGGACATAAAGTGTCTAGCAAGGGGTTGGAGGTAGATCCGGTGAAGATTGAAGTTATTTCCAAATTACCCCCACCGAATTCAGTAAAAGGGGTACGGAGTTTTCTAGGTCACACTGGTTTTTATCGCCTCTTTATAAAAGATTTCTCAAAAATCACTAAACCATTATATGAGCTGTTGGAGAAAGATGTGGTCTTTGATTTTAATGAAAAATGTTTGCATGCATTTAATGTGCTTAAAGAGAAATTAATTTCTACACTGGTTGTACAAACACCGGACCGGACAAAGCCGTTTGAATTGATGTGTGATGCATCGGATTTTGTAGTAGGGGATGTTTTAGAACAACGAGTTGAAAACAAACCCGCTGTGATTTTCTATGCGTCCAAAACTTTAAATGAAGCACAACTGAATTACATGACAACTGAAAAAGAGCTTCTCGCTGTTGTTTTTGCTTTTGAAAAATTCCGGCAATATCTTGTAGGATCTAAAGTTGTGGTATGGACGGACCACGCCGCCATAAAGTACTTGATGGAAAAGAAAGATGCCAAACCTAGACTGATTAGGTGGATCTTATTGTTACAAGAATTTGATATTGAAATTAAAGATAAGGCGGGCATAGAAAATGTGGTTGCGGACCACTTGTCTAGGTTGGAAAGGGTAAGATGAGAAGGACATTCATATACCCATTACCGAGATGTTCCCTGATGAGAAAATTATATCTGTTAAATCTAAAGATCCATGGTTCTCTTATATTGTTAATTATCTTGCCTGCAAAATTATCCCAAATGATTGGACATATCAAGAGAAAAAGAAAAATTTCCATTCTTTGCGATATTATTTTTGGGATGACCCCATTCTATTGAAGCAATGTAGGGATAGCGTGTTGCGTAGGTGCATACCGGAGGTTGAGTATGAGAGCGTACTTCATCATTGTCATACTTTACCAACAGGTGGCCATCATGCAAGTTCCAGAACCATGGCCAAGGTACTTGAGAGCGGTCTTTACTAGCCTACATTGTTTCAGGACGCATATGATTATGTGCGGCGATGTGATTCCTGCCAACGGGCAGGTAACATTTCAAAGCGACATGAGATGCCCCTCAATGTATTTCAAGAGGTCGAGGTGTTTGATTTGTGGGGTATTGATTTCATGGGACCCTTTGTGTCCTCAAATTCTAACTTGTACATTTTATTAGTTGTTGACTTTGTATCGAAGTGGGTGGAGGCAATACCCACTAGGACTAATGATGCTGCTGTAGTGTGCAGGTTTGTCAAGAACTATATTTTTTGCAGGTTTGGTGTACCAAGGATGATTATCAGCGATGGAGGTACCCACTTCCGAAATCAAAAGTTTGCTGCATTGTTGAGAAAGTACGGGGTAAGGCACAACATTGGTACCCCGTACCACCCACAGACATAGGGGCAAGTCTAAGTCTCCAATAGGGAAATTAAGAAAATCCTAGAGCATACAGTAGCTTCGACATGGAAGAACTGGAGTACTCTGCTACCGGACGTTTTATTGGCATATCGGATGGCATATAAGACACCTATAGGCACTACGCCTTTTCGGTTGGCTTATGGGCGGGCCTGCCATTTTTCGGTGGAATTGGAGCATAGGGCGCACTGGGCACTAAGAAAGTTGAATTTGAACTATGATGAAGCAGGAAAGAAACAGTTATTAGAGCTAAATGAACTCGATGAGCTGAGGATGAATGCATATGAAATTTCGCAGATTTATAAGGAGCAAACAAAGTTGATTCATGATCGACACATTCAGATGCGTGTCTTCAAGAAGGGAGATCGTGTGCTCTTGTTCAACTCAAGGTTGAAGATGCATCCTGAGAAATTGAAATCCCGATGGAGTGGACCTTTCACTGTAGAAGAGGTCAGGCCACATGGAGCAATCATGGTGCGTGATGGTGAGACAACATTTTTGGTTAATGGTCAGCGATTGAAGTTGTACTTCGGTGAGGATTACACGAGGAAAGTGCATGAGGTCAAACTCATTGCACTTACAGATGCATGAGGAGCTTGATTTCGTCTAGCCTAAGATGTTAAATAAGGGCGCTTGTTGGGAGGCAACCCAGCCATTGGTAGTTTTGTTTAGTTTCTTTCACATTTGTAAGTTAGTTTGGTTTAATTTTGTTTTTATTGTAAAAATGATACCTTGATCGTTTGTTCAGTGTGTAGGTCTGAGGCAGGGTTGATACCATCGACCATTGTGTTTATGGTATCGACATGGGCACAGTTAGGCGGCTGCAAAAATTTCTCTAAGTCGATACTATCGATGGCCTCATTGATGGTATCGACCTACCATCAGTAACACCGAGGAAATCGCCAGAATGGGGTCGATAGTATCAACATGGCTGTCGATACTCACGAGATCCCTAAAGATTTTTAGACAAAATTTGTCTCAGTGAAGTCGATACCAGCGACGGGCCTGTCGATGGTATCGACCCATTTACAAGAAGAAAGTGGCAGTCGGGCCTCGTGAGGGTGTTTGCCCTAAGAAGAGTCGATACTATCGACTTGCGTCGATGGTATCGACGCGACATGTTACCGATCCACGAGAAGGAATCAATGGTGATCGCTACATCAAGAGAATTGATTTGTGGGATGGGTCGATACCATCGACACGTCATCGATCCGGGCCCCCACATCAGGCCATCGACAACCGTCAATACTAGCGGAAGATCGGATTGTGCTACATGTATCGATACGGGTCCACAACAGTGACGGCCGCATTTATAAAAGAGAGGTTTTGTTGCTAAATTGATTCACACCTTCAGAGCCTTTTTCATCCTCCTGTTCCTTGCACATTGTTGTGCGACCGGAGCCCGTCTACGAGCAACCAAGGAACGTGATCTTCACCGAGTCTTCACCGAGTAGAGATTGTCTTCTCCGATATCGTCTTCACCGAGCTCCATCTTCTGTGTCTCTTTCTCGGTGACAATGGTGCGTACAACCGGTGCATCTTCTTCACGCGCGACTCCAATGGAGATCCCTGAATTCATTCCTCCACCACCCGTGTCGATTCCTCATCCAAGGATTGTCCACCCTTCCTTGGAGATCCGAAAGATGTACGAGGAGTTGCTTAAGAGAATGATTGAGCCCACACACTACATCGATCGGACGATGGTCCGCGACCTGGGGTTCAATGACAATCTCACCTACGTCTTCAAGGGGCAGGCGAGACACACGACCAGGAGACCCGACGAGTTGGAGTACCACGTCGACGACCAATCATTCTTCAATGAGTGGCCGACTTACAAGGAACTCGTGGCGGAGTTCATGGCATCATTGGATATCAATGTGGTGCCCAATGACTTGATCACCACCGACAGAGAGTGGAGGAAAGGGCAGCTGTCATTCAGACTCTACAACAACAATTACACCCTCACTCTCACCCAATTTAATTATGTGTACAACTGGTATGATGACGATTACCAGCACTGGAGGCCAGACAACTAGACGGACTACGACGCCATCTTCGCCCAGCTGGTGACTGCGCCTCCAGGCAAATCTGTCAGCTACCACAACGCTGCAGTTGCTGACTTTGAGCATCCGTTTTTGCAGATTCTGCACCACATGCTCTGCACCACGCTCTTCTCTCGCGGTGACTTGTCTCTTAGCAAATTCCAAGAGACGGATTTGTTCTTTCTGCACAAATTGCTGAAGTGCGAGGAGTGCAACTGGGGCGCGTTCTTCTTGATGCACGTGTTGTCCGGAAAGGGGAGTACGCGGAAGGCTCCTATCCACTTTGGAGGGCTCATCACACCGCTGGCCCTCTACCTTGGTTTGGATTTTTCCCAACTTACTCCCCTTTCCAGTAGGATCAAGGTAAACCTCCATCATCTGCACCACTCCAACCTCCTCCTGCTCTGTGATGGCTTGGCGTATGCACATTGCCATGTCAATCACGCCTATCAAGAATGTACGCTTCCCGACCCCGTCTTCAACATTGAGGGAGCTCAGCATTTCTGATGGCCTGTCATTGCCATCGACAACTCTAATGAAGACGGAGGTCATGACGACAATGATAATGACGGCGACGAGCATGAAGAGGAGGAGGAGGCTTTCACTCCTCTTCGGGCATGAATAGCACCCCGGAAGCATCCCCGTATTCATCCGGGTGAATCATCTTCTTCGCAGCCTCCGCCACCTCAGCCCTCTCATCAAGGAGAGGATGCCTACTCCATGCAAGGGATGTACTCGATGCTGTAGGAGATTCATCAGACCCAGCATCACATTACAACTTCATACGCCGGTATTGAAGATACAACGAACCGGCTGTTAGATAACCAGATGGCCATTTTTTAGAATGAGCGCCTCCTCCTCGACAACCAACAAAACATCCACGACAGGTTGCACAAGATGGAGATGCAACACCAGCCCTTCTACGACAATTACTGGAGCCAGAATTATTTTGGGGGGTATCCACAACCTCCACCAATGCCCTAGTATGATCTGAGCTTCCAGGGGCAGTACCCATCATGGGACCCCACAGTCCCGCAGTACCCACCACCACCTGCAGAATGATCGGTATCACTGTTCCACCCTTTAAGGTTGTTTTTTACTATGAGGCCATAGTCGAATTAAAGCTTGGGGGGGAGTTGGAAAAGTTTCTATCCTTTATTTATCCTAGTTTTTAGTTTTTTTTCCTTTGTCTTTTGTCATTTATTTCTTTTCGTTATTAGTTTGTTTTTAGGATCCACACTCTATCTAGTATAATTGTGGATGTCTTATGTCTTGTGTCATCTCGTTTCCTGTACATGGGAATCAGGGGCAAATTTGAAAATTTTTAATGCTTTTACAAGCTTGTGTTGTTTAACTTGGAGCACATAACTTAAGGAAATAATTGGGTTTGTCAACTCTAAAATAGGAAATCACAACTGTACATTCTTATGATTCATGAAAAGTGGACGGACCTGGTTGTTTGAGCCTAAACTGACCAAATGATAATGAGACCTTAATTTGAAATAAGAGAGAGAAACCTCTTAATTACTACACATGTCAGTAAGGAGGGACACATAATATTTTCCAAAGATTTAGTCAATTAATCTTGTGATCTATCCACCCCATTATTTTCATACTCCACCATAAGAATTGGAAGTACATTACAATTTTCATCTCTTTGATTGCATCCCATGTAGATAGGTCTTGAATTGCAACTATTTTCACATATTTTTGCATGAAAATGAAAAAAAAAGATAGAGTAGTTATACATGCACATTATCCTTAGATGCGTGTCATTTAATTGTATAACTATAATTTTGTAGCTGCATTCATTTTTTTGTGTGCATATAGTACATCATGCATCTTATCCCTTCTAAAACATTAAAGGTGATGAACTTGTTCCATACCTTCTGAATGCTTCAAGTGTATAAGTTATGTAGCAATAAGTGAGCCCGACAAATAATTCATTGTCATCTATGAAAATAAGGGCTTGAAAGAAACAAATTTGAAAAAAATATTGAAAAACAAAAGAGAAAAAATATATTGAGAAGTAAGTAAGAATGAGAGGGAGAAAGGAACATGTTCTCACTTGCATACTAAGAAGAATAAGCACATGGTGTAGTTTCTTAGATATTCCATCTCACCTTGAGATGGAATGATAGTGCATGCATCATTACACCTGAATGTAAGCATTAGGGCATTTTTATTTGCATATGCATCATTTAGGTCATTATGGTTTTTGTGCATTTTAAAATCATATAATGCTTCCATTTCTTCCACAAGCCACCCATTCCATCCACCCACTGCTCGAATTGGCAGGCCACCGTGATTTTTTCCTCACTTGTTAATACCAGGAGAGTTGCTTCCATGTAGATGGTAGTTAGGGCGAGCAACATAGATAGGAGATCACAAAATGCACCGAATTTTTGGATTGGAGGATTTTATTATGTTCACTGCCTTATGTGATAGTGTTCATCAATTTTGAGGTAGATATCTTTTATGGATGATTATTGTCGCCTTTAGGGTAATTATCATTCTGTGGTTAGTGAGGGCCGGAATGTGAATGTCTGGCGGGGATCATATGGCGCAGTCTATTTTGATAATCTGTTCGTTAGCTGATCCTCACAATTCTATTCTAGAGTTTTGTTGCTTGAGGACGAGCAATGTTCAAGCTTAGGGGAGTTTGATGTGATGATTTTGAGTCGCATTGATAGACTCGTTTTACTTGCGTTTTATCTGTTTATTGGTCACTTTGGTGGTTAATATTGCATAATTCACTTATTTTAGTCTATGATCCTTCTCAGTGTCAAATCTCTCTTATTTTATTGTTTTGAGTATAAATGATTACAATAATAGGTTTTATCTCGGCTAATGTGGTTTTGTTTTGCAATTTTAGGAAAAACACATATTTGCAGCAGTCGATACCATTGACAACAGTCGATACTATCGACACAACCACAAGCAGGAAGCCGCAAGGAGCAGCGCAGAGTCGATACCATCGACTGGGAAGTCGATGGTAGTGACGTACCATCAGGTTGCTAGCGACCAGTCAGTCGATACTATCGACACCATAGTCGATACTATCGACGCTTTCAGCTTGAGCGACGGAAAAGGGATAAAACCGACGCCTACGGGTGTCGATACCATCGACCCGCATCGATGGTATCGAGCCAGGATCAGTAACAATGAAGGAAAAGAAAGAAGGTCTGCCGATATCGCGAGGGGTCGATACCATCGACCCGCATCGATGGTATCGACACCGTCCGATCAGAGTTTGCTTCAGATTGTCTCTAATCCAACGGTTGTGATATTTTTGTAACCTAACTCAGTGATTATACCTAAGGACGGCAGCCAAGAGCAGGGTATCACGTCATTAGCCGGTGCACACATCCCGAGAAGGTGTGGAGAGAAGAACGGAGCCCAGAAGCACACGCCGACCGTTCCAGAAGCCGAAGAAGACGTTTTCCACGGCAGAAAGGCTGTAGATCACGCACTCTATGCCGATGAACGGTTCGATCTTCTCCATTCAGGGGTTTCATTACTTTATCCACGTTTTTCTCCATATTTCTCCTTTCTTCAACCATGTCTTACTCTGAAATGAACATGCGGGGCTAATCCCCTTTGTCTTTAGGACCAGGAGTCACCCGGGGAAGCATTGTATGATGTTTTTATCATAGTAATTCATCATTTGTCTCTTAAATCCGTGGTATGATTTCATTTTATCAATTATATTATTATGCTTGATCACCATAATGATAATCTAATGCCTTTAATTACTTTGAAAGAAGAATTAACAGTTGAAAAGAGACAAAATTCACATTAATTAACAAATCCCGTAAACAAGGTGATGTACGGTTAATGGTGGAAATCCAGAGGTCGATTCTAATGCACCTAGTTTAGGGTATAGGTTACTACGACGGTGGAACCGACCTAGACATAGGTAGTGAATTGTACCACGATAGTGGACAATTCTGACTACAGACCACTACCCGGATTGAGAGATGAATTTGATCAGCTATGTGGAAATTCATACAATGAAAACCTGCGGTAAAACCGCAATCCTAAAGATCTCCATTTGAATTGATTAAACTAAACACTTAATTGATTGCCTTGTTTTATTTTATTTTCTTTTATTTCACAACAACTCTCATAACCTTTTTATTGGTCTAGCTGATTGCGAGTAGTTAGTAGTAGTCTACCGATAATTTAGTGTCCCTGAGTTCGACTCAGACCTCACAAGGGCCTATACTACATTGACGCGTTCACTTGCGTTATACGCACGGTAAAATCGTGTCAACCACCCATGCCACACTATGATCTCAACTTTTAGGGGCAGTATCCAGAGTGGAACCCCCATACCCACCAGTACCCGCCACATCCACCACCTCAGCAGTAGTAGGGTATCACTGTTCCACCTTCTGAGTTTGTTCTTGACTATGAGGCCATAGTCGAATTCAAGCTTGAGGGGGAGATGGAACAATTTCTATCTTAGTTTTATTTTATTTTCTTATGTTTGAGTATTTTTCTTAGCTTTTTGCAATTTTTCTTCTATTTTTGTAATTTGTTTTATTTACGACTTTTTAGGACCCACTTTCTATCTAGTGTAATCTGTGGGTGTCTAATGTAAGTGTGTCATCTCAATGTTTTTCATATGGGGCTGATGTGTGAATTGTTTGAAATTGAGCACATAACTTATGAAAATAATTGGGTAGGTCAACTTTAAAACATAGTGAGAGTTGGTATGCGCCTTGTAGGTGGGAATTTAATATCAAATTGGGAGTGAATATTTTTTATAAGTCTAATACATAACTAGGGAAATTTAATATCAAACTTTTCATAATATAAAATTGATGCCAAAATTAGATTCCTTGCCTCTTAATTAGTCTAGCCAGTAATTTTCAATTCTAATAGACTCTATTTACTCTCTAAAATTAATTAGCAAGAGAAAGGTTATAAATAACCTAAATTTGACTAAGTCAATCAAATTATTTCATTTAATTGTCATTGGTTCATTTTTCCCCTAAGACCTAGTCATGCGGCTTCCCCTGTGACTTCTTCCTCTCATAGTGGATTCTACAGCCGACGGATCTGTATTATTGTTCTCTTCCTCAACCTCATCTCTTCTCGTCTCCCGCGATTCCTTGCCTCCTCTCCACTACCCCTCTTCCTCTCTTCCCTTCCTCTCTCTTCTGGTAGTGCACAAAAACCCAGCACCCCATCTTCTCGTTCACCCAGCTATTAATGGTGACACAATACCAGGTAGAGCCTCATAGGCAGCGTCACCACCTCCTCGTTTCCTCCTCCACATGTGCCCGACAATGCCAAGCAACGCCAGGTAGTGTCGAGCACCACCAGATAGCGTCGAATGCCACCAGACAACGACGAACGCCACCTGCGTCGAGCGCCACCAGATGATGTTGAGCGTCTCCAAATTGTTGTCTAGCTCCCCTTCTTATCCCTCCTTCCTCTCCTCAATGGATGGTGCAACTGGTAGATCTTTCCCCTCTACTCCTCTTCTCTTCTTCATCTTCATCTCACCGCTACATCAACCGCCGAGATTACTTACTGAGATCAGACGTTATGAACACCGGTCAAAGAAGTCGCAACCCCTATGGCCTACTCCTCATCTTCTCTTCACAACCACCCTAGAATGCCGCCATCATCATGTGATGTTGCATTGTCATGAGCCAAACACCACCATCGTTACTCATCCCCAACCAACAACAATTAGGTCATGCCCTTTATCTTGGTCATGAACATCCATGTCACAACCTCTGCCCAATTCTCCCTGCCCCTCTCGTGGATGCCTAGTAGCCTCGACAAGTTGTGTAGAGATTTCTTATGGGGGGTGCTAACCTTGAGATGAAAATATATACCATCGAATGGGATAGCATATGTGTTCCAAAGATTGAAGGAGGTTTGGGTATCCAACATACAAATGATATTGTTAAAGCATGCATGGCCAAAAAGTTATGGGATATTGCCAAAAGGAAGGAACTAATGTGGGTTCGATGGGTTCATGAAAGGTACCTCGAAGGTGATTCTGTGTGGAGTATCAAATTCCTATCTAATGCGACTTGGATTTGGAAAAGACTTATTCTACTGAGGGATAAGATTGTGTGTGATGTTTACTATTCAGTTGGTATGGGCAATAATACCCTGTTGTGGCATGATTCTTGGTTAGGGAAAGGGATGCTCTTGAATGATTTCCTCTCTGATAAATGTCGTATCAACTGCGGAGTAGGAAAGTTTGCAAAGGTTAACTGCTATATTTCTGAGGAGGGTAACTGGTTATTGCCTAGATCAAGACATATTAATCAGGTTGTCAACTTTGTTAAGGAGAGAGTTTCTTTCTGGAGGGGGAAGGAGGATGTTATATTACTCACGGAGCGTAATGTTATTCAGATGAAAGAGTTCTGGAATGAGTTGAGGGTAAGTTATCCACCGTGCTATTGGGCCACGGGCTTTGGAAAACTAAAGCATCAATGAAAGATATTATGACTGTTTGGAGATGTTTGAGGGGTGGTCTTCTGACAATTGACTGCCTTAAAAAAGGGGCGGTCATTGTGTCTCTAGATGTGCTCTATGCATGGAGGATGAAGAAACAATCTGTCATATTTTGTTTGAATGCAGATTTAGTAAGGAGTTGTGGAACAAGGTGATGGTTAATGAGGTGGTAGCAAGTAGGCCGAGAGGCGTGTGTGACCTAACCAATTTGATGAACATAAAATCTGGAACATTTGTCATGTTGATATTCATGAAGTTTGAAAGGAGAGGAATGCCAGGATTTTTGAGTAGAGAGCTAGAAGTTTTGATACGATTTGGAATCATGTAAAGATAGGCTTAGATAGCTTTTGTTAATTTATTTTGAAGCATACTTTTCTGCAACATCTGCAGTGTCTCCCTCCCGATCACCGGGTGGGTGCCCGGATGGAGAAGTAGGGGTGTGACAAAAACGGTGGCTACATTCATCTCACATCTCTTGTACATCTATAATCCCGTGGCAGCAGCAGTCAAAGCCCAATGGGCTTTGGACAATTAGGCCTGAACACACATGAACCCAGCACAACCAGGTCAATGAGGCCATGGCTACATTCATGGTTGTCCATACGAGCTCGGGAGTGGACGAAGGGGGCCCTTCTTCTTATGCCAGGAAAATTTGTTTGTATTTGTACCTGCAAGGCGGGAAGTTGGATTGGTGTCATTAATTATCACATTGCTAAACTGATGGTTAATGTGACAGTATTTAAACGATTTTTTTTGGGAGGCTAGACATGAGTCTCTAAATTTTGACCCATTAATTTATTTGGGGTCTCCATAGACTGAACAAGGCTACAAAATATACAACTTTCACAACAGAACTGCAAAATATACTGCATTGTTCTAATCATATCAGTTGCCACGTGGATCAGGCAAAACCGTACAATATCATTGATATTAAAATATCTCATATAATTGCCCACATGAATAAACATATACGTGATAATCCTGGCAATCAGCAGGACATCCTGCCGATCAGAACAATTAAGGCTTATGATAATGACTAAAGCAGTAGCTACTCTACGTACGGTCGCTATTAATTTCAGGAGATTCACGGTATCCTGCCTACCTTCGTTGAGGCATTAAGTGGAGTGATCAATCGTCTGGAGAAAGAGTTCATCAAGGAAGCTGTCGTTGTGTGTCTACATGAATAATTACCTGGCGCTGCACGATAGATTTTAGTTACTTTTACATCCAATTATCGCAGATCATCTGGTCTGTTATCTGGATAAGGGTGTTTCTTCAGTAAGGGCTTACTGTTTGGTAAGATGCGGTATATGTTGGCATCTTAATCACTCGATCTGAAGTTTGAATCTAGCTCTGAACCTGACATAATTCTAATATTAGTTGGGCCTGAATGCCTTTATCTCGGATCTGGGAGATTTTGAAGTAGTTGTCGCATGTCACGTGGCCTGAATAACTTTATTTCAGATCTGGAAGATATTATTGCAACCTTTTAGTTATGCTTGTGTGTACTCGTTCTGTGTCAGAGTGGCCTTACTTCTAGTTTTGTATTGAGCGTTAATTTATTCATTAGACAATAAAATAAAACACCTAAACAAAGTTTCTTTGATTGGCTCATTGACAATCCAATAAAACATGTAGACCTTGTAAGATTTTCTCACTAATCATTGTTTGGGGCTTCATTATGGTTATACTTGAAAGAAACAATTGGACGACGCACAGTGCCTTGGTAGTTCACACTGACAAAAAGTATTTGCAGTTAATAAATACAATAGGATACCTATTTACGTTTACAATGCAATGCATGAAACTGTTCCTAGATTTAAACATTGTCCGGTGATGCAAGTGGTTTGGTATATTAATCAGCGAATAGTTGAGAATTCCATAATTATCCTATCACGTACTAAATGATTATCAATTTGGATGTGTTTATATGGAGAATGATCGTTTATTGTTAATTTCAAGGCAACAACCGTTTGGTGCACAAAAACTGCAGAAGATCTTTCAAAATGAATGCTAAAATTTACGCAGTAGGGACTCAGTCAAATGAGCTCTTGGGTCGTGTTAACCATGGCCCAGTACTATGCTTTGGTATTGAGCCTCAAGATAGTATAATCCATTTTGACTGACCAACTAATGCAGTTGGTGCATGAGCGTTGGCACGTGGACCGAGAGAACTACCAGCAGGCACAAACTTACCATGAGCATTACGTCACGAGTCAGATGTACCCTTCCCATCTCTGGGCATTGGGAAGCTAATACACCGCGCTACCTCCTGAGGAGCCCTCGAGACATTCCATGAGCCAGGATTGGTGTGGCCGACCATCCTGAGACTCTTTCCTGTGCCAGCCGCACCAGCCCCATGGGCCACCACAGCTACCTCAGCATGACGATTGGTGGACATTCTATCTGTATCTCTTCCCCTCCATTTCTGGATGTAGAGTTTGCTGGAGGACGAATATATTTCTACGGTTAGGGTGAAGGTTGAGTGGTATGTATTCATTCCACCCTCATTATATTTTTCTTTTTTCTGTCATTTTCTTTCTTGATTAGCATTGTATTTATACCTATTTTTCTTTTGAAAATTCATGTTAGTTGCATGTAATTGGCGATTATCTAGTCAATCTAGATTCATTTTTATTTATATGCTTAGTTTTGAAAAATCTGCAATGTACCCCAAAATTTGAATAAAAGAGTCCTTTTGCAATAGAATCTCGAATCCCAATGTTAGAACCTAACCTATCACTACTGACCGTAAACAACATCACTTCCTCGAAAAGATGTCAAGTAGTATGGGATTGGAAGAAATCAAACTATAGTATGCCTCTTATTTATCAACATGAACTTCTAGTGGAAATATCACTACTTTGCAATTTACTTGATATGACTGAATTAAGTTATTGAAGTTTGTTCCAATGCTTTAAATTTTTAAAATGAGATGCACAAATTCAATTTTTTTCTACACTTTTTCATCACCTTCTTACACCATCATCAGTCAAAATAAAACCAAGAAACAAAACGAAGGTGTCAAACTTCAAGTTCAGGATGACACCTCTCTCTCAACCCTCTGCTTCTTCCATACTCATCATATGTAATAGGGGTGTATCACAATTTAAAGATGCCAATGTGCACATCACAAAAAAGAAAAAATGGAATAAATATAATATATAAAAAAGTTAAAACAATCTCGAGTTGAATAGATAAGAGATTCATAGTCTTCCCTTCCATACCCCCATATACTCTAATTTCTTCCTATGGGGAAGCAATCACCCCAAAGTTGTTTCCCTTCACATCTTAACCATGTTCTTGTGTAAATCATATTGGAATGTGTGGAACCTTTTAAGACACTAAAGATATTGTGACTATAAGACACATGTTTTGGTATGGAAACTCGTTGTGAATGTAAAGTTGACAGGGAACTTGAAGACGTTGTTTTGTGATTCTAGGAGATTAGGTCGCCTGGCCATGATTGTTTGAAGGGAACCAAGTGATGTTGTGAAGGAGAGGATGATAGATGATGTAAGTCATTTTACACATCAAACACTAGGACAAGTCCTTGAGTTTAACCTTATGTAGTAAGGTATCGAATCCCAAGGGACTAGGGGAAATAATTGAAATCTCAATCGATCACGAGAGAACATGAAAAGGATATTCCGGTTGTGAAGTTTTAATTATGCTAGAACAAATAATGGAAAGTCGCACTAAAGAACAAGAACATAAAAGTTGAGATGGATTCGATCAATAAGGATATTGAGGTTATGATTTTTACCGTCATAGCCTGCATGAAACTAAATCGATGAATCTATGAGATAAAACAAGATAGAAAAGGTTATCTGAAAATAGTTACAAATGCATCTACAAAAGGAAAACTCCCCGTGATCCCATTGGTCTCGACGTTCACAGATCCTAGCCCGATCATCCTAATAAAGACCCTTTCAAGGTCTCATCCAAATCCTTATACTTTTGTTTGGTTCTTCTGAGCCTTGGGTTCTAAGGTCACATTCCCCAATACTAACACTCAGTGAAAATGAGAGATCAAGTCGTTTAATTTGGAAAAAATCCAAACAAGGAGCCATCTAACAAATATGATCATATAGAAATAGATCTAGTTTACACTATGGCTACGGGGCTACTCCCCACACCCTGATATAAGAACTACTCACGATACATGAAAATTAAAGAAAGAACATAGGGTGGAAAAGAAGAAGTCATATACTAGGAAGAAGAAGAATCATGAAGGAATTTGCATCATGACAATTAAATGGGCGCTCTTCTTAGATCCTTTCTCCCAAAAAGAAAACTAAAAACAAGTTGAAAAACACTAATTTTATTGAAGAAATGAGAGTACAAGAAGCAAGAATGAAATAACAAAGTGTATAAATAATACAAAATTTCTATAAAAATGATACACAAAATGATAGAAGAATATATTACAAGATTATTTTTTCTTTAAAGTCCCACCTCCTTTCACAGGAAGAAATCCCAAGAAGAATGTGTCACTTCATCTCCAAGTCACATAGGTCAAACTTTGACTACTTTGATGACTTTCTCATTTTGGCATTTGACTAGTCATCTCTTACATCTTTTCTTTCATAAAAGTAGATTCAATCTGCCAACTTTTCTAGTCAAAGTAGTGAAATTTTATAACATTAATTGTTTTCCCACAAATGGAGGAATTTATTTAGTTATACTCTTTAATATTTGACCATGTAACTTTCATTAATACAAATTTACGCTGAAGTCATTTGGAGCGAATTTAGCTCCTGTTAAAGGCTATAAATCAGTCCAAATAATAGGAATTTATTTTATAAAATTAAATTTCGATCCGTCGAGTATTTGTACACTAGGTTTAGATTTCAGACACAAAAGGTATGAAACTTTTGGTGTCGGGAATACATGAATTTCAGGCACTGTGAGAAATTATGCAAAACATCTTCCAAGAACTCTTTTTTTATTTATTTTGCATTGAAGTAGTTGTTTATATTACTGAAAAATATACAATAATGAAGTTAAAACTCCAATTTTAGGAAGAAGAGATAAACTAAGATAATTTATGCTAAAATGATTTAATTTTTTTGGGAACCATAGAGATTTAACTTTCATTCATCCCTCTCTCTACAATAGGATGAAGTTTGGAAAAATAGACATTAGTATCCTCATGGAGCCATGGTGGTTTATTGGACAAGAAAGTAAAACTAGAGATTACATTAATTGAAAAAGTAGTAATTCTATCTACAACTGAGTTGTGAGATCTCAGAATGAAAGAGATGTGTGGCTTCCCTACTTTGTCACAAAGTTTGTTGAATTGCCTGATGAAAGGATAAAATTTATTTGTTGAAGGTGGAACCTCAACAATAGTTTATATCACCATGGTTGCATCCGACAAAATGGCTAGAGATCACCATCTCAAAGTTTCACATATTTCCAAGGCACGAACAATACCTTGGATTTCTTCTTTCAACGTCGAAGTGGCGCATATGGGTGAACTTTAACCTAGTAAGAGTTTGTTGTTCTCATCCACGATGTGCAAACTAGTTCCTGCACTGGTAGATTGAGGTCTATATGAAGCATCGACAAACATGATGACATGGTGGGTGCCTAGAGGTCTTGTTGAAATTGGAGTCACGGGTGAGTGAACCATGACTTGCTTTGGGAAGTTAAGGATGACACTAGCTCTCGCATTAATGAAACCAGGGTGATGTGCTTCAGATTGTCTTCTTCCCATGTGGGTTAGCTTGTTTCTGTGTAGCCAAATGGCCCAGCTAGCCACTATGGGTAGTAGGGTAGTCATGACATCACGTTTGGAAATGGTGACCTTGAGTATCTAGTCCTCTTTAGAGAGGAGAAAGAAAGGAGTTTGGGCACCTAAAGCCAATCAAATAGGCTTACTGAATGGACAATCTCGAAGGTAGTGAAACAAGGTATCCCTTGCATTCGTACAAACTGCGAAGATGCCTTCCATTGGAATATGTTCGAGAGCTTTCTCAACATTAGTCAAGATAACATGATGTTGGATGAGCCAGAGAAATGCCTTTATCCTTGTCAAGAGATGCATCTTCCAAATATTCTTCCATGTGCCATAATGGACGTTGTTGAATTCTATCACATCCACTGATAGGTAGTCTTGGTTGAGAAATCACTGTTAGGAATCAAGGGCCATTTCCAAGTGTCCAGTCTAGAAGTAGGGTCTGGTGGAAATATTTATTGAATCCACGGCTAGGCATACTGGGGTATGTAGTTGTAGATAAATGACTAGTCCCAATTCCCATCCTATGTGACCATTGAAGACACACACAGGTCACTAAGTTCAGGGGGTGGTATGAAATTTGGGTTCAAGTACTTGATGATTGAGCCTTAGAGCCATTTGCTAGTCCACCAATTAGAATAGGCACCTGAGTGTATGGTGATCAACGACGCATCTGACGCAAATTTACCGTGCGCATAAACGCAAGTGAACGCGTCGAGTAGTACAGGCCTTTGTGAGGCCCGAGTCGAACTCAGGGATATGTGGAATCGTCGGGGACTCCTACTAACTATTTGTGATCAGCTAAACTGAATAAAAAGTTGAGAGTTGTTATAGAAATTAAAAGAAAAATAAAAACAAAACGAAATAAGCAATCGATTAAATGTTGGTTTAATCAATTCAAAAGGAGATCTTTAGGATTGCAGTTTCACCACAGGTTTTCATTGTATTAGATTCTATATAGCTACTCAATTTTATCTCCCTATCCGGGTAGTGGCCTGAAATCAGAATTGTCCACTGTCATGGTGCAATTCACTATCTAAGTCTAGGTCAGTTCCACCGTCGTAGTAACCTATACCCTAAACTAGGTGCATTATGAACAATCTCTCAGTATCCACCATTAATTTTACACCACCTTGTTCAAGGGGTTTGTCAATTAATGTGAATTCCGTCTCTTTTCAGCCGGTAATCCTTCTTTCAAAGTGATTAAGGGCATTAGGTTATTATTATGGTGATCAAGCATAACAATATATTGAAGAAAACGAAATTATACCACGGATTTAAGAGATAAGATATGAATTACTATTATAAAATCATCATACAATGATTCCCCGGGCTACTCCCGGTCCTAAAGATAAAGGGGATTATCCCTACATGTTCATCTCAAGCAAGTACATGATAGAGATAGGGGAAATCATATGAAAAATGTGAAATGAGCGGTGAAACCCCTGAACGGAGAAGAACCGGTTGATCCTTGGCGTCGAACACATGCTCTCCCGCCTTTCGGTGGTGGAATCCATCTTCTTCGGCGTCCGGATCAACTGGTATGAGCTTTTGGCCTCCGTTCTCTTCTCTACTCCTCCTCGGTACTTCTGTAATGGCTAATCAGCTCTCCGCTCACGTCTGGGCGACCGTCATTAGGTATATCTCCCTCATTAGGTCGCTAATTAACCACGACCGTCTGATTAAGATCATTCCAAAGAAAACACATATCTTACGGTGTCGATACCATCGACGCGAGTCGATGGTATCGACCCAGTGTGGTAGCGGCCGACTACAAATCCTTTCTTTGTCGTGCTTGACATCATCTCGATACCATCGACGCGGGTCGATGGTATCGACTTCCTTTAGGCATCCATTTTTGCAAGATTCTGACACTGTAGCCTCCGTGCGTCGATGGCATCGACTAGGTGTCGATACTATCGACTGCTTTCTCGCCAGCAACCTGATGGTAGCTCGATACCATCGACATCCCTGTCGATAGTATCGACTATTTGCTGATACTCACGGCTGGCAACCTGTGGTCTGGTCGATGGTATCGACTTCTGTCGATGGTATCGACGGAAGCAGATACTTGTTTTCCCTGAAATTCAAACACGAAACCACATAAATTCACACAAATAATAATATTTTGACAATTAATGCTCAAAACGATAAAATAAAGGGGATTTGACATAAAATAGTAGCAAAGACCAAAGTGGATGAATTATGCAACATTAACCATAAAAAATGACTAATAAAAGCATAAAACACATGTCAAACAGGTCTATAAATGTGACTCAAAATCATTGCATCAAACTCCCCTAAGCTTGAACGTTGCTCGCCCTTGAGCAACTAATCCTTATAATAGAATTGCTAATGTCAACTGAAGAATAACGCACCACAACCAACATCCCATACGACTCCCACCGGACATTCACATACCGACCCTCTCTAACCACGGAATGATAATTACCCTGAAGGCGACAGTAATCATCCATAAAAGATGTTGACCTCAAAACTGATGAACACTATCACATAAGGCAGTTAACATAATAAAATTCGTCGGTCCAGGCTTGGTGCATCTTGTGATCTTCTATACTACATTGCTCACCCTAACTACCATCTACATGGAAGCAGTTCTCCTGATATACCTTAGTGAGGAGAAATTCACGGTGGCCTACCAATCCGAGCAACAGGTGGATGAAGATGGGTGGTTCATGGAAGAAAGTGGAAGTATTATACAGTTTCAACATGCATAAAACAAAAATGTCCTAAATGGTGCAAATGCACATGAAAAATGCCCTAATGCCTAAAATTGGGTGGAATGATGCATGTACTAACCATCCATCTCAAAACGAGATGGACATCTAATTAAGCTACATCATGTACTCAATTATCTTGAAATGCAGGTGATCTTACGTTCCTTTCTCCTTCTTATTCTAATTGCTTCTAAATAACTCTTTTTTTTCATTTTGCAGATTTTTTCAGATTTTTCTCTTTTTTTTCATTTTTTCAACCCTTATATCCATAATTGATAATGAATATTTTATTGGGCTTATTTTTCTTCATACTCAGAAATTTGCACTATTTAGAAGGTATGGAACAATTTAATTCACCATTGGAGAAAAATTGAGATACATGATATACTTTATGCATGAAAATTATGAATGCAACTTCATGGCATGCACCTAAGGGTAATGTGCATGTATCACTATTCTAATTTTTTCTTTCTTTTTATGCAAAACATATGGAAATAGATTCAATGCAGGACCTACCTATATGAAATGCTGTCAAAGAAGTTAAAACTGTAAAGTACTTCCAATTCTTGTGGTGGATTGTGAAAAGCAAAGAGGTGGAAAGATCACAAGACTAGATGACTGAACCTTAGAAAGATATTATGTGTCCCTCCTTACTGACCTGTGTAGTAGTTAAGAGGTTTCTTTCTCTTACATCCAATTAGAGTCTCATTACCATTTGGTCAGTTTAGGCTCAAACAACCATTTCCATCCACTTTCATGAATCATTAGGAGTACAGTTGTGAAATTTTGTTTTAAAGTTGACAAAACCAATCATTTTCGTAGGATATGTGCCCAAGGTTAAACAAGACAAGCTTTCCAAACACACAAAAATTTTAAATTTCCCTCAATTCCCAATGCACAACTAATGAGATGACACAAACTTTATGACATCCACGATTACACTAGATAGCATGTGGATCCTACAAAAACTAAAATTGCAAGAAACAAATGACAAGAACAAAAGCAAGAAAACTAAAATAGAGAAAATAAAGATAGAACTGTTCCAACTACCCCCCGCTAAGCTTGAATTCAACTATGGCCTCATAGTAAAAAACAAACTCAAAGGTTGGAACAGTGATACCGATTTACTCATGCGGTGGAGGCGGGTACTGCGGAGCCGTAGGGTCCCAAGAAGGATACTCCCCCTAGAAGCTTGGATCAAATTGGGCCCTAGGTGGAGGTTGTGGATATCCTCCAAAGTAAACTTGGCTCCAATAGTGGTCATAGAAGGGCTCCTGCTACATCTCCATCCGATACAACCGATCATGTGTCTATTTTTGGTTGTTGAGGAGAAGACGCTCGTTCTCAAACATCGCCCTTTGGTTGTCCAGTATCTGGTTCGTAGTGTCTTGAATACCGATATACATTATCATGTGTTGCTGCTGCGTTTGCTGGATGTCTTGCAGCATAGTGTACATGCCCTGCATAGAATAGGCATCCTTGCTTGGCTGCGAGGGTGGTGGTGGTGGCGGCGTAGGCTGTGATGATGAAGATGCACCCGGATGCATCCGAGGATGCTTTTGTGGTGCGACTCGTGCTCGAAGAGGTGTGAATGCCTCCTCTTCCTCCTCAGCCTCGTCGTCATTTCCGTCGTCGCCACCGTCGTTGCCACCTTCTTCATCGGAGTCGGCGATGGCTATGATTGGCCACCGGAAGTGTTGCGCCCCTTCGATGTTGAAGACCGGATCAGGCAACAAGCACTCCTGATAGGCATGGTTGACCCGACCTTTGATCGACTCGTGGTCGGTGGCAATAATGTCGTTGGGAACGACGCAGACGTCCAGCGACGCCATGAACTCTGCCACCAACTCCTTGTACGTGGGTCAGTCGCCGAAGAACGACTGGCCATCTGCATGAAATTTCAGCTCGTCAGGTCTTCGGTTTGTGTGGAGCGCCTGTCCTTTCAGAACGTAGGCCAAGTTGGCCTCGAACCCTAAGTCGCGGATCATGTCCCGTTCGACATAACGGGTTGGCTCTATCTTCCTTTTTAAGATCTCCTCGTAGATCTTCTTCACCTCCGTGGATGGATGAATCAGCCGCGGGCGTGAAACCAATGCTGGAGGAGGTGGCACGAACTCCGAGATATCTGCCGGGTTCACTCGTGAAGATGACGCACCAGCTCCATGCACCATGTTTGCGAGAGAAAGAGGATTAGAAAGGAGCTTGGTGAAGATTGGAGAATCGAATCTCCGCTCGATGAAAAACTAGCTCAGTGTTGCTCGTCGATGGGCTTGCACAACTCTGGAACTCGCTCGACACAAGTGGAGGAAGATTGCACTGAAGGTGTGATGTCATCTGATGCAACTACTCCCCATATATAGCTGTGGTCGGCGCTACTGTCTGCCCATCGATACCATCGACGTGAGTCGATGGTATCGACTCAGGTAGCACGATCCGTACCTCTGCTAGTATCGACGGTCGTTGATGGCTGGATCTGCGGGGCCCAGATTGCTGACACGTCGATACTATTGACGCGGGTCGATAGTATCGACCCATCCCCCAGATCGACTTCTTTGTTTGCTGTGATGTCGTTGATCTTTCTCGCGGATTGTTGACGTGGCGCGTCGATACTATCGACGCGGGTCGATACTATCGACGCGAGTCGATAGTATCGACTCTCTTGATTAGGGCAAATCCTCGCGAGGCCCGGTGATGCGATGATTTTGAGTCGCATTTATGGACCTATTTCATATGTGTTTTGTGCTCTAATTACTCATTTTTATGGATAATATTGCATAATTCACTTAATTTGGTCTTTGCCATCATATTATATCAAATCCCCTTTGTTTTACTATTTTGAGCATTATTTATCATCTTATTATAAATTGTGTGGATTTACTTGGGCTTGTTGTGAAATTTCAGGAAAAACAAGTATCTGCTTCCGTCGATACCATCGACGGAAGTCGATACCATCGACCAAGCCACAGGTTGTCAGCCGAGAAGAGCAATACAGAGTCGATACCATCGACACCTAAGTCGATGCCATCGACACAAGGAGAGCTACAGCGTCGCTAGAAGACAAAACCGACGCTACAGGAGTCGATACCATCGACGCCCAAGTCGATGGTATCGAGATCGCCACAGGCACTCAGAATAAAAGAAAGGAAAGCTGCCGCTAATCCGCTGCGTCGATACCATCGACCCGCGTCGATGGTATCGACGCCAGCAGATATGCGTTGGATCTGTTTTGATCTCGATCGGACGGCTGTTGTTATTTGACGACCTAATTAGGGACTTATACCTAATGACGGCCGCCCACACGAGGGGGGGATCTCATTTTTGGATTGCACGAGTGCCGAGGAGGAGAAAAAGGAGAACGGAGGCCGAGAAGCTCATCCCGGGTGATTCGGACGCTGCCGAAGATGATTTCCACAACCGACAGGCGGGGAAGCTCATGTTTTACGCCAAGGATCCACCGGTTCTTCTCCGTTCAGGGGTTTTCCCATTTATTTCCCGTTTTTCTTATGAATTCCCCAATTTCTACCATGTATTCGTGTGAGATGAACATGAGAGGCTAAAACCCTCAATCTTTAGGACCGGGAGTAGCTCGGGAATGCATTGTATGACATTTTTATATCAATAATTCATATTTTTCTCTCAAATCTGTGGTATAGATTTGTTTTCTCCATTTCTATTGTTATGCTTGATCACCATAATAATAATTTAACACCCTTAATCACTTCGACAGAAGGATTAACGGTTGAAAAGAGACGAATTCTACATTAATCAATAAAACCCTTGACAAAGGAGTTGTAAAATTAATGGTGGGAACTGAGAGACCGTTTTTAATGCGCTTAGTTTAGGGGAATGATTACTACGACGGTGGAATCAACCTAAACCTAAGTAGTGAATTACACCACGACAGTGGGTAATTCTCATTTCAGGCCACTACCCGGATAGAGAGAGAAGTGTGAGGAATTATATGAAACCTAATACAATGTTGACCCGCGGTGAAACCACCATCCTAAAGATATCCTTTTGAATTGATTAAATTAACCTTTAATCGATTGTTTTCTTTGTTTGATTTTTATTTTCTTTTTAATTTGAACAACAAAACCCTACTTTGTTAATCGGTCTAGCTGATTGCGATTGGTTAGTAAATGTCCCCAATAATTCACGTATCCCTGAGTTCGACTCGGGCCTCACAAGGCCTATATTACTCGACGCGTATACTTGCGTTTAAGCGCGTAGTAAAATATACGTCAAGTTTTTGGCGCCGTTGCCGAGGACACGGCGAATTATTGGCACTTTGAGTGCTAAGAGCGGCCACTCTAGGCCACATTTTTTTTATTTTAAAACAATTTCAAAAATTCCTTTATTTCTCTATCATTGTGTTGACTCGTTCAAAGCATTGTACTGAACCTCTATTTCCATATTTCAGGTACTTTGCATGGTGCACACACGTAGTCGAGACTACGTGAATCGCACACCTGAGGTTCCATCTGTGGGACCAGAGGACGAGGACTACTACGAGGAGGAACACCAAAGTGATATAAATTCTGAATCTGAAAAAGAACAAGAAGAAGCAATGGATGAAGCACAGACAATATGGGAGAAGATCAA
The DNA here is from genome assembly GCA_963693085.1 of Alisma plantago-aquatica. Lineage (NCBI taxonomy): Eukaryota > Viridiplantae > Streptophyta > Magnoliopsida > Alismatales > Alismataceae > Alisma > Alisma plantago-aquatica. The sequence goes on along the minus strand of OY856409.1, from coordinate 1,959,068,913 downwards.
GGCGTCTTCTTCCTCGGCATCAAAAGGGCCTATAAAGAAACAGGGGCTAAACATTCCAACCTACAAGATCGATCCAGCATTGATTAACCTGGTTAAATCCAACGCATTTCACGGGCTGAAAAATGAAGATCCAGTGGCACACATTAGTCAGTTTGTTGAAAATTGCGATATGGTGAAGATCGACAGGTTCCCGCAAGATGCGTTGTATCTCAAGTTGTTCCCAAGTTCATTGGCAGGAGCAGCGTGAGAGTGGCTTCATAACCTCGACGACGAGTTTGTTGAATCATGGGATCACATGGTAGAGGTTTTCTTCGAGAGGTTCTTCCCTCCTGAGAAGACCAATGATATGATCAGGAAGATTCACAATTTCACCCAACAGGCGGGTGAAACTTATTCTGAGACTTGGGAGCGATTCCAGGTCATGTTGAGGAGATGTCCACATCATGGATTGGACAAGGAAACCCAAGTGAAGATCTTCTACTTTGCTCTCTCCGAGCATGATAGAAGCAACCTGGACTCGGATGGTTCCGGATTTTTCTTAAATAACACCGATACAAGATGCTGGGAAATACTGAAGAATATGGCACGGAAGCAATCTTGGGGAGAAAGAGAACGAGGCCCAGTTGAGAAAGCAAGAGTTGCCAGTGAGTCAAAGGCAATGAGAGAGCTGAACGAGAAGATGGATCTTCTCGCAAAGAAGTTGCTGCAGAAGGAAGACAATGAGTCCGAGGATGAGGCTCAGGTCAAGTATATGAGGCAACAGCAAGGGTACAGGAATAACGATTATTCATTGCGGAAGGATAAGAAATTTTCATGGAAGGATCCAAACAATTTTCAGCAGGATCCAGACGCCAAGCCTGCACCGGTCACGGAGGACAAGAGCACGGAGTTGCTCAATCAAGTCATCAAGCAAAATCAAGAGTTGATGAACACTTTTGGGCAACAAATCAAGCAGCAGGGTGAATTTATGAACCAGTTTGGGCAGACTTTGCAGAGCCACGAGGCTCAAATGAGAACTATAGAGACTTCCATGGCGCAGATGGCAGCCGAGATTGCAAGCTTGAAGAAGCCGGCACATCCGGGTTTTCCGGGGAACACCAATGTTCCCGGGGGAAACCAACAGGCCAAGGCCATCTTATTGAGGAGCGGTAAGAAAGTGTTAAATCCAAGGGCGGATGACACAAGCACACCGCAGGACACAGTTGAAGAAGCAACAGTCGAAGAGCAGCCCGCACCTGTCATAGAGCAAACTGAGGACATAGCTGAAGATGGTAAGGAAGAACAAGCCACTGAGGAGGAACCGCAGAAATTAACTCCCTATGTGCCACCTCATCAAAGGGCACATAGTGTTCCGGTCCCATATCCCAATAGTGCAAAGGCAAGAAAGGTGGATGCACAGTTTAAGAAATTTCTGGACAGCTTTAGGAAGTTATCAGTGAATATTCCTTTGCTAGAGGCGATTGAACAAATCCCATCTTATGGGAAGTTTCTCAAAGATGTAATCACCAAGAAGAGGAAGATACCCGACACTGAGGTCGTGGTATTGAAGGAGCAAGTGAGTGCTTTTATTATGGGCACTTTGCCGCCAAAGAGACAGGATCCCGGTTGTTTCAATATTTCTTGCTTTATCGGGAAGTTCAAATTTGGCGAGGCACTTTGTGATTCCGGGGCAAGCATAAATATGATGCCCCTTTCTACATTCAAGAAACTTGGATTGAAAGAGTCAAGGCCAAGCAACATGACCATCCAATTGGCCGATAATTATGTGGTGAAACCGTATGGGATCTGTGAGGATGTCTTGGTAAAGGTAGACCGCTTTGTTTTTCCGGCTGATTTCGTCGTTATGGAAATGCAGGACGAGCACGGCAATGAGTTGCTACTTGGTCGCCCATTCCAAGCAACAGCGGATATGATCCTGGAGATGGGGAGAGGTCGCTTGACCTTGGGCATTGCGGATGATCGCTTTGAGATGGTCATGCCCAATAGCAATGCATCCACTAAAGCAAAAGCACAGTGCAACATGGTGAAGCATGTGGAACACAATATCTCACTTTGTCTTGGGAAGCCATTCTTGGATATGGCTCATGTGATGAGCAGGATAGATAATGGGACCTTAGCGGTGGACCTTATGGAGCAAATGAAAGTTGTCTCTTTATGCAAGGCTGTTGGGTTTCCAAATGATGAGAATGAGGACATTCCACCTTCGTGGGAGGATGATGTGATTATTACTTCCGTCTTTGATGCATATCCAGAACTGCCTTTGGAGGCGTGTTTGTTAAATGTCACTTATGATTGGATGCGGAGTACTTCACTCAAGGAGTGCGCCAAAATGCTTCAAATGCTTCCATGTTTCTACACGAGGCACTATGAAGATTTGGGTACACTGCCCCCACCGCTACAATCATATCTTATTTGCCCACCTGATCTGGAGTTGAAGCCATTGCCCCCGCATCTGAAGTACGTCTTTCTAGCTGAGGAGGACAAGTTACCAGTGATTGTATCTGCATACTTGAGTGCGGATGAGGAGGAGCAACTACTGATAGTGCTCAAGAACCACCGTGGAGCTTTTGGGTGGTCTGTGGCGGACATCTAGGGGATCTCCCCTACACTTTGTCAACACAAAATACGGCTCGAGGAGGGAGCCAAGCCAGTCATACAGCATCAAAGACGTCTAAATCCAAGCATGATGGAGGTTGTCAAGAAGGAAGTCATAAAGCTTCTTGCTGCAGGGATCATTTATGCCATATCCGATTCGACGTGGGTGAGTCCCACACAGGTAGTCCCTAAAAAGGGGGGAATCACTGTCACTACAAATCTTTTGAATGAACCTGTCACCACCCGATTGGTAACCGGGTGGCGTGTTTGCATTGACTACCGCCGATTGAATGCCGCAACTCTTAAAGATCATTTTCCATTGCCATTTATCGATCAGATTTTGGAACGTCTAGCTGGTCGGTCGCATTTTTGTTTTCTAGATGGCTATTCGGGGTACAACCAGATTTCTATTGATCCTTTGGATCAAGAGAAGTCTACGTTTACATGTCCCTATGGGACGTTTGCTTACCGCCGTATGCCGTTCAGTTTATGCAATGCGCCGTCGACTTTTCAACGCTGCATGCTCGCCATATTCTCTGACATGGTGGAGCGGTGTCTTGAAGTTTTCATGGATGACTTCTCGGTGTATGGAGCGTCTTTTGATGAATGCCTTTATAACTTAGATAAGGTATTGCAGCGGTGCGAGGACACACACTTGGTCCTCAATTGGGAGAAATGTCACATGATGGTGACGGAAGGAATTGTGCTAGGACACAAGGTGTCTAGCAAGGGTCTTGAGGTAGACCCCGTAAAAATTGAGGTGATTTCTAAGCTACCCCCACCAAATTCTGTAAAAGGGGTGAGAAGCTTTTTAGGACACACCGGGTTTTATCGGCGATTTATCAAGGATTTTTCAAAAATCGCAAAGCCATTATCGGAATTGTTGGAAAAAGACGTAGTTTTTGATTTCAATGAGAAATGTCTTCACGCATTTGAGGTTTTGAAGAAAAAGTTGATTTCAGCTCCAGTTGTTCAAACGCCAGATTGGACAAAGCCATTCGAGTTGATGTGTGATGCGTCCGATTATGCTGTGGGAGCTGTTTTGGGGCAAAGGGTAGATAACAAGCCTGTTGTGATTTTCTACGCCTAAAAAATGCTTAATGATGCTCAATTGAACTACACAACCACGGAAAAGGAGTTATTGGCTGTCGTGTTCGCCTTTGAAAAATTTCGGCAGTACTTAGTGGGTTCTAAGGTGGTTGTGTGGACTGATCACGCTGCAATAAAGTATTTGATGGAGAAGAAGGATGCGAAGCCTAGACTAATTAGGTGGATTTTGCTCCTACAAGAATTCGATATTGAAATCAAGGACAAGTCGGGAATTGAAAATGTGGTGGCTGACCACTTGTCTAGGTTAGAGAGGGTTGATGAACAAGGTTTGCACATACCCATTACCGAGACCTTTCCCGACGAACAACTTTTAAAAATTGATTCTAAAGAACCATGGTTTGCGGAAATTGTGAATTATTTGGCTTGCGGGATCATCCCGGAGGATTGGTCCTATCAAGAGAAAAAGAAATTCTTTCATTCATTGAGATATTATTTTTGGGATGACCCGATTCTCTTGAAGCAGTGCAGGGATGGTATTCTTCGCAGGTGCGTGCCAGAGGTGGAGTACGAGAGTGTTCTTCACCACTGTCATGCGTCGCCTACATGAGGACACCATGCTAGCTCACGGACAGCAGCCAAGGTGTTGGAGAGCGGCCTTTATTGGCCCACTTTGTTCCGGGATGCCTATGATTTTGTTAGGTAATGTGACCCGTGCCAGCGCGCAGGTAACATGTCAAGGAGACAAGAAATGCCCCTGAATGTATTTCAGGAAGTTGAGGTATTTGATTTATGGGGCATTGACTTCATGGGACCCTTTGTGTCCTCAAATTCAAATATTTATATCTTACTTGCTGTAGATTATGTGTCGAAGTGGGTGGAGGCAATCCCCACAAGGACTAATGATTCGAATGTAGTGTGCAGGTTTGTCAAAGAGAACATTTTCTGCAGGTTCGGGATTCCCCGAATGATCATAAGTGACGGAGGCACACATTTTCGAAATCAGAAATTCACGACACTTTTAAAGAAATATGGGGTCAAGCACAACATCGGCACCCCATATCATCCACAGACGCAAGGACAAGTGGAGGTATCAAATAGAGAAATCAAGAAGATTTTAGAAAGGACCGTAGCATCCACAAGGAAGAATTGGAGTGTATTGCTACCGGACGCGCTTTGGGCTTATCGAACGGCGTACAAAACACCTATAGGCACCACGCCTTTTAGGCTGGCGTATGGCCGGGCATGCCACCTTCTGGTGGAATTGGAGCATAAGGCCCATTGGGCGCTAAGAAGGATGAACTTGCACTATGATGAGGCCGGGATAAAAAGGATGTTTGAATTGAATGAATTGGATGAGCTACGCATGACGGCATATGAGAATGCCCGCATCTACAAGGAGCGCACAAAGCTGATCCACGATCACCATATTGAGATGCGCACGTTCAAGAAGGGAGACAGCGTTCTATTGTTCAACTCCCGTCTCAAACTACATCCCGGGAAGCTGAAATCCTGGTGGAGTGGACCCTTCATTGTGGAGGAGGTGAAACCGCACGGAGCGATTCTTGTGCGTGATGGAGATGCCACGTTCTTGGTGAACGGGCAACGCTTGAAGTTGTATTTTGGTGAGAATTACAAGAGGAAAGTGAATGAGGTCAAACTCATTTCACTTGTGCATGAATGAGATGAAGGGAAGACGTCTAGCCTAAGACGTTAAAGAAGGGCGCTTGTTGGGAGGCAACCCAACCATCGGTACATTAGGATAGTTTAATTTTAGTCATAGATTGCTTTTATTTTGTTTAGATTTTAGTTTAAAAATGATACCTTGATCAGTTTGTTGAATGTGCAGGCACAGGCAGGGTCGATACCATCGACACACTCGTCGATGGTATCGACATGGGTTCAGGTTGACACCAGCAAAAATCACACTGCGTCAATACTATCGACACCCCCGTCGATGGTATCGACATGGTCCCAGACAGGTCGCAATAAAAGTGTCGATGGTATCGACACCCCAGTCGATACCATCGAGATCTCTGGAGATATTCAGACAAATTTTGCTCAGTCAACTCGATACCATCGACGGCCTCGTCGATGGTATCGACATCATCACAGGTTGAATGCAACACAACGGCGGTGTCGCAATAAAAGCAAGTCGATACCATCGACACTCGTCGATGGTATCGACGGACATGTCACCGATCCGCACACAGACATCGACGACGATCGCAACAGCCACGTCAGCGATCCGGGTGCTGCGTCGATACCATCGACTTCCGTCGATGGTATCGACCCGTCAGCAATCCGGGTTTCTCGATCCAGCAAACGTCAGCCGTCGATACTCGCGAGGGATGCGGCTACCCGCGAGATGTGTCAATACCATCGACCCGCGTCGATGGTATCGACGGGTCAACAGGGGCGTCGATCAAGCCTATTTAAGGGGACTTGCAACGTCATTTGACGTCACACCTTCAGAGCAAGTATCCTCCTTTGCGCCGAGCACTTCCCCGAGCCCTCCAAGACTGAAGAGAAGCATCATCGAGCGGAGATCTTCATTGAGTGGAGAATTTCTTCTCCATCTTCACTGAGCTCTTTTCTTCTAATCCCATCTTCTCGCAACCATGGTGCACGGCGCCGGAGCGTCGTCCTCAAGCGCACACCCTATGGAGATCGAGGAGTTCGTTCCTCCCCCAACCGCTTCCATCCCTCGTCCACGCCTAATTCATGCCAACATGGATGTGAGGAAGGTCTACAAGGAGATAATGAAGCGAAAGTTTGAGCCAACTCGGTATGTGGATCGGGGCATGATCCAGGAGTTGGGATTCGAGGCCAACTTGGCCTATGTGCTTCATGGACAAGCACGCAACACCAGCAGAAGCCTACGCCTTGACGAGCTGCAGTACCATGCGGATGGGCAGCCATTTTTCGGCGAATGGCCCACCTACAAGGAACTGGTGGCGGAGTTCATGGCGTATCTCGACGTCTGCGTCGTACCAAACGATGTGGTAGCATCGGTCCGGGAATGGATCAAGGGAAGGGTGTCCTTCCGACTCTTCAACAACAACTACAATCTCACACTGGTCCAGTTCAATCAAATCTTCAACTGGATCCACTCTCCACATGATCACCGAAGGCCGGACTCCCACACCGACTATGCAAAGATCTTCTCCGAGCTAGTTACAATGCCGACGGGGAAGACCGTGAGCTACCACAATGCAGCGGTAGCAGATTTTGAGCACCCGTTCGTCCGGGTCTTGCATAGGATGTTGAGCTTGACATTCTTCGCTCGAAGTGATCTTGCTTTGAGCAAGTTTCAGGAGAGTGACTTGTTCTTCCTTTACGCACTCCTGAAGCGTCAACCATGCAACTGGGGGGCGTTCTGGCTACAGCGCGTCCTGGCGGTGAAGAGGAGCACAAGGAAGGCTCCAATCCATTTTGGTGGTCTTGTCACCAAGTTGGCGCTTTACTTGGGGCTGAACCTTCAGTCCATGACTCCGATCTCTACGAGGAGAAAGGTGAACGTGCAACACTTGCACCGTTCAAACCTCATTCTTCTCCGGGACGGGTTGGCGTACGCTCATTGCCACGTCAACCAAGCTTATCAGGAGAGCTCCCTACCGGACGACGTCTTCAACATAGAGGGCAAGAAGCACTTCCAGTGGCCAATCATAGCCATCGAGTCCTCCGAGGAAGAAGGCGGAGGTGACGAGCAAGAAGGCGAGGCTGCAGAGGAAGAGGAGGCTTTCACACCTCTTCGAGCACGTGTCGCACCACGGAAGTGTCCTAGGATGCATCCGGGTGCATCTTCATCATCTCAACCCCCGCCGCCATAACCACAGCATGAGCAGCCAACCGAGGATCCCTATTCCATGCAGGGGATGTACACCATGCTACAGGACATCCAGCAGACTCAGCAGCAGCACATGGCTATGTATACCGGCATCCACGAGACTACGAGCCGGGTACTTGATAATCAACGGGCTATGTTCGAGAACGAGCGGCTCATCCTCGCCAACCAAGAGCAAATGCACAACCGGTTGCAGCGGATAGAGACGCAACAGGAGCCTTTCTTCGACCATTACTGGAGTCAAGACTACTTTGGAGGCTATCCACAGCCTCCGCTGAGGACCCAATATGATCCAAGCTTCCAGGGGGAGTACCCGTCTTGGGATCCTACGGCACCGCAATACCCACCACCGCCTCCGCAGGATTGATCAGGGTATCACTGTTCCACCCTTAAGTTGGTTTTTGACTATGAGGCCATAGTCGAATTCAAGCTTAGGGGGGTGGCTGGAACAACTCTATCTTTTATCTTTTCTTTAGTTGTTTTTAGGTTTTGCTTTGTTATTTGTTCTTGCAATTTTAGTTTGTTTAGGATCCACATCTATCTAGTGTAATCGTGGATGTCTTAAAAATTGTCATCTCGCTGTTTTCATGGGAAGTTTAAGGGAATTCAAAAATTTCTGTGTCTTTTGGATAGCTTAACTTGGTTGTCCTTGGGGAACTTGTCCTATGAAAATGATTTATTATGTCAACTTTGAAGCAATATGTCACACCCACACCCCCATTGACTCATGAAAAGTGGATAGTAACGGTTGTTTGAGCCTAACCTAATCAAATGGTAATGAGACCTTAATTGGATATAAGAGAAAGAACCCTTTGAACTACTACACATGTCAGTAAGGAGGGACACATGATATTTTTCTAAGGTTCAGTAACTTAATCTTGTGATCATTCCACTTCATATTTTTCCATAATCTACCAAAGAATTGGAAGTAAAGTATAGTTTTCATTCCTTCTGGCGTGCATAGCATGTAGATAGGATTTGCATTATTATTTTCATACTTTTGCATAAAACGAAAAAACAAAAATGTATAGTGATTCATGCACATTACCTTTAGGTGCATGTCATGTAGTTGCATTCATAACTTTCATGATTTTCACGCATAAGTACACCATGTACCTCAGTTTTTCCTAAAAAGTGATCTAAACGTTTCCATACCCTCGAAATAATGCAAAGATTTCCAATCGTGAAGAAAATGGCCTTATACATGTATCTCTAAGCAATTATGGATATGTGGGCTAAAAGAAAGAAAAAAAATTCTGGAAATCTGAAAAACAATTTGAGAAAAAAAAGAGAGAATTTAGAGGGAAATGGAATAAGAGGGAGAAAGGAACATGATATCACTTGCATAACAAGGAAATTGAGTACATGATGTGGCTTAATTAGATTTCTATCTCTTTTTGAGGTGGAAGGTTAGTGCATGCATCATTCCACCCAATTATAGGCATTAGGGCATTTTCAATGTGCATTTGCATCATTTAGGGCATTTTGTTTTATGCATTTTGAAACTGTGTAATACTTACAAATTCTTCCATGAACCACCCATTCCATCCACCCGTTGCTCGGATTGGTAGGCCACCGTGATTTTCTCCTCACTCATGTTTATCAGGAGAACTGCTTCCATGTAGATGGTAGTTAGGGCGAGCAACGTAGTGTAGGCGATCACAAGATGCACCAATGCTGAATCGGCGAACCTTATTATGTTAACTGCCTTATGTGATAGTGTTCATTGGTTTGAAGGATAATTTCTTTTATTGATGATTATTGTCGCCTGTAGGGTAATTACTATTCTGTGATTAGGAAAGGCCGGTTTGAGAACGTCCAGTGGGAGTCATGTGGAATGTGGGGTGATGTGTTGATTTTTAGTTGACATCTGCAATCCTATTCTAAGGATTAGTTGCTCGAGGGCGAGCAATGTTTAAGCTTAGGGGAGTTTGATGCGATGATTTTGAGTCGCATTTATAGACCTATTTCATATGTGTTTTGTGCTCTAATTACTCATTTTTATGGATAATATTGCATAATTCACTTAATTTGGTCTTTGCCATCATATTATATCAAATCCCCTTTGTTTTACTATTTTGAGCATTATTTATCATCTTATTATAAATTGTGTGGATTTACTTGGGCTTGTTGTGAAATTTAAGGAAAAACAAGTATCTGCTTCCGTCGATACCATCGACGGAAGTCGATACCATCGACCAAGCCACAGGTTGTCAGCCGAGAAGAGCAATACAGAGTCGATACCATCGACACCTAAGTCGATGCCATCGACACAAGGAGAGCTACAACGTCGCTAGAAGACAAAACCGACGCTACAGGAGTCGATACCATCGACGCCCAAGTCGATGGTATCGAGATCGCCACAGGCGCTCAGAATAAAAGAAAGGAAAGCTGCCCTAATCCGCTGCGTCGATACCATCGACCCGCGTCGATGGTATCGACGCCGGCAGATATGTGTTGGATCTGTTTTGATCTCGATCGGACGGCTGTTGTTATTTGACGACCTAATTAGGGACTTATACCTAATGACGGCCGCCCACACGAGGGGGGGGGGAAACTCATTTTTGTATTGCACGAGTGTCGAGGAGGAGAAAAAGGAGAACAGAGGCCGAGAAGCTCATCCCGGGTGATTCGGACGCTGCCGAAGACGATTTCCACCACCGACAGGCGGGGAAGCTCGTGTTTTATGCCAATGATCCACCAGTTCTTCTCCTTTCAGGGGTTTTCCCATTTATTTCCCATTTTTCTTATGAATTCCCCAATTTCTACCATGTATTCGTGTGAGATGAACATGAGAGGCTAAAACCCTCAATCTTTAGGACCGAGAGTAGCCCGGGAATGCATTGTATGACATTTTTATATCAATAATTCATATTTTTCTCTCAAATCCGTGGTATAGATTTGTTTTCTCCATTTCTATTGTTATGCTTGATCACCATAATAATAATTTAACACCCTTAATCACTTCGACAGAAGGATTAACGGTTGAAAAGAGACGAATTCTACATTAATCAATAAAACCCTTGACAAAGGAGTTGTAAAATTAATGGTGGCAACTGAGAGACCGTTTTTAATGCACTTAGTTTAGGGGAATGATTACTACGACGGTGGAATCAACCTAAACCTAAGTAGTGAATTACACCACGACAGTGGGTAATTCTCATTTCAGGCCACTACCCGGATAGAGAGAGAAGTGTGAGGAATTATATGAAACCTAATACAATGTTGACCCGCGGTGAAACCGCCATCCTAAAGATATCCTTTTGAATTGATTAAATTAACCTTTAATCGATTGTTTTCTTTGTTTGATTTTTATTTTCTTTTTAATTTGAACAACAAAACCCTACTTTGTTAATCGGTCTAGCTGATTGAGATTGGTTAGTAAAAGTCCCCAATAATTCACGTATCCCTGAGTTCGACTCGGGCCTCACAAGGCCTATATTACTCGACGCGTATACTTGCATTTAAGCACGTAGTAAAATATACGTCACCCGGCTGCCGCCTTTTGCACTTGAATGTGTCGATACCATCGACATTCCAGTCGATGGTATCGACTTCACTAAGTCAATTTCTTCTGAAAATCTCTAGAGATCTCGATGGTATCGATAGGAATCTCGATACCATCGACCTTGACTTTGCGATCTTCCTGTATGTATGTCTATACCATCGACGAGGCCGTCAATAGTATCGACGCAGTCCGATTTCTGCAGTCGTCAACCTGTACCATGGTCGATACCATCGACACAAGGGTCGATGGTATCGACTCTGCCTCAGCCCTGCACATGTAGCAAACGATCACGATATCTTTTTTACACTAAAAACTAAGTAAAAACAAATTAAACTACGAATGTTAATGAACTAATCTACGGTACCAATGGTTGGGTTGCCTCCCAATCAGCGCCCTTATTTAACGTCTTAGGCTAGACGACCTGAGTCACATCATGCATCCAAAAGTGAAATGAGTTTGACCTCATTCACCTTCCTCTTGTAATTTTCACCAAAGTAGAGCTTCAATCTTTGTCCATTCACCAAAAATGTGGTCTCACCATCACGCACCAAGATTGCGCCGTGTGGTTTGACCTCTTCTACCACGAACGGCCCACTCCACCGCGATTTGAGCTTCCCGGGATGCAACTTCAATCGTGAATTGAATAGCAATACACTATCTCCTTTCTTGAACGTGCGCAACTGGATGTGGCGATCGTGGATTAACTTAGTGCGCTCCTTGTATATCCGCGAGTTCTCATATGCTGTCATCCGCAGCTCATCCAACTCATTCAATTCAAACAATCTCTTCCTCCCCGCTTCATCATAACTCAAGTTGAGCCTTCTTAACGCCCAGTGTGCTTTATGCTCTAACTCTACCGGTAAGTGACAAGCTCAACCATACGCTAACCTAAAAGGCGTGGTGCCTATAGGTGTTTTGTAAGCCGTCCTGTACGCCCACAATGCATCCGGCAGTAAGGCACTCCAGTTCTTCCTCGTGGAAGACACCGTACGCTCCAAAATCTTCTTAATTTCTCTATTGGAGACCTCCACCTATCCTTGAGTTTGCGGGTGATATGGGGTACCTATGTTATGTTTGACCCCATATTTCTTCAACAATGCCGAGAACTTCTGATTCCTAAAATGCGTACCCCCATCACTGATGATCATTCAGGGCACTCCAAACCTGCAAAAGATGTTTTCTTTTACAAATCTGTACACTGCTCGTTGGCAGGAATCACATTGTCTTACAAACTCGTAGGCATCTCGGAACAAGGTTGGCCAATAAAGGCCACTCTCCATAACTTTAGCTGCCGTACGAGAGCTCGCATGGTGTCCTCCCGTAGGTAGTGCGTGGCAATGACGGAGAACGCTCTCGTACTCCATCTCAGGCACACACCTGCGTAGGATACCATCCCTGCATTGCTTAAGAAGAATCGGGTCATCCCAAAAATAATATCATAAAGAATGGAAAAATCTTTTCTTCTCTTGATATGACCAATCTTTCGGGATGATCCCGTAAGACAAATAATTCACAATCTCAGCGAACCAAGGGTCTTTAGAATTAACTTTCAAAATCTGTTCATCCGAAAATGTCTCGGTGATGGGTATATGTAAATCTTTTTCATCCACCCTTTCTAACCTAGACATATGATCCGCCACAACATTTTCAATCCCAGCGTTATCCTTGATTTCGATGTCAAATTCTTGTAAGAGAAAAATCCATCTAATTAATCTAGGCTTTGCATCTTTTTTCTCCATTAAATATTTAATTGCGACATGGTCAGTCCAAACGACTACTTTAGATCCAACTAAATATTACCAAAATTTTTCAAAAGCGAAAACAACGAGTAATTCTTTTTCAGTAGTTGTATAATTTAATTGGGCGTCATTCAAAGTCTTTGAAGCGTAGAATATCACGGCGGGTTTATTGTGCACCCGCTGCCCCAACACGGCTCCTACCACAAAATCAGAAGCGTCAAACATGAGTTCGAACGGTTTAGTCCAATCCGGCATTTGAACAACCGGCACAAAAATCAGTTTCTCCTTCAACACGTCGAACGCATGTAGACATTTGTCATTGAAATCAAATACAACGTCTTTCTCAAGCAGTTCAGATAGAGGTTTCGCGATTTTTGAAAAATCTTTTATAAACCGACGATAAAATCCGGCATGTCCCAAGAAACTCCTTACCCCTTTAATAGAATTTGGTGGGGGCAATTTGGAAATAACTTCAATTTTTACCAGATCCACCTCTAAACCTTTGCTAGACACCTTGTGTCCTAGCACTATCCCCTCAGTCACCATCATGTGACATTTTTCCCAGTTGAGGACCAAATGTGTGTCCTCACAGCGCTGTAAAACTTTGTCCATATTATAGAGACATTCGTCAAACGATGCACCATACACCGAAAAGTCATCCATAAATACCTCAAGACAGTGTTCTACCATGTTGGAAAAGATAGCGAGCATACAACGCTGAAAAGTCGCAGGTGCATTGCATAAGCCAAAAGGCATTCGGCGATACGTGAAAGTCCCATAGGGACAAGTGAAAGTAGATTTCTCTTGGTACAAAGGATCAATTGAAATCTGGTTGTACCTCGAGTACCCGTCAAGAAAATAGAAGTGCGATCGGCCGGCAAGACGCTCTAGAATTTGATCGATAAAAAGTAAAGGAAAGTGATCCTTTAACGTAGCGGCATTCAGACGGCAGTAATCAATACAAACTCGCCACCCGGTTACCAATCGGGTGGTGATAGGTTCATTTAAAATATTTTGGGTGACAGTAATCCCCCCTTTTTAGGGACTACCTGTGTGGGACTCACCCATGTCGAGTCTAATATTGCATAAATGATACCTGCATCAAGAAGTTTAATAACCTCCTTCTTCACAACCTCCATCATGCTTGGATTGAGACGTCGTTGAGGTTGGATCACAGGCTTGGCTCCCTCCTCGAGCCGAATCTTATGCTGACACAATGTAGGGGAAATCCCCTTGATATCTGCAACAAACCACCCAAAAGCTCCCCGGTGGTTCTTCAGCACTATCAACAATTGTTCCTCCTCATACACACTCAAATAAGCAGAAATGATCACAGGTAACTTGTCTTCCTCAGCTAGAAAGACATATTTGAGATGCGGTGGCAGCGTCTTTAATTCTAACTCCGGCAGGCTGATCAGAGATGATTGAAGCGGCGGGGGAAGTTCACCTAAATCTTAATAATGCCTTGCATAGTAGCATGGAAGCATATGAAGCATTTTGGCGCACTCCTTGAGTGATTTTCTCCGCATCCAATCATGTGTAATATTTACCAAGCAAGCCTCCAATGGTAATTCAGGATATGCATCAAAAACAGAAATTGCAATAACATCATCTGCCGTAGAAGGCGGAATGTCCTCATCCTCATCATTAGGGAACCCTACAGCTTTACACAGAGATACTACCTTGGTCTATTCAATGATGTCCACAACCAAAGTTCCATTGTCCACTTTGCTCATCACATGAGCCATGTACAGAAATGGCTTCCCAAGACAGAGTGAAATATTATTATCTAGATGTTTTACCACACGACATTGTTCCTTTGCTTTAGACGACACAGTACTAGAGGGCATGACCATCTCAAATCAGTCATCGGCTATACCCAAGGTCAAACGACCTCTCCCCATCTCTAAAATCATGTCGGTTGTAGCTTGGAAAGGACGTCCAAGTAATAGCTCGTTGCCATGTTCATCCTACATCTCCATGACTACAAAATCTGCTGGAAAAACAAATCTGTCCACTTTCACTAACAAATCTTCACAAATTCCATATGGCTTTACCACTGAGTTGTCTGCCAATTGAATAGTCATGTTGCTTGGCCGTGACTCCTTCAATCCCAACTTTTTGAATGTAGAAAGGGGTATCAAGTTGATGCTTGCCCCTGAGTCACATAATGCTTCACCAAATTTGACTTTTCCAATATAACAAGAAATGTTAAAGCAGCCTGGATCTTGCCTCTTTGGCGGCAAAGTGCCCATGATGAAGGCACTCACCTGCTCTTTTAGCACAACTACTTCTATATCCGGAATTTTCCTCTTCTTAGTAATGATGTCCTTTAGAAATTTCCTGTAAGACGGAATTTGCTCAATAGCTTCCAATAGATGGATGTTTATTGAAAGCTTCCTGAAACTGTCCAAGAACTTTTTGAATTGATCATCTACCTTCCTTGCCTTAGCACTGTTTGGATATGGGACCGGGACCGCTTGTGCCCTTTGATGAGGTGCCACATAGGGTGTCCTTTTCTGAGGTCCCTCCTCCTCTGCAATAGGGTCTTCCGTAGCCTCCACAACTGTGTCATCGACTGGTTCTGTGACCGGTGTGGGCAGCTCCCGTGTGGCTTGAACTTCAATTTCAGCTTGGGGTTTTCTTGATTCATTTGGCCCTGGGATTTAACAATTTCTTGCCACTTCTTAGCAAGATGGACTTAGCTTGTTGGTTCCCCCCTGGAACATTAGTATTTCCTGGGAAACCTGGATGTGCCGGCTTCTTCAAACTGGCTATCTCCACAGCCATTTGTGCCATAGATGTCTCTATTGTCCTCATTTGAGCCCCATGGCTCTGCAGTGTCTGCCCGAATTGGTTCATGAACTCCCCTTGTTGCTTTATTTGCTGACCGAAAGTAGCCATGAGTTCTTGATTTTGCTTTATAACTTGATTGAGCAGCTCTGTGCTCTTATCCTCTACAGCTGGTTGGGGTTTAGCATTCGGATCCTACAAGAAGTTATTTGGATCCTTCCAGGAGAACTTCTTGTTTTTCCTCCATGCATAGTCGTTGTTCCTGTAACCTAGATGCTGCCTCATGCATTTCACTTGAGCCTCCTCCTCGGACTCAGTTTCCTCCTTTGAAAGCAATTTCTTTGCGAGAAGATCCATCTTCTCATTCAGTTCCTTTATTGCTTTTGATTCACCTGCCACTCGAACTTGTTCCACGAGGCCTCTTTCTCTCTCACCCCATGATTGCTTCCTAGCCATGTTCTTTAATATCTCCCAACACCTGGTGTCCGTGTTGTTCAAAAAGAATCCTGACCCAGCTAAATCAAGGTTGCTCCTATCGTTCTCGGAGAGAGAAAAATAGAAGATCTTTACCTGTGTTTCTTTATCTAGCCCGTGATGCAGGCACCGTCTTAGCATGACCTGAAACCTCTCCCAGGTCTCAGAATATGTCTCACCTGCCTGTTGGGTAAAGTTATGGATCTTCCTGATCATGTCATTGGTCTTCTCAAGAGGAAAGAACCTCTCAAAGAAAACCTCCACCATATGGTCCCAGGACTCCACAAACTCATCATCTAAATTGTGTATCCATTCTCGCGCGACTCCTGCCAATGAACTCGGGAAAAGCTTAAGATAAAGTGCATCATGTGGAAACCTATCGATTTTAACCATGTCACAGTTCTCAACAAACTGACTTATGTGCGCGATGGGGTCCTCATTCTTGAGCCCATGAAAAGCATTGGACTTCACCAGATTTATCAAAGCCGGATCAATCTTATATGTAGGTATGTTGATTGCTTGCTTCTTTATAGGCCCTTTTGAAGCGGATGCGGAAGAAACCTTGATCTTCTCCCATATTGTCTGTGGCTCGTCCATCTCTTCTTATTCAGGTTCTGACTCTATTTCTTCTAAGTGGTCTTGATTGTGGCTTTCCTCGTCTTTTGGTCCCAGCAGCAGAACCTCTGGTGTGCGACCTGCGTAGTCAGTACTACACGTCTGCACCATGCACAGTACCTGAAAATAGAAAGATTAAATTTAGTACAGTGCTTGGCGACTACAAATATTTAGAAAATATATTATGAATTTTTGGAATGATAATAATAAAAAAATAAAAAGGTGGCCTAGAGTGGCCGCTCACAGCACTCGAAGTGCCAACAAATTGCCGTATCCCCGGCAACGGCGCCAAAATCTTGACGCAAATTTACCGTGCGTAGAAACGCAAGTGAACGCGTCGAGTAGTACAAGCCTTTGTGAGGCCCGAGTCGAACTCAGGGATACGTGCAATCGTCGGAGACTCTTACTAACTATTTGTGATCAGCTAAACCGAATAAAAAGTTGAGAGTTGTTATAGAAATTAAAAGAAAAATAAAAACAAAATGAAACAAGCAATCGATTAAATGTTGGTTTAATCAATTCAAAAGGAGATCTTTAGGATTGCGGTTTCACCGTGGGTTTTCATTGTATTAGATTCTATGTAGCTACTCAATTTTATCTCTCTATCCGGGTAGTGGCCTGAAATCAGAATTGCCCACTGTCATGGTGCAATTCACTACCTAAGTCTAGGTCGGTTCCACCGTCGTAGTAACCTATACCCTAAACTAGGTGAATTATGAACGATCTCTCAGTATCCACCATTAATTTTACACCACCTTGTTCAAGGGGTTTGTCGATTAATGTGAATTTCGTCTCTTTTCAGCCGTTAATCCTTCTTTCAAAGTGATTATGGGCATTAGGTTATTATTATGGTGATCAAGCATAACAATATATTGAAGAAAATGAAATTATACCACGGATTTAAGAGATAAGATATGAATTACTATTATAAAATCATCATACAATGAATCCCCGGGCTACTCCCGGTCCTAAAGATAAAGGGGATTAGTCCCACATGTTCATCTCAAGCAAGTACATGGTAGAGATAGGGGAAATCATATGAAAAACGTGAAATGAGCGGTGAAACCCCTGAATGGAGAAGAACCGGTTGATCCTCGACGTAGAACACGTGCTCTCCCGCCTTTCGGTGGTGGAATCTGTCTTCTTCGGCGTCTGGATCAACTGGTGAGCTTCTGGCCTCCGTTCTCTTCTCTACTCCTCCTCGGTACTTGTGCAATGGCTAATCAGCTCTCCCCTCACGTCTGGGCAGCCGTCATTAGGTATATCTCCCTCATTAGGTCGCTAATTAACCACGGTCGTCCGATTAAGATCATTCCAAAGCAAACACATATCTTACGGTGTCACGTCGATGGTATCGATCCAGTGTGGTAGCGGCCGACTACAAATCCTTTCTTTTTCGCACTTGACATCATCTCGATACCATCGACGCGGGTCGATGGTATCGACTTCCTTTAGGCGTCGGTTTTTGCAAGATTCTGACACTGTAGCCTCCGTGCGTCAATGGTATCGACTAGGTGTCGATACTATCGACTGCTTTCTCGCCAGCAACCTGATGGTAGCTCGATACCATCGACATCCCTGTCGATAGTATCGACTATTTGCTGATACTCGCGGCTGGCAACCTGTGGTCTGGTCGATGGTATCGACTTCCTTCGATGGTATCGACGGAAGCAGATACTTGTTTTCCCTGAAATTCAAACACGAAACCACATAAATTCACACAAATAATAATATTTTGACAATTAATGCTCAAAACGATAAAATAAAGGGGATTTGACATAAAATAGTAGCAAAGACCAAAGTGGATGAATTATGCAACATTAACCATAAAAAATGACTAATAAAAGCATAAAACACATGTCAAGCAGGTCTATAAATGCGACTCAAAATCATCGCATCATTTATGTCTTAACATTTTTCATGATGAACGACCATGTTGAAGAACTAGGTTTTTTGATAGGGACACCCTTAGGCATGTACTTCTCATGCATGATGCAAATCCATAGAGAGTTCAGTTTTTATAGAAAGTTCCGTACATTTTTCAACATTAATGCAGTGTAAAACTATTTCACAACTATCAAATTATTGTTAATTCAAGACTAAAAATGTACAAAAATGTGATGACTTTTCACTCCTAAAAATACCCTGAACTTAGAGTTTTTATTGTCCTCAAACAACATAAAATATTGCCATGTAGCACTTTCTTCCTGTCACCCTCACCTGCAAAATACCACTTGAGTCTTTCCACCTTATACAACCAATTAACCTTAACTTCTGGAATTCACAGAAAACAATTTGTATATCCCTTATTTCAATATTATTACATAACTTAGTTCCATTTCAAGAGATGAAATAATATAGATTCCTTGCATTTGGTACTCATGCATATTCATTTGAGTGAATTGCATAAGAACATGGCTTAGTGATTTGATGGGATTTTTTACGATTCCCCTAGACATAAAATTACAGTGAAGGAGGTTTGGAGGGAGTGACCTCTCCTCTATTTGATTTGACGCCTTTTATTTATTTATTTATATTTACATTCACGACATGTTTTGGTGTGCACTTTTGACATCTTTTCTTGATACACCCCTATTAAATTTATGAGGGGTATGGAAGAAGCGGAAGAGGGGGAGGGTGTAACATATCCAACTTTGGGTATCTTACTCATCCTTCTTCTTTCCTTAGAACCATTTTATCAAAATAAAATAAATCATTGTTCTAAATATTATATTATGAGTGGAAACTTTATTTCAACATGCTTCACAAATATACACCACATAAAGGGTTTAAATGTAAAATAATCTTAATAAAAAGAAATAATGAAGTTTGATACTCCATAATACTAGTAAGAGTAAAGAATGAAGAAACTAAATTAATATAAGATATTGTGACAGACTAATTATTAAAGGAAATAAGTACTTTACATGAATACTTAGAACACAAGAAATGAAATATTATAAAAGATGATTTCAAAAAGTAAAGTTGAGGCCAAAATCAAATTCCTCATGTCCTAATTACCATAGGCACTTACTTTCAAGTCAATTAGACTCTCATTATCCTCTTAATTAGTTGATTGGATGTACAAACCCTAATATATATTAATGCCATCAATTAAAACTAAGTTGGCGTTAATTAGCTCCTTATAACGCCTTATGTGCGTTACTCCTTGCTATCCCACATGCGATGTCATTGTTCTCTTCCTTTTAAAATAGACAACGCCCTTTGGTAAATGACCTCTTTCACTTGAATGACGGTCGTCCACACTCCCTCCTCTTCTGTTACTTCCTCGTTCTTCCTCTTTCCTTCCTATTTCCCCACACTCAAATCTCCATAAACCATAGAAGCCGCCACCTTCACCACCCTCCGTGCACACTCCAAGTAGCAAAAAAACTTTCTCCTACAACTAGGGTCTAGGGAGGCCACGACGTCCATCGTTGACGTACATTGAAGCAACACCTACCTTATCCCTACCACCTAGTCTGTCGCCACCACAACTCAGGGTATCTGTTTACGCTATCTATGTCTTCCTCTCCCTCCTTTCTTTAGTGCCCCAAACCCTAGTTGGCATGCCTACTTCTTCAACAAATGCACCAGCATCGATGTGTTTTATCCAGCTATAGTACACTCTACTTCCTCTTCTCATCATTGTTGAGGCATCCAACATTAGTGGGATCAGATGCAACACCACTGCCACTACCATTGGCTACCAACAAGAAACGACGTCATAAACTCCTTGAGCCCTAGAGGCACTACATCTTCCCCATCACTGTCGATCAATACAGTTAAATCCTCTTATCACTACGACCAACAAGCTAACAGAGCAACATAATCCCCCATTTCTTCTATTCCAAATCTGCCTACTGTGCTCTTACTCATGGTGCTCATGGCATGTTCTCAATGACGGCTCGTGGCCCTATGACTATCCAAACACCACTAATGGTGTTCTATCACCACCTACCCTAGCCATCGTGGCTGTTGTCCACTCGACATCAAAAAACTTGCAAGGAAGAAATCCTCACCAGCAAGTATAGTGGACAAACGATGTTTGACACTGCTTCATACCTCCTCACAACACATCTTCAAACACACCACCACCAGTAGATTGTCTTACCATCATTTCTTTCTCCCTTCCTTGTGGCTGCATTTCCTAATATAGGCTATAAGTAATGACCGCCACCTACAGTGGTCGCCGTAGGACACCACTTGTGCAATGTCATAGTCGTTGTCGGCCTCAGTGTCAACCAATAGGCCGTGGACAGTTCCTCCTCCTTGCCACAATTGAACAACAACAGCACGACAGCCAACACCTTCACCACCACCACTTTCTTCGTTCTTGAGCCCGAGTGTTGTCTATGTGGTCGTAAGCATCACCTGTAGTGGATCCTAAAGGTAGAATATTGAAGATTGTGTCCTTTTCTCCCTCGATCCGTGACCAAAATGGCTCAAACTCACTGGCACTGCTCACAACACGACCTTCATATAGAGAACCGCCAAATCTCCATGCCAACCACCCAGTCTCTTGCTTATAAAATATACCCAACCACCAAAAATTCCACAACATAGTAGCAGCTAGAGACTACTGGTTCATCCATGATCAGAACCCAACACTTGAACCAATCCTTCATATCCTTCTTACCACCATGTCAACCATGATGGGATTTCGGCCATAATCCCCACCTGGGTTTCAACACACAAGCAACTGATCTAATAGAATTAGCAGGACAAGAAATTAAAGGTCAAGGATCTATTCAATGTTTCATTTTGTTAAGGACTCGTTAAATATGATAGATGGGGGTGATACACTGTAATCTTAAGGATCAACTTGATTATTACATGGGTTATTAGATTCATCCAAACAATCAAGTATATGATAGTAGCATGTATGCAAAGTAATGCATCAATGATAGTAAATGCGGGACCTATAGGTTTAATAATGTGATACCAATATGTTAAATTGAACTTAGATAAAAATCTAGGTGTTTATATAACATCACCAATCAATGATAATCACTAGACCCCTTGACCGAATACCATGATACACACTATAGTAGTGCCTACATTAGAGTGTTAATATTAGTGCACAATATGCCTATATTATGTATTTTCATGAAAATAGTTCACACGTGTTAATAAGAAGATTATATAATGCAAAGAACATATTTGGCATGATGATATGTAACCTAGTAGAAATATTTCCCTAATGTTTGCCACATGTGAATTAAATACCATAGATGAACAAACATGCATAACTAGAAATACAAATGGATTTTACAAGCATGTTCATACCTAACTATTAATAGGAACACAATCTACCCTACTTGACTAAACTTGAACTATATGATGTATATAATATTATGAGATCTAAATTGGAAGAATGAATATTTATTATCAACACATATATGTAGATTAAGTACATTTAGACTTTTGTGTCTAAAGATGAATATTGCAAAAAAAACATATCTCTAATGGATCATACATCCACTGAATATTATTAATATCCTAGTATGTCATTTAGGTGATCAGGACTAGGGTAGGTACACCATAAAAATATATAATTAGAATGTATACAACTGTTCATTTTGTTTGAATGACACACCCAATGTTTACTAGGATTAATACCTATCTTTGGAGACTAAGTATGACTATTGAGTTAATATTTGACCATGAAGATAAGGTATGTACTCCTCTCTATTTATAACTGGGCATTTATATGACTAACTTTTCCCATAATGAGGCAGTTCTTAGTTTACTTGTTCTTATTTCACTTGTTGAAATGTCATATCCTCTCAGTTGTGACTTATGCATATTCTTCTAAAATTATTATTATCATGTTGAATTGGGTCAACGAACCCAGTTGATTGGATATTATTCATCGAAATAGGAATGGTGAATGTGAATTGTCTTGCCACTCTATTTATGCATGTTTGGTAATTCAACTGATTTAACTATCATAGATGCTTATGCGTAACCATTAGGGCACACTACTTCCGCCTGGGGTGTGTTACTTCCACCTTGATATATACAGAGGCGTGCTACTTCCGCCTTGGGTGCGGTGCTTTCACTCATTTTACTTAGGTCAATGACTCAGTGGTGTCATGGCCCTACTATAGTTACTTGAGTCCAATATATCTACATGTAAATTATTATGATTGTTGTGATATTATGAATGGTTAATGGCAAGATGTGATATCTCACTTGTTTATTTATATGCCTCATTCTTTTGGAAATTCCTTCTCTTGTTACTTCTCATTGAAACTTACCTAGCTTTAATGGACCCTTCTTTGTTGGGAACATCTTAAATTTACTTGAGAAATAATTATTGGCCTAGTTAATCTTATAATGCACATACTCAACTGTTGTTGATACGTACCTTTTTTTTCCTATTTTTCTGGGTGTTCCCTCCCCCCAGGTGTAGGTTCTTTACATGGAAGAGACTAAGGATGATTGTGAGCTAATTGGTGGACATAAGGACCACTTGAGGTAGCCTTGTTACCCTCCGCATATGGTCTTTTGTGTACATGGATGTAACATTTTCATTTTATGTACCACCCTTAGGGTGAGAAAGTTATGTACATGGGAATATTTTGTAACTTTGTAAATAGTTATATTTTTTTGCTGCTTAAATATTTTATGGTTCATTTTTGTTACCAGTGAGTGGGCCCTCTATCGGGTCACACTCTTTACAAAATGGTTTCAGAGCCTAAGTAGTCGGTAACTAGACTATTTCATGTTATCCTAGATTGTTCCTTAGTAGGTAGGTGACACTTTAGAGGTTTTTGTCATACCTAAACCTGAATCGTGTTTAAAAATTAGGGTTTCACCCCTGTCTAATTTGGTGGTAGATATATATCCCAAAAAGAGTATGTGGATGACCTAGTTTTTGGTGTACTCTTGCCAATCCTACCCTCTCCTTATAGGTATAGCTTCTATACATAAAGGTTGAATCTCCTAGGAAGTAGCCTCTACCTCCCACCTTAGAGGAGGACAAATTACCTACCATAGAGAGTTGGTTGACTTAAACTCACATAATTGTGTGAAATCCTAGCACAAGTCATTAACCCTTTTGCTTTTGTTGTTTCCTAGCATGCCTATGATACACGCATTATGTGGATTGAGCATGCATGGATACAAGCTTAGAATATTAACATGAGTTGTTGTTCTATGATAGCACATGAGCATTTATGGTTAGGCTTGTCTTAGCTATAACACATATTTATTTCATCATAGTTTTCTTATAACTCACCATCCAAAGGTTGGATACTATCCTAGCTCAACTTGGGATATCTCATAAATAATGGTTTATTGAAGGAATATATAAGGTTCAAGTAACTATCCTTGGGATATCATCCCTCACATACCCTATAAGGTAGGAATGATGCTTATCTCCCTTGTTCTATAAGGAAATGATCATGTAGCTGGATCATTAAAAAACTTTGTGTCATGTTATTTTCCGAATGACAAATGGAGGCTCAATCAGGTTTGGAAGCTATAGTGGATATTGTTTTTCTTGAAACTTAAGATGTACACCCACACTGAAGTTATGTGAGGTAGGTACATCTCATGTTGATCCTTAAAGAGTTTACCACTCTCTCATCGCCACCATGTAATTAGCTTATTTGATGTGTGAGATGAGAAGTAGTTTGACAATCTAGTTCATCTGGGCTTATAATGACACCATGGATGTAAGCCAACTAGCAAAGTAGAAACCCTAATCTCTTCTTATTTATGGTTACACAGTATTACTAAAAAATGATGTTTTGGGATGTGATGTCATAAGTCATGATTAAGAGAATGGTGGAATAATAGAGGTTGTGTCTAGTAGGACCAACTAGAAATGAATTGCATGCTACAAGAAACTTGCATCATCCTCCTAACCAAGAACGTTGATATGGCTATTGTATTCCTTGATGACATGTGTAGATAAACCTCTTGTGTGAAAGTGATGTTAAGGTGATAGTATATGTGACAAAAAGTGGTTGACTTGGTTCTCAGGTTGATTTTGGCACCATTTTGGGTTCCCATCGCAAAATTTTCATCATCAAACTTATTTTTATTATTTGTTCATATTTACAAAAAAAAACTTTTTCAGTTTTGGTCGATGGTTTCGGAACCATGTCACCCACCACAAGGAAGTTGTAGTACTAGATAGGCCTCAGTTTAGAATTTTTTGATTTGTATGTACAACCCTTTGACCCTAGGCATGAAGAAAACAATTAATAGTTGTAATCTAGTTGGCTACCCCTCTAAACTCTTTGTATGGTGATATAGGTCCTTTTAAGGGGTGGATCCTTGTACACTTATGTCTCTAACTTAATTTAATGAATAGTTGAAATCAGTTATTATTAGAATAAAAATCTCTTGGGTAACTTCTAGCAAAAATGTGAAACAATTATAAGCATCGCCAAATCAAGGTGGTGGGTAAGCATTTCTAATTATGCCACCATAAATATTACTTTGGTAAAAAAATGATAATGGTGTTGATAGTGATCTTCATGTAATATGTTGAGGTTCTTCTTCCTAATCATGTTAAGTCCATCGACTTAGTGATTTATATATGAACGCCCTAAAGGTAAATCTACTTATAGAAACTAATCATGGAAGGGGTATGGAACATCACAATAGTAGGATGGGGAGACCTCCTTAAACATGTAGGTAACCATAACAAATTAAAATTGTTAATCCTCAATCTTAGTGTAATTTCCCCAGACCAAAGCACAAAATGAGAAGATAATAAAGACTCGATGAATGGATAAGATATGTTCATGTCGAGTTTCATGTATAAGTGTGATGTGGGTGTGTTATGCTAGGACTCACTACATTAACTCGATCTAGTGCAATATAAACTCATAATTGGTTAGAAATTTTAGCTTATTGGGCTATAGCTTGTGGATTTCAAGGATGAAATCCTCTTTAAGGGGTGGAGTGTTGTAACATACACAACTCTGGGTATCTTACTCAACCCTCCTCTTTCTGTAGAACCATTTTATCAAAATAAAATAAATCCTTGTTCTCAAATATTATATTATGAGTTAAAACTTTGTTTCAACATGCTTCATAAATATACACCACATAAAGGGTTTAAATGTAAAATAATCATAATAAAAAGAAATAATAAAGTGTGATCCTCTAGAATACTAGTAAGAGTAAAGGACGAAGAAACTAAACTAATATGTTATATTGTGACACATTGGTATCATTAAAGGAAATAAGTACTTGATATGAATACTTAGAACACAAGTAATGAAATATTATAGAAGATGATTTCAAAAAGTAAATTTGAGGCCAAAATCAAATTCCTCATGCCCTAATTACCAAAGGCATTTATTTTCAAGTCAATTGGACTCCCATTACCCTATTACTTAGTTGATTGAATGTACAAACCCTAATATATATTAATGCCATCAATTAAAACTAAGCTGACATTAATTAGTTCCTTGTAACGCCTCATGTGTGTTACTCCTCACTATCCCACACGTGATGTCAGCATTCTCTCCCTTTTGAAATGGATGACACCCTTTGGTAAACGACCTATTTCCCTTGAAAGACGACCATCCACAATCCCTACTCTTCTATTACTTCCTCATTCTTCCTCTTCCCTTCCTATTTACCCATACTCAGATCTTTATAAACCCTAGCAGCCACCACATTCACCACCCTACACCCACACTCCAGGCAACAACAAAATTGCTACCTAAAACTAGGTTCTAGGGAGGCCACTGCATCCAACGTCGACGTACATTGAAGAAACACCCACCTTATCCCTACCACCTGGTCTATCGCTGCCACAACTCAGGGCAACCGTTGACGCTACCACATCCGCTGCCTATATCTTCTTGTCCCACCTTTGTTTGATTTCCAAAACCTAGCCGGCGTGCCTCATTCTTCAGCAAACGCACCCGTGTCACTGTGTTGTAGCCAGTCACCGTCCACTCTTCTTCCTCTTCTCATCACTATCGAGGCATCCAACATTAGTGGGATCGGATGCAACACCATTGCCACCACCATTGACCGCAAATAAGCAATGATGTCATTGCCTCCTTGAGCCCTAGAGGTTTTATATCCTCCTACATCACTATCGATCAATGCAGTTAACTCCTCTTGTGCCTACGGCCAACAAGCAATAGAGCAACATAGTCACCCACTTCTTCTCTTCTGAATCTACCTATTGTGCTCTTAGTCATTGTACTCGTAGCATGTTCTCAATGAAGGTTCGTGGCCCTATGGATCCCTCTCCCCAAACCACTACCAGATTTCTATCACCACCTACTCTACCCATTGTGGCTGTTATCCACTCAACATCACACAACTTGTAAAGAAGAAATCCTCACCAACAAGTATAGTGGATGATAGATGTGTGATACTACTTCTTCCCTCCTCACAACACCTTTACAACCACACCACCACATGTAGATCATCCTACCATCTTCTCTTTCTCCCTTCCTTGTGGCTGCCCTTCCTCATATAGGCTATAAGTAATGACCGCCACCTGCAGTGGTCATCGTAGGGCACCACTTGTGCCCTGTCTTAGTCATCGCCGGCCTTGGTGGCCCCCAATAGGTTGTGGATGGTTCCTCCTCCTTGCCGACACTGAATAGAAACACCACGACAACCAACACCTTCACCACCACCACTTTCTTTGTTCTTGAGCCCGAGCATTGTCTATGTGGTCATAAGAAGCACCTGTAATAACATCTACATGCAACATATTAATGATCGAGTCCTTTTCTCCCTCGATCCATGACCATGATGTCTCAAACTCATTGGAAATGCTCAAAGTGCCACCTTCATGTAGTGCACCACCAGATCTCAATGCCAACCACCCTGGTTCTTGCTTATAAAATAGATCTCAACCACAATGGATCCCATAGTATAGAAGCAATTAGAGACTAATGGTTCATCCATGATTAGAACCAAAACTTGAACCAATCCTTCATATCCTTCTTACCACCATGGCGGCCATGATGGGATTCAGGCCAGATTCCCCACCTAGGTTTCGAAATAGAAGCAACTAATCCAATGGGATTATCATGACATGAAATTAAAGGTTAGTGCTACATTCTATGTTTCATTTTGTTAAGGACTCGTTAAATATGATAGATGGGGGTTATACACTCTAATCTTGAGGATTCAACTTGATTATTACATGTGTTATTAGATTCATCCAGACATCCAATTATATGATAGTAGCATGTATGAAAAGTAATGCATCAATGATAGTAAATGTGGGACCTATACGGTTTAATAATATGATACCAATGCATTAAATTGAACTTAGAAAAAGATCTAGGTGTTTAGATAACATCACCAATCAATGATAATCACCATACCCCTTGATCGAATACCATGATACACACTATAGTAGTACCTACATTAGAGTGTTAATATTAGTACATAGTATGCCTATATTTTGTATTTTCATGAAAATAGTTCACATGTGTTAATAAATTGATTATATAATGAGAAGAATATATTTTGCATGATGATATGTAACCTAGTTGAACATTGCCCTAACGTTTTCCACATATGACTTAAATACCCTAGATGAACAAACATGCATGACTATAAGTACAAATGGATCTTATAAGAATTTTCATACCTAACTATTAATAGGAACAAAAAATACCCTACTTGACTAAATTTGAACTGTATGTTCTATATAAGATTATGAGATCTAAATTGGAAGAATGAATATTATTACCAAAAAATATATGCATCTTAAGTGTATTTAGACTTTTGTGTCTAAAGATGAATATTGCAAACAAAAACATATATCTAATGGATCATACATCCACTTAATATTATTAATATCCTAGTATGTCATTTAGGTGTTCGGGACTAGTGTAGGTACAACATGAAAACATATAATTCAAATGTATACAAGTGTTCATTTTGTTTGAGTGGCATACCCAATGTTTACTAGGTTGAATACCAAACTTTGGAGACCAAGTATGACCATTGAGTAAACATTTAACCATGAAGATAAGGTATGTACTCGCTATTTATAACTAGGCATTTATATGACTAAAGTTTCCCATAATGAGGCAACTCTTGGTTACTTGTTCTTATTTCCACTTGTTGAAATGTCATATCCCCTCAGTTGTGACTTATTATTATTCTTCTGAAATTATTATTATCATGTTTAATTGGGTCAACGAACCCACTTGCTTGGCTATTATTCATGGAAATGTGAATGGTGAATGTGAACTATCTTGCCACTCTATTTATGCATGTTAGATAATTCAACTAATTTAACTATTGTAGATGCTTATGCGTAACTATTAGGGTGTGCTACTTCCACCCTGGGTGCATTACTTCCACCTTGATATATATAGAGGTGTGCTACTTCCACCTAGGGTGAGCTACTTCCACCCATTTTACTTAAGTCATTGACTCAGTGGTGTCATAGCCCTACTATAATTACTTTAGTCTAATATATCTACATGTGAATTATTATGATTGTTGTGATATTTTGAATGGTTAATGGCAAGATGTAATATTTCACTTGTTTATTTATATGCCTCATTCTTTTGGAAATTCCATCTATTGTTACTTCTCATTGAAACTTACCTAGCTTTAATGGCCCCCTCTTTATTGGGAACATCTGAAATTTACTTGTGAAATAATTAATGCCCTAGTTAATCTTCTAATGTACATACTCCTCTTTTGTTGATACATACCTTGTTTTCCTATTTTTCTAGGTGTTCCCTCTACCCAGGTGTAGGTTCATTTTAGGGAAGAGGCTAAGGATGATTGTGAGCTAATCGGTGGACATTAGGACAACTTGAGGCAGCCTTGTTACCCTCTGCATATGGGCTTATGTGTACATGGATGTAACATTTTCATTTTATGTACCATCCTTAGGCTGAGAAAGTTATGTACATGGGAATATTTTGAAACTTTGTAAATAGTTATGTTTTCTGCTATTTAAATATAAAATGGTTCATGTTTGTTTAATTTTTGAATTATGCAAAAGTAAAGAAATATTTCAAGTTAATCTATAATTCTAGATAAGGAAGCATTGTTTTTTAATCCTATCAATCCTCTACGACTTTCCATCTTTTCCAAGGAATGATGTTAATGTGAATCCTAGGTGACAAGATAATTTAAATTGATGGCATATTTATAATTATGTTACAAAATAAATTTCATCATTCAATGGGGTCTAATGATCAATATGCATGCTAACATGGAGAACTAGATAAAGGACTAGTCGACTAGGTAAGGGTCAAAATAAAGGAAAAAAATAAAAAACATTAAAGCTAAACTACATCACATAATGAAAATTGTAAGAATTGTAAGATAGAGTGGTTGGAGTGAGAATGTACCACCTGCCTCCACCCCGAAGTTAAAATTTCCTCATCTAGAGAAAAATTTAAATCTGCAATGAAGGAAAAAATATTGGGATTGCAAGGAGGCCCTGGTAGCTAAAAAATGTCCACCTGAAGGGGATGTCAATGATTGCTAGAGTTTTGGACAGAGGAGCTTCATAGTACACCCAGACAGACAGTCATGGTAGCTCAAAGGGGTTATCTTGTTGGTTAGAATGACGTTTCTTGTCACTTTGCACTCCCTCCAGTAGTATCCATATATCTTCCTTCATCAGTTGAAGAAGTGTTGATGACATGTGTGAATGAGAGGTTGGATAATATTCAATTGTTGTCTTTGGGTTAATATTTTGCAAATTAGCCGAGGTGGATCATCTTTTTGGAAAGGGAAGGTGGAATAAGATGAATCCACTATGTGTAGCATCAATAGTGGTAGTGTTACACCCCGATCTCACAATTACCACTAATCATGATATTAGGGCATAAATTGAGGATTTAACGTAATACAAAGATCACCCTTAACTTTTTCTTATTTTTCAAACTCTTTGTTTTCTTGCATTGAACCACATGAACTAACTTTACAAGGGAATCTAAGAATTTATTTCTCTAATCTGATTTCAACAGTAAAAATGCATGTATGAACATTCATTATGTTTTTCATACTTTTAAGCACATAAGACTTGCTGATTCACATATATTTGACGTGGTATTTTGAACGCACTAACAAACTCACTCGGGGTTGAAATCCCCGAGTTGTTACCAAAACCAAAGTGCAATAATATCACCCGCAAGCAGACGAGTCTTATCGTAGTATAGTTAAGGATCGAACCCAAAGGACAACATTTTTAAGAATCTTTGTCAATCAAATCTTTCTCAAGTAAAACTAATATTTAGAACGATTGGTTGATTTGAGGTTAATTAGACTAATTATAAGAAAGTAAAAACTGAATTAAAGTTGGATTTAGATCAATGCTATGGAATCACTGGGATGGTATCGGGTTTCACCACCACTGCTCATGCAAGCACATCCAAACATCAAACATCCATGCAAGATATAACTATCCAATTAGAGCTGCTGTGAAACCCCCCATACGAGCGTTAGGTCCGCGTAAGCATCACCTTTAGCATCAGATTTCTCATCACCATCCAGATCACATACTTATGGTTCTGAAGATACAACATCCAACTAAGGTTGTGGGCCCCCTATGCAGGCATTAGGCACACAGAAGCGTCACCGAAGGCTAGATGGCTCGTCCCCTCGTGGATCATACACTTACAACCTCAAGGAACCCCATTCTATTTCTAATGTGGGAGTCAACCATGCTAATCGATAAGAAAGCAGCCGATTTATATACGAGCTAACATCGACGATTAACAAGAATATACAAAATCCAACTAAGGTTGTGAACCCCCTATACAGGCGTTAGGTACACAGAAGCATCACCGAAGGCTAGATGGCTCGTCCCCTCACGGATCATACACTTACGACTTCAAGGAATCCCATTTTATTTCTAGTTTGGGAGTCAACCTATTAAACGACATTCAATCCTACTTAAAGATATTCTCACAACATAGGAAGGACAAAGATGAAAGCAAGCAATTAATCAACTACGAACATAACGATTAACAATGAAATGAAAAGTTATATACATTGTCATGGATGGTTAATAATATGACATGTTTGCATGGGAAACGAGGCTAGTCCCCGCACCGCAGTGAAAAGGTTTTACTCGCTCATGATGCGAGAAACAAGAAGATTGAGAAAGAGAGAGAAATCTGCCATGGACTCGGTGCAGAAGGTAGTTGCAGCTCAGTGAAGTAGATACGACCTCCTACGTCGTGTCAGAGTAGATCTAGATGTGAAGGGAGTTGCCAAGATAGACCAGACAGTCTCCCTTGCTCCATCTTTCTTCTCTCCTCAGCCTCCTTGGTTGCAACACGGGAAGTAGGTGAAATGAAACTGGCGCGGACTGGACTGGTTTCGGATCAGATCTGTATACAGGCAGCCTGTCGGCATCCCAGAACTGATGTCCAAGTAAGGACCTTTGGGGTCCTATTTATAGGCATAGGGATGACCCCAAACAGTCTTGGATTAAAAGAGACCAAATGGTCTGCTGCTGTTATGGGCAAACAGTCTGGCCAAAAAATCTTCTCCAAACGATCTTTGTTGCTTTGATTTTTTCATGCGGTTTGCTCCAAACGGTCTGGGCAAACGATCTTGGATAGAGGCAAACGGTTTGTAAACCATTTCCTAGCAAAACGTCATCACTTCGGTCAACAAACGATCTTGGCTCTCACAGTTTGAGACAACACATTCCGTTTGCTCTCCTCCAAATGGTCTTGAAAAAGGGGAAAACGGTCTCCAGCAGCAGCAAACGCCCAAACGGTCTTCTGGTCAGCGGATGCCCAAACAGTCTTCTATGCTTTCCGATCAAATGAAATGAAACCCCCACAGGGGCCAAACGGTCTCGCGTTGAAGTAGGGCGAACAGTCTTGGACAAACCATTTGGTTTTCTACAACTTATTCGAACTGTAAACGAATTCGTCACCAGCTGGGTAAAACCGATCTAGTAGATTTCCGATCTATAAACGATCCGCAACCTTCATCTGCAGGTGCAACGGCGTCAGGGCAACCCCATTTGATAAGTGAACCATCTCCAATCGACCTTGCTCAGGAGCTGCAAATGTGTGCTGGTCGGAGGTTGAAGATGATGCACCACGGCCGTGG
The DNA here is from genome assembly GCA_963693085.1 of Alisma plantago-aquatica. Taxonomy (NCBI): domain Eukaryota; kingdom Viridiplantae; phylum Streptophyta; class Magnoliopsida; order Alismatales; family Alismataceae; genus Alisma; species Alisma plantago-aquatica. The sequence continues at coordinate 1,959,036,239 of OY856409.1, read as the reverse complement.
TTAGACACCACGGTCATGGTAAAGCTACTGTTCCACGGTCGTGCCGCCTTGCACGGGCATGCTCAGTGAGAAAATGGGCTCTGATGGCATTGTTCCACGGTCGTGATGAGGTAGCTGCCACACGACCGTGCTACCTTGCACGGGCATGGCGAGTTAGAGCTCAGACATTGGGGATGATCTACCACGGTCATGGCCCCACCACACAGTTGTGGTGATGGTAGCAGACCACGACCATTTTGGACCACCACGACCGTGGTTAGGACTCTACTACGAGGTCTTCAATCCATGCACTGCTCGATCCTCTACGGATGGATTATGCTTGCAATCGATCTCTACTGGTCATACGGTCTTGAGACCGCATGGGCTCAAATGGTCTTGAGACCGCATGGGCTCAAACAGTCTTGGGACCGCATGGGCACAAACTGTCTTGAGACTGCATGGGCTCAAATGGTATTGGGACCGCATGGGCACAAACGGTCTTGAGACCACATGGCCTCAAATGGTCTTGAGACCACATGGGCTCAAACGGTCTTGAGACCGCATGAGTGGAATTGCTTGGTTAGATTTCTTGATCAGAGCCAGAGATGAAGGCGGACCCTGCCTACTTGTTCAACTTTGTCAAAACCTACATTAAATGAACAATATTTAGTAAACACCTTGATAATCGAATCAATTAAGTAGTTTTGCGCATTATGTTTCATATTGATATTTAATGAGTGAGAAAGTATATATATGGAGTTGAATTTGTTCCAAAGTGATAATTGAATTCCATGATGAATATGCATTCATCAAAACACCTCAAACTTAAAAGTTGCTTGTCCTCAAGTAACACAAAATCTGAAATGGTCCCTAAATGAATACTTTCAATCCATGTGATTGCTTCATCTTGACATCACGAATGTTTTCTTTCTACTCAATATGACTCAGTATCCCAACCTCCTGAGACCACTGAACACATCTTACCATATCTTCATTCTTGAGTTCGTTTTCCAAAATCACTTCCTCCTCACTTTTTCCAACAACAAGCATGTCAAAGAGTTTTGTAAGAATTCAGAGACACCCACAGAACAACAAGTGTGCATTTGATCTGACACTGGTGTTTTCCAAGATAGGGTAGGAAATCATTGTGCCATTAGGTAGAAAAGGGAGTGAAAGGTGGTATGGAAGGAAGAAGTAAATCTCTCCTCTATTCGACTCGAGATTTTTATTTGCTTTGCAATTTCATTTATTGCATTTTTTGTTTGAATCTCTCCTCTATTCGACTCAAGATTAAATTTCTTTTTGTGTGCACTTTGGCATCTTTTTGTTTGCAAATCTCTCCTCTATTTGACTCGAGATTGCATTTTTGGTGGTACACTCCTATTTATTTGCGAGGGGTATGGAAGAAGAGGATAAAGAGGGAAGTGGCGTGCCACCCAAAACTTAGGGTTTGGCACCTTTTTTGCTATTTTGTTTCTTTTTTATGAATGGAGGGGTATGAAGATGATAGAAGAGGTGTAGAAGAGAGTTCAGATCAGAATGCAACTTGATTTACAGTTCAATGCACCAGGTTGTTCTCTTTATCAAACTCTGCTCAAATAATGACTTGATGAGGATCCAGTTTGGATTCCATGCTATTGTTCCAAAAATCAGTTAGGAAGCACGACGTGTTTGATACCTATCAGTTTGATAGACACCTATCATCTTTGCAAAAGTATCACGATGTTAGGAATCACAGGCTTCACAAGATGATTTCAATCAAAGGGCTTGTTTCAAAAAGTGGTCCTTTTGAGGATTTACTTTGAATAAGGGGGATATAATGATTCAGAATGCATAGCAGGTTAGTTAGTGATTTTTAATGAAACCAGGAAGTGTCAAAAAGTGTCAAAAATTCATCAAGTATCTGTTCAATTTCTTTGAAAAAACAATAAATATTTTGAAAATTTTGAAAATATTGAAATTTTTTATCAAGAATGTGATAGCGAAAACTGAAGTATGAAAAGGATGGGTGTAGGTTGAATTTTTTTTATCAAGAATGTGATAGCAAAAACTTAAGTATGAAAAGGATGGGTGTAGGTGGGAAGTGAGGTATGTACCACCCACCCTCCACCCCGAACTTAGGTATTTGCTCGTCTCGAGCAAACCCTAAATCCAAGATGGAGGGGAAAATTCATGCCAGAATGACCACCAGGTGTGGTTGTGTTCCGATCAACATGCATCTTTTTATCTGAAAATCTCAAAGGTATAGAGCAATTAGATCTTAAAATCACATCTTGCGATGCGAATTTTATTTAATGAAGAATTAACTAGAATGTAAAAACAAAATTTAAGAAATATTCTAATTTGAAAAAAAAAGTAAAACAAATTTATTGATCGAGTTGCCTCCCGACGAGCGTCGTTGTTTTATGTCGATGGCTCGACTGAATTTTTCAGCTTCATGGTGGATCTTTAGGATTGGTGAGTTCCAGCATTGTTTCAGTGCCTATGTCAATCGAGGTGAAATATCTCTTTAAGCGTTGACCATTTGCCATAAATTCGCCTGACTTTTCACTCCATAAAGAGAAAGCACCATGTGGGGAAATGCTTTTGACAATGTAAGGTCCAGACCAGCGAGAACGGAGTTTCCCTAGGAATAACTTCAATCTAGAGTTGAATAACAGAACTTGGTCTCCCACTTGTATGTCATTTCTTTTCAGATGTCCATCGTGCCAAAGTTTTGTGCATTCTTTATAGATTCATGCATTCTCATAAGTTGTCATCCTGAGTTCATCCAGTTCTTGGATTTGCAGAATCCTGGATTGGCCAGCTTCTTTCATATCAAAGTTCAGTTGTTTAATTGCCCACCATGCCTTGTGTTCCAGTTCGACTGGAAGGTGACAAGCCTTTCCATATATTAATCGAAAAGGTGTAGTCCCGAGGGGAGTTTTATAAGTAGTTCGATAGGCCCATAAGGCATCGTTGATTTTCGTTGACCAATCTTTTCAATTGCGTCCTATAGTTTTTTCCAGAATAGCCTTTAGTTGACGGTTAGAGACCTCTACCTGTCCACTTGTTTGTGGATGGTAAGGCGAGGCTACCTTGTGTGTTACGCCATATTTTCTCAGTAAAGCCTCAAAGCTTCTTTCAAGGAAGTGGGAACCTCTGTCAGATATCACGGTTCGTGGCACTTCGAAATGGGGGAAAATAATATCTTTGAATAATTTGATGACAGGTTTGGAATCACTAGTGACGGTTGGCATAGCTTCAACCCATTTTGAGAAGTAGTCTACCGTCACTAGGATGTATGAAAATCCATGAGAAGATGGGAATGGACCCATGTAGTCCACCCCCCAAACATCAAATATCTCTACTTCTTGCCATACATTCAGCGACATCTCGTCTCTCTTTGTTATATTACCTGTTCTTTGACATTTGTCGCATGATAGGACAAAATCATAGGAATCTTTGGATATGGTTGGCCAGAAGAATCCACATTGCAAAACCTTTAAAGAAGGCATTTTAGAGCTCATATGTCCTCCCACTGGTCCTGAGTGACACTGTTCCAAAATAAGTTGAGCCTCTTCTTCGGCGATACATCATCTATACAGACCATCTACGCATAGTTTAAAAAACTATGGTTCATCCCACTGATATTGCTTCACATCATGTATGAACTTCTTCAGTGCATTTCTGGTGCATTGAGGATGGATAACGCCAGTAGCAAGGTAGTTCAGAAAATCTGAGTACCATGGTATAGCTTCTGAGGCCTTCATTAGTTGATCATCTGGCAGGGAATCATTGATCGAAATCTTCTCAGTATCTAGAGTGTGGATCCGACTGAGGTGGTCTGTTACAACATTCTCCGTACCCTTTTTATCTCTTATCTCTAGATCAAATTCTTGTAATAGGAAGATCCATCTAATCAACCTGGGTTTTGCATCTTTCTTTGCCAGAAAGTAACGAATGGCAGTGTGGTCTATGTAGACAATAACTTTTGAACCAATTAGGTAGGATCTGAATTTGTCAAAGGCATACACGACTGCTAGAAGTTCTTTCTTAGTAGTTGCATAATTCCTCTGAGCTTCATCGAGAGTTTTTGATGCATAATAGATCACATAGTGTTTCTTTTCTATACATTGCCCTAAAACAACACCTACAACATAATCACTGGCGTGGCACATAATTTCAAAAGGATGGTTCCAGTCGGGAGCTCTAATGATGGGGGTGGTTGTAAGGGTCTGCTTCAGTGTGTTGAAGATTTTGACACATTCTTCATTGAAATTGAAATCAACATCCTTTAGGAATAGGTTCATCATTGGCTTCATTATCTTGGAAAAATCCTTTATGAATCTTTTGTAAAATCCTGCATGACCTAGGGAAGCACGAACTTCTTTTACATTGTGGGGATATCCAGTTTAGAAATCACTTCAATCTTGGCTTTATCTACTTCAATTCCTCTATTGCTGCCCTATGTCCGAGGACAATGCCTTCTATTACCATAAAATGGCACTTTTCCCAATTTAGCACAAGATGCGCTTCTTCACAATGTTTGAGGACCAGGGAGAGGTGCTTTAGACATGAATCGAATGAATCTCCGTAAACAGCAAAATCATCCATGAAAACCTCCATAATTGTTTCAGTAAGACCAGCAAATATGGCGGCCATGCAACGTTGGAAAGTTGCGGGCGCGTTACAGAGACCAAACGAAATTCTTTTAAACGCATATGTTCCGAATGGGCAGGTAAAGGTTGTTTTCTCTTGGACATCTATATGTATGGGTATTTGATAGAATCCATAGTAACCATTAAATATTCTTAATGAGCCAACCTTTCTAGGACTTGATCAAGGAAGGGCATTGGAAAATGATCTTTTTGAGTTGCCTTGTTCAATTTTCTATAGTCTATGCACATCCTCCACCTTGTGATTGTTCGGGTGGGGATGAGTTCATTGTTTTCATTCCTTATAACAGTTGTTCCACATTTCTTTGGGACAACATGCACAGGACTCACCCATGGTGAATCTGAGATCGGATAAATTATTCCAGCTGTGAGCAGTTTAATGACCTCACAACGAACCACTTCCTTCATATTTGGATTCAACTTCCATTGATGCTCAATAATAGGCTTGTGATCTTCCATCATAGGGATCATGTGCATACATAGCGCTTGACTGACCCCAGTGAGGTCACTCATTTTATAACTGATGGCTTTCTTTCTTTCCCTTAATTCCTTCAAGAGTTTCTCTTCTTGTTCAACTGTTAGATCGAATTTATAATAACTTGGCAAACCTTGAGATCGTCTAAAAACACGTACTTCAGTCCTTCGGGCAGGGGCTTCATTTTTGGAGCCTCTGGTTTTTCACTTGTTTCTTCTGTAGTTTCCATAGCTTTGAGTTCTTCACTAGTGGTTTCAACATCTTCTTTCGCGGAGTTGAGGGATTCAATGCAACCTTTCACTTATTCGTCAATTGGTTCATCCACTGATGGGTTTGTTAGAGCAATTTTGAAGGGATCATTTGATTCATGATACTCTTGAGTCATAAGTGACATTTGTTCAATGGAGTCAATCAGATATACTTCTTCTTGCATACTTCATCTTCTCATACTTTTAAAAACTTTAAATTCGAGAGTTTCGTTTCCTAATCTGAGTAGTAAGGTACCAACTTTAACATCAATCAGGGCTCTTACAGTGGCAAGGAACGGATGACCAAAAATGAGAGGATATCTGGCATCTTCTTTTATATCCATAATGATGAAGTCACATGGAACATATGTGTCCTTGCCTATCTTGACCGGGACATCTTCAAGGATTCCTAACAGACTTTTTATCGAATTGTCTGCAAGGTGTATAGTCATGCTAGTAGGAAGCAATTCTGCAAACCCTAGTCTTTTGCATAGGCTAAGTGGCATAATAGAGATGCTTGCGCCAAGATCTGCCAATCCTTTCTTGCATGATGAATCGCCAATATGACATGAGATTCCAAAGGATCCCGGGTCTTTTTGTTTCTTGGGCATCTTGCTCAATATGATATCTGATGTAGTTGTCACCAGTTTTAATGTCTCATACTCTTCAGTTATATTTTTTTTTTTGAAGGTAAACCATACCATTATATTGATAAAAGCCATACGGCATCTACAGAGATACAAAGATCATACATATTCTGTAACCAAAGGAGCCAGAGAACGCCTTCTAACAGGTAGGATTGGATGCGAGTATAACATTTCAGAACGGATTCCTCCCTTTCGCGCTTGTAGAAGCAGCTTTCATGCGGAATCAAACCACAATCCCGGGTTAAATCTGCAAAGTCGACGCTACCACCACCTAGATGACCAGAATAAGCAAGATTTGCACCTCCAGAAGACCCATCAGACCTACACCAATACATCGAACACACCAGACAAACCAAACGAACTACACTAAAACAACAGGGGGGGGAGAACCCCAACCAGGTTGAATAACTGGGGGAAACCCAGATAAACCACCACCTTCACAGAGGAAGGACAACACTCCTTATGCAAAAGGAACAAAAAAGCCGATAAACGGCGGAACAAAGGCAGATAAGACTGCCACAACCAGCTACCAAGCAAAACTCTGCACAGAAAAACCGATCTTGTCGATCACACTAGCTGAGAGGACGCCCACCAGCACCTACCTCTTCACGACGGTCAGAAACCCAGAACGGGGCTGTGGCTAGGGCCACAGAAGCCCCGCCGCCGCCAGGGACACAGCGCACAGCGCTAGCGGCACAGAGGCGAGAAGCGAAAGATGAGGGGTTGAAGAGGCGACCACCAGACAGGGGCGATCCACACCGATCGGGCTTGGAAGAGGCCCGGGGGGAGCGGGGTGGCGCAAGCCGCCGCCGATGCCCCCTCCCCCGAGCTGGGGAACGCGAGCCCTAGTCGCCCTTCGAGTCGCCCAGGCGGACGGGAGCGGACGGGAGCTGTACTCTTCAGTTATATACTTCCTGGTGAGGAGTGACTTTAAGTACTTTTTCCATGCCAGTATCTCAGCTAGAGCATCCAAAAAGGGTATATCAACGTGAAGTTTCTTCATAGCCTCTTTAAACTTGTTGAATCGATTATCAAGCTTGGTCTGCCTTAGACGAGCTGGGAAAGGTATACGAGGTTTATATACAGGAATATCAGGTTCTGGTGTTTTAGTTTCTTCATCAGTTGGTTCCTTAAGATTTCCCTTATCTATCTTATCGACTTTTGATTGAGACTCTTGTGTTATTGAGTCTTGGGTAATCACAGGTTCATCTTTGTCTATAATAACCACATGTGTCTTTACTGGGGGATCCGAATAGTCTTTTCCTGACCTGGTGGTGACTGCCTTCAACTATTCAGGATGCTTGGGATTGTTCTCGGGTTGGCCAGCAAAGACTCCAACGGGTGGCTTTATGCTAGCTGCAAGTTGAGCTAGTTGAGATTCAATAGCCTTCTGCTGAGCTTGTTGGTTGGTTATCATAGTTTACTGAGTTTGCAACATTTTTTCAATGGCTGATAGCTTGTCATCAGAAGAGATGGGTCCTACTTTCTGTTCTTGCTATTGATTAAGATTCTTATACTGAGAGTTGTTTTTATAATTATTGTAGTTCCTATTATGAAAGTTCCCCTTTAAGTTTCCTTGATTTCCAAAATTCTGTTGTTGATTATACTGGAATCCTGGTGGGCCTCTTGATTGATTGTTTGAACCAAATTGGTGCGAGTTTACTACTCAAGAGGGTTTCCATATTGAAAATTGGGATGATTCCTATTCTGATTTGGATTGTAATAACTTTGATCAGGAATGGTGTTGATAGCTTTAAGGTTTTCCATCTGACCATTATCACCTTGTCCACATACGTTGCTTAGAACAACATCATAGAGAACATTGCATGATAAGGTGGAATGATCGGTGATCTTACATGCTTCATATAACAGGGAAGCAGACTTGACCTGATCCAGTTGTTGAGTGGGTGAACGTCCTCTTCCAATAGCAGCAAGAGATGATTCAATATGGTCTTGCTTGGCAAATAAGAGCTTCAAGGTTTCAGCGACAGACTTGTACTCAGGAGTAGCTTTGGCCCTAGCTACTTTCAAAACTCCTTTACCTACAGATCTACCCCAATTGGCTTGATTTTCTGCTCCCAGGGTGACGACTCTCCATGCGATGTCATAACTTTGACGCATGAAGTTTCCTCTAGACGAGGAGTCTAGAAACCTCTTAATATCATCATCCACATCCCTATAGAAAATTTTGATGAGTTGATTCTTAGGAATTCTGTGGTGTGGATACTTGCGTAGAAGCTCTTTGTACCTATCCCATGCTTCAGCAAGAGGTTCTCCAGGGACTTGAGTGAAATTTGTTGTCCGACCCCTAATTTCATATGTGAGAGATGGAGGATAGAACTTTCCCAGAAACACATTTTGGAGTTGTTCCCAGGTGGTGATGGGTATTTCACTTTTCAATGAATTGTACCAACTTATGGCTCTATCAGCAAGGGAATACTTGAAGAGGCGAAGTTGAATGGCATCATCTGTGACTCCATTTTGTTTCGTCATGGCACATAGATCAATAAATCTTAGAAAATGTTCTTGGCTATTGATAACCTCCTATTTTGGACGATTATCATAGTCTTTTTCTTTAGTTTTCCATACTCTTTCTAATCTAAAACTATACATAATCCCAATTTTACCCTTTTTATGTAAATATAACATCAGACTAACTTTTCCCTTTCATACATGCAGAAAAACACAAAAAAATCACAAAAGAATAACTCAACCTCAAGACCGCATGAAGACAATCGGTCTCGAGACCGCATGGAGTCAAACGGTCCCGAGACCGCATGGAGTTCAAACGGTCTCAAGACCGCATGAAGCCAACCGGTCTCGAGACCGCATGGAGTTCAAACGGTCTCAAGACCGCTTGAAGCCAACCGGTCCCGAGACTGCATGGAGTTCAAACGGTCCCAAGACCGCATGAAGCCAATCAGTCTCGAGACCGCATGGAGTCAAACGGTATCGAGACCGCATGGAGTTCAAACGGTCTCAAGACCGCATGAAGCCAACCGGTCCCGAGACCGCATGGAGTTCAAACGGTCTCAAGACCGCATGAAGCCAACCGGTCCCGAGACCGCATGAAGCCAACCGGTCCTGAGACCGCATTGAGTTCAAACGGTCTCAAGACCACATGAAGCCAACAGGTCCCGAGACCACATGAAGCCAAACGGTCTCAAGGTCCAAACGGTCTTGAGGTCCAAACGGTCTTGAGGTCCAAACGGTCTTGAGGTCTTGAGGCCCAAACGGTCTCAAGATCCAAACGGTCTTGAGATCCAAACGGTCTTGAGGCCCAAACGGTCTCGAGATCCAAATGGTCTTGAGATCCAAACGGTCTCAGGCCCAAATGGTCTTGAGGTCCAAACGACCTCCAAACCATTTGGACTTCACTTAAGGCCTATAAATAAGACCCTAAGAGTCCTCCACCACGCATCAAGTTTTTCAGACGTCAAAAGGCTGCCTTAATCATTCCAGAGCTCTTGCTACTTCCATCATTCGCCCTGGGGCTGCCGGTCTGAGACCCATACTCCATCTTGAAGCTGCTTTCTCCTTCTTCGCCAAAGGAGGGAAGGGGAGATCTCATCATCATGCAACCTTTGAAGACCGGTGGATCGTTGCTCTCTCTCTCCAAGGGGTTGACCTTCCTCTCTCCTTCATGGGGATGATGCTCTCTCTCTCCCTTCTTGCCTCCTTCTTTGTCCTAGTCATGAGCGAGTAGTCTCTCTCACTAGGGTGCGGGGAGTAGCCCCGCTACCCATGTTTTCATATCATGTAAATGTAATCCATGACTTGTAATATAGAGTTCTTATCTTTTCAGTTCGACATCAAACGATTAATGAATGCATGTTGCTTGATCTCCAACTTGTGTTATTCTTTATCTTTTAGTATGAATTGTCTACGTTTGTACTATTAGATTCGAAACTCGTTTGTATGTTGGTTCTTGGTGCATGTATCCACCATGCATCTGTTTTGGTATCTAGAAGTGTATCTCAAGAAGTGGAGTAAACTCACTATCATCCGATGCACTTTCATACTATGAAATGGAATCAATTGATGTATGGAAGTGCAACCTTGGTATGTCGAGGTACACACTTTGCGAGGGGATTGATGCAAAGTAATGTGACCATTTGTTCGGGAATGGTTGACGTTGCAACATTCCCACACTTCTCATAGTTAGCTCTCCAAAAGGAAGCTAAGCCTACAAAGATACTAACTGACTAGGCTCTTTTACGGGTTATGTTTTTGGTTTGCATGTGTTGATCCATGTGTAGTGGTGGTGAAAAACCGATCACACCCTAGTGATCTTTTATCATAGTTTAACTCATTAGATTTAATTGCTTTCTGTACTTTACATGTTCTTAGCTCAAACAACAAAACCCAACTTTCAATCTAAGTGCCTACTAGTGAGTGATTAAGTGAAATTATACCGTTTTCTATCTTGTTGCTTGCAACAAGACCGTTGTCCTGAGGATTCGACCCTTAACTATACTACGATAAGACTTCCACGTATCTTAGCATACATGGGTGGAGTTCTTTATCTAGCATATGCAAGGCTAAACCTAAAGGCTTACTACCTTTAGGATTTTTAGTTGGTGCACACAATTCCACGTAAGTGGAAGCTCCATCAAAAATTGGCGCTGTTGCCGGGGATAACGGAACGTTGTAATTTCACTTAGTACCTTTCTAGTTGGTTAAGATTTTACATTTCCTTTTTAATCATATCTTTATATCTTCTTGAAACTATCATATCTTTGTCATTATCTAAAGGTGTTTTCTTTTCTCTACTCAGGTAGAAATAGTGTATGCAACCTGTGCATAACCTCGGATTCTCCCATGATCCAGAGTTTGACTCTGAGGTAGAGAGAAGCTTCCACCACCGCATTCGACTCAATCGCCAAAGGGCCAGGCAAATGGCTGAAGATCAACACCAGGTTGCTTTGGTAATGGAGAGGGTCAACGCCGCCATCGCCGCTCAAAGGGCACAACTCATCGCTGAAACTCGTTCCCAAATCCAAGCAGAGATTCGTGCGGAAGAGCAAGCTCGTATCAGACCTGAAACCGAGGCAGCAACCCAAGCTACTCAGTTGGAGTTAAGAAACAAACAGCTAAGGGACTACGATGTCCCAAAGAACTTTGAGGATAACCACCCGGTCCGACCTCCAATTATTAATATCCCCAACTTTGAGATTCGGACCCAGTGGATCCAGATCATGCAAGGCATATCTTTCTCCGGAGGTTCTGTAGATGATTGCATGGATCATTTAAAAAGGTTTAAGGCACTGTGCCGCCTGGTTCCACAAGCTGGTGTCGCTTATGATGCGATAATGCTTCATCTGTTTCATTTCACCCTATCTGGGAGGGCCTTGAGTTGGTATAACTCACTTGACAGAGAACCAATTATAACCACATGGGATCCTCTTGAGGAAAAGTTCTTAGAGAAGTTCTTTCCACCCTCACTGACCTATGAAATCAGAGGGCAGATCAATCACTTCTCTCAGTTACCTGGGGAATCCCTAGCTGAAGCATGGGAAAGATTTAAAGAACTTCTGCGCAAATGCCCCCATCATGGAATCTCTCAGAATCAACTGATTGAAACTTTCTACCGGGGAGTGAGCGATGATATTAAACAGTTTTTAGATTCCTCATCTAGAGGAAACTTTATGAGGAAGAATTATGAGGACGCATGGAAGATTGTTACTCTGGGAGCTGAAAACCAGTCCAACTGGGCACAATCAGCAGGTAAAGGTGTTCTCAAGGTTTTCAAAGCTGAAGAGTCTATAGAAATGAAGGCAATAGCTGAAGCCTTGAAAACTATTGTTCACAAACAATAGGCTCTCGAGACTTCTCTCAGAGAGATTGATAAGAAGAAAACTCCTATAGTTCAACAAGTCAAGGCCGCCACAGGATCCTGTGAGGCTTGTCATGCTTCTGATCATCCAAATCTTTCCTGCAGTATGTTATATAATGTGATGATGGATCTTCATCCACCACCACAACCATATGAACCCATCACTGATCAAGCTGAAGATCAGATTCCAGAACAAGTCAACTCCATCCACACTATTCCTGGACAAGTCTACTACAATCCCAATCAACCGCGGAATCACCCTGGATTCCAATATGGGAACCCTTCTGGAACCGCGAATCCACAACATCAAACACAGGGGGGATCTGCTAGTAGATTACCGCCTGGATTCCCAAACAACTTCAACCAAAATCAAGGGAATTCCAGAAGCAACTTCCCTAGGGCTAACTACCCTAGAAACCAATCAGCCTACTACCAATACAATCATCTTCCGCTCCATCCACAACTGCATACTCAGAAACCTCAACTGGCATTACCACCCCACCAATCTCAACAAACCTAGCAACCAATTCCTTTGAAAAATGCCCCTGCCCAACCAGAAGATGAAATATCCTTGATCAGGCAGATGTGACAATCACATCAAACGATGCTTGCTAACCAGCAGGCTCAGCAGAAAGCAGTTGAAGCCCAGCTTGCTCAGATCGCTGCACAATTAAAGCCCCCAGCAGGTATGTTTGTTGGGCAGCCCGAGTCAAATCCTAAGCACGGTCAGAACAGACATGAGCAGTTGAATGCCGTCACCACCAGATCTGGACGCATTTTTCATGAGACTACCAAGATCAATCTTGATAATGATGACACACCGGTTTTTATGACGAGTGAAAGTCCGCAACAAGGAATGGAAAAACCCACAGAAGGCATAAATGGTAAAAATAAAGAACGAGTGTCCGTAGAACCCGAAGTCTCACAATTTAAACCTATGATTCCGTACCTAGGTAGACTGCAAGAAACAAAGATGGACACCATGTTTCAAAAGTTCAAGGAGGCTATGAAGCGACTGTATATTGATATTCCGCTTCTTGACGCTCTTTGCGAAGTTCCAGCATGGGCAAAATATCTCAAAACCCTGCTATCGAGAAAGTATATCACCGAGGAGCAAGAAACTGTCAAGCTTGCTCATACCACTTCTGATATCATTCTGAACAAAATGCCAAAAAAGAAGAAGGATCCTGGGTCCTTCGGAATCCAATGTTGCATCGGAAATGCATCTATAAAGAAAGGATTAGCTGACCTAGGGGCCAGCATATCCATCATGCCTTTCTCTATGTGCAAACGTCTGGGTTTCACTGAATTGATGCCTACAACAATGACTATCCAATTAGCTGATTCCACTATAACCGCACCCTTGGGGATCATTTAAGATATCCCGGTAAGGATATGCAAGGATGCTTACGTGCCATGCGACTTCATTGTCATGGATATTAAAGAAGACCTGAGGTATCCAATCATTTTTGGCAGACCATTCCTCGCTACTGCCAGAGCGCTGATCGACGTCGAAGCTGGTACAATCATTCTTAGGCTCGGAAAAGAAGCTATTCAATTCCAAGTCCTCAATAGTATGAAAGGCCCCAACATTCAAGAGGAAGTTTTCCTCCTTGATGCTATTCAACAAATGTCACAGTTGGAAATCTCTGAGCCAGTTGACAAACTTGAAAACACTCTAGTCAATCCGGAGGTTGAATTCTCCGCTAATGAATTAGTCCAACAGTGCCTCCAACATCTAGAAAAGGCCAAAGAAGAGCCAAAGGCCACTTTTGAAGAACTTAAAGCCGTCACTGTTATAGAAGCAGTCGAGCCACCAAAAGCCCCTGAAATGAAGGCTTTACCTACAGGGCGTAAGCATGTTTTCTTAGATGAGGAAAAACTTTGCCCGGGCATCATCAGCTCTACCCTTACAGAAGATGAAGAAGAAAAGCTTCTGGATGAGCTGAAGAAGCATAAGAAGGTCATTGGATATAAAATAACTGAGCTTACGGGCATAAACCCAGCTCTATGTATGCACAGGCTCCCTATGGTTGAAGAATTCAAACCCTCTCGCGAACATCAAAGAAAGTTGAATCCTAATCTGAAAGAGGTCGTTCAAGTTGTTCCCCCAGTGGGTCAGCCCCGTTCAAGTTGTTCCCAAAAAGGGGGGCACTACTGTAGTGCTCAACGACAAAAATGAGCTAGTGCCTACCAGGACTATAACTGGATGGCGAATGTGTATTGACTATAGAAAGTTAAACAAAGCCACAAGGAAAGACCACTACCCTCTACCTTTCCTTGATGAAGTTCTGGAACGCCTAGCTCACCAAAAATACTTTTGTTACCTCGATGGTTACTCCGGGTTTTACCAAATACCCATACACCCGGAGGACCAGGAGAAAACCACCTTCACATGTTCTTTTTGGGACATATGCATTTAGAAGAATGCCTTTCGGGTTATGTAACGCACCCGCCACTTTCCAACGATGTATGTCTGCTATCTTCGCCGGTTTAACAGAATCCGTCATGGAAGTCTTTATGGATGATTTCTCAGTGTACGGAGATTCTTTCGACAACTGTATATTAAATCTTGGACAAGTTCTGCAACGCTGTGAGGAAACGAATCTTATCTTGAATTGGGAGAAATGCCATTTCATGGTAACAGAAGGTGTCGTCCTCGGACACAGGGTAAGTGATAGGGGAATAGAGGTTGATAAAGCAAAGATTGATGTTATCTCAAAACTATCACCTCCAAAAGACATAAGAGGAGTTCGGGCTTTCCTGGGTCATGCATGATTCTATAGAAGATTCATTAAAGATTTCTCAAAGATTGCCAAACCCATGACCCAGCTCCTGACCAAGGATGCTGAGTTCATATTCAATCAGGAGTGTATGAAAAGTTTCTCTACCCTTAAGGATGCGTTAATCTCCGCACCCATTCTAAGAGCTCCGGACTGGTCGCAACCCTTCGAAATCATGTGCGACGCAAGTGATTATGCCATAGGGGCCGTCTTGGGACAGCAAATTGATAAGAAACCCTATGTTATCTACTATGCTTCTAAAACGCTAGATGAAGCACAGAAAAACTACACCACCATGGAGAAAGAGTTTTTGGCTATCATCTATGTGTTTGAAAAGTTCCGCTCTTATCTAGTTGGTTCTAAAGTTATCGTCTATACCGACCATTCTACCATCCAATACCTGATTCAAAAACAGGATGCCAAACCCAGGCTTATCCGCTGGGTATTAATGCTTCATGAATTCGACTTAGAAATCAAAGATAAAAGTGGCGTGGAGAATGTTGTGGCCGATCACCTCAGCCAGATCGAGGTTGAAGAAAATGATAAAATCCCTATCCGGGATTCTCTTCCTGATGATCAACTTATGAAGGCCACTCATAGCTTCCCTTGGTATGCTGATATCATTAATTATCTAGCTACATGGATTATCCACCCATCTGCTTCCTACCAGGATAAAAGGAAGTTCCTTCACGACATAAAACATTATTACTGGGATGAACCCTACTTGTTCCACCTTTGTGCTGACGGATTTTTCCGTCGTTGCCTACCAGATGAAGAAATAACCCCGGTCCTTGAACATTGCCATTCCGGACCCACGGGGGGCATATGAGTGCCAAGAAAACTGCCATAAAAGTTCTACAATCTGGGTTCTTCTGGCCCACCATATCAAAGGACTCTTACGATTTCGTGAAAGCCTGTAACAAATGTCAATTTTCTGGGAATATATCAAAAAGAGATGAAATGCCACTCACCATGTGGTACGAAATTGAGCTTTTTGATGTATGGGGGGTAGACTACATGGGCCCTTTCCCCTCATCCTATGGCTTCTCTTACATCTTGGTCACGGTGGACTACGTCTCTAAATGGGTCGAAGTTGTACCCACAGTGTCCAACGATTCCAAGCCTGTAATCAAATTGTTCAAAGACATTATTTTCCCAAGATTTGGAGTTCCAAGAACTGTCATATCGGACGGCGGGACCCATTTCTTGGAACGCAGTTTTGAAGCTTTGCTGAAAAAGTACGGAGTCAATCACAAAGTCGCCACACCTTACCATCCACAAACTAGTGGTCAGGTGGATGTATCTAATAGAAAATTAAAGGCGATTCTTGAAAAGACGGTGAACAGAAATCGCACTGATTGGTCCAACAAACTTCCTGATGCCCTTTGGGCATACCGAACTGCATACAAAACACCTATCGGAACAACCCCATTCCGCTTGGTGTACGGGAAGTCCTGTCATCTGCCAGTAGAGTTGGAACATAAAGCCTGGTGGGCCATCAAACAACTAAACTTCGATCTCAAAAGCGCAGGAGAGAATAGACAGCTCCAGTTGCAGGAGCTAGAGGAGCTCTGCATGACAGCTTATCAAAGTGCCAGAATATATAAGGAGCAGACAAAAATGTGGCACGATGGTCACCTTAAGAGAAAAGATATTGCCGTTGGTGACAAAGTTCTCCTCTTTAACTCCAAGCTCAAGTTGTTTCCCGGTAAACTTAGGACAAAATGGTCCGGGCCTTTCACTATAAAGCATATTTACCCAACTGGAGCTGCCATTATTATAGACAACAGCGGAGGAGAAAGGACGGTCAACGACCACCGTTTAAAAAGATACTACTCTCCGGAAGACAAATGCGAAGACAAACCATCGAAATTAAGGATGCTATACCAACAGCATAACTCTATTACATCTTCGTCGAGCCAGCGACGTAAAACCCAGGCGCTGCTTGGGAGGCAACCCAAGATTTCTGATTCTTTCTTTCCCGCTCTTTTACTTACCATAGGCTTATCTTATGAAAATACAAAAAAAAATCTCTTATACAAACCAAAACAAACATAAAAATATCAAAATGAAAATATACAAAAAAATCCATAAAAACTCATTCGACCTTAACCCCACCAAACGGTCCTCAAACCGGTTGGAACCAAACGATCCTGAAACCGTTTGGAACCAAATGGTCTTGAAACCGTTTGGGACCAAATGGTCTTGAAACCGTTTGGAACCAAACGGTCTTGAAACCGTTTGGGACCAAACGGTCTTGAAACCGTTTGGAACCAAATGGTCCTCAAACCGGTTGGAACCAAACGGTCTTGAAACCGTTTGGGACCAAACGGTCTTGAAACCATTTGGAACCAAACGGTCCTCAAACCGGTTGGAACCAAATAGTCTTGAAACCATTTGGGACCAAACGGTTTTGAAACCGTTTGGAACCAAACGGTCCTCAAACCGGTTGGAACCAAACGGTCCTCAAACCATTTGGAACCAAATGGTCTTGACACCGTTTGGAGTCCAAACGGTCGCTAAATCGTTTGACTTAGGGTTTTTGTCAGGTCAACCCCCCATTTCCTATAAATATAAACCCTACCCCTTTGTCTTTCTCTCTTCGAATTCTCGATTTTTCTTGTGATTCTCTGTTCTATTGCTTGTGCTTCCTCTGCTCCCACGCGATTGCACCCCTGTCAACCTTGTCTCCGTTGCTCTCCCCGTAGCAAGGTGAGCACGTCACCATCGCCGACACCAGCAGTTCTGCCTTTGCTCACACACCGCCGCCGTTCTGTTCGCCCCCTGCTTCTCATGACGCCGCCGAACTTTTTCTATTCCGTCATCACCATTGCCGGCGCCACCATCGACTCTGTCCACCATCGCCAGTGCCACCATCGCCCTCGTAACCTTGTCCACCGTTGCTGATTTCACCACCACCGTCTTCATCGCCGCCGTCTTCATCAATGTCATTTTCATTGCCGGCTTCACCATCGTCTTTATGGTTGTTTTCACCATCGTCGTCGTCACCGTTGCACCCACCACCTCCGCGCCGTTTCCCCTTCATCTTCGTCTCCGACGGTGGTTGCGCGACGCCTCGTTTTCCAAACGGTCTTGAAACCATTTGGGACCAAACGGTCCTGAAACCGTTTGGGATCAAACGGTCTTCAGACCGTTTGGCCTTGCACATTCATTTTTTTTCATAAACATACATAAATTAATAAAATCAAATCTCTCTAATATGATTTTCTAACTCTTGATCTCCCATTTTGCAGTCATGACATCATCAGCGAAGAAAGCCATCGGATCTGAGGCTGCTCCTTCTCTGATAAGGGAGCAAATGATGGAAGAGCTAGCCCGACTCCAGAATATCAGAGATGTCTTCAACCAAACTGGGAAGGCCCCTCCAAAAATCAAAATGATGGAGGTATTGGTTGACATTGATCGACTCACAAACTGTCTAACAGAAGCGACCGATGCAACAATGGAAGATATCTCTTCTGACGATGATGAAGGCTCAGAGTACGAGCCAAATCCCGAGGAAGAATCCCCAGCCAAAGAACAAATGGGGAAGTGCAAGGTCCAAGAAGCTGCATCTGGGCAGCCCTCCAAGAAACAGGCAAGAAAATAAGTTCGACCTGCCTCGGCCATGGATCAACCCTTTACAAAACCCACCACCACCATTCCCGCTACTACCGCCACCATCCCTGTTACCATCCCCACTTTCACTCCCATCACCACCACTACACCACCACCAGAAAACCTCTTCATCCAAACCAACCTCTCCACTGACAAAATACTAAAACCCACCAAGTATGTTTGTTCCAGCATTCTGCTTAAGATGGGGATATACGACCGCATCCTCAACGTGCTAGAAAAAGCCAACCTCGCCAGGTTGTGCCTAGTACCTGAAGTATCTTACTCTGAACCCACTACAGAGTTTTTCACTTTTCTAACCAAGGAGCCCGTCGACATCATGGATAGGTCACGGGACGGAGGTGACAGAAGGCTTGTCACCCAAATCTTTGGCAGCAAGGTTGTCCTGACAGAATATATGCTGAACACAATCTTCATCGACAACCAGGACCAGCTGCAGAGAGCCATGGAGGTGGGGACCGAACATTCAGAGTTCAACAAACACAAATTCTAGAAAACTCTAACCGGGATCCCCACCTATGACGCGAAGACGTGTAAAGTGTCAAATATCCACTCTGGTTTTGTGCGCACCCTGCACAAAATTCTAGCTGGCGCACTCTTCCCTAGGACAGAAGGGGGAAACGTTACAATTTCAGATCTTTTCATTCTCTGGTCTACTCTTAACAAGAGGCCGGTCAATATCGGACGACAACTGATCCAGAAGCTATCAACCTCCAGCCTGGGGAAAGAGATCTGCATGGGAGGGCATGTCACATATATTATCAAATATCTCAAGATGGACAGACCCCTACCCCGCTGCACGCAACTAAAGGGCGACATCCTTACCAATGAACAAACCCTGAAGAACTCCTTCATCATCAAGGAAAAGGATGGGAAATTACACTACATCTTCTGCCCGATGGTTAAGTCTTCCAGAACACTTATCCCGCTTCCGGAGCTAGCAAATTATGACACCAAACAACTCCTCTTCTCGGACGAGGAGCTTTCACAAATACTAGCTTCAGTTAAATTAACTAAAAAGAAAGCTACAGCGGGACAAACGGAGCTGAGCATCTCAGCCCCGACAGCTCGACCAACAAAAATACCTGTCAAACGACCTTCCAGAAGGCAGTTGCAGGCCCAACAGCTGTCGGGGACACCAACATCTAAACCAAATCCTGAGGCTGAGATCCTCCATGAAGAAATCTTAACCTTCTCCTCAATCGACTCTTTCATTCAGAGTCTGCATGAGTAGCTAACCGCTGCCACCACTCCACCCTCCACCATTCCAACATCTACCACTCCTTTCTTCCACATCCCATCCACGCAACCATTCACATCCACTTCATCACCCTTATTTCCTTCGGGTTTCCCTTTCTCCACCCCTATGCCCGACTTTACCACCTTCCCTTTCACCTTCGCAGTTTCCACCCCATCACTATCTCTGCCACCACTTTCACCACAAATTCCACCACTTTTCACACCCGCCACCACCCCGACACCGCTGGCGACTTCATCCACATTCACTACGCAGCTTGGGGCATCATCAGTGTCTCTTCCGCAAGACACTAACACCATCCCACGCAGACCCCAGCCATCCCACCCTTCCGCTCCTGGGGTCCCTTTTGCCAATATCGGTGAAGAATTCGGCCATTAATTCGACGCTGTCCGAAACCTCCTCACCGATCCTTCTAATATATTAAATTCTATTTTTTCTTGTGTGCAGGGTTTATCACGACAGGTGGCCACGATCAATGAACAACACCGAGCCTTGCCCACCATCCTCCAAGGCTTCCAGCAACGACAAGATGAGGTGGCTAAGCAAGTTGAGCACATCAACATCCACTATAACACCTTGCCGGACCTGGTCCTTGAAGCAAAGCGTCAGCAAGAAGCAACAACGAAGCAAGTCGATGAGATCTCCACAGAGACTCAACCTCTGCCAGAGACTCTCCGTGAGCTCCAGCAACAACAAGAAGTTCTGAGCACGCGCTTGGACACCGTCAACAACATACTCACTCAGCTACAACATCGCCAAGAGGAGTCCAATAATGATGAAATCCAGTAGTTACGTGCTCAAGTTACGAATCTTACAGCACGTCTCCTCTCCGCCGAAGGCAGATATACCGACCTCAAAGAATCCCATGATGCACTGCTCAAAACACATGAGCATCTGCAAGTGGCCTTCGATGAGTTACACGCCACCCATCGGCGGTGCAAAACGTCTGCAAGTAAAAAGCAAGCAGACAAGGCTGCGGACGACAAGGATGGCGATGACGACGAAGAAGATGACTCCGACTCATCTGCTGATTCAAACAAAGATAACACCTCTTCTGGTGATAAACATGATGATGGAGAGGACCCTGGAAATGCAGCAGAACCTTCTCACAGAGGTTCTGACAAAGGTCACCACGACAGTGACAATCACCCCAAGTTCCCACATAACGATAATGTCAACATGTCATACGGGGACCAATTCTTTGATTACTCCGCGCTGGGATCCATTGGGGAAGCAGCCAATGACACGGCCTACGCTGACCTCCAACAATGCATACTAGGAACCAGCGCTAGCCCACCAAAAACAACTGCTCCACCTCTCTCCACACCTTCCCCCTTGGACGAGGGCGAGGCAGAACGAATAAGTTTAGACACCGATGAAGACCTCGATTCTGCCTCCGACTCGGACGACGACCTATCAGGCCATGAATAGGCCTTCGAACAACATGCTTCTCCCCCTCCACAAAAACTTCCCCCGCCACCACCTTTGCCGCACAAAATGCATGACCTGGATATGGCGGCCATCTCCACTTTAGATGCTCAGGACATTTTTATACTGAACACTATAGTGGATGATGCAAAGGTGGGGGAAGACATAATTTATCATAATACGAAAACTAGGCGTAAGATGACACGTGAAGATTTCTGCAGCATCCTCCGACCCCGGTCCACGATGCCTATGGCGATCTTCTGTGTCCTCCTCGCCAATTGTATAGAAATGTATAGAAGTTCTAAGAGGCAACAACCTATTTTCAACGCCTCGCCTGCTCTGTCTATTGGCCTTTTATTCAAAGACATAAGAGCAAAGTCGATCGAGCGGCTGTGTGCTGGTTTAGCACGTCGGGTACGTTATCTTACCGTGCCCTTCCAAGTTTCGGACCACTGGCTTTTTTATGATCGTGGATACCGAGGCTCGGGATGCCAAAGTATTTAATTTCTACAGCACTGAGCTCCCAGCCGGCACAATAAACTTCGTTGGTGAAGCAGCAGGAGAAGCCAGGTGGATCCCCTTCCGGCTGCTTAAACTAATTTGGGCCGCACGCCCATCTCTTCGCCAAGATTGGAGCCAACCTTGGTTCAAAATCATAAACCCTCAAGTTCAGGCCACCGAGGGATCTGGGGATTGCGCTTTCTGCACCATACGTCACATCCAAGCGCTGAACTAGGAAATCCCATTTACTGATTTGGTTGTTGAAGATTTCCATTCCCTGCGCGGGCGTTATGCCATGGAGCTCATATGTGATAGGCAGTTCTTCAAGGACCCAACTATGGCACCAGATGATGTTCCTCGCTACCTCTTCTCAGCTATCTAGCGACCGCAGCGGAGACCCTTCCGACAAACTCTTAAGGAGTCAGAAAAGACCAATATGACAGTCGCCGACACCGAGCAAGCTACAAGCAATATCGATCCTCTGTCGGCTATCGAACCAACCTTTCCTGATTTCGACCGCGATGCTTGCAAAGGTCTTTCCGACCTCGAGTTGCGTCTCATTATGCAGCGGCTCTCAGCTGACAAAGATGGGCTCGTATTCATGTCTAGAGACATTCTTGTCATGGCCGACACACTACGAGAGACTTTACAAATCAAAGGATCGCTCTCTGTAAGCTTAATGGCCGCCTATTAGTTTCTACTCAGCCAAAATAACCCAACAACATACATGGTGTCCCCATATATGAAAGATGATATTCTAAAGCTTAAGAACTTCGACACAACTGATGTGTTGATCTCCTATCCCCAGCACACAACGCCGACGTTCATCATGTTCCCTTTCCTCTATCATGAGCACTGGATGCTCCTGGCAACAAATCTTCCAGAAGGAACAACCACAATATATAACAGTTCCGACAGCCAGTACAACACACGACAAAGAAACTACGTCGTGACACCGAAGACACCAACAAAAGTAGTAGCAAAGGAGTGCGCCGATAAGTTAATCGACTTTCTGAGTCAGCACACAAGGGCGTACGACAATGAGCATTTCCACCGCCCGACCTTCTGCCACAAATGCCCCCAGCAAATCCGACAATCGAACGACTGCGGCTTCCACCTCCTCTACTGGATGTACACCATCATCGTTCTCCAAAGACCAGTAGAGGAGATGACTGACATGGATTACCACACTCTACGAGGACAGTTCGCATCCAACCTACTACATTCACCAGGGGCAAATGCAGATTTACCTTAGCCTGCAGCCCTTGTCCTAATTACTTCTCAACCTATCACTTTGACACTCTGAGGACATAGTGAGTGATAAGTTAGGGGGGGTACATTAGACAAGGGCGAGGTATCACTTGTTTTTTCATCCCTCTTCCTTCTTTTCTTTTCTCAGTTTACACCTTTTTCCTTTTTAACTTTCTTTTTAATTAACCCTTTTTTTAGCAGAATCACCCTCACTTAACTCTAGAAACATGTTAGTCCCCAACAGTAAATAGCACTTAGACATTTAATGGCGATTTAATAATGTCACTCCACTATCGATTTTCATGCTTTTACTTCAATTCTTTATCTGACTCTCCACAGGTCAAAATCAAGGCAGAAATAAGCCAAGCTCTCAAGGACGAGAGATGAATCAGGCAACTTCCAAATCAAGAAGTTCTACAAGTGGACCACAAACCAAATAAGTGCATGTTGAAAAACCCTAAGAACAGCTTTCCTCTCTTCAAAATAAAAGAGGCTTGGCCGCCCAAAATAAATTCCCAAACAAAACCCCAAAACCCAAGCCTACGAGTTATCGAATAAAAGCCAGAGAGACGAATAAAATCATGAGAGTTGTGCCATGCATAAGGATCTATATAAAGAACCGATGAAGGTCTCACCCGGCCGACACATTCCGCTGCCCTCACAAAGGCAGATGTGTCGTGCCCGGTAGTGAAACCCTAAGGTATCTAAATATATGAAAGGCTCATAAAGGACTCACCCGGCCGGTACATTCAGCTTCCCTCACAAAGGCAGATGTGTCATGTCCGGTAGTGAGATCCTAAAAGCATAGACAACCCCTCCCCCACTTGAAGGGGGAGCTACACCTCAAGCCTTTAGCCGACCCTCACACCCTCTCTAGCTTCCAGTAGGTCTTTCAGAGAGGTATAAATCTGATTAGAGTCAACAACATGCACAAAATAAAGGTGGTCCCAATGCGAACTACGAGATACAGAAAGAACCTAAAACCCAAGCAACTCTCGAAATCTGAAAGAGACAAGGCAAGCAATAAGCCTTGATATGACCCAAGGGGAACTCAGGTTAAGAATTGAAACAAGAGTATGAAAATCCTAACTAAATAAAATCACCTCGCCATTACATGTCTCAGCTCTATCTAACTTGAGGACAAGCTAGACTCTAAGTTGGGGGGGGGGTGATAACCTCCTATTTTGGACGATTATCTTAGTCTTTTTCTTTAGTTTTCCATACTCTTTCTAATCTAAAACTATACATAATCCCAATTTTACCCTTTTTATGTAAATATAACATCAGACTAACTTTTCCCTTTCATACATGCAGAAAAACACAAAAAAATCACAAAAGAATAACTCAACCTCAAGACCGCATGGATTCAAACGGTCCCAAGACCTCATGAAGCCAATCGGTCTCGAGACCGCATGGAGTCAAATGGTCCCGAGATCGCATGGAGTACAAACGGTCTCAAGACCGCATGAAGGCAACTGGTCCCGAGCCTGCATGGAGTTCAAATGGTCTCAAGACCGCTTGAAGCCAACCGGTCCCGAGACCACATGGAGTTCAAACGGTCCCAAGACCGCATGAAGCTAATCGGTCTCGAGACCGCATGGAGTCAAACGGTCTCGAGACCGCATGGAGTTCAAACGGTCTCAAGACCGCATGAAGCCAACCGGTCCCGAGACCACATGGAGTTCAAACGGTCTCAAGACCGCATGAAGCCAACCGGTCCCGAGACCACATGAAGCCAACCGGTCCCGAGACCGCATGGAGTTCAAACGGTCTCAAGACCGCATGAAGCCAACCGGTCCCGAGACCGAATGAAGCCAAACGGTCTCAAGGTCCAAACGGTCTTGAGGTCCAAACGGTCTTGAGGTCCAAATGGTCTTGAGGCCCAAACGGTCTCGAGATCCAAACGGTCTTGAGATCCAAACGGTCTTGAGGCCCAAACGGTCTCAAGATCCAAACGGTCTTGAGATCCAAACGGTCTCAGGCCCAAACGGTCTTGAGGTCCAAATGGCCTCCAAACCGTTTGGACTTCACTTAAGGCCTATAAATAAGACCCTAAGAGTCCTCCACCATGCATCAAGTTTTTCAGACGTCAAAAGGCTGCCTCAATCATTCCAGAGCTCTTGCTACTTCCATCCTCTGCCGTGGGGCTGCCGGTCTAAGACCCATACTCCATCTTGAAGCTGCTTTCTCCTTCTTCGCCAAAGAAGGTGGGAAGGGGAGATCTCATCATCGTGCAACCTTTGAAGACTGGTGGATCGTTGCTATCTCTCTCTAAGGGGTTGACCTTCCTCTCTCCTTCATGGGGATGATGCTCTCTCTCTCCCTTCTTGCCTCCTTCTTTGTCCTAGTCATGAGCGAGTAGTCTCTCTCACTAGGGTGCGGGGAGTAGCCCCGCTACCCATGTTTTCATATCATGTAAATGTAATCCATGACTTGTAATATAGAGTTCTTATCTTTTCAATTCGACATCAAATGATTAATGAATGCATGTTGCTTGATCTCCAACTTGTGTTATTCTTTATCTTTTAGTATGAATTGTCTACGTTTGTACTATTAGATTTGAAACTCATTTCTATGTTGGTTCTTGGTGGATGTATCCACCATGCATCTGTTTCGGTATCTAGAAGTGTATCTCAAGAAGTGGAGTAAACTCACTATCATCTGATGCACTTTCATACTATGAAATGGAATCAGTTGATGTATGGAAGTGCAACCTTGGTATGTCGAGGAACACACTTTGTGAGGGGATTGATGTAAAGTAATGTGACCATTTGTTCGGGAATGGCTGGCGTTGCAACATTCCCACACTTCTCATAGTTAGCTCTCCGAAAGGAAGCTAAGCCTACAAAGATACTAACTGACTAGGCTCTTTTGTAGGTTATGTTTTTTCTTTGCATGTGTTGATCCATGTGTAGTGGTGGTGAAAAACCGATCACACCCTAGTGATCTTTTATCATAGTTTAACTCATTAGATTTAATTTCTTTCTGTACTTTACATGTTCTTAGCTCAAACAACAAAACCCAACTTTCAATCTAAGTGCCTACTAGTGAGTGATTAAGTGAAATTCTACCGTTTTCTATCTTGTTGCTTGCAACAAGACCGTTGTCCTGAGGATTCGACCCTTAACTATACTACGATAAGACTTCCATGTATCTTAGAATATGTGGGTGGAGTTCTTTATCTACCATATGCAAGGCTAAACCTAAAGGCTTAGTACCTTTAGGATTTTTAGTTGGTGCACGCAATTCCACGTAAGTGGAAGCTCCATCAGCTATCTTCTCCTTGCTTGCTGTAGAAAGGGTTATTCTGAAGTAGGGTTATCCAATGCGCTCTTATCTCGAAACTAGGAGCATTGATAGGAGGGGGTTGTACTGGATGATGAACATTCACAACTTTCAGGATAGAGAACTCTCTAAGATCCATTTGTAGTTCAGCTTCTTACACTGCTAGGATTTCCTATTGAACTGTAGCCCTAGCTTCTTGCATGAACCTCTCTCTCTGTGCATTGATGGCTTGAGCCACTCTTCAGGCTACTTCCTCTTCCTGAGCCATCTTGCTTGATTTTCTCTAATCTGACAATGAAAATTTTTGTCTATATCTGGATCAAAGATCGTTGTTAGTCTGGGTCTATCTGAACGGTGCATGCACTATGCCTTGGATTGTACATGAAATTTGGAAAGATTTGGAAAGTGAGAACTATAGAGTAGAGTCAAATTCAAGTAGATGATCGATTGTTTCAAAAGAAAAAGCAAAATCCTAGATTAGTCTTAAAAGAACTTGTGATGGAGTGGATTTTTGAAATCCATAAATCTCCAATAACATATTAGAATCTATATCTTGAGTTATAATGAGAGTTCCAAGTATTCTAGTAAAGTTGGAATGTTGAATTGAGTGTTGATGATGTTAACATAATGATTTAGATCCATAAGTTTAGGCCTACTTGAGGAATTTAATGGACAAGTCAAATACCTGAGTTTTTGCACCAAAATCGAATGGATTGTACCTTGAGGTATGGTGATGCTATGGTTAAATTTTGGTGACAATTGGATATTCCTAGAGGAAGTTATGGAGGTTTGATTTTGGAGAAATAATGTGCATGGTTGATGTTTATAGACCTAAGTTGGGGCTTATATTAAGTGTCACACACCCTGTACTTTGGTTGGATCTGCGTGGGTCATCCTGGCCCTAGATCTATGATCTAGTGGCCACACCAAATAGCCTTTAGATGCCATGGATTGGCCTGGTTTAGCTGCAATCTGGGCAGTACATTAGGAATCTGAGGGCTGTGTGCATGCCCTCAACCTCCAGCAGTTTGGGTAGAAATCGTGGGGACGGATGAGGCCACGACTGCCTCCACCATCTCGCCAATCGTGGGTGTGAGAAAGAGTTCAAACCGGACAGTTGTCTTCGGACTGGGATGAGCTCCCATTTGACCCCTCATTTGGGATACGAGGTCACCTGACGAAAGAGCACCACCTTCTTCTCCTACCCATCTCTCCACCGCTCTTTCCAGGTAGTGGCTTAAGGAAAGGGAAGGAGTTAGAGAGGAAATTAGAGGAAGATGCATGTATGAGAAGGAAGGTTATAGGAGAAGGAGACGGCCGATTATCATGAGTTTCATGGTCTGTTGCATGGCCAATGATTCCAGTTCACCGGAGACGATGTTTGGGTTTGAGAATGGACTCATAGACCTCCCCACCACAATTGACGGGCATAGAGGTGCTCCTGGAGGTCTGAAGATCATTCCTGTTGCTTCGATCCTAAGCTCCATCAAGCAGAGGTGAGGTGCCTCTTTCCTCCACCGCAACAGAGGCCATGCGGCGGCGACCTTCAGGTCTCAGAGGCTCAGAGGCACCAGGGTGAAATGGAGCAGTCGTGGAGGTTGGAAGGATGATGCTAAAGCTAGTGGAGGGTCAAGACATCCACGAGGAGCACTGGAGGATGATCAGTTGCTCACCAGAGCATCTCCATGCGGCGGCGCCTTGCGGAAATAGAGTCCACATGGTCTTGCGCCTGTGTTACGCGAGAACTAGAGAGGAGACCCCGACCTGGGTTATTGGGTCCAGGTTCTCGCAGATCCAACCCCCAGACCCGGTCCGGGTCTCAGCCAGCAAAGGGGTGCGCCCTGCCACGTGGCAACGCGTGATTGGCTCTAAAAGGTAAAAATCCCAGAATTTGCTTAGCTCTTCAATAAATCACAGTAATTAGAACACTTATCAGAAAAATACATATAATATATTGTTCTTCTCAGAAAAATGCGTAGAACAATGTGGAAGCATAATATCTGTCTTTTTATGCACTAATCTTAGTTATATCATATAAGTTGTGAAAAGCTCATAGGATGGATAATAAATATCGACCATCGACCAAAAATTATGAGAAAATACCTATAAGTGACAAATCATATCTGTAATCCATCTAATGTCAGTAATCACGATGTTGATACACGAAATCATGTAATTTAACCCATATGGCTAATTAGGGCTAATAACCCTAAATATTATGTAATTAATGCATACATGCTCAATAAATGATGAAATTTTACAGAGTAAGCTCATATCAGTATCTGGAACCTCATAATTAAATATGAGATCAATATGGTACACATAATCTATATTATACGATGATGTTTTCTCTTAATGTGATATAAACCCTAATTTGAGTAATGCATGTAACCTAGGGTTAACGTGTGACATAATGTTAATATGTTCAGATGATGAACTTTGTTAATGAGATGTAATCTGGAAAATGACATCAGTGAGATATTCTAAGACAAGAATACAAGTAATTGTGCACATAACCAAATGACTAAGCTAACCCTAATATGGACGTAATTAGGGTTAAGACGAGATGTAAGATGATGAGAACCTGATGATAGTACATGATCTTGTTTTAATCAGGTTTGACCAAAGATATAGATGACATGAGCAATATGTGATTGTGATATCTCTTTGGAAGGTATGTCATTACCTCTTACTTGGCTTATTATACAATATGCTTGTGTTATATGAGTAGTAAAATACTTGGCATATGGTATTGATTGAAATGATTGTTCTTGTATGATATGTTGCATGATTTTCCATGATTACTTCTATGAACACATGAAACATAATATATCTATTCCATTATATGAAAGAACTAACTCTTTGGTAGTGTGCTTGGAAGTGACCTAACTCTTTGGTTGTGGTCACATTGTACATATGACCTAACTCTTTGGTAGTGGTCTGACCTAACTCTTTGGTAGTGGTCACCTTGTACAAATGATCTAACTCTTTGGTAGTGATCATAAAGGCCTTGGTATATAATGGAAAATAAGCTTAAAATATGTGTTCTCTTTTGTTAATGAATATCCTTGTGCAAGTATATGCTTTTCTTATATTCTTCTGTTACTGCCAAGTATATTAGTTTTATCTTATTGCCAAGATATGATGAGAGGTAAATAAAAGACACGTAGGCGTACTCACTACAATATTCATGAAATATTGTGCTGACGTGTACCGCATGTAATCTTTTTTTTAGGTTGTGGTTATGCTCTTGAAGATCCAGGATAGTGAGAGTTGTGTGGCGAGCTGATGTACAGGTGGACCTATTGTCTTAAGATCCTGCAGTTTAGATGTAGTACATGTATATGTTATAGTTTGTTGTTTAATATGTAATATCAAATGTTGTAACAATTCATGTTGTAATTATATGTTGAATGGTGAACATGTGTGTATGGTTTTATTATTGTTCATGTACATGTTCTACTGATTGTTTCCTTATGACTTCCTCTGATTTTCTTCTTCTTAGCCTAGTGTGGGATGTTTAAATTGGGATTCTCGCTGAGGTGAGGGTTTCAATTTAGATGTCACACATCAGATTAAGTTTTAGAAAATCCGGGGATGTCACAGGTCGTATCAGAGCATGAACAATAGCAAAGCCTGCCATTTGCTCATTATGCAACTCAAAACTAAAGAACCTTGCACTTAATAATCTTTAGGGTTAGATTAGTCATCTTTTATAGACTAGATCTGACCTAGCATCTAGGTTAGCACCTAGATGTCCGAGAACTAGGTCTAGACTAGTGCTTGTGGTATAACAAGTTCGTAGATGTCTTTCTTTCCTAGTAGTGCAGCGGTATGGGACGTTGCACTATTTGGAAATGATGTGCATCAAGGGAAGAGAAACCATAGACATATGGCGCTCGTTGTCTCGAGTAGCTACACTAGTCTACACCATGTTCTCACCCCTTTCCTTAGTTTTCATGACACTAGACTCTCTACTATGTGTGGGGCACTCGTTTCCGGATTTGGTTTTGGATTCCAGACGGATCGAACCTCGATAGTTTTCTCTGACGTTTGTTTTATCATAGAAAAACTATATATTTTAATATGTATATGTATTACAAAAATGTGTCCCCACACATGTACGAGTAGGAGGTGATCATGCAACCTAAGTGAAAGTGAATGACATCAGTCTAGAAGAGAGAGTAGTTCTAGATTAGATGTCTAGAGCCTTTTTGATATATATGATAGACGGAATATATGAAATAAGTTTTGATGATATGATGTAAGCCTTATATAGATGACATAAGATGGTTATGATAATCTATGTTTGTCTTTGAGGACTTATGTTCAGTTTTGAGGTTTTGAGATAAGTTTTGATGATGCAAGTAACTAGGATTTATGTGATAAGTTATGTTAAGTTAAGATAAGATGTGAGTCAGCATGAGCCTCAAGCTCTTTCACAAAGGAGGACCTCTAGTGTTGGGACCAGTTTCGGGGTTAACTCCAGAGAGAGTGAGACCCATTGGGAGAAGGTTAGAGAACCTAAACTCCAAGATATGAGAATTATGAGGTATGTGATATGTCCTAAACTATACTACTCCTGAGTGATTGAGATGAGTTGCTTTATGCATGATTCCTATAGTTTTCTTGAACCCTAGATGTCCTTGGGAGGACCAAACCCTGGAGATAGAGAGAGAGGCTCGATATATGTGTGAAAGTGGAAATAAATATGAGTGCCTGCCATCTGGGTGAGGGAGAGAGCCCAAGACCCTGGAGGAGGTAGCTATGTTAGCTTCTCAGAAGCCTCATGCTCGGGTTGGTGGTTTCCCATATAGGAATCTAGTGGTTGCATGTATAAGAGAGTTTTGGGCAAGCATGTTTCATGGGTAGAAGACCTATGAATAGTATGTTGTAGCATGTTTTGGTTTGTGCTTATGTGGCTAGAACTAGTAAAGCTATCACTAGTACCAATGAGGTAATCCGGAAACCCTAGACTAAGAGAGGGAAGATAAAGTATGTGCTTATGAGATACTCATAGAGTTGAGATAGCTCAGAGAAACTGAGCATGTAACTACCCTCATGGTATGGGTTAGAGGAACCTCTTTTGGGATAGATAAAGTTTTGATATTTTTTGGACGAGCCACTTGTATATGATGTTTAAGCACAACCTTAGTATAATGTCTATATGAGTGTGTTCTGATATCTAGATGTTAAGAAAGTATATGACATGAAGCAAATATGGAAATGTTTTAATAGATATCAATGCATAAATGGTTAACCATATACATAAATAATGATGAAAATGTGATATAGTTGGTTAATCTTGAGATAAAAACTTCGTAAATGTTGCAATTTATTATGAGAAATGAAACAAAAATCAAATGGATGAAATATGTTACATGAGGTGTTAAGCTTAGTGCTTAAAAATGATGAAAATATAGTTTGAATGTTATCACAACATAATGATTATTACACCTTGATATGATATAGATGGATAAGGTGGTTCAACTTTAGTTAACTCCCTCCTAAAAGGCATATGTTAATGTTAAACATGTTCTAATATTATCTCAATAAAGTGTTGATGACACCTTGATAATGGGTGACTTGGGTGAACTCCTTTGGAACATGATAATATGATGTGGGAACCTTAATGCATGGCTAAAGATAAGGAAGAAAATCTAACATACGAGTTATGTAATGACTTAACCTAAGCTTCTAAACCCTTGTTTGAGCCTTCTATGGAGTGAGGTTTCACCCTTGATGCCTTTGAACCCCCCCTAATAGTTCTTTGGATATGTGGTTCTAGGTAACCTTTGCAGATATGTTACACATAGAATGGTTCCAGCTTGTGGATGGAGGCAAGATAAGGATTTCCCTGGAAGTATGAGTATTGTTTACTTTCGAGGACAAAAGTTCTTTTAAGATGTATATGATGTGACAAAGTGGGTTTTCTAGCTTAATTCTGAGGACGGAATATCTTTTAAGGTGTGTAGGATGTGATTGAGTGGATTTTTGAAATCCATAAATCTCCAATAACATATTAGAATCTATATCTTGAGTTATAATGAGAGTTCCAAGTATTCTAGTAAAGTTGGAATGTTGAATTGAGTGTTGATGATGTTAACATAATGATTTGGATCCATAAGTTTAGGCCTACTTGAGGAATTTAATTGACAAGTCAAATAGCTGAGATTTTGAACCAAAATCGAATGGATTGTACCTTGAGGTATGGTGAAGCTATGGTTAAATTTTGGTGTTAATTGGATATTCCTAGAGGAAGTTATGGAGGTTTGATTTTGGAGAAATAATGTGCATGGTTGATATTTATAGACCTAAGTTGGGGCTTATATTAAGTGTCACACACCCTGTACTTTGGTTGGATCTGCGTGGCTCATCCTGGCCCTAAATCTATGATCTAGTGGTCACACCAAATAGCCTTTAGATGCCACAGATTGGCCTGGTCTTAGCTGCAATCTGGGCAGTACATTAGGAATCTGAGGGCTGTGTGCTTGCCCTCAACCTCCAGCAGTTTGGGCAGAAATCATGGGGACGGATGAGGACAGGACTGCCTCCACCATCTCCCCGATCATGGGTGTGAGCAAGAGTTCAAACCGGACAGTTGTCTTCGGACTGGGATGAGCTCCCATTTGACCCCTCATTTGGGATACGAGGTCACCTGACGAAAGAGCACCACCTTCTTCTCCAACCCATCTCTCCACTGCTCTTTCCAGCTAGTGGCTTAAGGAAAGGGAAGGAGTTAGAGAGGAAATCAGAGGAAGATGCGTGTATGAGAAGGAAGGTTATAGGAGAAGGAGACAGCCGATTATCATGAGTTTCATGGTCTGTTGCATGGCCAATGATTCCAGTTCACCGGAGATGATGTTTGGGTTTGAAAATGGACTCACAGACCTCCCCACCACAATCGACGGGCATAGAGGTGCTCCTGGAGGTCTGAAGATCATTCCTGTTGCTTCGATCCTAAGCTCCATCAAGCAAAGGTGAGGTGCCTCTTTCCTCCGCCGCAACATAGGCCAGCCGGCGGCGAGCTTCAGGTCTCAGTGGCTCGGAGGTGCCAGGGCGAAATAGAGCAGCCGTGGAGGTTGGAAGGATGATGCCGAAGCTAGTGGAGGGTCAAGACATCCACGAGGAGCGCTGGAGGATGATCAGTTGCTCACCGGAGCATCTCTGTGCGGCGGCGCCTTGCGGAAACAGAGTCTGCGTGGTCTTGCGCCTGTGTTATGCGAGAACTAGAGAGGAGACCCCGACCTGGGTTATCGGGTCCAGGTTCTCGTGGATCCAACCCCCAGACCCAGTCCGGGTCCCAGCCAGCAAAGGGGTGCGCCCTGCCACGTGGCAACACATGATTGGCCCTAAAAGGTAAAAATCCCAGAATTTTCTTAGTTCTTCAATAAATCACAGTAATTAGTACACTTATCAGAAAAATACATATAATATACCGTTCTTCTCAGAAAAATGCGTAGAACAATGTGGAAGCATAATATCTGTCTTTTTATGCACTAATCTTAGTTATATCATATAAGTTTTGAAATGCTCATAGGATGGATAATAAATATCAAACATCGACAAAAAATTATGAGAAAATACCTGTAAGTGAAAAATCATATCTATAATCCATTTGATGTCAGTAATCATGATGTTGAAACAAGAAATCATGTAATTTAACCCATATGGCTAATTAGGGCTAATAACCCTAAATAATATGTAATTAATGCATACATGCTCATTAAATGATGAAATTTACAGAGTAAGCTCATATCAGTATTTGGAACCTCATAATTAAATATGAGATCAATATGGTACACATAATCTATATTATACGATGATGTTTTCTCTTAATGTGATATAAACCCTAATTTGAGTAATGCATGTAACCTAGGGTTAACGTGTGACATAATGTTAATATGTTCAGATGATGAACTTTGTTAATGAGATGTAATTTGGAAAATGACATTAGTGAGATAATTCTAAGACAAGAATACAAGTAATTGTGCACATAACCAAATGACTAAGCTAACCCTAATATGGATGTAATTAGGGTTAAGATGAGATGTAAGATGATGAGAACCTGATGATAGTACATGATCTTGTTTTACTCAGGTTTGACAAAAGATATAGATGACATGAGGAATATGTGATTGTGATATATCTTTGAAAGGTACGCCATTACCTCTTACTTGGCTTATTATACAATATGCTTGTGTTATATGAATAGTAAAATACTTGGCATATGGTATTGATTGAAATGATTGTTCTTGTATGATATGTTGCATGATTTTCCATGATTACTGCTATGAACACATGAAACATAATATATTTGTTCCATTATATGAAAGCACTAACTCTTTGGTAGTGTGCTTGGAAGTGACCTAACTCTTTGGTAGTGGTGACATTGTACATATGACCTAACTCTTTGGTAGTGGTCACCTTGTACAAATGATATAACTCTTTGGTAGTGATCATAAAGGCCTTGGTATATAATGGAAAATAAGCTTAAAATATGTGTTCTCTTTTGTTAATGAATGTCCTTGTGCAATTATATGCTTTTCTTATATTCTTCTGTTACTGCCAAGTATATTAGTTTTATCTTATTGCCAAGATATGATGAGAGGTAAATAAAAGACACGTAGGTGTACTCAGTACAATATTCATGAAATATTGTGCTGACGTGTACCACGTGTAATCTTTTCTTTAGGTTGTGGTTATGCTCTTGAAGATCCATGATAGTGAGAGTTGTGTGGCGAGCTGATGTATAGGTGGACCTGTTGTCTTAAGATCCTGCAGTTTAGATGTAGTACATGTATATGTTATAGTTTTCTATTTAATAAGTAATATCAAATGTTGTAACAATTCATGTTGTAATTATATGTTGAATGGTGAACATGTGTGTATGGTTTTATTATTGTTCATGTACATGTGCTACTGATTGTTTCCTTATGACTTCCTCTGATTTTCTTCTTCTTAGCCTAGTGTGGGATGTTTAAATTGGGATTCTCACTGAGGTGAGGGTTTCAATTTAGACGTCACACATCAGATTAAGTTTTAGAAAATCCGGGGATGTCACAGAAGTAGATTTGACTGACTGATTCTGTTGTCCCCGACAACGATGCCAGAATTTGAGGTGGTATTTTGAACGCACTAACAAACTCACTTGGGGTTGAAATCCCCGAGTTTTTACCAAAACCAAAGTGCAATAATACCACCCACAAGCAGACAAGTCTTATCACAGTATAGTTAAGGATCGAACCCAAAGGACAACATTTTTAAGAATCTTTGTCAATCAAATCTTGCTCAAGTAAAACTAATATTTAGAACGATTGGTTGAATTGAGGTTAATTAGACTAATTGCAAGAAAGTAAAAACTGAATTAAATTTGGATTTAGATCAATGATATGGAATCGCTAGGATGGTATCGGGTTTCACCACCACTGCTCATGCAAGCACATCCAAACATCAAACATCCAGGAAAGATATAACTATCCAAGTAGAGCTGTTGTGAAACCCCCCATACGGGTGTTAAGTCTGTGTAAGCATCACCTTTGGCATCAGATTTCTTGTCACCATCCAGATCACATACTTACGACTCCAAAGATACAACATCCAACTAAGGTTGTGGGACCCCTATACAGGTGTTAGGCACACAGAAGTGTCACTGAAGGCTAGATGGCTCGTCCCCTTGCAGATCATACACTTACGACCTCAAGGAACCCCATTCTATTTCTAGTGTGGGAGTCAACCACGCTAATTGATAAGTAAGCAACCGATTTATATACGAGCTAACATCGACGATTAACAAGAAGATACAAAATCCAACTAAGGTTTTGAACCCCCTATACAGGTGTTAGGTACACAAAAGCGTCATCGAAGGATAGATGGCTCGTCCCCTCACATATCATATACTTACGACCTCAAGGAATCCCATTCTATTTCTAGTTTGGGAGTCAACCTGTTAAATGACATTCAATCCTACATAAAGATATTCTCACAACATAGGAAGAACAAAGATGAAAGCAAGCAATTAATCAACTATGAACATAATGATTAACAACAAAATGAAACGTTATATACATTGCCATGGACGGTTAATAATATGACATGTTTGCATGGGAAGCGGGGCTAGTCCCTGCACCCCAGCGAAAAGGTACTACTCGCTCATGATGTGAGAAACAAGAAGAATGAGAAAGAGAGAGAAATCTGCCATGGACTCAGTGCATAAGGTAGTCGCATCTCAGTGAAGTAGATACGACCTCCTACGTCATGTCGGAGCAGATCTAGATGTGAACGGGAGTTTCCAAGATAGACCAGACAGTCTCCCTTGCTCCGTCTTTCTTCTCTCGTCAGCCTCCTTGGTTGCAACACGAGCAGTAGGTGAAATGAAACTAGCGCGGACTGGACATGTTTCGGATCGGATCTGTATACAGGTAGCCGGTCAACATCTTGGAACTGATGTCCAAGAAAGGACCCTTGGGGTCCTATTTATAGGCATAGGACTGACCCCAAATGGTCTCGGATTAAAAGAGACCAAACGGTCTACTTCTGTTATGGGAAAACGATCTGGCCAAAAAATCTTCTCCAAACGGTCTGGGAAAATGATCATGGACAGAGGCAAATAGTTTGTAAACCATTTGCTAGCAAACAGGCATCGCTTTGGTCAACAAACGATCTTGGCTCTCATGGTTTGAGAGAACACATGAGACTAAATGGTCTCACAGAGCGTTTGCTCTCCTCCAAATAGTCTTGAAAAAGGGGCAAACGGTCTCCAGCAGCAGCAAACACCCAAACGGTCTTCACGTCAGTGGATGCCCAAACAGTCTTCTATGCTTACTGATCAAATGATCTGAAACCCCCACAGGGGCCAAATGGTCTCGCGTCAAAGTAGGGTGAACGGTCTTGGGCAGACCGTTTGGTTTTCTACAACTTATTCGAACTGTAAACAAATTCGTCACCAGTTGGGTAAAACCGATCTAGTAGCTTTCCTATCTATAAATGATCCTTGGCCTTTATCTATAGGTGCAATGGCCTCAGAGCGACCCCATTTTATAAGCGAACCACCTCCAATCAACCTTGCTCAGCAGCTGCAAATGTGTGCTGGTCGGAGGTTGAAGACAACGCACCACAGCCGTGGTTAGACACCACGGTCGTGGTAAATCTGCTGTTCTACAGCCGTGCCACCTTGCACGGGCGTGCTGGGTGAGAAAACGGGCTCTGATGGCATTGTGCCACGGCCGTGGTGTGACACCACAGTCGCGGTGAGGTAGCTGCCACACAACCATGCTATATTTCACGGGTGTGGCGAGTTAGAGCTCAGGCATTGGGGATGATCCACCACGGTCGTGGCCCCACCACACGGTCGTGGTGATGGCAGTAGACCACAACCGTTTTGGACCACCACGGTCGTGGTTAGGACTCTACTACGAGGTCTTGAATCCATGCACTGCTCGATCCTCTACGGCTAGATTATGCTTCCAATCAATCTCTTCTGGTCATACGGTCTTGAGACCGCATGGGCTCAAACAGTCTTGTGACCGCATGGGCTCAAACAGTCTTAGGACCGCATGGGCACAAACGGTCTTGAGACCGCATGGGCTCAAATGGTCTTGGGACCGCATGGGCACAAACAGTCTTGAGACCGCATGGGCTCAAATGGTCTTGAGACCGCATGGGCTTAAATGGTCTTGAGACCGCATGGGCTCAAACGGTCTTGAGACCACATGGGTGGAATTTCTTAGTTAGATTTCTTGATCAGAGCCAGAGATGAAGGCGGACCCTGCCTACTTGTTCAGATTTGTCAAAAGCTGCATTAAATGAACAATATTTAGTAAAAAGCTTGATAATCGAATCAATTAAGTAGTTTTGCACATTATGATTCATATTGGTATTTAATGAGTGAGAAAGTATATATATGGAGTTGAATTTGTTCCAAAGTGATAATTGAATTCCATGATAAATATGCATTCATCAATATTGTTAAAAGAGGAATAATATGATACATCATCATTTACAACTCTCTCTTATTTCCATACAAGGACCTAGAGTGACAAGGACTGACTGAACTTAACTATACTCAGACTTAACTCTTGTGGCAGATCTACTATGATGCAATGACCTTCTTCAAGTCCGTGTGATATCCCTAAAAATTTTGAGTAGAGAGGTGAGCCTACTCGCTCAGTGAATGAGTACTTCAAAGTAACAGTCTAAAACACTGATATAATTACAAATATACTTTTGAGCAACTGATATCAATTATAACAACAGTCAGATTTAAAGAGTCCAATAATTGACAATCATAAATATGGCAAGATACTCTAGATATCAACAAGAGCAAATCAATATATGAGCATGCTTAATTAATTTCAAAGAGAACTAATAAGTCAAAAACATACAAAGAATAATTATTAGGAAACTATACTCGAATCTTTCTTAGCCTTTCTTACTTATAAGAAACTCTTTAAACCTATATGAATATATTTTAGCTTATGCTCTGATCATATGCAGTGTACTCTATATATGAAGACTCATAGAAAACTATGATCTCACCGTACAAGACTTAGGCTTAAAACTCGGGAAGCTAAGCCTATCACTGAATCTGGGTCTGCTTGACTCATACTGGAACATCTGACTAAGGTGGCCAAACAACTGGCCTTTAACTGGACCTCTCTTTCTTGGCTGAGTACACAGGCGGAGGGTCTGAGACGCTCTATGGGCCTCATCTTGGTACGCTTTGTGGGTACCTCTGGGTTACCACCAGGATCTCCAGTTCATGTTGGGTAACCTATCTTCTCTTAGGAGACTTCATCAAGGGCTTCGTCTCCCCACACTCTCTGTGGGTGTGATCTGATCCCTGTATACTATTCGTTGCCAGGGTGGATTGTTTCCTCCCTACAGTGCAAACATCCGTAGAGAACCTACGGTGTTCAGGAAACCTATGTCTATTATTTTATTATTCTTGGAAAGCTCTTTGTACATTGTACCTTTCTCTTAATTATACTTGACTCTGATATCTCTATGGTACCACATCTATTTAATTGAAGTTTATAACACAACATGTATATCATTCTAAACTTGACAGAGCAATATACTCAAAACATTGTAATATACTGAGAAATCAACATTTTATACCTACATGTAGACTAAAATTCTTAAATAATAGAATACATGTCCACTTGATACTTTATACAATAGAATCATGTAATTGAACTTCTTAATACACTCCTAAGAGTTAATTACTTGACATACGAGAAATCATCATTTGCACCTATAAATTATTTGTACTTTCTTGGAAAACGTGCACCTCAACCCA
Organism: Alisma plantago-aquatica; assembly: GCA_963693085.1. Classification (NCBI taxonomy): domain Eukaryota; kingdom Viridiplantae; phylum Streptophyta; class Magnoliopsida; order Alismatales; family Alismataceae; genus Alisma; species Alisma plantago-aquatica. The sequence continues at coordinate 1,958,996,954 of OY856409.1, read as the reverse complement.
AATCTTGAGTTGTGCATCACCACATGTCATACTAAGAACATTGATATCAAAATACTTGATTTATTGAACACCCTATCCTTAGGGTTTCATTTACCTCATTCACTTATCACATGGCTGTCATAAGGATTTCATGCGACATAAATATTCATTGAATAAAGACTACTATCAACAAATCATATAAAATCAATATAAGTATGAAACCTTAGAACTGAGCTGAATTTGGGATTCCATGCCATTAACTGAGATAACATGCATCAATAATAAAATTGAATAAATAAAGTCTATCATGTCAAGAAATTCCTTTCAAATGGATTTCATGACATCTATTCGCAAATATCCAACTTTCCTCGCATCTAGGGTTTCACCCTCTTTACTGAGATATCAAACAAACACTATTCACCTTAAATGTAATCCAAGATAGTATCTAACATATATTTAGTATGAATTTAGATAAAAAATCATTCATAACCAAGGGAATCCAGATAAACAAATTTCTCTATTTAATTATACAACAAATTTCAGTCATAGACAAATTCCCTATATTTCAGTTTACTCTTATAACCTCTGTGAATCCTTAGGGAATTCTCATTAGGATGTATTGTATACATTTCTAATATGATTTTATCATCTGAAATTCATCCAAACAGAGGAAGAAGCCGTTTCATATCATTTTGCAACAACTTAGATCAAACACACAATTCAGGGGTTGTAGTGGCATACTAAGCAATTAAAGATTATGGATGATTGAACCAATTTTAATGCAATATGCTATTTAAAGGCAGTTCCCACTCACCCTAAGGTGTGAAAACACCTTAAAAATGCAGCTCATCCCTGAAAATCTCGATCTCATATCAAATCCCTAGCAATTCACCTGATTCTTCTTCCTTTGAACTCGGAAACCCAAAAAATGATGGATTATGAAGAAAGAGTGAGAAAAGGGGAATTTTTGATACAATTTTGGATCAAATCAAAGGAGGGAAAAAATCTTGACGTGTGAGAGAATATTCACCATTAAAGTCTATGCAAAGAAGCTAAACTTACATGATTTCATCATTCCTCAGACCGCAAAACCCTAGGTCAGCATCTCCATCACTTTCTCCTCTCAAACCCTAACTCTCCCCCTCTCTCTAGGATTTCGTCTCTCTAGAGTGAATCACGAAGTATGAGAGATCCTTGTGTGTTAGGTTGACCATATAGAGAAATTAAGCTGGTTGGGTTAATTGCACATTGACCCCTCACTATACTTTCTCTTATTTCAGCTGAATTTTCTGTCATAAAAATATTACTGTAATTCGTCTACTGATAAGGTCTAAACGCATCCTAAAATTATGAAAATTTTACATTTTGTTTATAATTGAGTTTCAGATCTCCAATTAAAATTTAAGATCATTTGGACTTACCAATAAATAATTAAAATAAAACACTCCGCTACTGAAAAACACTCTGTCAGCATTTTGGTCAAAGTATAGTTTAACTGAGAACCACATTCAAAGAACACTCAAATATTCTAATTTTTTTCTCCAATATGAATGATTGAGTTATACATATCATATACAAAATTCAATTAAATACAAAATTTTTAGAAAATATGAAAAATCATTTACCACACTGCTATCCTGATCAAATTCCATATTCATGTATTATGAAAACCTTAATTTTTGCCGATTAGGGTTTACATTTCTCAAACCCTAAGTCTTCAAACTAAAATCATAGTCAGAGTTTCTTCTTATGTTTGGAACATCACAATTGATCTACTATCATTAATCAATTCTAAACGATGTTCGATCTAATCAAGCATGTAATCATTCAGGTAAACCCTAGTTTACCAATTAAGCACAAATGTGGTCATTATAGGTAGATCAGGCAGAGGGTCCGTCTCAGGTTTCTCTGCATGACCTGGATCTACATGCATCAAATGTATTGTTGATATGAAAGGAACAATTAGATTTAATTCAACATCATAAATATTTTTCTCTCCTAAAAAATCATGCAATCAACATTGTGGCAAATGGGGTTGTTGGGTTTTGTTGTTGACGTGGCATGTGACTCAACTTTCTCTATGCAAGATGTTCCCAAGCATTTAGGAGGAAGTAAAATGGGAATTCCATCTTTACAAGAAATGAGTGGGGGCATGTGACTTTCTTTAAGTGATGGCTCCCCATCCAGATCAACAATATGTGAAAATAAAATTGGTTGTGGTGAAGGGTAAGGGTCTTGAATAGGAAGTGTCTCTCTTGAAACATCTACTGATTTAACATGGAAGGGTGGCAATTCATTTTCCACAAAGGGTTCAACCCAAGTTGATTGGTCAATGATAGCATCTGGATTTATGTCACTAATAGGAAAAGTCGTTGAATCTTTAGAATGACTCTCCTGCTTTGACTTTTCAAACTCAAGTAATAAAGCCTCTAGAGGAAGGGTAGGAATACCAACATCCTCATCTCACAAAGAATATGACTACATGGTCTGTGATATTTCTTTAGGATCTGACATATATGGACAAAAATGGGATCATCATCGTCATCATCGGGTAAAACTATCTTGGGTTGCTCTAACTCCACTAGGGGTCTATGTGATTGGGACTCTAGTAATGTAGCTAACAAGGCTTTTCAATTTTCTAACTTTTATTATCTCTATACTGCTATTTTTTCTTGGGCTCTGATCCATTCCACCTGTTGAGGTGTATATTGGTTTTCATAATAGGATTCATGCCCCCCAAAAGTTTGTTGGTTATCCTCATGACCCCATAGTATTCTTAGTCATAGTAACCCTCATATTGATGTGGGTGACATTGCTCCTCATAATAGTCTTCAGAAGATGGTGGATTGTATTTTACACTACATCTATCTTGGTGGGAACACTCTACATTACAAGGTGTCACTGAAACATGGGGGGCGGTACATTCAGACAATATGCATTCTTTGATTGTGATTCTAGCAAAGTATCTATCAAAGCTTTTTGCTTTTCTAGTTGGTCTCCCGACTAATAACCTCTCTAGGGCCCTTATTTGTTCTTCTTATTGAGGGATAAACTAAGTCTCACAAATGGGTTCATAACCCCAAAATTTTGATCATCCTTTCCATACCCACCAAAGCTTGATGGTCATAACACCCCTCATTAGGATATTCATTGTACTATCCTGACACCAATAATAGCCTACAAAAAATTGTGGATTTGCATTTTTACCATCAAGATAAGGAGTCTCGAGACTATAAAGTGCTACTTCCATATGAGGGGGCACATTAAGACAATATAAGGATGTATGGTCATAATAATCACACAAATTGCATCGTGAACCATAGTGTGTTGACCATTCCATTTGATATGGTTCATGAGAGATAATTCAATGATTTTTGCAAAAAAAATGAGAACAAAAATTAATCAACAAAACTAAATTTATGAAATAAATAATAAAAAAATAAGATAGGAAAGCAGTACTGTTGAAATGGAAACTCAGCAAAAGGAGGGGATATAATATCAAAATGATCTTGATAGGCTGAAAAAAAATGCAAAAAAGGTGATGAGTTTGCACTCATCAATAGACCAGTAGTATAACTTCCACGATGTTTTGATTCCATGTTGCTCAGAGACAAGGAACATTAAAGCTCATGATTGTTTGATGAATGACTATTCATCACCTTTTTATTTCAATTTCTAATTTATTTTTACTCATTTTAGATGTCAATTGTATATTTTTTTGCAGTTTCACCATTCTTGTTCTTATTCTTAAAATACTAGATTTTGAATGAATTCCTTGCTCTTATATAGAAGAAAGCACCCATAAATTGAAGAGCAATAGAAAATTCCTTCCCCGAGCTCATGCTTTACCTTTAACAACAAATTCACATCAATTTGGATCTAACCAACACATTTAGGCATGTTGATAGGGAGGCTAGATCTCCTGGTCGGTCGACCAACCTTCCCATCCCAAAGAATTCTCAGGACAAAGACTAGATTTGACAATCATCATTGTAGATCGGGAAATCAGAAGGTCACCTAAGGTGACTGAGACTTCGATGAGTATACAAAACCAAACGATTGGGAGATCCACCTTCTAGATCGGTCGATCCATACATAGTACAACACCTAACAAAATGCCATATTGTGTAATATCTCTTGATGATTGGTTGACCATGTTAAATCCCATTTCTCCCTCAACAATAACAATTGTAGAGGTTTGGACCAGCTTTTGATTTCCCAATGTCCCTTGATGATCGATCGATCCTACATATCTTCAGAAGATACATCATAAAGATAATCGACCAATCCACCTTACTGACTGGCTGAAACAAAGTTCATCAATCGGGTTGCCATGTTAGTGACCAAACAACTAGCTCTCCAGATTGCCTGATTAACATAGTACACATAGCTCATTCGTCAACCATTGGACAAAGTGAATTTTATAAGAAAAGGATGGCCCAAATATAATGATCATTAATTATATTCTATTAGGGCCCATAGAACATTCTAGTGAAAGGAGCCAAAGGTGACTGATGCATGCTAATTTAGCACCTCTTTTCACGACCTTTTTAGTCATGTCACATGGAAATTCTTATCTTTATCCACTAAAAAGAAACAAATTGCTAGTTGCTTCCTTTTATCACAATTGAACTTAATCTCACCCAAAATTGTGAATTTCTTGCAAACTCAGAATACCAGACGAGTGGTTTACCTGATCAACCAATCATCTCACCTACTCCAGATGCACAGTTCTCTTATTCTAGCCAATCATCTCACCTAATCCAGATGCCCATCTTACTTGTTCTGATTGATTGGTTGATGTCATCCCTCAACATTGACCCTTGTCCAGTCATTCAATCTAGATGGCACACCCCTTGAATTTCAAATGGCCTTTCAGTGTTCAAGAGGGAGTTTTCCCTCCCAAACTGAGTGTGTCAAGGAGTGCCACCACCTAAGACTTAGGGTTACCGACTGCTGCCTTGACACTAGCCCTTGCCAGATCTTTAACTGACTGGTTCGTTACCCAACCGATCGGTTGGCAATGTGCAACTGGTTCAAATTTGCAGCCACCAACCCCATTTTCCCACAACCCTAGTTGTAAAGGCCTCCTCCTTCTCCTATAAAAGGAGGGACACTTCCTCCTCACATAATCATCTCATATATCATTCTTTGTACTAGAGATTTCCGAGCTATCATTCTTGTGTTCTTATGTTTGTGTTTTCGATTCATCAATAAAGATTGGTTATTTGCATGTTAAGGGGGTTCTTTAATCATTGTTCTTTTACCTTGCTCGGTTAGATCTAGTTTACTTCTTCTTCTTCTTCTTCTTCTTCTTCCATGGACTGGAGCAAGGAATTAAGCATCGACCATTTCATTGTCTCTAGCCTAAGGATCCAATCCTTTGATAAGTCTAGACTATGGATATAACTCTTCTTTCCTCCATCTCCCTTTTCTCCAAAAGCACGAGTGAGTAGTTCTCTATCGAGGCAAGGGGAATAGCCCCTTAGCCATGGCTTTAATCGACTAATTCCTTAGAATGAATTCTAGATGGATTTTGGTTATAATAACCATTGATCTATCAAAGTAATTAATTGGTTTGATCACACGTTAATCCGGATGGAAATGACCATGGAAATCCGGATTTTGAACAATAGAATCAATCACATAGAGGTTTCGAAACGACCATGGATCTTCCTCTTTTGGGATGATGGAGTAAGAAACATGAGCACCAGGACCAATGGGCTCGTGTGGAGTCCATCTTTTGTGGATTTTTATTAATTTGCATGCCTTCATCGTAATCATCATTTTAAAGGATTAGTCTATTATCGCCTAGGATAAGGTGGTGAAAACCCTAAAGCCTCGATTCTCCATCTCTTGATTTATTCTTTTGTTTGATCCACTCTCTTTACATTCTAGTCTTTCATTCATAATAGTTTGCTTGTGCTAACAATCATCTCAATTTTCCTTGTGACAGGGAAAATTATTTCTTGTTAAGTGCAATCTTGTTCTTATATTTTCTTTGTCTTAGTGATAATCATCAAACCCCAAACAAATCTTTACTTTCTATTCTAAAAACAAAAATAATAAAAAGAAATAAAAAAGTTCTTCAAGAACCATTGGGATTAGAGTTAACAATCTAAAAATGTCCTTTGGGATCGACATTTTCTATACTAACCTTAATTGGAAAGTAGAAAAAGGATTAAACTCTAGGATAATTATCTTAGTGATTGTAGTGCACTTTGACGCATTAAAAATTTTCCATCGCTGTCAGGGACAACATATTGTTTTCTCAAACCCCAAAAACTTTTGATTTTTTTTTTTTCATTTATTTATGCCTTCCGAGTAACATTCCAGAAGTGCTACTCCTCTTTCTGCTGAGTTTCATTCTGGAAGTCCATTTTTTTTGCACATGATTAATTGTTTATTTTGTGCATGCAACTCCCAAATGTTGATTTTCAACCGTTTCATCCTAAGATAGATAGAACTTTTCACCGTATAAAACACTAGAATTGAAATATGTTGGACGAGGAAGAAGTCGCCCGTAGTATCAAATAGGCTTTAGCGGCTCAAAGAGAGCACATCTTAGCTGGTCAAGCGGCTAGAGAATATGCTCTACAAGCAGCCTACATGGCTAAACTAGAAACCCTAGAAGCCAATGGGAGGGAAGCTGAAAGGCAAAAATAATTGAAAGATTTTTTTGTTCCCAAATCTTCCTATGCACCTAGTCATGCCTCCCAAAATTGTTGCCCCCCAGTTTGAGATCCAAACCCAATGGATCACCATGGTCTAAGCAAATACTTTCTCAAGCAACAATGGGGAAAGTTGCCAAGATCACCTTCAAAGGTTCATTGATCTTTGCTCTTTGAACAAACTCCCAGACATCTCTAAAGATTCCATCCTCCTTAGATTGTTCAAGTAATACCTCTCCAGCCAGGCTAGTAGCTGGTACAACACCATGGAGAGTGAAGAACATGCCACAACTTGGGAAGTTCTACAAAATAAGTTTCTTGAGAAATTTTACCCCCCTTTTCTCACCTATGAACTCAGGGGACAAATATCTCACTTTTCTATGTTACCAGGAGAATCTCTAGGAGAAGCTTGGAAAAGGTTCAAAGACTTACTTAGGAAGTGCCCTCACCATGATATCTCTCAAGCCCATCACATAGAGATCTTCTATCGTGGTGTTGATGATGATACCAAATTCTTTCTTGATTCCTCATATGGAGGAAATTTCATGCACCACAATCTGACTAGTGCATGGGAGGTGGTCAAACGAGCTTCTGAAAAAAGGGCTAGAAAGGGAATTGGTGGAGTCCTTAAGGTAGCCAAGGCTGAAGTAAATCCTAATATCCAAAGCATAGCAGAAAGCCTCAAATTAATTGCCCCAAAACAAGATCGGTTAGAGTCATCCCAAGGCAGCCTTAGGGAGTTACCCCAATAAATAACAGTTGTGGACTCCCTTTGTGGAATTTGCCAAGGATACAATCACACCACCTAACACTATCAATACCTCTACAACACCCCCATGCAGCCAAAAATAGGACAACAACTAGAAGACCTCAACTCAATCCATACTATACTAGGCCAAGGTTACTAAAACCCCAACCAGACTAGAAACCATCCTGGCTTCCAATGTGGGAAGTTTGTAGGTGCTGAAAACTCTAGCAAGCTCCAATCCCAACAAAGGCCTCCCTACCCTCAAGGAAACAATCGAACACCACCTGGATTCCCATAAAACAACCAAAGGAACTTTGGAACCCAAGGAAACTACCAAGGAAATCACCCAAACTTACCATCATATCAAGGACAACAATTCCAAAACTTAAACCTTCCCCTTCAAAATATCAATCAACCACCTCCTCAACCACCACCAAGTGTTCCTACTCCCACCGCCTCAGCTAATGAAAGGATAGTTGCCTTGGAACAAATCATCATTGCCCAACAAGCTCATCAAAAGGCGAATGATGCCCAGTGGCTCACTTGTTCGCCCAATAAAAACCCCCTGTCGGAACTTTTGCAGGGCAGCCTGAAAATAACTCCAAACATCCCAAACAACTCAAGGTTGTCTCCACTCATTTGGGAAAGGTGCACTTCCCTCCCCCTCTAGAAAAAACTTCAGTTCCACCTCTAGAATTTGAGGATGAGGACATGGTAGTTGTTGAACTTGAAGCTAGACCTGAACCAACAGTCCCTGAAACCCCTTAGGCAGAAGCCAAAGAACCAATCTACAAGACACGACCTCCCTATCGAGTCCACCTCAAACAAACAAGACTTGATGCTCACATCATGAAATTTAGGGATGCTATGAAAAAACTACATGTCAAAATTCCCTTCCTTGAAGCTTTGGCATACATGCCCACCTAGTCCAAGTACATGAAATCTCTTTTGACTAGGAAGTATGCTACTAGAGAAAATGTGTTATGACCCCACCTTCCGATAACCCCCAATTAAGGGAGACCAAGAGGTCGTAGCCGCACCCATAATTTCCAGATCTAAGGTTCGACATTTAACCAAGAACTATTATTAATTTTAACAGACTATACTAGAAAGTTGTAATAAAATTTTTGCATACCTTTGAAAATTTTGGATTTCTAAACTTCTATCCAGAACTGGGACTAATATAACTAATCCTCCTGGAACTTTAATTCATGTAATTCACAATATGATGAATTACTGTTTTTCCTTTTGGTTTTGTGCCTAAAACGCCGACAAACAAAATGTCAGTCAGCCGAAGCTGGTATGTGGGGGAAACATTAATCATGAAATTATCCATAACAATATATTGCCGTCAATTAGCATTTAACAAACAATTTTATGATTTAAATATAACTGTGCGATCCATGTGTACCCTATCCCCTACACTGTCCCTGTAGTGGACCTGAATACTACCTTCCTTATGGTAGATCCCCATTATACCCCTCATGATCCCACATAACAGGTGAATCCGTTTCTAGGGCTGAGTCACATGGCACTACTCATAGGTAGCTCACTCTGTAACTCATGGCATGGTAAGAGTCTCATGGCACTACACGTGTGTAGCCCAGTTTCTAACTCATGATAACCTAGACCTTGCTCTAGGTTACCCTTTTCAGCCTTTGCATAACCATAGGGGTGGACCCGGATCTAAGTCAGTTATATATCTATATTCATAGTGATAGTCATAGTCACTCTATATTTTGCATGAAATAAAAGCATCCAACAGTTATTTCAAGCCATGAGGGAAACATCGATAAAATCTTCGGAAAGGTAGTCATGATATTCATAAGAGTAACCGCATACCTGTATTGCAGATTCAGATATAGAATTAATTTGTAGAGAGAGAGAGAAAATCCAATCAATCAAGCAAATTGAACAGAAACCCTAAAATAAAAGTACAAGTTTACTTTTTTTAATATTTATCCAATTTCATCATATCCCTTAGGGTTTCTATCCCAATTTTAGGGTTTCCTTAGAAATTAGGGTTTTTACCTCCTCTTTCAATATTATGATCCTTAATTTATCAAAACTACATAAAACCCTTAATTCCTCATTTTCATACTCTTAACAAGTTCAAGACCTTTATTATACATCTTATTTCATTAATCTGAATAAATTTGATTTTTCTCCTCTTTTATCTCAAAATTAGGGTTTCCATTTAGATTATCCTTCTTTTATGGATTACTACTCTAAATTAGGCAACCTTGTATTCAAAACAGATAAACAAACCACCTTTTATTCATTAGAAAACCCTTATTACTATATTAAGGGTATTTACCCATAATTAGGAGCTTAGAACCATCATTTAACACCTTTAATATCCAATAGGTTGCAATTACTCAATTTCATCAATTAAGTATTATGAACTAAACCCTAATTCTCCATTATCTACAGTAAGTATTCTTTAATCCCACTTATGTTCAAGAATCATTATATTTTAGTTGTATACTGAAAATTTTCGAATTATAACCACTAAAACTCATGTTTTCCCAAATTAGGGTTTTTATCCCATTAAACCATGTACATGATCACAAAAACCCTAAAAGCAACATATTAATCATCCTTTTATGATTTTACCCTTTTCTTTACTCTTAATAGGTTTACTTTGATCAAAAACCAAAATCAAGATACATCATGATTGCTTTTATCTCTTTCTGGGGTTTTCCACTATTTAATGCATTAAAAGATGCAAAACCCTATACTTCTTGAATAGAATTTACCATAAAGCTCTACTATCATTTTTATCATATTCTAAGCATTTTTCTGATAAAAAAGCACTACTTATTTGCATTTATCGGCTAAAGGAATGACTTTTAACGAATTAATCAAGATCCCATCATTTTTTGGAATATCGGTCAGAGAGGCAACTTAATTTTCATTTTTTCGGAAAAACGTCGGCCGTCAGATTCCCAATTGTTGTTTACTACGCGCGATCGCACGGCTCGTACTTCTCGTGCCCACTCACACTTTGTTCAAGTCGCGCGATGCTTCTGAGCCCTTGATTTATTCAGGTAGCCCACCATGGATCATGATCCAACAAGGGCTGTTGTTCGGTTCCACCCGAACCAGAGAAGGGATCCTGTGGTGGCGATGTGGCCCAAGCTCACCGGAACAACATCATATTGCTAGCCTAGGGCACAAAAGAGGCATGGAACTAGCCGATTGCATTCACGAGGTACTTCCAAAGCCGAGATGTGTCCTATTTATAGGATCGATGGTCTAATCTAGGGTTTACTAACCCTCGCCGCCACCTGCCTTTAGAGGAAATTAGGGGTTTCTTCTAGATGCATCCAAAGCACAAGGAACCAGGGTCTAACTTGCATGGAATTGCCTGCCAAACTCAACCATCACACTTTCTCATTTGCACATTGACTCAATCGTGAGAAAATCGGGTGGAACGATTCTACTAACAGTGGCCTATCTTCCTAGTTCAGCTAGAACTAGAAGATACACAGCCAACGTTGGATCAGAATCCAACGATCCACAATGCTTGCGTCCAAACAAAGGAAAACCAAATTTCCATTTTAATGGAAAACCCTTTTGTTTTCAAGATAACTTTGGAAAATCATAAATCTCCAACCGTGGCTCCGTTTAATCCCAAATTTTGAGGAAATCTTAATAATGCCTTAGTATATTTCCCTGTAAAATTTGGGCTCATTATCTAAAAGAAAATGCGCCTTTATTTTAGGTGCAAGATATCACTCATTTATATGTATTTCTCACCTATTTTCTCTTTCCCTTGCTATTAAATTATTACACTGAGTTCCTTGATCCTCAAGGGACCTTAATGGCTTGTAATACCATCTTTGGGCTGTACCTTAGCCTTTTTCTTATCTTTTATCCATTATTTCTTATTATCTTATTTACTTTTTATCAAAATATCTCTTTTTGATTATTTCTCTTTATTTCTTTTTTATTTTCCTTATTGAAATTCCGTTTAACAATAGAACCCTCATGGATACGAAATTTCACAAAAAATAACTCCATTATTCTTCTTTTCTCTTATTTTCCACATTTTATCATTGTTTTCAATTTCTTTCTTAATAAAGAAATATTTAATTGGTCTTTTCTTTTCTTGTTGCATTCTCTATGCAACTTTGGACTCCTTGGAACCCAAGGAACACAAGAGGCATTGAATCCTCTTTGGATTTGCCTTCTAGAGGTTTCCACATTTTTCTTTTCTTACAAATTCAATTATTCATTTACCAATTTAATTTCCTTGTTATTTGGGCCCAATAGCCAATAAAGCCCAAAACACAAACATCAAGGCTATTGTAAACAAAATCCATTTATTCAGACCAAATTATATCATTATTTGTTCAAATAGCTTTAATATGAGAAATCACATTTCTCACCAAATGAACCCAAAGATTGGGGTTATAACAAAACGAGACTGTTAAACTTGCTAGGACCACTTCAGACATAATCCTAATTAAGATGCCTAAAAAATAGGACGCTGGTTCTTTTGGAATAGGATGCTACTTGGGTGACAATGCATGTAGAAAGGGCCTAGCTGATTTAGGAGCCAGTATATCCATCATTCCCTACAACCTTTGCAAAAGACTAGGATTCAATGACATGTTACCTACAACCATGACCATCCAACTAGTGTACTCATCCATGACCAAACCCATGGGAATCATACAAGACATTTAAGTTAAGGTTGGAAAAGATGCCTATGTCCCTTGTGATTTTGTGATCATGGACATAAATGAAGATTTACACTACCCTCTCATTTTCATACGTCCCTTCTTAGCCACTGCTTGAGCCTTGATTGATGTTGAGGTCAGTACCATTCTGTTAAGATTATGGAAGCAAACCCTAGAGTTTAGGGTGTTTGAAAGCATGAAGGGGCCTAGTCTTGAGGAAGAGGTCTATCTCCTTGATTGTATTGATAAATTATCCCAACTAAGGTAGGAGTGGGAGTTAGTTGATGACCCCATACACACAGCCCTCACTATCCCCTCTGAATGTGATTTTGACAATGAATAATTAAATCAATGCAAGGCTCATTCAGATAACTTTGAGGAGATCCCCAATGCTAAAATTGAGGACCTTAAGATGATCTCCACCATAGAAGAAAATCATGAACCGCCAAAGGCCCCAGAAATGAAGACTCTTCCCATAGGGTTGAAATATGTCTTTTTTTATGAGCTAGAATTGTTCCCTATCACCATAAATTCTGACCTTACCCTCAAATAAGAAAACAAACTTATGGGTGAACTTAGGAAAAAAGAGTTGCATTAGGGTACAAAATGACAGATCTAGTTGGAATATTTTAATCCATTTGCATCCACAAAATCCCAATGATAGAAGACCACAAACCTTCTCGAGATCCACAACAAAAACTCAACCCAAACATGAAGGAAGTTGTCCGTCTAGAGGTAATTAAACTTTTGACTGCAGGAATCATCTATCTGATCTCTGAATCCCCATGGGTCAACCCAGTTCAAGTTGTTCCTGAAAAGGGAGGGACCACTGTCATTCAAAATGAGAAGAATGAGCTCATTCCCACTCGCACCATCACAAGGTGGAGAATGTGTATTGACTGCAGGAAGCTCAACAAAGCAACTAGGAAAGACCACTTCCCACTTCGCTTCCTAGACCAAGTTCTTGAATGCTTAGCGCATCAACAATACTTTTGCTATCTAGATGGGTACTCAGGATTTTATCAGATTCCTATCCATCCTAAAGATTAAGAGAAAACCACCTTCATATGTCCCTTTGGTACCTATGCTTTTAGACGAATGCCCTTTGGCTTGTACAATGCACCAGCCACCTTCGAATGATGTATGTCAGCCATCTTTGTAGGATTTACCAAAACCGTCATGGAAATATTCATCTATGAAGATTTCTTTGATTCATGCCTTAGGAATCTCACCCTTATTCTTGATAGATGTATTGAGTCACACTTGGTCCTTAATTGGGAAAAGTGTCACTTCATAGTTATAGAGGTCTTTGTTCTTGGCCACAAGGTTAGCAACCAAGGCATAGCGGTCGACTGAAAAAATTGAAGTATCACCAAGCTTCCACCCCCAACCTTAGTCAAAGACATCTGAGCCTTCTTAGGACATTTCAGTTTCTACCGGTGATTCATATGTGACTTTTATAAAATCAAAAAACCTCTCAACAATCTTCTACAAAAGGAGGTGCCTTTCCATTTGGGTGTCATGTATGTATTACTTTCTATGTTTGAAAAATGCTCTCACAACCACTCCAATTATTTATGCACCATACTGGGCCCTACCATTTGAAATCATGTGTGATGCTAGTGACTATGTTGTAGGTGCCATCTTAGGACAACACATTGATAAGAAACATCATGTCATACACTATGCATCCAAGACCTTAGGTGAAGCTCAGCGAAATTACACTATGACTGAAAAGGGATGCTAGCCATTATCTATGCATTTGATAAATTTCTGTCATACTTAATTGGCTCTAAAGTTATTGTCTACACTGACCATGTAGCCATTTGCTATCTCATAACCAAAAAATATGCCAAACCCAGACTCATAAGATGGATTTTGCTATTGCAGGAGTTTTATCTAGAGATATTAGAAAAAAGGGGTCTAAAAATGTCATGGCTGATCACCTAAGTCGACTTAGCTATATCTCAATCGATGAAACCCCCATAAATGACTCTTTGCCTGATGACCAATTACTTAAGGTAGTCTCCTAATTTCCTTGGTTTGCGGATTTCATAAATTATTTAGATGTCAGTGTATTGCACCCTGAGTACAAGGGACATTCTAAATCTAAATTTGACATGATGTCAAAAACTATTATTGGGATGAACCTTATCTGTTTAGACTTTGTGTCAATGGTCTGTATCGTTGTTGTGTCTCTCAAGAAGAAAGTACTGACATTTTGGAACAATGTCATTCAGGCCCCTATGGTGGACACATGAGTTCCCAGAAAACATCCAGGAAAGTTCTACAGTGTGATTTCTATTTTCCCACCATCTTCAAAGACTCATATGATTATGTTCTCTCATGTAACCAATGTCAAAGGACGGGTAACATTTCCAAGCATGACCAAATGCCCCTAACCTCTTGGTAGGAATTAGAGATTTTCAATGTTTGGGGGATCGACTACATGGGCCCATTTCGTTCTTCTTATAGGTTTGCTTACATTTTAGTCACAATCAATTACATGTCAAAATGGGTTGAATTCATACCCACTAAAACCTATGACTCCAAACTGTTAAGAAACTCTTCAAAGACATTATATTCCCTATAGATTTGGAGTCCCTCACACTGTCATTTCAGACGAGGGATCCCATTTTTTGGAGAAAAGTTTTGAGGCTCTATTGAATAGATATGGGGTTTACCGCAAAGTTGCCACTCCTTACCACCATCAGACCAGTGGGTAGGTTGAAGTATACAACATACAAATCAAATCCATTCTAGGGAAAACAATTGGATGTACTAGGAAAGATTGGGCGTTGAAAATCAATGACACCCTGTGGGCATACCGTACTGCCTACAAGATGCCCATAGGCACCACCCCTTTCAGGCTGATTTATGGAAAATCATGCCATCTCCCGATAGAGTTAGAGCACAAGGTTAGTTGGGCCATCAAAAGCTTGAATTTTGACCTTTCTGCTGTGGGAGAAAAATGTCTTCTCCAAATAAATGAAATGTACAAACTTATAATGAGTGCTTATGAAAATGTGAGAATCTACAAGGACCAAACTAAACTTTGGCATGATAGTCACATCAAGAACAAGGACATTAGAGAAGGTGACCAAGTTCTAGTATTTAATTCCAGACTAAGGATTTTTCCGAGAAAGCTCAAATCTAGATGGTATGGTCCCTACCTTGTCAAGTGTCCCTATCCACATTGTACCTTTCTTCTTTGGGATAAAGTTTTGGGTAAATTTAAGGTTAATGAGAATCCACTTAAAAGATACATCACCACTGAAGAAATTGTCACTTCAGATACCAACAAATGCTCACCCTTGGAAGATCTGAACTTGACCAACCCTCAGCCTCCCATAGAATCACAATAAATTGATGTCTCATTTGTCAAGCCTCCGAAATTAAACAAGACACTTATTGGGAGGCAACCCAACCCTATATTAATTTTATTACTTTTTCTTTACTTTTTTATTAAATCATGTTGTATATTCTCCTTCTCTGACACTCCAACCAATCAGCTGACACAACGAACCGATCGGTTGGGGATTCCTAAATAGTGGCCTGCCTACATCTCAAATGATTGGTTAATATATAAACTGATCGGTTGGATCTAGTCAAGCACCACCAAATGTGAGGCATCCTGACACCTCAGATCCCTCCCTTCGACTGCACCAATAAATACCTTGAACCAACCGTCCTGACCACCAGTTGATCAGTTTGGTACCCTTTCTTGACTATAAACCACCCTGGGGACAAGCCTCACCCTCACCCATTCCACTCTAACCTAGCTACCACTCTCGGCCACCTGCATTATCTTGCCAACCTGAGCTCTCTCCCAACCGAGCGGTCTGCCTCCTAGCTGACCAGTGGCAGCCGAGCATCTTGCTAGCTTAGTTGACCAACACTAGAGCCACTTCGCCTATTCAAACTCATTCTTCGCAATAGGCTGACCACCCCATATGACGGAAGCCAACCGGTTACTATGCCAGCCAAACAATCTGCTCCTCAGACGGTCATCTCTCCACCGACACGGTCATCTCCTTTACTCTGTGAGTTGCTCGACTCCCCTCTACCTACTCCTCAAGCCGCCCGTGTTGCACACCCACCGTTCATCACGAGTTGTCACCTCACCGCCTCTACCCCGAGCCACTCATCTCACACCTCAAGCGATCGACTGACGCCACAAAGCCCAGAGCATGAGTCCTGACCCGCTCGACCTCCCTTTGCCGTTGATCCATAGAGGCAAGAGCCAGTTCCCTTCCTTTAGCCAACGACATGCCCATCCTCAGTGTCAACTGCTTGTCTGAGCAACCCAACTGATCGGCTCAGATCTCCAGCCGATCGGCTTAGTTCTCCCACATCAGCCATATTCAACATATTTCGTAAGAACAAGGGGAAGTCCACAACCTCTTCGTCACGAGACCCACCTCATCTCTCTAGATCTCACACGGGGATTCAATTCCACACATCATCCCCCACCGGTGAGTCCTCACCCGATCCCAATGAGGACATGCTCAATGACATCAATGAGGTGGAAGATCTTCTCCAAGAGATGGAGAGAAATCAATAGGCGAGAAATGACCCGAACTCCACTACCCCCCGCTGACCCCGCATAGCCCCCATTCCTGGCAGCTATGTCTAGTTCACCAGCACCAACCACCTCTAACGTTATGGAAACTTATTTTCTACATGTATTTCCCTCCCCCGTTGGGAATGTGGCACTACCCTCAACTCCCTCAGAATCCGTGAAGCCACATACAACATTCTACATAAAAACCACATTCTCCTATTCCCTTACCATGTCACTTTAGTATATAGTGATCTCACACTTGAGTTCCTATCTACCTTTTGCCGCTATCACCATTCCCGAGGCAACTCTAAAAGCAAGATCTGGATTTTCAGGGAAAATATGGAGATATCCACCCATCAGTTCACTTCCTTCATCCTCGACAGTGGTGACGATTACTGGTTAGATCGATGTATGGAGCAACCCCATGAGTCCTACCCCAACTGATACAACAAACATATGTTTTGGGCTTAGATCAGTGACCTCAATCCCCACCTTCCTAGTGGGCCTAAGGCTTCTTGGATTCACAACCTAGTGATCCGCTACCTCCATCGTATCCTTGCTTACACCATTTTCAGTAGAGAAGGTACCTAGGGAGCCATCACCCATATTGAGCTCTACGCCCTTTGGTGCCTCTTAAAATGAAGAACCCTTCAATGAGGGGAATGTTGTTTTGGAGCACTTCATCACCTAGGCCAGCCGTACCACCTCATCATCATTTCTCATCGTCCATTTCATAGCCCGCCTCACCTCCTTTATTGGCTACACCCACACCCCTTTCATACCACTTCCACTTAAAAATCACCTGATTGACAGCTATTACCTGAAAACTAGCAAGTTCATCCACATGGGTTCCAATGGTGTCTACTACCTGATCTTCAAGGATTCACAGGAGGTTCTACAGTTTCCTCTTCATGTAAGGTTTGTTGTAGCGAACCTTATCTATGAGCTCACAGATCTATTAGGACACATCCAGAGGTACATTCTGGAGCACCTAGACCCAGATGACGTTCCCATATCACAGGTCCACAAGAGGAGTGTTTCTTTAGAGGCTCATGAGGATGCCTCTGGTCTACCGCCACTGCCCCGCCACCGCACTAGGCATTGAATAGATGACGATGTAAGCATCTATGGGTTCTACAAGGTCCAGCAGTAGCTGAATGAGATCCAATATGAGCAGCAGTGCTAGGGCCATCGACTCAACCATATGTATCTCATGCAACATTCCCAAGAGTCATGGCATGTGGACTGTGGCTACTATGCCCCTAGTTGCCCATCCTATGAGGAGTATGGATCCCAACAGGCCTATCCAGATCCCCACTCTCCTTATTGGGGAAACTACTCACCTCCTATCAATAACATCCACTACTACAATGATTCTCTTCCCTCCATCTCAATCTAAGGGTTTGCTCGGGATGAGCAAAAATCTAAGTGTCAGGGGTGGTGGTGGGTGGTACATGTTCCATGTTCCACCCCTTATATTCCCTTTAGAATTTTACTTCTATATTTCAATATTTAGTACATTTTCCCTTTTCAAAACCTTGGCCTTTACCTAGATGTCCAAATGATGTATCTTCATTTTCAAATTAGATAAATCTTTATTTCCCAAAAAAATTACTCAAAATTTTCATTTCTGTTTTCTAAAAATACCAAATTCTCCATACCTCTACTAAAAATATTCTTGGAAAAGGTGGCAACCCATAGAGTATTAAATAGAATCAATGTAAACTATCTTACCTTTAGCATTAGATTAACTGATCAATCTATCTCATATGATGTACTTACATGATTTCTCTTACGGATGCAACAACAGTCGAAGAAAAAAAAACTTTTTTTTGCATGGGAAAATAATTTTCACGCCAAACCCTAAGTCCAGGTGGCACACTCCTCCTCTCTCCCTCTTCCATACCCCTCATAAATTTAATAGGGGCGTACCACCAAAAGATGCCAAAAAGAGCACACAAAAAATTGTGGTCAATATCCTGAGTCGAATGGAGGAGGGATTATTCGTCCACACCCCTTGTAAATTTAATTGGGGCGCAAATCCATGAAACTAAAATCCCTATTCAAATAGAGGAGGGATCCTTTTTTCTACACCTCACCTTTTCTTATTCCCATACCAAAAAAAAATCAAATGTTGAAATGCAAGTAGGACTAAGACTGTTTTTGCAAAGTATAAGATTGAAAGAAAAAGTTATGAAAAATGTTGTTGTAAGAAGTATCAAACTTGTATTTTGTGGTTCTAGGAGATGGGTTTCTTGGCCATGAAGAGGATAGAAGATATTTCTAATTAAGGGAGGATGAAGATGTTGTTTTAAGAATTTTTTTTGAATTAATTGGATATTTTAATTACTTCAGGACAAGCAAAAGCTTAAGTCTGTGGTATTTTGATGCATGCTAATTTAGCACCTCTTTTCACAACCTTTTTAGTCATGTAACATGGAAATTCTTATCTTTATCCACTAAAAAGAAACAAATTGCTAGTTGCTTCCTTTTATCACAATTGAACTTAATCTCACCCAAAAATGTGAATTTCTTGTAGGCTCAGAAGATCACCGACTCCAGATCAGTCGATCATCTCATCTATTCCAGACAAGAAGCTCTCTCGTTCCAGCCGATCATCTCACCTGATTTAGACACTCCACTTACTTGTTCTAATCGATTGGTTGGTGTCGTACCTCAGCACTGACCCTTGTCCAAACATTCAATCTAGATGGCGTGCCCCTTGAATTTCAAATGGACGTTTCAGCGCTCAAGCGGGAGTTTTCCCTCCCAAACTGAGAGGGTCAAGGAGCGTCGTCACCCGATACTTAGGGTTATCGACTGGTGCCCTGACTCCCATCCTTGCCAGATCTCTAGCCGATCAGTTCTCTACCCAACCGATCGGTTGGCAGTGTGTGGCCAGTTTAAATTTGCAGCTGCCAGCCCCATTTTCCCACAACTCTAGTTGTAAAGGCCTCCTCTTTCTCCTATAAAAGGAGGGGCACTTCCTTCTCGCATCATCATCTCATATATCATTCTTTTTAATGGAGATTTCTGAGCTATCATTCTTGTGTTCTTATGTTCTTGTTTTCGATTCATCAATAAAGATTGATTATTTACAAGTTAAGGGTGTTCTTTAATCATTGTTATTTTACCTTGCTCGGCTAGATCTAGTTTACTTCTTCTTCTTTTTCTTCCGTGGACTGGAGCAAGGAATTAAGTGTCATCCATTTCATTGTCTCTAGTCTAAGGATCCAATCCTTTGATAAGTCTAGACTATGGCTAGAACTCTTCTTTCCTCTATCTCCCTTTTCTCCACAAGCATGAGCGAGTAGTTCTCTTTCAAGGCAAGGGGAATAGCCCCTTAGCCATGGATTTAATCGACTAAATCCTTAAAATGACTTCTATATGGCTTTTGGTTCTGATAATCATTGATATATCAAAGTAATTAATTGGTTTGTTCACATGTTAATCCGGATGGAAATGACCATTGAAATCCGGATTTAGAACAATAGAATCAATCGCATAGAGGTTTTAAAATGACTGTGGATCTTCCTCTTTTGAGATGATGGATTAAGAAACATGAACTCCAGGACCATTGGGCTTATGTGGAGTCCATCTTTTGTGGATTTTTATTAATTCACATGCCTTCATCGTAATCGTCATTTTAAAGGATTAGTCTATTCTCACCTAGGATAAGGTGGTGAAAACCCCTGAAGCCTCGATTATCCATCTCTTGATTTATTCATGTGTTTGATCCTCTCTCTTTACATTCTAGTCTTTCATTCATAATAGTTTACTTGTGCTAACAATAATCTCAATTTTCCTTGAGAGAAATCATCAACAAAGGTAGAAAAACAATGGAATCCACTAAAACTAGTGGTTCAAAAAGACCACAAATGCCATTGTGAATAACATCAAAAATAAATTTAGAACATCAACTAGTTTTTCTAGGATAAGAAAACCTATGATGCTTCCCAAACTCATACGAGTCCCATGGTAGTTTTTTTAAACTATATAAAGAAGGCTCCTAGTTATTCAACTTGTCAAGATAAGAATGACCATAACGTTGTTGAAATTGAAGAGGTGTGATCACGAATAGGGAAGAAGAAGGAACCCCATCCCCGAATTAGTAAAATCCATAGGCTCTAGAAATCGATTTAATTGTCCTAAAAGTTTGAGAATCTTGCCTTATGAAACCATTGGTACCAAAGGTGATGTTACAGGTCAAGGCATCAACTAACTTAGAAATAAACATTAAAGTAAAGGAAGAATGAGAAATATATTAAAAAGATTGGAATGTGATACTAGGTGAGATATTAGCACTCCCACATTGCATAATAGTTTTAATAGACCCATCTTCTATAGTCACAATTGAGGTAGGAATATGAGGGTAAATGGAGGACATGAGCTGTATCATATTAGTCATATGTTGGGTGGACACAAAGTCAACAATCTAGAAAGTGAGGGATGATGGTATAGAGGCCCCACTAAAATCTTGGTTGAAGGCTAGATGTCCTGAATATGTCTTAGAGGATTTCCTATTTGCATGGTCAATGAATCCCTGAATCATATGGATTATGGAAGATCTCATTTGAGTCTTGTAGAAGCTTCTCATTCTCAGGTGAAGAGATAGTAATGGAGAGATTGTTTGATCCTTGAGCAACATAGGCATCCTAGTACCACGATTGTGCTCATAGGGATGAGCATGCTTCTGATAGAACCTCTCCTCCATATGGCCCAAATTTGTGTAGAAAGTGCATTTTGACCTTGGGGGATGTCTACAACCATGTTCATGAGCAATAAAAGCAACCTTGACTTGTGATTCTGGTGGAGTGGAAGATTAGATCCGGAATTAAAACTAATGGAGATGAGAGAAGATATCATTCAGGGTGGTAAAGTTGTAACCTACCAAGATGAGGTTTAGGGCTGGGGCATAGGATGGATGAAGGTCGGCTTTATGGTCTTATCTTCACAGGATATAGGTTGAAAGTAGTCAAGATGTTGAGACAAGCTGACAATTAAATCAATGTATTCAACAAGGGTCCTATAATCCCGATTTTCACAAAACAATTTATCAAAATTCTTATTAACCCTCAATACATTTTTCTCTTGCATGTAGTGATGAGGAGTAGCATCCTACAGTTACTTACTAGTTTTCTAAGACATGCAATTGGAGGCAATGGAAGGTTCCATGTTGTTCCATAGATTACTTTTGACTTGGCTTCATGTTTCCATTTAGGGGTATCCACAACATATTTTTCTATAAATTTCACCTTGTCTCTATATTTCAAAAAGGTTTCAATGGATTTCATCCAAAGTAGGTAATTATCTCCATTAAACTTGATTATGGAGATAGGGTCACTATCATTATAGACAATGGTCTGAAGTGAGTCTTTGTTGTCATCCTTTCCTTTAGCCATGATGAAAAGCCACATCAGTAGGACAAAAGTGGAGAAATATATCAAAGTAGTCACAATTTGAGAATAGTGGTGGAGATTGATATCATAGTAGTCACATAGATAGAGAAGTGGTGGATATGGGCAATCATTGATGAGATACGTAGTGAAAGGAAAGATTCATAAAACTAGAAAGAATCACAAATGAAGTAATATCACATGAATAAGGCACTATGATAGTAAAGAAATAGTGGATGCCTAAAAATTATTGACACTCAACCATGTACGTAGGGAGAATACATGGGGAGAAAAGTATAGAAAAGAGGGGTTTCAAGGTAGTTACTACCTTGTTTCCAGAAGAAAATGCCTACCGTGTCGACAATGACATGTATCCTGTCATATTTGGTGGGTGACAGATAAGGGAAGGAGTACCACTTGAATTCACGTGGAGGTTGATATGCAGAAAGAACCCAATGAAGAGGCCACATGTGTAACTCTATAGGGGATGGTGACCTATGACCCCCCTACCAAAAGATTAGGAGAAGTATAGTAGAGATTCTCCCCAGAGAAATATACAATAAAGGAAGACTGTTGGATATCATCGTCTAGCCAGAGATGAAATATTGTTGGCCCTGCAACCCACTCCTTGGAATATGGTGACACAATCACATGCTATGTGTTGCTACTGACTATGCCACCTATTGGCAGCTTCAGCTATTATGTGCACATGTCGTTGGAAAGTGCTAGTGGAAGGGAGCCAGCGGAGGGAGGTGGGGAATGGATGAGGGGTGGGGATGAAGGAGAAATAAGAAGAAGAAGAATAAGATGAACTAGAACAAGATATAGTTCTAGGAGAGAGAGGTTGATGGTTGTTCTCTAGAGACCTATATGTTTAGACGTCTAGTTTTGATACCATGTGAAGAGAAATTCTTATTATAACAATTGGGATTACATAGAGTCATATATATATATATATATATATATATATATATATATATATATATATATATATATATATATATATATATATATATATATCCTTGTCACAAGGTATGATATACATGAGACACAAAATAACATAAACTAAATCCCATAACGTAAACTAAATCCCATGACTTATGTTACTAATTATCTACTTAAGTAGAGGAAGCCCAATTAGCTAATACATAGATAATTAGTAACATAAAATATCACTGAAAAGGGTAATGTATAGAAAAATGACAATTTTCCTTTCAATGGTTGCAAGTACCCTTAGCCTTGGAACTAGTGGATTCTCCATCTGAAATTGGTGGTCCTTCACCTTTTTTTTCCTTCTGTTACCATCAAGTCCAATACCATCTCTACCAATTTGTTTAGTAGTATTCTCTAGTATTTGTTTAAGATTCCTTTTACAATCTAAGAAGAGGATCCTAAAATGTATTCATGCATAAGAGAAGTCATAATAGAATACAATTTATTGATATCGTCTTTAGCATGTAAAATATTAGTCTCTAAGAAAAGAAACTGGACATGTAAAAATATTTTTCATAGTGAAGGACATAATAGCATTCTCTCTATTAGTAGAACTAGACCAAGATTCAAGAACATGGATTTTTGCAAGAAAGTAGAACTTCCATTCTCAATCATATAGAAACATTATGTCACGAAACCATTTATTACTGAAGTCCTCACTTCTAATGGCTAAACAACCAAAGGCGAGAGGATCAGGGTGTCCGTGTCTAGAATGACACATAGTTTCACACAGGAAATATATATGAAAAGGTAATAATATAACTAACAAAGATAATAATATACATTATTGATGAAAGAGTTAAGTACTAATTTCTAATACAAATGATATCCGATTGTTGTTCCATATGAAGGATTAGTTACTCTGAATGCAGTGAATCTTCATTTGGCATATAAAAGTTAGTCAATAAACAAAAATATATCAATCTAAGTGGATTGAGTATGCTTTGAAAGGGCATGTAAGCACAAATTAAGAGTAATACATAACTTTCTTGTCTAGAAACATTATAATAAGAAAGAAATAGAAACAAGGTGAGAACACTTTAAACAACATTATTTTATACAAAGCATGTTTAAGGTTTTACTGTCCATTATATCAACATTAGGTCTTTGACCAACTTCTAAAGGAAGCATCTATAAGAGGCATTTGAGGCTAAAACCTTTAATGTCACCCTATTTCTCATGAGAGACCTCAGGACCAAAGTCAATGAGCTAATCTTGGTTCAACATGCCATGTTCCCTTACCTTGAGAATTTAGGAAGGTACACAAGGTTATATAATAGATTTCTCTATATTATGTTCAAGATTTATCAAAATATAGTATAATAAAACATGAAAGTAGTATCATACGAACAATATCTCAAACAAGTAAATATGTACCAAGCACTCATATGATCATACATATAAACAAGAGTATATCATAGTAGGGTTAAGAGCATAAGCTTGCCATGTGAAAAGTGAATACTTTATGAACTCTGAGAAATATTCCTAGGGAAGGACCAACTCAACATCGACATAAGATGTAAAAAATAACATGGGGTCTTAAATCAGTAAGGCATTGATTATTATATCACTATTTAAGTCATGTGGATATTTCTCTTAGTCCGATGTTTCAAATAGCTCAAGAATATCTACGTCATGTCAACATGCACGTACTAATACACACAGTCCAATCATCACAAAAACCCTTAGGTCTAAGTGAAACATCCATATTGCAAGAGTTACCAAGCATGGATAACATCTGATTTTGAGCTAGGGGCAGCGTGGTATTTGAATTATCATCAAAGTGTATCCATGTAAGACCATAACTCATCACAACTATTAATTTCATGTAACATGTGAAGAGAAATTCTTATTATAACAATTTGGATTACATAGAGTCATATATATATATATATATATATATATATATATATATATATATCCTTGTCACAAGGTATGCTATACATGAGACACAAAATAGCATAAACTAAATCCCATAAAATAAACTAAATCCCATGACTTATGTTACTAATTATCTACTTAAGTAGAGGAAGCCCAATTAGCTAATACATAGATAATTAGTAACATAAAATATCACTGAAAAGGGTAATGTATAGAAAAATGACAATTTTCCTTTCAATGGTTGCAAGTACCCTTAGCCTTGGAACTAGTGGATTCTCCATCTGAAATTGGTGGTCCTTCACCTTTGTTGTTCCTTCTGTTACCATCAAGTCCAATACCATCTCTACCAATTTGTTTAGTAGTATTCTCTAGTATTTGTTTAAGATTCCTTTTACAATCTAAGAAGAGGATCCTAAAAGGTATTCATGCATAAGAGAAGTCATAATAGAATACAATTTGTTGATATCATCTTTAGCATGCAAAAGATTAGTCTCTAAGAAAAGAAACTGGACATGTAAAAATATTTTTCAAAGTGAAGGACATAATAGCATTCTCTCTATTAGTAGAACTAGAACAAGATTCAAGAACATGGATTTTTGCAAGAAATTAGAACTTCCATTCTCAATCATATAGAAACATTATGTCACGAAACCATTTATTACTGAAGTCCTCACTTCTAATGGCTAAACAACCAAAGGCGAGAGGATCAGGGTGTCTGTGTCTAGAATGACACATAGTTTCACACAGGAAATATATATGAAAAGGTAATAATATAACTAACAAAGATAATAATATATGTTATTGATAAAAGAGTTAAGTACTAATTTCTAATACAAATGATATCCGATTGTTGTTCCATATGAAGTATTAGTTACTCTGAGTGCAGTGAATCTTCATTTGGCATCTAAAATTGAGTCAATAAACAAAAATATATCAATCTAAGTGGATTGAGTATGCTTTGAAAGGGCATGTAAGCACAAATTAAGAGTAATACATAACTTTCTTGTCTAGAAACATTATAATAAGAAAGAAATAGAAACAAGGTGAGAACACTTTAAACAACATTATTTTATACAAAGCATGTTTAAGGTTTTATTGTCTATTATATCAACATTAGGTCTTTGACCAACTTATAAAGGAAGCATCTGTAAGAGGCATTTGAGGCTAAAACCTTTAATGTCACCCTATTTCTCATGAGAGACCTCAGGACCAAAGTCAATGAGCTAATCTTGGTTCATAATGCCTTGTGCCCTTACCTTGAGAATTTAGGAAGGTGCACAAGGTTATATAATAGATTTCTCTATATTATGTTCAAGATTTATCAAAATATAGTATAATAAAACATGAAAGTAGTATCATACGAACAATATCTCAAACAAGTAAATATGTACCAATCACTCATATGATCATACATATAAACAAGAGTGTATCATAGTAGGGTTAAGAGCTTAAGCTTACCTTGTGAAAAGTGAATACTTTATGAACTTTGAGCAATATGCCTATGGAAGGACCAACTCAACATCGACATAAGATGTAAAAAATAGCATGGGTCTTAAATTAGTAAGGCATTGAAAATTATATCACTATTTAAGTCATGTGGATATTTCTCTTAGTCCTATGTTTCAAATAGCTCAAGAATATCTACGTCATGTCAACATGCACGTACTAATAAACACAGTCCAAGCATCACAAAAACCCTTAGGTCTAAGTGAAACATCCACATTGCAAGAGTTACCAAACATGGATAACATCTGATTTTGAGCTAGGGGCAGTGTGGTATTTGAATTATCATTAAAGTGTATCCATGTAAGACCATAACTCATCACAACTATTAATTTCATGTAATAAAGTCATATTAAGAAGTAATGTGACCATAAGAGAGCATAAGATAGAATGAGTTGGGAATTTTAATCTACTTGTATAATAAATCTAGTGATTTGAAGTCCTAATATATAGAACATGGTTCTTGCAAGATGAGAGCCCAGTAAACAACATGTTCATTTAGAGCATGTTAGGCGTTATAAGTATGTCAGATGTAGTCAAAAGTGCATATTAGTGTGATTCGTGTTACCAGATAGTATAAGGAGTGATTTGACAATTAACATTAAGATTTGAACATCCAACATTAGCTTTCAGATGAGGATTATAGATCCAATCACAAATGTACTTAAGAATCTTATTCTAGGACATACAAAGTTCATCAATAGGTCTTAAGATCATAAGAGATACTCATGGAAAACACCAAATAAGATCTTAGGAAAACATGTCAAAACATTAGGAGTATTTTGTATTTTGAAGTTAGATGAGCATCTCATAACTAAAGAATCAAAGTTCCTTGATTGGTTTGGTATCATCATGGGTTAGCATAAAAGGGTTACTTGTAGGACAAGATAGTCATTAGAGGTACATCAAGACATTACAGAAGTCCAAAGTAGAGTAGTATACTGATTTAGATGTTAGTGCAACATTTGATGTTGGAGACTAAAGGTAATCATAACATGACATATAGATCATCATGCCAGACTTATTATTCATCCTGAAGTGAGCTCCTCTGTGTTCATGGGACATGAATCTTAGGCCTGTCCACTGGCCCCTATCAGCTATGAGTGGAAGGAGACATCAATATATCTGATATACTGGCTACTTGGACTAGGATGGTCCAATCCATTGTCTTCACAGTGAGCCAATTTTCCACATGAATGGGTGAACTGTGATGACAATCATTGCTGATAGGAGATGCTAACAGGCATTCATGGGCCATGTGAGGTGAGATAGTGCCTCGTGGCTTCTCCCAAGGCTGACAGGGTAGAAGAGGACCTTTTGCTCAAGTGTGAGCAACTGAGGTTAGGGATAGGGCTCACCATACTGGGTGGTAGTCAAGGAGGGTTTCTATGGTTCAGTGGAAGAAGAATCAGTGAAAGGGGGTGCTTGAGCACATGATATTATAAAGGAAGAGGTGAAAATGAATGACAGGCTAGAAATGGGAAGCTTTTGGTACTCAAAATCTTCATAAGGATGTGCAAAGGGGAGGCAAAGTTTCTCAACCTCATACAAGCACAATCTTGTATAGAGGAAGAAGACAACACTCCATCCATTAAATCAAAATTTAAATCCATGGTTGTAGGATTAGAGGGCTTAAAGTGGCTGAAAAACAAGTAAATGGATACCTAACTTGGCAAGTTAGGAGGGGAAAGCACATTAGGACCGCACCCATGTATTGGGCCCAAGAGGTGTGGCGTAAAATGAACAATATACGATTTTGAAATCACCCAAATTTCTAATGAGCATATCTCTATCATCCTAGCTTGGGATTGAGAAAATTTTGTTGCCCTCAAAATTGTTGAGTGACCTCTATACACCTTAAATAAGTTGAACATAATAAACTACACATAGATGTAAAAGGGAATGATAAAGGGTGATGTATAATTTAGGTGCAACCTTGGTTTTATATTAAATGAGTGTCACCACTTGACATGTGAACACAAGATACATTCAAAAAGCATAAAAACACGTCACATCATGAATTTGATGCCAAGAGTGAGAAATTTCTGAAAGGATGAAGTTGATAGTACATACATGAGGAGAGATATATGTCTAGATTATTATGGATAAAAACCATTCTATGATTATATTCCTTCTACAACAAAGTCGTTTTCCTCATTTTCAATCCTAACAACATAAATATCAAACATGAGGGAATAAAAAGACTTCAAATACTCTTAATTCGAACTAAGAATAAAACATTGAGATTCTAGAAACTTTATCTTATAAAGAAAGATAGGAATTTTAGTTTTAATAATATTTCCTTGAATAAGATAAGCATTGTTCTCTATCTCAACACCACTTAATTTGAAGTCATGTTATAGATAAAGATTTTGGATATTGTCAACATCATATTGTAAGAAAATATTAAAATGTTTGAGTTAATCCTTTTCTTCATGCAAGTTATCCACAATCGTAGAATTTTTTATTTGTTTTAATGCTTAGTAGAGCTAAGGTTGGAATGATTAACATGAGTAGTTACAATTAAAGAGTTAGACAAAGATCTTAGATCTTCCTCATTGAAATCCTAGATTGATTTTTTATGAGAGAAAATTAACATTCTCAAACTTTAGTTTTCATTAGAGCTTTTGCTTGAGCTAGTGTTAATCCTAAATCCTAAACACTAATCACAAAATCCTAAACCCTAAAAACCTAAACCCTAAACCCTAAATTCTAAACCCTAAACCCAGGGGAGTCACTAGCTTTTGTGAACTTTCTTCTTTTTCTTATGCTTCTCATATATTTCTTTTCCTCCCTTGTAACAACAGGTCTTTTTCCATGTAGTGATTTTTTTTCTTCCAGATGTGAACCAACAAGAGGAGGATTAAGAGTAGACATTGTAGGATCTACCTTTGGAATACATGGAATATTCTTCAACTTGAAAGGATATGCGATTTGATGAAGCATCAAAAGTAATCACCTTGTCCTTTCTATTTTGATTAGTTCTTAAAGCTCCACTTATTCTATTGAGTTGAGCCTTATTATATAGGTTTGAATATTAGCTATATGCTCTTCAATATGGAGAAGGAAAATCAACTCACTTTGTTCTATGGTTATCACCTTCTTGTCCCATCAGTGAGGAAGGGAGCAAAGAATCTTGGAGTTCACCTTACCATTGTCCATGGTATGGCCTAGGTATGAAACAAAATTTACAAGGGTGTTGATCCTTGAATACATTTCAGCCACACTATCCATCTTGCTCATTTAGAAAGATAAAAATATGTTGGTAAGAATGTATACTTTTCTTCCTGAGCTTTGCTTCATTCCATCATAAGTGATTCAAAGATTTCTCTATATCTCATAGGTTATCTCACATGAACATGTCTGGTTAAAATCAGTGGGGGAAGAGTGACATAGAGGAAGTTGATGGCTTTTCCATTCAAGGTTTATTTCTATTTAGAGTGGTTTCATACCATTATTATAGATTTTTACTATGGTTTCTTGTATGGAAGAAGAACCATTATACACAAATAAATATTTAATACTCAAATATGTAATTGCATTTTCCCTTTCCAATATTGAAAGTTTATCCCGCCAAAGACCACAATTTTGAAGAGGTATCTCCCTTCTTGATTATTATCCATATTCTCCTACTTGTATAAGTATTCCTTAGAGAAGACTTTGCTCTGAAAGCACTTGTTGGATATAAATGGCTCATAAGGGGGTGACGTGCTAAAATTACTTAAATTTTTTTTACCTTTGAAGTCTTTCTCAAAATAATTATGCAAGTATTAACAACAAGGGAGAGAGATTGAACACTCCACAAATAAGCACACCTATGTAGAGTGGTTTTGTTCCTGAAATATGTATCTCAATTACCAAGAGAGGTCAACCTCTAGGAATTTCAACCTTGAGCGCCACCTTGTGTTGCATTATAAGAGATACACCATATGACCATCCTTTTATAGATCAAGGGATGACTAGATTTATGTATAGTTTAAGGGGGCCAACACCCTTGCAAATAACTTACCTATCCATGACTAAAAATATTTAGTGTTACCTAGGTCTTACCCACTCTTGCAATGAGTTTTATCCTTCACCAAGGACTTATCAAATCTTGCAATGAGTCCTCTCCTTTCAAGGACTTGCCCATTCTTGACTTTTATCTTCCATATTTTACTTCACCTTCACCAAGGAGAAGCTTTTCCCCGAGGGCCTCCTTCCCATTTTATACTCCTCTCCTAGTTATAGAGATAATTTTCAAATCCATTAGATAAAGAGAGGTTAGAAGGTAGATGAAATAAAGCCTCATAGGATATACATGTAGGACTTGAATAGTTTCCTACTCATTTTGTTGTATGTAGTAGTTGATTGAGATCATGAGCGTAAATGAAGGGTCTTTGGGGAACTTCCTTTCTCAACTACATTATATAGGCATTTGTAATGCTTGGTTAACCAAGATATGATGCTGAATGGTCCTCTTTATTATTTATGATGCCTCCTAGCCATTAGAATAAGTTAGAATGAATTCTAGCCATTTGGGGAGTCCAAAGGAAGTAATTTTACTTTTTTCACCTCGCCAATAAATATATTGCAGTATAGAAAATTCTACTATAGTGCAATCGGCCAATTGGTAACCCATCATGGACCTTAATTTCTAGGCCATTTTTTGGTTGGTCGAGTAGCGTACTATGATACATTGTTGATAGGAGTATTGAAAAGCCCATGAATAATGATGTTAGTTGAGTTATACCTAGAGGTACTCCATCAATTGAACTTGTTGTTATGGGCATTCCAAACCCTCAAAGTACAATAGGAATCCATCCTAATTGATCCTCTAACATATTTGAGCTTAATTACAATGCATACTAATTTTATTTTTGATTTACATCAACACTTACAAAGAAAACTATGTATTCTTCAATTTCAATATTTGTGCATGTATGACTTAATTTCTTCAAACTAGTGTTTGCATGTTTAGTCATTTGGTGTGCCTCAATCTAATTTAAAATCACTTAACTATAAGTGGTAGACACAAACAAGTAGAATGTTTTATATATCAATAAAATAAGGGATGTCAATTTAGACCTAGAATAAACAATATCTTAACTTCTAAGAATTAGAAGAGTTTAGATTGACGACATACGAGAATGCATATATCTATAAAGAAAAAATAACGATGGTCCAATATGGGCACATCAAGAGGAATATCATTCAAGTTGAGGATTATGTCTTGTTTTAAAAGTCATGACTCTAACTCTTCTCGAGAAAGTTGTGTTTGCCTCTAGCATAGGCCTTAAATTACCAAACATGACTATATCCATGGAACTTTTATTCTAAGGAACATATAGAAAGGACATTTTATGATGTTGACATCTTCTAAAGCATTAGTACACCATGGATGACTTGATAGTCAAAGAATTTCAATTTGCATCCTAGTTATCATATTGCACAATATTCATTACATTGATTTTGCAATACAACTATTAGTAGTTATTATAGTGTATTAGATCAGAATTTGGACTAACTTTGATTACAAATGGAAGCCAATAAACATCTACTATTGGAATAAACTTCAAGAACGATCAGGTTGAACAACCATTCAATTGATTTATATGGAGATACCAATTCTAGGTTTTTTCATGAATGACAAATTGATTGACTTGTTCACTAGTCAATGAATCTTTCTGTAGCTAGCAACATGCTTCACCGGGACAACTGGTCAATTTTTTGCTTGAGAGGCATGGGTGGAAAGATGGTTGATCCATCGATATAATCATGGGAACTCTTCACTTGATGAGTCAATCAGTTGGTACACCAACTGGTCAGTTCTCCTATAGAGTGGATGACACTCCCTCATTCAAATTTATAGACTCTTGTAGAGAGTCAGTCGATTGGACAAGATGGCTAAATTCACATACTTTTTCAAAATGGGCAAATCGATTGACTAGATAATGAATCATACAATTTTCTTATATCTTCTACAAACTCCACCAAGTGACAATCATCTAACATAATGTCACAAGTCAAGAAAAAACATTTCCATGAGAGGGAAACTTAATAAAAGGTCTCAAGTTCAACTACAATCCCACTTGCCCTAGACAAACACCAACACAAAAAGAGGGAATGACAGAGCACCCATATTCATCTTTCTGATCGCCCATGCCATAATCTTTGCTATTTCATTCAATCAGAAATGAGGCCACCAACTGACCGACTTGTTCTACCTCCAATTTGCACCATCACACACTCCACTAACAAGTAATCATCCTATTTCTAATTTAGGGTTTCAGAGAGGAGATATCATCGCTACATATACCAATTATGTGACAAGATGCCTCCAGCTGACCAATCCATCATGTGTTACTCACCCACTCTACAACTGATGGCTTGGTGTATCCAACTTCATGGAGATTTATTTCCATCTCTAGTAAATTGGCTCCAGTCATTGAATCAATAGATTCGACTCTACCAGTCAGGTGTCACAATCTCTCTCAACTTCTTGACTCACCCCTTCGTTATAACTTCTTCATCAAGATGAAGCATATTGTGTCTATAAATTGGTTATCCCTTGATAGAGTTCTTAACATCTCAAGTGGTCGATCGACTCTCTCCACAAATAGGTCAGTTCATTTCTTGAACTGCTTGACTCATTCTTCTAGAGGGCCAATGTGTATTCAACAACATTAGAACATACCAATCCTACACCTCTTGCAATAATGATGAGATAGAGGGGAGGATCTAGTTCATGAAGCACTCTCAATAACATTGATCAATAATTACTTTAGTAAAGGTGAAGACAATACGAAGGAAAAACACCTTTCCTTTGTCGTTCACCATCCACCTTCTCCATTGGGTTGGTATTTTTAATCAAGTGAGAAATATTTTGATGGATCTTGGTTGATGGAAGTTTTAGGGGCTCATGAGTCTCAATCATAAGAGAGGCTTCTTCCCTTGGCATTGCATCCTATAATTAGACGGTCACTAAGACAGAAGAATTGAGGAAATTGGTGATAGTTCTTCAGGGTGTAGGTCTTTCATAATCATAGTACACATATTCATCATAGTAGTTGTCATGCCACTCTACTATTGAGAAAATGCCTCACATGGACCCCAATGCCACCCCTTCCCATATCACACCCCAGCCAAAGTGATACAACCCCTCTATTACAAGTAATCAAAGGAAGTTCTTCAAGGCCATTGAGACAATGTGAGTTCAATACATTTATGGGTGTGTTTTGTTACCCTAGATCAAATAAGGATTTGTCTATATCAGGAGGATAAGATTCTTTTATCCCACATACTCACCTTCCCATTCAGACTCCATTTCAGTCTATGAAGAACTCAATGTAAAGCTTCTGGACACTTATGTAAGGAGTAGATCTAAAAGAATGACCATAGAGGCACATTATGGATGCTTTGAGAGTAACATGATATGAATAAAGGGATCTTGTAGGAATTATTCCTGATGTCAATCCATCCTAGCTGGAAAAGTGTGGAAATGACAACCATATCATGTATTAAAATAAATTTGTTGATGGGTAATTCTAGTTAAAGTATCTAGGCAGATGTCATATTTTAAGAATGGTACCAAGGATTACTATGTCCAAAATCCCATGATGAGGTATGTCCACCACATACTATATTGCATACTATTCATTTGAGGTGGTATGTAGGGAGTTCTCACTTATGTAAACCTTTATAGTCTCTAGTTCATTTTGCATGGGGTAATGCATTGATTAAACATCAAAATATTGTGTTCAATAACACACCAAATTTTAGTTTATGTAGGGAGGGGTAGCCACTGCCATTGCACTTATCTAGGTTACACCCACAACTATATGAGGTACTTGTAGGAGTTCACTTCCATTTGTCAGCAATTGCAGAAAGGAATTTATTAGGACAACTCAGTGAGCTCACTCTTCATATTCACTATAAATTTTCCATTGAAAACATATCCTATGAGCTCATATACCTATCAACATATATACAAATCCATTTCTATGAGAACCCACTAGTGGAGAGTGAGATACCAACACCCTTATTGAACTATTGTAGTGCCTCTATAGAGAAAAATAACAATGAGAACAACCACTTGACAATTCCTATTGTATGTTGCACACAGTAGAAGTTCTTCAACCACCACAACCAAAGGCCTTTACACCTTGACTAACATGTCAATCAATATAGGGTACATGGAGTCCACATAGAGATGCATGGTGCTAGAGTAACAATGACAATGTCACTGACTCAACCATTTCCTTCTCATGCAACATGTATATCATGTGTTGCATGCATCAAAGGATGACTACTAGGATGTGCCCCTATACTATGAGGAGCATGAAGAACATCATTCCTACCCTAGTCTTACATCTGCATATTAGTGATGATTTTATATAGACCATTAGAATAGTGTGATGCCCCTTTACTATAAACATATCAAGACAAGGATGATCAAGAAATATGTTCTTTCTTATTATGGCATGTTCTATGCTCCATAGTATAAGGCACACTAGAGGATTACCATGGAATATGGTGTCTTAGCAGTTATTTTCTTACCCTAAACTTTGGTTTTTGTGTTTTCTCGTGGAGAAGAAAATTTCTAAGTTTGGGGTGCAGGATGGATTGTACATATTCCATTCAACCCACACCTATCTTTTTATTTTGTTCATGTATTTGCTTTCTAGGATCTATTTATTTAATTTAGCATTACGTTTAAAACATTCATGATTTTTGGTGTACTGAAACCATTGTGTATGTATCTTATTTTTTTCTACATAGCATCATAAGCATTTACATTTCAATTCATCATACAATCCCCCTTTAATGATGTATATTCTCATTGCAATCATCACTAAGAGACTTTTTCCAATCTTTATAATTGATCCTTTTCTTCAATTGTCTTAATGTTTATGCTACCTGATAATGATGGAAATCTATATAGAACTGACAAGGATCAAATTTAATGTGACCCCTACAAATTAGTGTATCATACTTGTGAAATTTGTGTTTATCCCCTAATTTGCATTATTTAAATGAAGTGAATATGAAGAACTACCTACTTCATTGAAAAATTATAATAAGATGTAAATGATCCAGACTCTCATCTACACTCCATAGTTTGTTTCCATACCATCCATCTACAAAAACAAAATAAAAAATCCAAAAAGGTTCCAACCCTAAAGCTCATCATGTCACCCCATCCAATTCTTATGCTTCCATTGCCCTCCTATGTAATAGGGATGTATCACAAAAATAAAGAAAAGATGCAAATATGCACAAAAAGAAATTATATATTTTGCAATATATGTATTTGCAAATTGCAATCTCAAGTCAAATATTGGAGATATCCACGCACATCCTTCCATATCTCCCTTCACTCCAATCTTTTACTCAGGGGTGTGTCACATGCTCCATTTGTTCCATTTGCACTGTTAGACTCCTAACATTGCTTAAATGGTAGAACATGCTTAATTACCATAATTTAGTGCTTTGAACCTTAACATAACCTTGTGATATGTTTTGGTATCATGTGACAAGCTTACATTTCACTTTTAGAAGCATTGATATGCTTATGAAAATTCTCAGTTTCAATTTGGAATCACAATTGGGATGGTAAAGATAATCTAAAAGAACTTTTTGAAATATTCATATGCTTAAGAAAATTCTCAGTCATAGTTTGTGCAAGTTATGCAATTTTATGCACATTTTGGACTTTTCTATAATTTACAAAAGTTTGAGTCTTTACTTGCAATTTGTAACATAACTTATGTTCCTTAGATGTTTTATTATCATTCTTGATCTTTTTGATTCATGGGGAGCTTATTTGAACCTTGGTTTGATGGTGATTCTCTTCTATGGTGAATAGGGTTTACCCCTTCATAGATGAGCTACATTTAGGAGCCCTCAACCGATGGTCCCCAAGTTTTGTTGACATCGAATGGTCACCAATAGGTGGTGACAACTTATGGTCATCCCAGAAGGCCTTAGGTCAATGGTTTTCTGGTTTTAGTTCACTTGGACCGATGGTTCTCTTAAAAAAGATGATGAAATGATGGTTCATCACCTGTTACTAGAACTGATGGTTATTATGTGTTGGAAACTGATGGACACCCTAAGAGGTCATGATCTGGTGTTCTAGCAGACTCCCATAACTGGTGGATCTACTGCTTGCATGGCCATGGAATCTCTTATCCATTGACACATGGAGAGAAACTAGAACACCTCAAGCTTCTTCTCTCCCTTATCCTAAAGCTTTATATAGCTATACTTAAGCTCACAAACAAAACTTTTTGTCCCTTATCTCTTCCCTTTTGTTAGATCTTTGTCTTTCCCCTTCTTGTTGGTGGAGGATGTGCCCAAGGTAGAAGAAGATAGCCGATCTTCTTGTCAGAACTTCTAGGGTTCAGATCTACCCTTATGTAGGGTTTGTGGAGCCCTCTTTTGGTGATCTTGACCTAATCTAGTAAGCATATCCTTCTCTCCTTTATTTCTTTTTCTGTTCATCTTCCTCCTACCTTCTTCATGGATGGAACCATGATTTTCCATGGTAAAGTTTTCTCTACAACTCAAAGAACCTACCTTTCTTACTCCTTCAACCAAGGGTTTGCTTCTTTTGTGGAGAAAGGTGCTAGTTGACCGAGTTTAGAGCTTATTCTAGGGTTTTCTACCCTCCTTGCTCAAGTTTTCCTACTGTTTGGGATCTGGTCTACTTCCTAGAGGCAATTTTTATAACCCTCTTCAGGTTTATTGCTTACTAATAGCTTGCTTGCTCAAGTTGTTTCTCTAAAATGATGATCTAAGCTTAAAGAAGTTATGCTTGGCTAGGGTTTTGATTTTGATGTTGTTTCTTGCGTAGTTTCCAGCTTTAGATGAACCTGATATTATATGAAAATCTTCCTAAGTAGAGTAACACTTAATTCTTGTGTGCATCCCAACCAATGGTGCTTAGTACCTCTTAAACGATAGCTTCGAATTAGGGTTTTAGGTTGTTCCCTACTTTATACAAGGACCGATGCAATATTCTCTTGCTAGATCTGATGGCGTGGCCTTTTTGTTCTATTTTGTTGACAACCGATGGTGTCAGAAGATGGTCACACCTCAGACCTATTTTTGACTCATTTGGATGTTTAATACTTGATGATTTACTTCCTCTTACAAGGTGGGTTATAATTTGGGTTTAAGGGTTGTTTTACTCCTTAATGCTTAACACTAGATGGTTTAGTTCCTTGGTTGTTTTGTTGGGTTTGTCCTAATGACCAATGTTGACTGCATTATTGCTATTTTGCATTATTATTCCTTAATTTCTTTAATGCTAGAAATATCTTAGATTCATCATATTCCAACATTAATCATGAAATTAATCAATTAAAGCCATTAATAGACTCATTCACTAATATTAGGGTTTCAAAGCCCATTATATGCATATTTATGCACTTAAGACTCTAAATTAATCAATTATGTGCAAAGTGCATCCTTTTCGATCTTAACATTCCTTTTTATCATTAACATGTTAATACCAACTTTAACCATCCATTAAACCCTACTAATCACATTAATTATATCAAAATAGGGTTTCTTATCCATTAATACATTAAAGTTAACAACTTCCATCACTTTTCGAATTGAAAGTAGAATCAAGATCCAATTATATTTTTAATGGATTCCCCTCATTTTTCTGATCAAAATTCATATACTACGTATACCCATCCGAGCTACGGTTGATTAGATATGAATTATGCAAGATTGACTTACTTTGGGCCAATGGGGGGCTGCCACGTAGGCGTCTCCCATGCAACGTTGCTCTTGGCTTTGAAAACATTTCGATTTGTCGATTCTTCCCTTGACTTAACCGACCGGCCCAGCACAACGCTGAGGGTAAATTTGTCCAATCGTTCTTGGGTCGTCTTCCTCCTAGTAAGACCCTACGCGGCCGTCGACCTACATCCTTGTGCGGGTCTTCCTCACCTCCCAGGGCCACGATTGTTGCCGGAACTCTCTCCCCTAGCTTCGCCTTGCTCTGGCTCACCCAGGGCGCCTCTTATTCGTGACCATGGTGGCAGTTTTTAGCAACCTCGGCCTACGTTTTGTGGCTCTATGGGAAGCCTGAAGCAGGTCGGCCGCGCGAGGATCTTGTCCGGAGATGGTAACCAACTTTCCCAAAGTCACTGTAGAGTCATCAGTCTTCCATCGCACTTCCTCCTTGTCCCTCGTTGCCCCAGGGTAGGGCCCTACTATCAAGGTTAGGGTTTGCATGTCATGAAGAAGGAGAAGAGAGAGATAATCATGGGTTTTCTCTAATCTTTGAATCTAGGGGTTCTCCCCTTTTTATAGAAGAGGGTATCCACACATCAAGACGTTCACATGAGAGGGAACAAGTCCCTTTCCTAATAGGAAACAACTTCCCTTAATTAAGAAGCAAATCTTCTCTCTCTCCCTCATCCCTTTGATATTCCTTTTTCTTTAATTATTAGGATTACGAAAATTGCCTCCTTTATCTTCCTTGTACTTTCCTTTAATGTATTGTCACGAAATTAAGCTTTCCTTTTTAATAGAAAATACTTTCCTTTTTCAATGCCACAAAAAATTAGTAATAATGTATAATATTACTCTCTTATGTTACTTTATTGGTATTTTCTCTTTCCTCTTTCTTCATTGGGGCTCCTTGGTCCCCAAGAAACTCCAAGCTTTCGAAATCCTTTTTATTGGATACTCACTATCCTTCTAGATGCATTTGAATGCATTATTATTATGTTTATTCCTTATTAAAATATCTCTTTTTGAGGATTTCACTTTATTTCTCTTTTATTTTCCTCATCGGTATTCCTTTTAACATAAGGAATCATTGGGATACGAAATTCCACCAAGGATAACTCAATTACACCTCTTTCACTTATTTCCCCTATTTTAACATTGTTTTCAATTTCTTTCTTAATAAAGAAATACTTATTTAATCTTTTCTTTTATAGTTGCCTTTTGTTCAAAATCTTGGATCCCTTGGAGCCCAAGGAGCCTAAAGGCATGAAATCCATCCTCAGATTACATTCTTTTGCACATCTTTCTTTTCTCAAAAATTTTATTATTCATTCACTAATTGAATTTTCTTGTTATTTGGGCCCAATAGCCAATAAAGCCCACAACCCAAACATCAAGGCTATTGTAAATGAAACCCATTTATTCAAACCAAATTATGTCATTATTTGTTCAAATATCTTTAATATGAGAAATTACAATTTCTCAACAAATGAACCCAAAATTGGGGTTGTAACATCCTTCCCCTCTTATAGGAATTTTGTCCTCAAAATTCAATCAACCAAAACAAAAAAATCGGGAT
Organism: Alisma plantago-aquatica; assembly: GCA_963693085.1. Lineage (NCBI taxonomy): Eukaryota > Viridiplantae > Streptophyta > Magnoliopsida > Alismatales > Alismataceae > Alisma > Alisma plantago-aquatica. The sequence continues at coordinate 1,958,957,219 of OY856409.1, read as the reverse complement.
AAGACTTTTCCATGTCCATCAATGGCCCCTGTGTGGATTTACCTTACCCATGGAACTTCCAAAGAACCTTTATCATCACATATTCTTTTCTCTGAGTTCTTTCATCCTGGCGTCTATAAACTGCACAGGGGACTCAGGTCATTTCAGCCTCCCTTGGGCTCACTAGGTTCATTGTTTAGCTCATGGTCTGGGTACCTCACATAGTGCTCTAAATTGGACACTTGGAACTCATCACACCTTTATTTATCCTGAGAGGTAAGGTTATCCATAACCTTCTCCACCAATCCATCCCAAATGGACCCATGTATCAGGGACTCAACTCTCTTAGCTATAACTTAGAGGGGTCGGATTTTCATGTCATATAATCTCCCCTAGTGAACTGCATGTCAGTCTACTTTGCATCTGCTCATGACTCTTATCGTCTCTAGGCTCCTTTCAGCCATTGCACGATCCAGTGACTTCATCTACACACACTGTGGTCCTTTTCTAACCATCACGTGGTCCTTCACCAGCATCACCTTACTGAAGTGGTGACCGACACAACCTCTCTTATAGAGCTTCATTGAATCCTGATATTGGCTATGGTGGTTAACTTCACATCTTGCATAGGACAAGAATTGTCTCCAGCTACCCCCCCCCCCCGAATGAGCACTTATGCTCTCATCAGACCCTTCAGTCTGGATCATACTAACCATTAGTTAGGGGTGATAAACTGTACTAACATCGAGTTCTTCATGTACCTACTTCCACCTTATGGAAGTGAACCTTTAGGTCAAACTCAAGAACTTTTGAACTCGCATCATGGTGATACTGAACCATCTCTCTCATGGGTAGTTCAACCAAATCGGTCCCTTGGTAGAACTCTTTCTTTCTTACATCATCTAGGTAAAGCGATCTACCATAACCCACATTGCATTTTGACCTTCCTTGGTCTAGAGGAGACTTATCACATCATCCATAGTGATGAACTCCCATTCCCTCTCGGGAACTCTTTATCCTCTATATCAATGCACTGGGTTACCGATGTTCATCCTTCACCTTTTGTCATGCATGGCAACATATCACATGCAGCCTCATCTCCAACATCCATAGTACTGCTACCACTCATTATCTCTGTAATACCGTGGTGTATGGTGATCTTATATCATGATTCCCTAAATGTCATGATTCCTCAAGATCGATTCCTTAGAAACCCTAAACCACTCTAGTCAGGGTTTCATCACCTTTCTTTCTACAGAAGTGCATTTGAGGTTCTACAACCATCCTTTCATTGCATCAAGGCCTAGGCTGGCTAACCAAACAACCATAATCTTTTCAACATATCTTGTTACATCTGAGTGTTATCTAAACACACCTCCTCTCCAAACTTAGGGTTAACCTAACAACCTCGTCTAGCCAAACTTGGCAGTTATATCTCAACCAGAGCATCCATTACCATTTCATATTCTTAGGTATTAGGTAACATTGATGACATATACCTTCCTATATGCCACTTATTATCTCATCTTAGCCCTAAGTCCATCTTCATCAAGAACATTCCGAGAGTACTCCTTTGGTTTTCAAACTCAACCTGGTGTAACTCATAGCTCATGCTAAAAACATCCTTATAAGATGACTACCTTATTTCTCTTTAGTGTTTGCAAACCATCCATGTATCATTCACTTTAACAGAGTATGTTATCTTCTCTGTCCCCATATCCCGTGGCAACGTTCCAAACCACATCATCTTTTATCCTTGGTGTATGGCATGCGTACTGTCCTATCTCTCACTCCCATAACAAGAGGAAATAAGCATTTGGCTGCAGTCCAAATACAGAGTTCTTCCTGTTCTAAGAGTAGAGATGGTACATCCCACCTTGCCAGTACACCTTCAAATCTAGGTTGAAATGTGCATCTTATGTCTCTACATCACAATGATCTCGATATCAAAGTTACTTCCACGGAAAAATGGTCTCTGGTCCAAACACAATCCCTAGTCATCACCTCTAGGTCTATAGGGTGCCGACACTTTTGGGGTCATCCCTCTTCCCTCATGCATCAGAGAGTGCCCTACTCATCTGCCCTTTGGGTCCCATGAGTTCATGAAGGTGATCAATCTCCTAACCCATGGCCCTCAGACAATGATAGCTATTACCTCCCAACTCTATGGTCTTATGCAACTAGAGAATTAGGCAACTCGTACTTCCATCGGTCTTACCCCTACCTGACCCTAGGATAGACTTAGGATTATATCATAGCACATGTCCAACATAGAACCTTACCCGAGCATTCATCGTCTCTCTTTTTGCATTCATGGGTTGACTTTCATCCTTTCATAGGGATCATGGCAACCTGGCTACCTTGGTCAAGCCCCATATCGGTTACCTCCATGGTAACACATCCATAGAGATGGTTATCTATGGGTCTATAGATTCATTCTCATGCCATGTAGTCTTCACTTAGCTTCTCAAGATCCTATGAAACCTCCTCAGGTTACCTCGAGACCAACCAAATGGGTAAACTCCCTACCAAAGGGTCCCTCTCCCAGGATGGGAGGAAACTACACCTTGATAACAAAGGTCACAAGTGTCCTTAGGGTTTACATTCACATGAGCATGCTTAATCCTAGTAAGCTACTAAGGCACAAGAAGATACTTACCAAACCATTCTAGGTCACACTTATTCTCATCCTCAACATTAGACCAACTTTGCCGTGAGGGGTTTATCAAACATACTTTAAACTTAAGGGGTTTCCCTTTTCCTCTATACATGAGGAGTACCATGCTCAAAACTATAGCAACTTAATTCTCATCATAAGCATTAGGTATACCACTTCCCCTCTTAGGCCTACGAACCCTAGGTTCACTTGTTGGTGTCCAACTGTATACTCTATCTCTTAACCACGAACCAAGCATGTAAAAGGCATGACATGCACTTCTTGTCATCCTTCAACTTGAGCAACACTTAGAGTTGGGTCCTCCTTAAGGACAACCAACAAGGTACAAGGCCTCACATCCTACTACTATACCTCTCCAACTCTAAGAAACTCTTCTCCCTAACTTAGGAGGTAAACACCTATACCATAGGCACAGAGGTACCAGCAAACTCATCCTCTCTCTTGGTTTTAGTTTCTCTCATGGCATCCAAGACATCGTCAGCCTCCAAGGTTTAAGCATACGACAACCGCTATCATCCACCTAGGTAGCATCATCCTCAACTCCCACTGTTCCTCAAATTTGGAGGTTTTAGGCTTCCAACCTTCTTTCCTGGGGTCTTCTCTCTCTCTAGAGCTAATCCTACAACCAACCTCTCTATAAGAGGTCGTTTCTTCATGAAGGATCAACCCCATAAGCATGTCCCTACCTGAGTGAAGCCTATGCTCGAACTTATGTTTACTCAAGATTATCCATAACCCCTTATGCTTATCTCATAAGCCATCCATCATAATTGTCTAGGGTTGGGTCGCCAATAGGTACTAGGTCATCTAACCTCTTATGGTATCCCAAAGGCGTGTCCAACCAAACACTCAGTCAACCATTACATCTAACTTATCATGTCATCTCTATCTAATCTTAACTTAGGGTTAGGGTTAACATCATCCTCAAAGGATGTGCTAGGTCTCTACTTTTAATGGAGGTGTCTACCTTCAAGACTACTCTCTCTACTCATCCTCCTACCAAGGAGTTCTATCCTCAGGTCTCTCCTGAGGGCAATGACAACTCGTGTCGTACGACCTAAGCATGTATCTATTCCTTTACGCTTACTCTATTAAGCTTATGTCCACGACATCTTATTTACATGATTTTTATTAATTTGGTGGAGGATTCCTTAATCCTTATCAACCTTACCCATACCTCAAGAGGGTGAGGAGAAAAGAGAGGAAACCCTAATCCTTAAGGTACGTAACAGAATTGGAGTTGAGAAGGGATGAACAAGATGAGAGAGTCCTAAAGGTATCTTATTTCGATTCATACCCTAAGACTTTGTCCAGGCAGTCACACAGATCCGGGAGTCCTCGTATTCTGACTAGCGGTGCGGAGGAAAATATTGCCAGGCCCCGGACGTGATCCTTTTCTAGACACCTCAATTTTTCGGATAATCCTCTAATAACTCCCTTGGGTTCTATAGAATTTGTAAAATTTAATAATTATTAAAGATTAATTAAGGAACCTATGCTCTGATACCAATTGTTAAGACCCCACCTTCCGATAACCCCCAATTAAGGGAGACCGAAAGGTCAGAGCCGTTAACCAATAACCCAGATCAAAGGTTCGACAAATAATCAATAACAATTATTAAATTCTACCAACTATACTGAAATATGGAGTAAAATAAAACTTTTGCATACCTCTTAAAACTAGGATTTCAAAACTTCTATCCACACAGATACCAATCTATCTAATCCTCCTTTGCACTTAAATTCTCATTTAGTACCACATATGCCACTTTACTATTTGTTCTTTTCATTGTACCTAAAACGCCGACAAACAAAATGTTGGTCAGCAAGAAGCTGGTATGTGGGGGAAACAATAATCATACAAGTATGTTAACAATGTAATCATTTAACAACCAAGATTACGTTTTAATCCATACTACTCAATCCATACCTATCCACAACTCTGTGTTGTCCCTGTAAGGACTTATATAATACCTCTATAAAGGTAGAGTCACATGGCACTACTCGAGGTAGCCCAATATCTAACTCAATGTGACTTGATGGTCCTACCTCAATGGTAGCCATGTACTAAGTAATCCATAGACCTGATGGACCTACCCAATAGGTAGCCATGTACTAGGTCTTCCATAGACCTAATGGACCTACCCAATAGGTAGCCATGTACTAGGTCTTCCTCTGACCTGATGGTCCTACCCAATAGGTAGCCATTAAGACACAGAGGGGACCAGGATCTGAGATAGTAGGCACATATATTATGTGATAGTCATATTCACATTATAATTTGCATGAACTAAATTCATTCAATAGTTTATTTCAAGTCATCGGTGAAAATCTCGAAAAACTATCTCGAGATATTCATAAGCGTAACCACATACCTGATTTGATGATTTATGAAGCATTAAGAAAATCCAACCAAGCATGCAATCCAAGTAATTCATAATTCCTGAAAAGAATATGTACTCTATTTATTACACACTTTATCAAGAACCTACTTTATTAACTTGGATTCACTTTCTAGGGTTTCTATATCCATTTTAGGGTTTTGTTTTGCAATTAGGGTTTCCCTTCATCTTTTACCATATTAAACCCTAATTTTATGCCATTACTCATAAACCCTAATTACCTCGTCTTTTCTTCAACATTAAGGTTATCTTAACCACATATAACCCTATTTTCATATTACAGGCACATTAATCATCAATTAAGCTTCTTTTTCATTAAAGCTACTATTTTTATCCCTTTAGTCCATGACAATATCATTATACACATTTATCATCAATTCATAGCTCACTACGGTCTAAATCACATATGAACTCAATTTGCTATTAATTCCACCTTTTATCCCTAATTACTAATTTTAGGGTATTTATCCAGAATTAAGGTCTTTAATGCTAGAAATAGCTTAGATTCAGCATATTCCAACTTTAATCATGAAATTAATCAATTAAAGCCATTAATATACTCATTCACTAATATTAGGGTTTCAAAGCCCATTATATGCATATCTATGCACTTAAGACTCTAAATTAATCAATTATGAGAAAAGTGCATCCTTTTCGATCTTAACATTCCTTTTTATCATTAACAAGTTAATACCAACTTTAACCATCAATTAAACCCTACTAATCACATTAATTATATCAAAATAGGGTTTCTTATCCATTAATACATTAAAGTTAACAACTTCCATCACTTTTCGAATTGAAAGTAGAATCAAGATCCAATTATATTTTAATGGATTCCCCTCATTTTTCTGAGCAAAATTCATATATTACGTGTACCCATCCGAGCTACGGTTGATTAGATATGAATTATGCAAGATTGACTTACTTTGGGCAAATGGGGGGCTGCCACGTAGGCGTCTCCCATGCAACGTTGCTCTTGGCTTTGAAAACATTTCGATTTGTCGATTCTGCCCTTGACTTAACCGACCGGCCCAACACAACGCTGAGGGTAAATTTGTCCAATCGTTCTCGGGTCGTCTTCCTCCTAGGAAGACCCTGCGCGGCCGCCGACCTACAACCTTGTGTGGGTCTTCCTCACCTCCTGGGGCAACGATTGTTGCCGAAACTCTCTCCCCTAGCTTCGCCTTGCTCTGGCTCACCCAGGGCGCGTCTTATTCATGACCATGGCGGCGGTTTCAAGAAACCTCATCCTAAGGTTTGTGGTTGTACGGGCAGCCTGAAGCAGGTCGGCTACGCGAGGATCTTGCCTGGAGATGGTAACCAACCTTCCCAAAGTCACTGTAGGGTCATCAGGCTTCCATCACACTTCCTCCCTGTCCCTCGTTGCCCCAGGGTAGGGCCCTACTATCAAGGTTAGGGTTTGCATGTCATGAAGAAGGAGAAGAGATAGATAATCATGGGATTTCTCTAATCTTTGAATCTAGGGGTTCTCCCCTTTTTATAGAGGAGGGTATCCACACATCAAGACGTTCACATGAGAGGGAACAAGTCCCTTTCCTAATAGGAAACAACTTCCCTTTATTAAGAAGAAAATCTTCTCTCTCTCCCTCATCCCTTTGATATTCCTTTTTCTTTAATTATTAGGATTAAGAAAATTGCCTCCTTTATCTTCCTTGTACTTTCGTTTAATGTATTGTCACGAAATTAAGCTTTCCTTTTTAATAGAAAATACTTTCCTTTTTCAATGCCACCAAAAATTAGTAATAATGTATTATATTACTCTCTTATTTTTCTTTATTGGTATTTTCTCTTTCCTCTTTCTTCATTGGGGCTCCTTGGTCCCCTAGAAACTCCAAGATTTCGAAATCCTTTTTATTGGATACTCACTATCCTTCTAGATGCATTTGAATGCATTATTATTATGTTTATTCCTTATTATAATATCTCTTTTTGAGGATTTCACTTTATTTCTCTTTTATTTTCCTCATCGGTATTCCTTTTAACATTAGGAATCATTGGGATACGAAATTCCACCAAGGATAACTCAATTATACCTCTTTCACTTATTTCCCCTATTTTAACATTGTTTTCAATTTCTTTCTTAATAAAGAAATACTTATTTAATCTTTTCTTTTATAGTTGCCTTTTCTTCACAATCTTGGATCCCTTGGCACCCAAGGAGCCTAAAGGCACGAAATCCATCCTTGGATTACATTCTTTTTCCTTCTAGAGGTTTCCACATCTTTCTTTTCTCAAAAATTTAATTATTCATTCACTAATTGAATTTTCTTGTTATTTGGGCCCAATAGCCAATAAAGCCCACAACCCAAACATCAAGACTATTGTAAATGAAACCCATTTATTCAAACCAAATTATATCATTATTTGTTCAAATATCTTTAATATGAGAAATTACATTTCTCAGCAAATGAACCCAAAATTGGGGTTGTAACACGTTGATGCCTCAACATTCTTATTATTTTGGGTGAAGCCTATAGTGTAATTGTATGGCTTTGCTGATTAAGATTTGATGTTTTAATGCCATAAACTTATAGTCTTACTTTTTCCTTATTATGAATATAATTGATAATCACCATAATGAATTAATGGGTTACCCTAATGAATTATAGCTTGTTACAATTAACCCAAATGTAACCAAGTAATGGTGATTGATTATGAACAACCCCCTTGAATGATTAATAGAATAATAGAGTGCTCATTTATTGTTTTTGGAACCCTGGTATGGAATAAGTAATGGTTAAACCATGTGTTATGCATATAAACATACTTGAGAATATTATGGAATTTGAACGTAATGCTTTGCCTTATACATCCATGATTAGATGAGGATCTCGTGGGTTAGGGCTTGTGTATGTGTGTTGAACTATAAATTCAATATAACTTAGCATGATAAACTTAACCCCAATGCAAATTAATGATGGTGGTTAATCATGCTACGCTTCCTTGAATGGTTAATATCATGATGGAATATTATTCTTAAGGTTTTTATAACTCTAATGTGTTATATGATGATTATCATAACTTTATGATTGAATCTTTGTTATGTTAAAATGATACACTATAAGTGTAATGATAGACAATCATACCTAGCTTCCTTATATGTTGATACAATGAAGGGATGCTCTTAAATGCTAAGATAACCCTGTAATGGTATTCCAGGAACATCTTTAGTTCTTTAATGCAATATCAGTAAGAGCATGTGTATCACATGTTTAGTGATGCTTGTTGATAATTATTGTAACAAATGGAAATTTAATGGTGTTCTTGTAGGGAATGACATGATGTTTTTCATGACCTTTGGGCTTGGTTGAGCCTTGAATGAGGTATAATCCTCTTCATGATGTCACAAGGGTTGGAATCCTAGAATAATGTGATAAGGATTTGTATCCTATTGTGATGATGTGATGACAAATATGGTGTCATGAATGGCAAGTGAATACTACCATGTGATGATGAAACGAGGAACAATATGTCTCATACATTTTATATCTTTTGAAGTTGTTACACTTATATGCTTGCTAAAAGTGAATTAGGGTTTGTATGTCCAATTGTTTGATGCAACCATAATTCACCCAATTGGCAATAAATAATCAAGAAAAACTCTAATCATGTAGTGCCCTTTTCCATAGATCATATGAGTGTCATAACTTGTAGGATGGTGAAACAAGTATTCCTAATGGAAACGTGGAGAGCACACTGTTGAGTATGCGAGGTGCAAGTGACTATGTGTCCTTGTCATCTTGATTTCAAGGTTTTGAGGATGGAGCCGATCATACCTCGATAAGAGAAAGGCTACAGTCATGTCTCAGATAAGTGTATATGATATGATAGAGGACAAATTTGGTTGTAACTCTGATGGTAGGGTTGTGTAACCACCTCCTTTGACTAGTGACATTACCTGTACTAAGGACGAACTAGGCTGTTAGTAGCTTGACCTTATCTATCACTGTGGCCAACCCGTATTGACTGGGGGCAGAGAAAATCTTAGGAGTCTGGCTCTTCCTAAATCTTGTATGCCACTAATTTTGACTTAGCAGTGGTCGGTTGGAATTTGAGTGGTATCTTCAAATTACTCAGGGTTTAATAAAAGTTATACTACATCTGTGTAGCATATCTATTTAGGGACACAATGCTTCACATAAGATGATAACCCTTCTTTGTTCTCTTGACATAGGAATTAAGTTTATTGCATTGAAAAGATAGTAGATATGCTTATGTTGTGGATATGCTCATGTTATAGATGTGTACAAATTGTAGCCATGTTTAGGTTGATAGATATACTACCATTGTTGGCTATGATTATGACATCAGTTATCACACACTATTAACTATGCTTATATTGCTAGCTATGCCTCTATAATTAGATATGCCTAACTATTAATCATTCTTATGCAGATAGTTGTGCTTATGATGTTAGCTCTACTTATAATGTAGGTATGCCCAACTTGTTAGACATGTTAATGTTGATAGCTATTCTTATGTTTCTAAACTTACTCATGGCGTTAGAGATACTATGCAACTAAATTTTCTTATGATATTAGTTATGCACGTGCTACTGAACTGCTTATATTATTAATAAGGAACTGCTTATATTATTAACAAGGTAAAGGATGATAGTTTGGCTAATGATGATAATTGTTATCTTCTCCTCTATCTGTAACATATCAGACCTTGGACCCTACCCTAGTACTTTGATCTTTTGGGTTTGACCAAACAAGGTTGAAGTTTGAGATATCCTAATAATCTAATGCATGAATAATGTAAGCTAATATGGTGCTAATTAGATGATAAAGAACCTAATTGTATAAGTAATTATGATAATGGGGCATTAATGTGCCAAGTGACATAACTCATATAAGAAAGTCTCAAAAGTAAAAATAAACTTCAAATTCGTAATCTAAACATCAAAATAAGCTTACATGTCAATTTTCATCTAATTTGGACTACCTTGAAATAATATGGTATGTTAGGAGAGAGAAACTGACTAAAATGTGTAGTTAATAAATAAATATAATTTATGACACCAAAAGTTGTAACTAAAGGCAAATTTGTATTCACCACACTTAAGTTAACTTATGGATGAAGTTTCACCTAATTTGGATAATCTATGTGCCATTAATGCATCAAGAAAGAGAAATAAAGAATACATTAAATAACCTACTAATGTTGCCAATAGTAAAATCCAATTAGAGATCTGGAATCTACACGTTTAACTTAACTTGTGTGCAAAGCTTGGTTTAATTTTGATAAGTTTTGGACCCTTAAATGAGGAAAGAGAAAATACATGCATTAATTGGATTTCACTTTGGTTAATTCGATTTATTTGCCTATTTTTTGTCTATGATTGAGCTGTCACACGCTTCACTTTTGTGTCGATCAATCATAACCATCAGATCAATTTTGTACGGCATCTGGTCATATGCTACCCTGAGTAGGAGCCCGACTCGGGTTGCTCTGTATGCACATTCTTTGATTTAATCATTCTCTCTCTCTCCTTCACCGTTCTCTGAGATTCTTGTCCCTTTGTGATCGGGAGATCATCCCACATCATTTGATCCTCACTTTCCTTATGTTTTTCTTTCCCAATCTGAAAACCCCAATTTCCCCTCATCGTCCCTCTTTCCTTTCCGACATCTCTCACCTCCTCCTTCTCCTATATATGTATATATATATATATATATCTTTCCCTGAGGCATCTCCAACCTCACCCGAACTCACCCAGATGTTTAATTGATGTCTGTCTCGTTCGAGAAGTTCCCCCTAACTTGGTTTTGTTTCTGAGGTGTTCTTGGGTTCGCCGGGGTGGTATGCGCCTACTCCGCTCCAATTGAAACGACGGTAAGTTTTATGGCACTCTCATCCTTCCTTTCCCTCCTTTAAACCATGGTTTCCTTCCCCATTTCATGGGTTCCATACTCGAGTTGTCTGATCAGGCTTCTTCCTTTCGTACATCATGTTTTGTTCTATGATGGCCTTGCCTGAGTTGTCACCTGGCCTCGCCTCAAACTCTCGAGTCTTTCAGTGACTTTAGTTTTGTGTTTTGCACCCTCTTTTGCAGTTTTCTTCCTCCACACCTCTCTCTATTTCTGGGTGCTTTCTCAGCCATGTCATTGTCGTTTTCCTCGACTTTTGGCTCTCAGTGTTCGGCGGGCAACTGCAAAGCCAGTAGAGTCCTTTGCTACTTGTTACAACCCCAATTTTGGGCTCAATTGGTGAGAAATGCAATTCCTCATATTAAGGATAATTGAACAAAGAAAAGTATAATTTGTTTTGAATACAAGGATTTTGTTTACAATAGCCTTGAAGTTTGTGTTTTGGGCTTTATTGGCTATTGGGCCCAAATAATAAAGAAAATTCAATTAGTAATGAATAATTGAATATTTGAGAAAAGAATAATCTAGAAACCTCTAGAAGGCAAATCCAAAGAGGATTTCGTGCCTCTTGGTTTCTTGGGTACCAAGAAGTCCAAAGTTGCAAAGAAAAGGCAATAATAAAAGAAAAGTTTAATTAAGTATTTCTTTAATAAGAAAGAGATTGAAAATAACATTAAAATGTTGGAAATAAGTGGGAAAAGTTGTAATTAGGAGATCCTTTATGGAATTTCGTGTTCCAAGGATTCCTAATGATAAAAGGAATACCAATGAGGAAAATAAAAGAGAAATAAAGAGAAATCCTCAAAAAGAGATAATTAAATGAGAAATAAACAAGATAATGAGAAATAATGAATAAAGATGCGTCTAGAAGGATAATAAGTATCCAATAAAAAGAATTTCGAAATAATGGAGTGTCTTGGGATCCAAGGAGTCCCAATAAAGAGGAAGGAAAGAGAAAATATCAAAATTTGCAAGATAAAAGATAATATGATACATTATTAATGATTTTGGTGGCATTATGAAAAAGGAAATGATTTCTATTAAAAAGAGAATATAATTTTGTGCCAATAAATTAAAAGGCAAGTACAAAGAAGATAAATGATATAATTTTCGAAATCCTAATATCAAAAGAAGAAGGAATATTAAGGAAATAAGAGAGAGAGAGAGAGAAACTAGCTTCTTAATGAAGGAAATATATTCCTATTAGAAAAAAGGCTTTGCTAATGCATGGATGAAGGATGTAGGGCATGGATACTCTCCCCTATATAAGGGGTAGAGCCCTTGGCCGAGTTTAAGTTAGTTCCAAGCATCCATTTTCTCTCCTTCTTCATCGTTTATGTCCAAAACCCTAAACCTTGGGTGGTGTCTTCTTTGGAGTAACAGAGGGATGTGGAGGCGTCCTGAGGGTGTCTTGATGTACCCCGATGATCAGTGGATAATCATCTAACGCCCTTGAACGTCGGGCTTCACCCCCAACCGCTGGTGGCATACCTGCAGCATGGCTGCAACAGGTTGTGGGTCGTGGCCATGCAGGGTCTGGTACCGGCCATGGCGGCCATAATCAAGGTAGCCCCACATGCGTGGGGGCTCGACGAAGGCAATGGAGCCGCCCCCAGCGGCCGACAAGGTCCAGGGAGCAGCCACTAGGCCGCGCACGACCTTGCTGCAACGGCTGACCTAGACGCTCGCGGGGAAGAAGATGATGGAGGGCATTGGACGGTTTTGCCCTCCGCAAGTTGAAGAGCGGATCTACTTAAATTGAGGGTATAAGCATCTTTGCGAAATGTTCCAAGTCGATCGCTTTACATAGCAAGGATGACGTGGCGCAATGCCATTGGCCAAGTAAGTGGATCTTTGCAAAATTCATATCTCGTAAACCATAGCTCGAATAAATGCGAATAATATATGAAAATTTATCAAGAGAACGGAAGGAATCCATCAAAAATATTATCAAATATTGATTCCGTTCCTAATTGCAAAAGTAGTATAAGTTAATGAAAAGTGCATCAAAGTTAGGTTAAAAACCCTAAATGAGGTTAATGATTGAATCTATGATACCTAATGGGTTAGTTTGAATAATGATACCTTGTTGAATGATAATATTAGATGCAAATCTAATCTAGATGAGAAATTGCATGTTTTAAGGTTTTAAACCAAGATTACATGATAATGCATTTAGAAACCCTAACTTAGAGAAAAAGGGGAAGATATCATGAGAATATGTTGTTAAATGATAGTTCTAAGGTTTTGGTATATGAAAGTCCTTAATTCTGGATAAATACCCTAAAAGTAGTAATTAGGGTCTTTTCATGAATAAAAGGTAGAAATGATGGCAAAATGAGTTCATATGTTAATTAGACCCTAATGAGCTTTGAATTAATCATAGGTGCACATAATGATCTTGTCATGAATTAAAAGGGATACAAATAGTAGCTTTAATGTAAAAGAAGTTTAATGAAATTAATTGATGAGTAATGTGCCTTTAAATGTGGAACTAGGGTTATATGTTAAGATAACCTTAATATTGAAGAATAGATAAGATAACTAGGGTTTTTGAGTAATGGCATAAAATTAGGGTTTTATGTGGTGATAGATGAAGGGAAACCCTAATTGCAAAACGAAACCCTAAAATGGATACAGAAACCCTAGAAAGTGAATCCAAGTTAATAAAGTAAGTTCTTGATAAAGTGTGTAATAAATAGAGTACATATTATTTTAAGGAATTATGTGATTTTTGAATTACTTGGATTGCATGCTTGGTTGGATTTTCTTAATGCTTCTAAATCATCAAATCAGGTATGTGGTTACGCTTATGAATATCTCGAGTTAGTTTTTTGAGGTTTTCTGAAGTTTTCATCGATGACATGAATGAAGTGTTGGATGAATTTAATTAATGCAAACTATAATGTGAATATGACTATCACATGATATATGTGACAACTATCTCAAATCTTGGTCCCCTCTGTGTCTTAATGGCTGACCTAGAACATGGCTACCTATTGGGTAGGTCCATCAGGTCAGAGAAAGACCTAGTACATGGCTACCTATTGGATAGGTCCATCAGGTCTATGGAAGACCTAGTACATGGCTACCTATTGGGTAGGTCCATCAGGTCTATGGATGACTTAGTACATGGCTACCATCGAGGTAGGACCATCAAGTCACACTGAGTTAGATATTGGGCTACCTCGAGTAGTGCCATGCGACTCTACCTTTATAGAGGTATTATATAAGTCCTTACAGGGACAACACAGAGTTGTGGATAGGTATGGATTGAGTAGTTTGGCTTAAAATGTAATCTTGGTTGATAAATGATTAATTGAATGATTACGTTGTTAACATATTTACATGATTATTGTTTTCCCCCACATACCAGCTTCGGCTGACTGACGTTTTGTTTGTCGGCATTTTATGTACAATGAAAAGAACAAACAATAAAGTGGCATATGTGGTATTAAATGAGAATTAAAGTGCAAAGGAGGATTAGATAGATTAGTATCTGTGTGGACAAAAGTTTTGAAATCCCAGTTTAAAAAGGTATGTAAAAGTTTTTATTTTTACCATATTTCAGTATAGTTGGTAGAATTTAATAATTGTTAATGATTATTTGTCGAACCTTTGATCTGGGTTATTGGTTAACGGCTCTAGCCTTTCGGTCTCCCTTAATTGGGGGTTACCGGGAGGCGGGGTCGTAACATTTGGTATCAGAGACGAGGTTCCTCATTTAACCATTAATAATTATTATATTTTACAAACTCTATAGAACCCAAGGGAGTTATTAGAGGATTATCTGAAAGATGGAGGTGTCTAGAAAAGGATCACGACCGGGGGCTGGCTATATTTTCCTCTGCACCGCTAGTCAGAATACGAGGACTCCCGGATCTGTGTGACTTCCTGGCCAAAGTCTTAGGGTATGAATCGAAATAAGATACCTTTAGAACTTATCATCTTATTCATCCCTTCTCACCACAAAATTCTTATAAGGACCAAAAGGATTAGGGTTTTCTTTCTTCTCCTCACCCTCATGAGGTATGGGTAAGATTAATAAGGTATAAGGAATCCTCCACAAAATTAATGAAAGGCATGTAAATAAGATGTCATGGACATAAGCTTAATAGATTAAGTGCAAACAAAAGAATAGATACATGCTTAGGTCGTATGACATAAGTTGTCATGTCCTCAGAAGAGACCTGAGGCTAGACCTTCTTGTCAGGAGGATAAGTTAGTCTTGGAGATAGAGATCTCCATTACAAGTAGAGACCTAGCACATCCTCTGAGGATGATGCTAACCCTAACCCTAAGTGAAGGTTAGAGAGAGATGAGTTGGACCAGGTGTTTGAAAGGACATGCCTTTGGGATGCCATATGATCCATGGGTGACCGAGCACCTTTGGCAGCCCAACCCTGGGAAGGGTCGTGCATGTTAGGGTAAAGGATAGCTCCTTAGATGATGATGTTATTGAAGGACCTTAGAAACCCTATGGGCTTGTGCAAGTAGGGTATAGTTGGCACCTAGGGCACGTCATAGTGCTGACAGTAGGATGAAACCCTGGATAAGGAATTATGATGGAGCATAAAGGGTTATGGATGATCTTGAGCAAACATAAGTTCGAAACTAGGCTTCACCCATGTAGAGGATGCTTTTGAGGTTGATCCTTCATGAAGAGAGGACCTCTAATGGTGAGGTTGGTTGTAGGGTTAGCTCTAGAGAGAGAGAAGGAAACCCCTCCAAGAAGGTCATAAACCTAGGCCCCGACATATGAGGGACAGTGAGGAGTTGAGGATGATGCGACCTAAGTGGATGATAGAGGTTACCTCATGCATGATCCAATAAGGTTGTTGATATCTTGGTTGCCTTTAGAGGAACCAAACCCTAGAGAGTCAAGATGAAGCATCTGGTGCCTATGTGCCTACGGTATGGGTGTTTACCTTCTGAGGTAGGAAGATGAGTTCCTTAGACCTAGAAAGGTTTAGTAGAAAGTTATGAGGCCTTGTACCTTGTTGGTTGTCTTTAAGGAGGACCCAACCCCAAGTGTTGCTCGAGTTTAAGGATGACAAGAAGTACATGTCATGCCTTTTTCATGCTTGGTTCGTAGTTAAGAGATAGAGCATGCAGTTGGAAACTTACAAGTGAACCTAGGGTTCCTAGGCCTAAGAGGGGAAGTGGTATACCTAATGCTCATGACGAGAATTAAGTTCTTATAGTTTCGAGCATGGTACGCCTCATGTATAAAGGAAAAGGGAATCCCCTTGAGTTTAAGGTGTGTTTGATGGACCCCTCACAGCAAGGATGATGATAAACGAAGGTATGATCTTGATCCAGCCTGAAGGAAAGAGGACAAGTATGACCTAGCATGGTACAGTAGGTGATCTGCTTGTGCCTTAATAGCTTGCTAGGGTTAAGTAAGCTCATGTGGATGAAAACCCTAGACCTAAGAGCTTTTGTGACCTTGTTGTCAAGAGATAGTTTTCCTCCCATCCTGGGAGAGGGACCGCTTTGGTAGGGTGTATATCAGTTTTGTTGGTTTAAGGTAACCTGAAGAGGTCTCATAGGATCTTGAGAAGTTAAGTGAAAAGTACATGATATGAGAATGAACCTGTAGACCCATAGATATCCATCTCTAATTGCATATGAATGTGTTACGATGAAGGTAACCGGTACGGGGCTTGACCAAGGTAGGTAGGTTGCCATGATCCCAATGAAAGGATGAAAGCCAGTCCATGAATGCAGAAAGAGAGATGATGAAGAGTTGGGTAAGGTTCTAAGTGAACATGTACTATAATGGTGAATCCTAAGTCTATCCTAGGGTTAGGTAGGGATAAGACCGATGAAAGTAGGAGTTGCCTAATTCCCTAGTTGCACATGACCATAGGGTCGGGAGGTAACAACTATCATTGACTGAGGACCATGGGTTAGGAGATTGATCACCTTCATGAACTCATGGGACCCAAAGGGCAGATGAGTAAGGCACTCTCTTAATGCATGAGGGAAGAGGGATGACCCCAAAAGAGCTGGTACCCTATAGACCTAGAGGAGATGACCAAGGATATAAACCTCAGTAGGTTCAAGACTAGTTTGATATCATGATGTCTGTTGCATAGAGACATATGTGGCATGTTGCAACTTAGATGTAAAGGCGTATTGGCAAGGTGGGATGTACCATCTCTACTCTTGGAACAGGAAGAACTTTGTATTTGGACTGCAGCCAAATGCTTATTTCCCTTGTTATGGGGGTGAGAGATAGGACATTACGCATGCCATACACCAAGGATAAGAGATGATGTAGGTTGGAACGTTGCCACAAGGAATGGGGATAGAGAAGATAACCTACCCTGGTAAAGTGAATGATACATGGATGGTTTGTAAACACTAAGAGGAATGAGGCAGTCCCCTTATGAGGATGTTTTTATCATGATCTATGTGGAACTTACAAGTTATACCAGGTTGAGTTCGATCACCATGATGATGAAAGCAGAGAGTGTTCTTAATCAAGATAGACATAGAGTTTGAGGTGAGATGATAAGTGAAATACATGGAAGTGTATGTCTTCAATGTTACCTAATACCTAAGGATGTGAAGTGGTAATGGATGCTCTGGTTGAGATACATCTGACTTGTTTGACTAGAAGCTAGAAAAGGTTGTTTGGCTAACCCTAAGTTCGAAAAGGAGAGGTGTTTGAATAACACTCGGATGTAACAAGATACATTGAAAAGTTAATGGTTGTTTGGTTAGCCAGTCTAGTCCTTGATACAATGAAAGGATGGTGGTAGAACCTCAAGTGAACTTCTTTGGAAAAGAAGGTGATGAAACCCCGACTAGAGTGGTTTAGGGTTTCAGAGGAATCGATCTTGAGGAATCATGACTTACAGGAAATTATGATTGAAGATCACCATACACCATGGAAAATGGCAATAGCACTTTGGATGCTTAAGATGAAGTTGCATGTGGTACATGGCCATGCAAGCCAGGAGGTAAAGGACGAACTCCAGTAACCCAGTGTATCGATAAAGGGGACAAAGGAGCCCTTGAGAGGGAATGGGAGTTCATTACTATGGATGTTGTGATAGGTCTCCCCTGGACTAAGGGAGGTCGAGATGCAATCTGGGTTATGGTAGATCACTTTACCTAGATGACATGAGAAAGAAAGAGTTCTGTCAAGGGACAGACCTGGTTGAACTAACCATGAGAGAGATGGTTCAACCATGAGGCGAATTCAAAGGTTTTTGAGTTTGACCTAAAGGTTCCCTTCCAAAAGGTGGAAGTAGGTACATGAAGAACTCAATGTAGGTATAGTTTATCACCCCATCTAATGGTTAGTATGATCTAGACTAAAGGGGGGGGTCTGATGAGAGTATATGTGCTCATTCGGGGTGATAGCTAGAGACAGTTCTTATCCTAGGCAAGATGTGAAGTTAACCACCATAGCCAGTACCGGGTTTTATAAGAAGATCTGTAAGGGAGGTTGTGTCGATCACCACTTCAGTAAGGTGATGTTGGTGAAAGGACCACATGATGGTTAGAAAAGGACCACATGATGGTTAGAAAAGAGACCCCAGTGCGTGTAGATGAAGTCACTTTGATTGTGCAAGGGTTGAAAGGAGCCTAGAGACGATGAGAGTCATGAGCAGATGCAAAGTAGACTGACATACAAGTTACTGTGGGAGAATATGTGCCATGAAAATCCAACCCCTCTAAGTTATAACTAAGAGAGCTGAGTCCCCAATGCATGGGTTCTTTTGACATGGTTTGGTGGAGAAGGTTAAGTTTGACCTTACCCCGTAGGATAAAGTAATGTGTGATGAGTTCCATGTGTCCAATTTAGAGCACTATGTGAGGTACCCGACCATGTGCTGAGCAATGAACCTAGTGAGCCCCAAGGGAGGCTGACATGGCCTGAGTCACCTGTGCAGTTTATAGACGCCAGGATGAAAGGACTCAGAGAAAAGAATATGTGATGATAAAGGTTATGTGGAAGCGCTATGAGTACGGTAAAGCCACATAGAGGCCAATGATGGACATTGAAAGTCTTATCATGAATTGATTGTTTGTTTGCTTGATAGAATTTTGAGGACAAAATTCCTATAAGAGGGGAAGGATGTTACAACCCCAATTCTGGGCTCAATTGGTGAGAAATGCAATTCCTCATATTAAGGATAATTGAACAAAGAATGGTATAATTTGTTTTGAATACATGGATTTTGTTTACAATAGCCTTGATGTTTGTGTTTTGGGCTTTATTGGCTATTGGGCCCAAATAACAAAGAAAATTTAATTAGTAATGAATAATTGAATATTTGAGAAAAGAATAATGTGGAAACCTCTAGAAGGCAAATCCAAAGAGGATTTCGTGCCTCTTGGGTTCCTTGGGTACCAAGCAGTCCAAAGTTGCAAAGAAAAGGCAATAAGAAAAGAAAAGTTTAATTAAGTATTTCTTTAATAAGAAAGAGCTTGAAAATAATGTTAAAATGTTGGAAACAAGTGGGAAAAGGTGTAATTAGGAGATCCTTTGTGGAATTTCGTGTTCAAAGGATTCCTAATGATAAAAGGAATACCAACGAGGAAAATAAAAGAGAAATAAAGATAAATCCTCAAAAAGAGATAATTTAATGAGAAATAACAAGATAATGAGAAATAATGAATAAAGATGCATCTAGAAGGATAATAAGTATCCAATAAAAAGAATTTCGAAATAATGGAGGGTCTTGGGATCCAAGGAGTCCCAATAAAGAGGAAGGAGAGAGAAAATATCAAAATTTGCAAGATAAAAGATAATATGATACATTATTAATGATTTTGGTGGCATTATGAAAAAGGAAATGATTTCTATTAAAAAGAGAATATAATTTTGTGCCAATAAATGAAAAGGCAAGTACAAAGAAGATAAACGATATAACTTTTAAAATCCTAATATCAAAAGAAGAAGGAATATTAAGGAAATAAGAGAGAGAGAGAGAAACTAGCTTCTTAATGAAGGAAATATATTCCTATTAGAAAAAGTCTTTGCTAATGCATGGATGAAGGATGTAGGGTGTGGATACTCTCCCCTATATAAGGGGTAAAGCCCTTGGCCGAGTTTAAGTTAGTTCCAAGCATCCGTTTTCTCTCCTTCTTCATCGTTAAACCTCGGGTGGTGTCTTCTCTGGAGTAATAGAGGGATGTGGAGGCGTCCTGAGGGTGTCCTGATGTACCCCGATGATCAGTGGATAGTCATCTAATGCCCTTGAACGTCGGGCTTCACCCCCAACCTCCGGTGGCACTCCTGCAGCACGGCTGCAACAGGCAGTGGGTCGCGACCGTGCAGGGTCTGGTACCGGCCATGGTGGCCATAATCAAGGTAGCCCCACCTGCATGGGGGCTCGACGAAGGCAATGGAGCTGTCCCCAGCGGCCGACGAGGTCCAGGGAGCAGCCACTAGGCCGCACACGACCTTGCTGCAGCGGCTGACCTAGACGCTCGCGGGGAAGAAGATGACGGAGGGCATTAGACGGTTTTGCCCTCCGCAAGCTGAAGAGAGGATCTACTTAAATCGAGGGTATAAGCGTCCTTGCGAAATGTTCCAAGTCGATCGCTTTACATAGCAAGGATGACGTGGCACAATGCCATTGGCCAAGTAAGTGGATCTTTGCAAAATTCATATCTCATAAACCATAGCTCGAATAAATGTGAATAATATATGAAAATTTATCAGGAGAACGAGAGGAATCCATTAAAAATATTTTCCAATATTGATTCTGTTTCTAATTGCAAAAGTAATATAAGTTAATGAAAAGTGCATCAAAGTTAGGTTAAAAACCCTAAATGAGGTTAATGATTGAATCTATGATGCCTAATGGGTTAGTTTGAATAATGATACCTTGTTGAATGATAATATTAAATGTGAATCTAATCTAGATGAGAAATTGCATGTTTTAAGGTTTTAAACCAAGATTACATGATAATGCATTTAGAAACCCTAACTTAGAGAAAAAGGGGAAGATATCATGAGAATATGTTGTTAAATGATAGTTCTAAGTTTTTGGTATATGAAAGTCCTTAATTCTGGATAAATACCCTAAAAGTAGTAATTAGGGTCTTTTCATGAATAAAAGGTAGAAATGATGGCAAAATGAGTTCATATGTTAATTAGACCCTAATGAGCTTTGAATTAATGATAGATGCACATAATGATCTTGTCATGAATTAAAAGGGATAAAAATAGTAGCTTTAATGTAAAAGAAGTTTAATGAAATTAATTGATGAGTAATGTGCCTTTAAATGTGGAAATAGGGTTATATGTTAAGATAACCTTAATATTGAAGAATAGATAAGATAACTAGGGTTTTTGAGTAATGGCAGAAAATTAGGGTTTTATGTGGTGAAAGATGAAGGGAAACCCTAATTGCAAAACGAAACCCTAAAATGGATACAGAAACCCTAGAAAGTGAATCCAAGTTAATAAAGTAAGTTCTTGATAAAGTGTGTAATAAATAGAGTACATATTCTTTTCAGGAATTATGTGATTGTTGAATTACTTAGATTGCATGCTTGGTTGGATTTTCTTAATGCTTCTAAATCATCAAATCAGGTATGTGGTTATGCTTATGAATATCTCGAGTTAGTTTTCCGAGGTTTTCTAAAGTTTTCATCGATGACATGAATTAACAGTTGGATGAATTTAATTCATGCAAACTATAATGTGAATATGACTATCACATAATATATGTGCTAACTAGCTCAGATCCTGGTCCCCTCTGTGTCTTAATGGCTGACCTAGTACATGGCTACCTATTGGGTAGGTCCATCAGGTCAGAGAAAGACCTAGTACATGGCTACCTATTGGGTAGGTCCATTAGGTCTATGGAAGACCTAGTACATGGCTACCTATTGGGTAGGTCCATCAGGTTTGTGGATGACTTAGTACATGGCTACCATCGAGGTAGGACCATCAAGTCACATTGAGTTAGATATTGGGCTACCTCGAGTAGTGCCATGCGACTCTACCTTTATAGAGGTATTATATAAGTCCTTACAGGGACAACACAGAGTTGTGGATAGGTATGGATTGAGTAGTTTGGCTTAAAACGTAATCTTGGTTGATAAATGATTATTTGAATGATTATGTTGTTAACATATTTACATGATTATTGTTTTCCCCCACATACCAGCTTCGGCTGACCGATGTTTTGTTTGTCGGCGTTTTAGGTACAATGAAAAGAACAAACAGTAAAGTGGCATATGTGGTATTAAATGAGAATTAAAGTGCAAAGGAGGATTAGATAGATTAGTATCTGTGTGGACAAAAGTTTTGAAATCCCAGTTTAAAAAGGTATGTAAAAGTTTTTATTTTTACCATATTTCAGTATAGTTGGTAGAATTTAATAATTGTTAATGATTATTTGTCAAACCTTTGATCCGGGTTATTGGTTAACAGCTCTGGCCTTTCCGTCTCCCTTAATTGGGGGTTACCGGGAGGCGGGGTCATAACACTACTGGTGCTGGGCTCCTAGCTTTGGCCTTCGGTCTCACACCTAGAGCAAACTTGAGCAATGGCTTGTATGTCGGGGAGTCAAGATCAGGGGGTATATACCCCGCCGTGTTTTCTCACCTTTACCCTCCGCTTTTCCTTCTTCATTTCATTTTTCAGTTGAGGGTAAATGTGCATTTTCATGGGATTTTATTTCCTGCCTTTTATTTTTGCACATTGCTTATCTGGCCTGGTGGTCGGCTGATCTAGCCTGATCTAGTTGGGCCAAGTCAGTCGTGGCCCTCTTTCCCTTTGTCTCTCGTCTCAGCGATGCTGACTTGGATTTTTTGTGAATTTCAATTGGTTGATTTTGTATAATTCATAAAAAATTAATGGATGATCAGAAAAATACAAATAAATACTCGTTCGATACATAAACACAAGACCTATCTAAAGGTATAAGTTTTGATGGATAAATCTAATGTTTAATAACATGTGTTTTAATTGATCTAATTAATGATGAATTAACCTATAGAAGTCATAACTAATTATTTATAAGTAAGAAAAATATAAAAAAATTTGGTTTGTAATCCTAATAACCTAATATAATAAGTAGCATAGTTTTCATAACCTAAATCACATAATGATAAAAAGGTGATTTTTAGGGTTTATGAAATCAATGCAAACCTAACCTTAATTCCACATATATGCATCATAGGTTCTTTGAAGGCCTAGGCTTGGACCTAGACTTGTCTTTGGATAGAGTAGACTCTTAAGTTGAGGTATGTTATATTCCCTATTCCTCTATATTGAGCAATTCACTTATTTTATCATTCTCTTGACTTTGGCCTACACATATGTCTATTCTCTTGATTAAAAAACCACTAGAGGTGGGGTGAATAAGGTTTGATAATGATTTTATCATTAATTCAACCAAGCAACCACAATTAAAATTTGGAGAAGGAGACATGACATTTTGAGTGGTTCCACCCTTAGCAAATACTAAGGGAGTCAGTCCACTACCCAATTGTTTCCAATTGGGATTTTTAAAGCACTTGTATTTTATTACCTCACAAGGATGTTACATAAGATACAAATACGTTCACACTTAGGATATCCTTCACCTAGAAGTAGTCTCACCAACCTTGAAACAACCTTCCGTGAAGTAACTCCAAGCTCCCCCTTAAAGTAACCTTCTTCTTGAAGTAGCTTCCCGTTGAGACAGCCTTCTTGAAGTAATCCTAAGTTACGCTGAGCTACCTTCACCACCTGAAGAAGATCCAACAACCTTCTTTCCGTAGCCTCCAACCTAAAAGTAGCAAAGGAGAACAAAAGCAATAAAATGAACAAGAAAGAAGCAGGAAAGTACAACTTTACCAATGTAGCACAAGGCTTGAATCCTATATCAAGCATTTTGATCTCCTAACCAAAGTGGATGAACGTGAATGTATAGTGGATGGGAGATATCAGCCTATAGGACACGAATTCACAACTTTTGGAAATGTTTTGCAAGTGAAATATGTGCTAATGGCTTGCTACAATGTGATCTCAAATGAATTGTATATGCAAGTTGTGTACTCAAGTGAGTTTAGGTGTCCTAAGGCATGTCCTATTTATAGGAATGGCCTACAAGTACATAGGAACGTTCATGATACTTTCTAGAGGGTTCTTAGTGCTCAACTAGTCGTTAGTTGTCCACTAATTGTGCTTGTAACGACTAGTTGATTAATTCTGAAAAGTGCAGACAAACTCTTCTCGGTCAAGAAATTTGTCGACTGAGTGCCTCTCGATCGAGGATTTTGTCGACCGAGAGTAAGTCTGGAGTAAGTATATTGCAACATTCAACTCAACTCCCAACTACTTTTTGAACTCATTCTAATGGCTAGGAGGGTCTATTGTCGGTCCAGGAGTTTGTCGACCGAGAGTGTCTCGGTTGAAGTTTTTTTCGACCAAGAACATCCCTGATTCAATGTATTCATTTACTGAGTGTGTGTATCAATGTGCAATTGTGATACTATCTTGGGGGATGACCTATCTATGTGTTGTGTGTGGATAGGGAAGATCTAAATGCTTGATTTACATGATATCTAAGTACTTGTACATTATAAAATTGTACAAGTTTTTACATTGATTACAATCATGAAAATAAAGCAATTTTAGCAAATTGATCTTCCAAGTCTTTGCTATCCACCACCTTATATGCTTGTCCCTGAAACACTCAAATAGCAAGTTAAAACCACAAGAAAGAAATGTTTGTCATCATCAAAACAAAGGGATTATAATAATGTCCAATTTAGCCAACAATCTCCCCCTTTTTGAAGATGGCAAACATTTCCAATATAAATCAAAGTAATGTAAATCAAATGAGTTTCATACCTTAAATTTCCTTTGCATTTCCTTTTCATGTATTCTCTTGTTCAAACAATATCATTTTTAAAACCAAGAGATTATGAAACTCTTTTCATTTGATTTATATTGTTTCTCCCCCTTTGACATTTCAAAAAGATAGACAATTGAAGCATTTATTATGAATTTTATTTCTCCCCCTTAATTTTGTAATTTGATGCTCTTGTTTAATGGTATATTCAACTTATATGAGTGAGGGGTTTATTTGTAATGCAATACACTTATTGTCTAATTTAGCCACAATTTATTTCTCAATCATTTGCAAAGGATGTTAAGCCTTGAAATGATATGAGATCCTTTTAGGTTCATGGCATATGTATTTTGATTTCTCATCCATTTTACAAGGGATGTTAAGCCCTGAAAATGATATGAGATTTTATTTACAACATAGTAAGATCAAGAAATATATCGCTCTAATCAATAATGAGGGATGTTAAGCCCATATTGATATAGAGAGTCCATTTTAGATCAAGATGATTTAATAATCCTAAGGCCAGAACTGGTTTCAAATTTTCTTTATGATGTTTACAAAGTTTTGTGAACTCCTTCTTAATCTTATAGTCAAGATAGTTTTTGTGAGCTCCCCCTTAATCTTATAATTAAGATAATTTAAGGATTCTAAGGTCACAGTAAGCATTAGATCATTTAATAAGTTAACCTTTTATGATAGTTATGCACTATATCTTATTTTCAATATACTAAGATTGAGTGCAAGGAAATGATTTACAATTAAGCATTTTATCAAGCTTATTTTAGGTTGACCTTGACTTCGACCTGGGTGCCCCTTGGTCAAACTTTGATTTCAACCAAGAGGCAATTTTTGTAGATTTCCAATTTAAGCGTTCACAATAATCTACTTGATTTAATATAAAGCCTTTATGTAATAGGTGGATACTTGTTTGAAAGAGTTTATATCAATTTGAAATATTATAGGTTAGGATTCATGTAAGTGATATTTTATTTTGAAATGGTTTCCTTCTCTTGATTTGCTTAGAATAGGCTTTAGATAAAATTTTGAAGTAATTTTATTCTAAGCAAGACTTCTTATTCCACTAATGCAAGAAATAGATGAAGTTTTCTCAAGGAAACATGGTTCATAATTTTTAGATTGTCCAAGAAATACTTTTAGGCAAACCATGTATAAGATCATAGCAATTGAATATGAACTTGTAATCTATGCTATATTTGTATTTAAGCATGTCTGATTGCAGTAATAGTATAGATTTCCAATCATGCATCACAAAGATGGTATCCTTTTCCATAAGCTAAGCACAAGACAATTATTAACTTAATATGTCAAGATGCATTTGTGCCATTGATATTCAATAATGGCATTTTCAATTATAGCCTCATATGTATATGCAATGAGCTGAATCACTATAATCATTTTGATGATAAGAGTAATTCATTCAATTTCATAAGTTTCAATAGAATTTCAAAGAACATGGTTTATATATAGATATAGACTGGAGATTATTTTAGACAAACCATGTGGAAAATGAAACACAATGATCATGGTGAAACAATAAAGGCATATCCATAATTACAATGATCATGATCATTTATTAAAGGCAAATTTCAAGACACATGATTTCTATATAGATAAACCAAGGAATACTTAGGACAAACCTTGTGGATTATCATAAAACAATAACTTCCTTGATTAAATTAACATGGTTCATAATTTTCAGTTTTAAGCCAAACCATGTAGGAGATGAACCAAGATAATCTCATGAGAAGCAAATCCATGATTTGAGTAAAATCAATTTTTTCTTCTTCGATACAATTTAATCATGAAAAGTATAAAGTTTTGATGCTCATATGTTCTTCCTTTTAATTATGATCATTCATTCAAATATGCAGTATATAAAGTTCACTACATACTTAAGTTAATTGTAATTGAAGTATCTTTAGTTTTACTGAGTAATTCTATCAGAGTTTCCCTCGGTCGACAAATTTCTCAACCAAATGAGGTTCGGTCGAAATATTTGTCGATCAACCATTTATCAGGTTTTTGCAGGCTTAAGATAGTAACTCTATCGGTCGACTAATTTCTCGACCAACATTGTCTCAATCGACAACTTTCTCAACCGAGATTGTTTTTGCATTGTTTTCAGTAGTTGTTTTCAAGAAAAAACATAGAGTAGTTTTACAAAATTATACAAGTTAATGCTTAATTTAGTTGAGATAAGACATTTGAATATCAAAGTAACATTTTAGGTCAAACTCAACTAATCAAATTCAAATCTCTAAGTTTTAGGAACCCAAACTAGTTCATCATCCCTTTTCTTATATGGGCATGAAAAACAGTAATGTCCAAGATGCAAGCAATAGTGACAACAAATAAAGTCAATCTCATTTCTCTTTCTAGAAGTTGAGTTGTTCTTGGGAACATACATAATCTTGTCCTTTGTTGCTTGTGTTCTTCTAAGTTTAGGTTGATAGAATTTCTCTTTTGGAACATATCCTAAACCTCTCCTTCCATTATAACTAGAAGAAATTTTCAGAATCTTATCAAGAACACCGTTGTTTGTCAAGCTACTAATTTCTCTTTGTAATTGAGTAATCTTATCCATTTTCTTTTTAATATCTAACTTTGCTTGATCTAGATCAGATGACAAACAATCTCTTTCTTTCAAAATAGCATCATAATCTAAATGAGTACACAAGATAGGTTGAGTCTGAAAATTATGAAGTTTAACAAGCAAATCAACCTTTTCTTGAGAAAGAATATCGTGATTTGTTTCTAAAGTAAGAAACTTCATATTGCAATCATTTAAAGATGATTTCGAGGGTAAGTTTTCAGAAACAATATTGTCCTTTTCAAAAGAAAGATTATTTAATTTAGCATACAAATCCTCATTAGTTTTAGTAGCTTTCTTTAGTTTCTTTTTGCAATCAACATATTTCTCATGTGTATCTTGAAGACTAGCAATTAGATCTTCTTTTGGAAAATCAAAAAGTCTTACCTCTTCTTCTTCTTCATTTTTTGTATCAATAAGGCACTCTACTTCTTTTTCTCCATCTTCACTATCATCACTTGAATCATCCCATGCAGCTTTATATGCTCTTTCTTTCTTCTTGTGAGATGATTTCTTCCCCTTCTTATGTTTTGGACAATCACCTTTCAAGTTTCCCTTTTTGCCACATTCAAAGAACCTGGAGGAAGAAACACTAGGAATTTTGTTAGTTTTAAAACATATATATTGCTTACCATTTACAATGGGTGTTTCTTCTTCGCTATCTTCTTCACTTGTGTCATGACTATTCTTGGTTGATGCTTTGAATACAATGTCTTTTCTTTTCTCCTTTTTGTTTTCAGCCGCCAATCTTTCTTCTTGTTCTAGGGTAGCTTCATGAGCCTCCAAGTTGTCAATGAGTTGTTCCATCCTTAATGTAGTGAGATCATTGGCTTCTTCAATGATCGTCACCTTTGGTTTGTATTTTGGAGGCAAGCATGTAAGAATCTTTGATACTTGATCCTCTTCACTGATGGTTTTACCTAATGCATTCAACCCATTAACAATAGAAGAAAACTTTGCATACATTTCGCTAATAGACTCATATGGTTCCATACGAAACTATTCAAACTTTTATTCAAGCATACCAATTTTAGAATTCTTTACTTGAAAAGTTCCTTCATAAGTAATAGAGAGTTTATGCCATATTTCATATGCAGTTTCACAATTTGATATTCTATTGAACTCACCTATGGAAATTGAACAATAAAGAATACTTACAACCTTTACATTCAATCAGGCTAGCTTTACCGTATTAGCATCCCATGTAGCATACTTCATTTGAGGAAGAGTGTAGGCATTTGAGACCATTCTCCATATATCCCAACTTATCCCTTGAAAATAGAATTGCATCCTCCTCTTGTAATAGGTGTAGTTGGTGCCATCAAATGGTGGAGGCCGAGATACGAGTGTTCCTTCCAAGTTGAGATTGTTGAGTACCCCATCACCCATTTTCTTCGAGACTTTGTTGAATTTCCTTGAAGCCTGATCTGATACCAATTGAAACACCACTAGAGGGGGCGTGAATAGGGTTTTTTAAATATTTTATAATTAACTCAACCAAGCAACCACAATTAAAATTTGGAGAAGGAGACATGAAGTTTAGAGTGGTTCCACCCTTAGCAAATACTAAGGGAGTCAGTCCACTACCTAATTGTTTCCAATTGGGATTTTGAAAGCACTTGTATTTTATTACCTCACAAGGATGTTACATAACATACAAATACCTTCTCCCTTAGGATAGCCTTCACTTAGAAGTAGTCTCACCAACCTTGAAGCAGCCTTCCTGGAAGTAATTCCAAGTTCCCCCTTGAAGTAGCCTTCCTCTTGATGTAGCTTCTCGTTGAGACAACCTTCTTCAAGTAATCATAAGTCACGCGGAGCTACCTTCACCACCTGAAGAAGCTCCAACAACCTCCTTTCCACAGCCTCCAACCTAGGAGTAGCAAAGGAGAACCAATGCAATAAAAAGAACAAGAAATAAGTAGGAAAGTAAAACTTTACCAATGTAGCCTATATCAAGCGTTTAATCTCCTAACCAAAGTGGATGAACGTGAATGTATAGTGGATAGGAGATATCATCCTATAGGAAATGAATTCACACCTTGTGGAAATGTTTTGCAAGTGAAAGCTTTGCTAATGGCTTGCTACAATATGATCTCAAGTGAATTGTGTATGCAAGTTGTGTACTCAAGTGAGTTTAGGTGTCCTAAGGCATGTCCTATTTATAAAAATGGCCTACAAGTACTTAGGTTTGTTCTAGATACTTTCTAGGGGGTTCTTAGTGCTCAACTAGTTTTTAGTTGTCCACTGATTGCATTTGTAACGGCTAGTTGATTAGTTCTGAAAAGTGCAAACAAAACTCTTCTCGGTCGAGAAATTTGTCGACCGAGTGCCTCTCAGTCGAGGAGTTTGTCGACCGAGACTAAGTCTGGAGTAAGTATATTGCAAAGTTCAACTCAACTCCCAACTACTTTTCAAACTCAGTCTAATGGCTAGGAGGGTCTGTTCTTGGTCGAGGAGTTTGTCGATCGAGAGTGTCTCAATCGAAGTTTTTGTCGACTGAGAACATCCCTGATTCATTGTATTCATTTACTGAGTGTGTGTATCAATGTGCAATTGTGATACTATCTTGGGGGATGACCTATCTAAGCATTGTGTGTGGATAGGGAACATTTAAACGCTTGATTTTCATGATATCTAAGTACTTGTACATTATAAATTTGTACAAGTTTCTACATTGATTACAATCATGAAAATAAAGCAATTTTAGCAAATTGATCTTCCAAATCTTCGCTATCCACCACCTTATATGCTTGTCCCTGAAACACTCAAATAGAAAGTTAAAACCACAGGAAATAAATGTTTTTCATCATCAAAACAAAGGGATTATAATAATGTCCAATTTAGCCAACATTGATATCACGGTTCATGTGAACTGTCTTGCTTGTTATGGTCTTGGACATTCTCTTGAGATATATCTTGTGCTTTGGTGCATGTTGGTCTTATATAATGATATGTGCCCACTTTGAGGTGGATGTTTATATGTTTGTGT
The DNA here is from genome assembly GCA_963693085.1 of Alisma plantago-aquatica. Lineage (NCBI taxonomy): Eukaryota > Viridiplantae > Streptophyta > Magnoliopsida > Alismatales > Alismataceae > Alisma > Alisma plantago-aquatica. The sequence continues at coordinate 1,958,926,841 of OY856409.1, read as the reverse complement.
TGTCCATTGTGTGATGGCAACATTGTATAATTCTGACTATACTTTCTACTTGCCTCTACATTAACCATGTTATTTGATTCAGTATCACTAGAGTACTGTAATTGCATTGGTTTTTGGGTTATGTACCCACATTAATTTTTTTTGGGATGGAGGTTATGTGCCCCATACCCGTGTTTCAACTTTATGGGGGTTGGCCCAATTTGATATATTTGAGAGTTTGGTTATGTTCCATTCTCTACCAGGTTTCAACTTTATGAGGGTTGGCCGCCAATTGTGTTTATATTGTTCTAGGGCTATGCTTATATCATATGCATGCAGGTTGATGATGTTTATGATGGGTTATGTACCCAAAAATCTTGATAAGTGCTTATGTGGCACTACTTTATTGTTTTGTTTATGGCAAGTATCTTCTTTTATAATGATGATGATTCTTTTCTTTTATACCCACTTTTTGGGTAGTCATTATCTCTTGCATGGGAAGCCTTCTATTTTTTATGTCCCTTATCCTTTATAAATTTCTCAATTTTCTTTTTAATATGAACATACTAGCCATTGCTGATGTCTCTCCTTTTGTTTCTCTTTTGTTGGGGTATGCTTCCAACCCTAGGTGGAAGACTTGGATGACAAGGCTTGATGACTTGGACTTAGATTGTGAAGTTAAATCTTGGAGACAATCTTGAGGTGGTTTATATTTCCTCTACCCAGATCCTTATGATGTAAGTTTGTAACACTTTGTTTTAAAAATGAATATACTCATGTTATTGTTCCGCTGCTATACTTTGGTCTTATGATTACCATTACATAAAGATTTAAAAATTTTACACCCACTCCATCATACCTTCCTAGTGTGTTTGGACTAGAGGTTCTATTGTTCAAATTTTTAATAGAGAGGTAGTTTCACTTCTTTACAACATATATGGTATCAGAGCCCATGGTAGTCAGAATCTGACTATTTCAATTTTTGTCTCCCTATTAAGACCTTTTACTTAGATAGTTTCCTCTAGGTGAGATATTGACCCTACATTTGATCAATGATGATATTTTTATGGAATAAGGTTTGATTTGAGGATAAGATTAGGTTATGAGGAAGAATTCTTATGGAAATATTGTGACTTCGTTTCCGCAATTGATTTTGGATCCACATTTTGTTTCATCTCAAAAAGTTTTCATTGCCAAAAATTGTTTTCAATTATACTACTATATGTATGAATGATTTATTTGATTTATCAATGTTTTCTCGAACTAAGTCACAATGAAGAAAAATTGTAGTTTGAGTAGAATTTAACCCTAGTTTTGTGACTAGGACTGATATAATGATGTAATTGACCTACCCTGTGACTTTTGGATGTTCATTTAGGGTTGATAGGTTAGAGACACAAGGACCTAAAACTCAACCCTAGATGGTGACTCATAGTTGGATACATGAGAAACATAAACCTCTAAAACTTTCACAACTAAGAGATGTTGGTAGCTCTAGACCGCGGAGCGTAGCCACCAGAATACCCTGGTGAGGAGTGATTATGGCGGCTAGGGCTTCCTCTGCGAGCGCGGGGGGCGATCCCGACGACGACGACGGGGGTGCAGGTCGCTCCGCGACCTCCATCCTGCTAGGCAACTCAGGACTGTCGATACCGGGACTGCCGACACCGCCTGTCCCAGCGTGCATGGATGTCGATACCGGGACTGCCGACACCGCCTTCCCGCCGCTCCAATCTTCTAGTCAGGAACATCCTGGCTCCTCGACCGTTGCCGGAATGTCCTATCGTGATTTGTTGGGGAAAGGTTCTTCTGATAATCCACATAACTTCATCAAAATTGATGTCGAGACTAATGGAGTAAACCTGCAACCGACAGACATCGACATTTCTTCCGCGCAAGGCTTCCCTGCTTTCCGTATCCGAAACGAAGCCATGGAGGATCTTCTCCGTCTGTGGAAATACATAGTTATCGTAAAGATGATCTCCAGAAACATAGGTTATCTGACGCTTCGGGATAGAATATCCAAGCTATGGAAGCCGCTCGGGGGCTTCCATCTGATCGACGTGGCAAAGGACTTCTTTCTCGTCCAACTCCAATCGGAGGAGGACTACATAACAACCCTCGCCGGGGGACCCTGGCCCATCTTCAGATCATACCTCACCGTCCAACACTGGACTCCATGTTTCTTGCCGGATAAGGCCACACCACCACATCTTGTAGCATGGATCAGAATCCCTAACCTACCAATCCACCTCTATCAAGAAACCCTTCTTCGTCAGATTGGCAATACCCTAGGGACGACAGTCAAAGTCGACTTGAACACAACTCAACAGCGTCGCAGCCGTTTTGTGCGGCTCGCGGTGGAACTTGACATGAAATCTTCCCTGACCCCAGCCGTATGGATCGAAGGCATCAAGTACAATGTTGAATATGAGAATATCCCCTACATCTGCCTCCACTGTGGACGCGCCGGACACCTTGAGAAAGAATGCCCGAAAGGAATCGAGGAGGAAAACGCTCTGCGCCGTGCTAGCGTGGAAGTCGGCCAAATTGTACCGCCAAACCTAACACGTCGGGAGGGGTTCTCAAAAGCTATCCATGCACATCCCACCCCCTGTAGGCAGAAGAAGCCCCCTCCGGGTGACGCTGCTCGGAAACCTACCCATGATAGCAATAGATTTTGGGAACTCCAAGACGCCGACGAAGACGATGACATTACTGAAGTTCTAGATGTCGACAAGGTCACCGAGCGGGTCTCTAGTATTGATTGGAGCGTGCGGAAGAAGCAGCATAAAAGAAACAATACTGCCAATCTTCTAGCGACGAACTCACAGGCACAGGACGGGCCTCATCCAGTTAACCCTCAGTCGACCACCCGGACAGGCGTGGACCATACTGTCACAAAACCTGCTGGAGATGACGTTCTTCAGGGAAGGGGCATCCAAGAACACCCTTTCGTCACAACTACCTTCAATGTCGGGACTGGGAGCAACCCCCCGGAAAACTATACCAAATATCGCAGCCCTGGTAAAGGCTCCCCGGGTATTCACTTGAGGAACCGGAAGGTCACGCATGCTGGAGATCCGGGAAGAGCGTCGACTCGCAAACGAGGGAAGACCTCACTACTTCCAGACCTGGAAAAGGAAGCACAGGCTATGGGTAGCTCCACCCTAATTGAAGGTGATAAATGAACCTCATAAGCTGGAACACACAAGGTATCTGCGAAGACGATACTCAGAACTCCGTCAAAGAAATTGTTTGAAAGTACAAGGTTTCAATTCTTGGTCTGTATGAGACCCGGTGTAGCGGCGCTAAGGCTACCTCAGTTATCAAGAAACTGGGATTTCCCCACTCTCATCGTGTTGAAGCAGTTGGGTTCGCGGGCGGTATTTGGGTCCTCTGGAAGGCCGGCGTTGAGGTGGAAATCCTTGCGTCCCACAAGCAATTCATCCACTATAGAATTGAGCATCGTCTCCTTTGTACATTCGTATATGCAGGTACCACGAAGAGCAACAGGCGCTTCCTGTGGCACCATCTCACGGGTTTGTCCTCCATTATATCTGAACCATGGGTGGTGATCGGAGATTTCAACACTGTCTTGTATCAATCTGAGAAATTCGACAGCCCTTTCTTTAACAAATCTAGCAGCAAGGAGTTCATCGACGCGATGACCCACTGCAAACTCTCTGACTTTAGTTTTGCTGGCATGTGCACCACCTTCCGCAGGGGACTGCTCCACGAAAGGTTGGACCGGGCGTTGGGCAACGAGTTGTGGCTTGAAGATCCTCAATGTAGTCTGATCCAGGTGCTTGAACGCAACAACTTCGACCATGCTCCTCTCCTTCTTTCTTGCGCCTCCCACAGGCGACGCTACCTGATTCATTTAAAAACCCAAGCAAGATGGGAGGAGATGGAAGGGTTTAAACAACTTCTCTCAACGCAGTGGAATACTCAGGCCCCGTTTCATGAAGCTTGTACTACTTTTCTTGTTAAGGTTGCGGCTTGGGATCAGCAAGAAACCCGAAAACGCCATTGCAGGAAGGAGCAACTTGGCAATAAGATCCGGTGGAACCAACTCCAGATGGACTTGGGCCACAATCTACCTCTTGCTACTTAGACAGCCTCCCTCCAAGTCGAGCTTGATCATATTCTAAGGTAGGAAGAAATCGATTGGCAGTAGAAAGCACATTGTAGTTGGATCAAGATGGGTGATCTCAACACTCGATACTTCCAATCCCTTGTTAAATCTAAACGACATAGAAGCAAGATTATCAAGCTGAAAGACTCTTTGGGCAGTTGGGTTGAGAATGAAGCTCATCTAAAGCAAATGATCATGTCCTTCTTCTAGAGCGTGTACCACGAATCCGATCCTCTGGTTCGGAAAAACGCTAGTATGCGATTCACTGGCTCTTTCCCATCGCTTGACGCACCGCTTGCTGCAGTGATCGGCGTAGTGCCCTCTACAGAGGAGATCTGGTTGAATCTCCAGGCCATGGCGTCGCTCAAGGCCCCTGGCCCCGATGGCATTGATGTGTCGTTCCTTCATAGAAACTGGCCTCTTAGAAAAAACCAACTGTGTAATTTTATCACTGATGTCTTTGCAGGCCGTCCTCTTGTGCAGGGCTCTACTGATTCCACGCTCATCCTCATTCCTAAGGTGGTGGCTCCGGAGTTTTGCTCTCAACTCAGGCCAATTTCTGTTAACAATGTCTGCACCAAATTGGTTTCAAAGATCATTGCTTCTAGAATCAAGCCGCATATGAAGGATTGGATTTCACCGTTCCAGTCAAGTTTTGTTCCTGAACGTCGAATTGGCGATAATATAGTTCTTGTTCAAGAACTCGTGCATTCCATGGAGTCCAAGAAAGCTCGAACACATACGATGGCGATTAAGCTAGATCTCATGAAAGCATTCGACAAGCTTAGCTGGTCTTTCATCGAAGACGCCCTCCAACGAACTACAATTCCTGCAAATATCATCAGGATCATAATGCGCCTTATCAAATCGAGCACTACCACTGTCCTTTGGAATGGCGAGTCAGTTGGTTCCTTCAAACCTTCATGTGGTGTTAAGCAAGGCAATCCATTATCGCCATATACTTTGTGCTTTGTCTTGAAAGGTTTAGCCAACTTATTTAAGAGGAAATCCATAAAGGCTCTTGGAAACCTTTACAGCTAACCAGGCAGAAGATATCTATCTCTCATCTAAGTTTCGTAGATGACATTGTCCTTTTCGGCGAGGCTTCGATGATGCAGGACGCGACCATCAATCGTTGCCTCAAGCTTTTCAGCACTGCCTCTGGTCAATTTCTATCTCATGAGAAATCGTCAGTTTTCTTTTCACATAATACCCCACGCCATCTTCGCTCTCAGATCTGTCGCCGCCTGAAAATCAAAGCCACTGATAATTTGGGTTGCCACCTTGGTGTTCCCATCCTACACAAGAAAAAGAGCAAATCTCATTACCAGTATCTATGTGATAAACTACATCAACAAATCTCAGCTTGGGAGAACAGATTTCTCTCTCTAGCTGGAAGAACCACACTTGTAAAGTCGGTCCTTCTATCTCAATCATGTTATACAATGCAGATGGTTCAGCTTCCCTGCTCCATTACTGACCGGATTGATCAACTGACGCGGAATTTTCTTTGGACGGGCTCCTCCAGGTCAACAGGCTCGCATTTGGTTGCTTGGAAGCACATCACAAAGCCCCTTTCTTTGGGGGGTCTAGGGATCAAGAAAACTAGAGATTTCAATCTCTCTCTCGTCATGAAACTAGCATGGGATTTTTTGAAACATAGACAGGTCCCTTGGGTACAACTGATGGAGGTGAAATACAGAAGGTCCCAGCGGCGGTCTGTCTCTGGCTCCCATATTTGGAGATGTATTAATGCTGCTCTACCCTTCTTTCAATCTAACTCTCGTATGGCTCTATCCTCTAGGCTTCAAACCTCTGTGTGGTCAGACGCTTGGGTCGGAGAGGGCTCCATCCCGTCCCTAAAATCGGGACTGTAAGTTCCTGAGGAACTACGTGACTTGCTGGTGGCCACCTTGGTGATGGATAACGGCTCCTGGGACGAGGACTTCCTGAATGCTTGGTTTACGTCTGAGTCTGTTCAGGATATCATCTGCATGCCTACACCTTGACCTGACTATGGGGACGATGGGCGGGTTTGGCTACACTCCATGAATGGCGAATACACTTCCAGTACAACCTACGATTGCATCTCGAATCACCCAAGTAGTGATCATTCTAAATTTCTTACTAAATTATCGAGCATGAAAATTCAGCAACGCATGAAACTCAATCTTTGGCTAGTATTCCATGATCGGCTTCTCACCAAATCTATGTGTTTCAAGCGCAAGCTCACTATTGACCCACGATGTTCCCGCTGCCACATGGCTGAGGAGACAGTTCTACATCCCTTACAGGACTGTCTAGAGGCAAAGCAAATCTGGTTACGCATCATCCCTGCCACAACTTTGGTTTTATTTCTTCACGACTGCATTAAGGACTGGCTTGATTATAATCTTCTCAACATGAGCCAAACTGAGGATTGGGCGCTGATGTTCACGATCTCCTGTTGGTGGTTGTGGAAGAATCGAAATCTCTCAATTTTCGAAGGATGCTGTTATACACCCACGGTCCTGATATCCAATGCCCGGACAAGCTTGACCTCCGCGAGCATTGCTTTCAGTAAGCCGACCATCATAAATCAAAGGAGTCCATGCACCTACTTTCAGACACTTTCGTCTCAAATCCCAACTGCTATTCTACATGTTGACATGGTTGTAAATGCCTCAATGAATCTCAAAGCTACGGGTATAATCCTTCGAGACAGTACAGGCCGATGGATTGAGGGTCACACCTGCAAGTATTCTGGAAAAGACCCTATGGATGGGGAATTGAGAGCCATCCTTGATGGCATACGCACTGTAGCTGCACACAAACTACCCACATTCTTGCTCATTTCTGACTCCAGCAATGTGGTGGATTGGATTCACAGAAAGAGCCCCACACCTACCAAATATCATCTTCTAGTGCTATCCATCCAATATCTGCTCTGTCAAGCATCATCGGAGATTAGCTACTTGCATCGTGACCAGAACAAACTTGCAGATTTGCTGGCCAAGAGACACCTTAAGCAGCCAGACCATGAAGCTTGTTGGAACAGTTGTCCTGACTTTCTTAAACATCTGTATCTCCAGGAATTAGAGTCCTATCCTCTTCCTTTTAAGCGTACTCATCCCATGTAATTCCAATTTTCTTTCCTGCAAAAAAACGAGATGTTGGTAGCTCTAAAAAGTTGTTTAGTTTGACCTGTTAGGTTGAACCCTTTAAGGGGTGGAGAGTAGTTGGTGGCTGATGTTACGTCTGTCTCAGAAAAACGAGATCAACGAATGCGGAAGCGATTAACTAGAAATAGAATTATTAAAAACCACTAAAAATTTAAACTTTTTAGAAAGAGATCTTTAAATAATAAAACTCTTTTATAAGAAAACAAGGTAAGTTGTTTACAACATGATCCATCATTACTTCTCTGTAAAATCACATCTCAAGTGATTACATACATCAACTGCCGTGTTATCTGTACAAGGCAAGATACAAAAATCTTGAGGCGTTAAGCCAAAAACCTCAGATCTACTGACTCCTAGGACCTGAGAGTACAAAGATGACATTTAGGACATAGTATCTATAAGACTTAATAGACAGTGTCTCCACCTAAGAATCAATGTTGTCCCTGATGTTGCTGCTGTTGTTGTTGCTCATCCTTAGATGGATTCCTTCGTCCTCGGCGTCTACCTAAAAAGTCGAATCCCACGGGGGTGAGACAATTGAATAATTGTCCCAGCGAGAGTTATAACTCTCCGCCAGAAGCTTTGTTATTTCAATAAAGGAATAGCAATAAGCAATAAAACTTTAAATGTTCAACAACAGGTTTAACATTGTATAAACTAAGTAAAGCAACATTCTCTTGGACAATCATTTCAATTATAAATAATTAAATATCAAAGCATATCCCAATAAGGAATATGAGGAACATGTATACTAGTTACTTGACTAGAACATTATAAACAATGTATCATCAATCATTATTTCTCGTAGTTCAACCTAAGAAGTTATTCTACGTGGATGATTACATTTTTCAAACACTATTATGCCCTGAGGAGATGAGGTATACCGCTAATACTCCAACATACCATTACGAAATCACATCGGTACCATACATAGGTCATCAGAAGGATCGGATTCCTATGATCTCATCTTCCTCAGTCAGAGTGAGGATCAACATGAAGGACATCTTATGTCTCTGCTATAATAGATTTCCAGGGTATTCTGGCAACATCGCTATTAGAGTCACTGTCACGGAACCGTTATTACCCCAATCCCAATCCTACTACCTAGACAGTAGAAAAAGGATTGAAGCGCCTGTCCCTGAGTGGCCCGATAGGATCTAACACACTGGCATATACAATAAGAAATAAATAACTCAAAAACTGGATAATTAAAAGACATACTAACCCAATATGAAGATATAACCAATTTCTCTTTGTCATTAGAGTATATGTGCGGAAGCGATCTTATTCAGTATTCCATTGTATTACCTAAAATCAATAAAATCAAGACACAATCATGCAATTGCATGGTACGCTATCAAAATCAAGTAAAATGGTTTATAAGAAAATATGTATACTTAGCAGGACTTATATTTCAAAAGAATAATAAGCAATTTGCAAATCCAACATTTATTCGACAACTTTTTCAAGCAATTCAACTTTTATTACGAGTTCCCATTATGCAGTAATTCGAGAAGCATGCTTATATATTTTTGTGTGACTTTATCACCCCAACGCGATGGGGTAAGTCACTGGGCTCCTTCTCACCATAGGAACATAGGAGGCAAATGTACAAGTCCCACCTCCAATGAGGGGGTTGTTGTACCCAATATCAACATTATCAACATTATCAATATCATCATCATCATCAATATACGGGCAATCATAATGGGCATGCAATTTATGTTTTCATGTTTTTCAAAATATAGTATAGAAAAACAGAAGACTAATCATAGGGAACAGTAGCTCATCCAATTATATGGCCAAGTATACAATCAAGAGATTCATAAAAGTATCTTCAATACAATCAAGGAGGAGTCATATAATAGCGTACCTTTAACCGAGAACTTTGAGTATAGATCAACAAGAAATAGTTAGACCCTTTGAGTCAGATCCTAAGTCACAAGATTGGATCAAGGGTCAAGATCATGATGTTCAGAATATCATATTTCAATATTCAATATTAGGGTTACACTTTTCCTATGACAACCTTAGGGTTGGGTCATTCACTTATAATCAAACCATATCTCAATATGTCCAACATTTCTTCCAGTGTCATGTATTTTCGAGTGTGAATGACTTACCTAGGTTTTCTAGGATCATATGTGTTAACCCTAATTTTCATGATCGATATTCAAGTCATAATCAAGTCTTTAGATCATCATCATGTTCTAACATCATTTGTATTCAAGATCAGATTGATGGGTCAAAACTATGTCAATTATTTTGTAGGATCAAGATTACTCATCATCAAGATTATAATCAAGATTGAATCCAGTAAATAGATCTAAATTACTAATGATTCATTCTCATGAGTAGATGATTCAAACATATTAGATCAAGGTTACAAGATACTGATCAGAGTCCACATCTAGGGTTTCTAAGATTAAACATCATTTTTGAAACATTAGACAAATTAAATTGGAAAAGGAACAAGATCTAGTTATATCTATGAGAAATATCAATAAATGGACTTCAACAGTATTTTTAAAAGATGCATTGGATTTTTATGATTAAGATTGACTATTTATTCATAATTTTTGGAGCTAGGATGTATGAGATACGATTTTCGCAAGATTCATCCATTTATATGATTTTTGAGCAGATAGGGAGCACAATTACCTTTAAATATGGAAAAAGGACGCCCCTCAGATGCACGATGGGTGGCCCAGATTGAACCACAGGCTAGGCGACTCTCATGGTTCAAGATTGGGTTCAAAGTTGGTTCGGGTAGTTGCTTCTTATTTGATTGGTTCATACGCTTGGCTTGTTGGACCGGGGAAACCATTTGAACCAGCGGGTCGGGACTCCATCTCCTCCCGAACAGGTCTCGCTTGAGCCAGAAGCTCGGCGAAGGACCTCGCCGGTGTAGAGGAGCTCTGAGAGCAGGGAGCTCCACTGGCGGCAGAGAGGTGTCCGTCTGAGCTTGCCTTGGCCTCACGAAGGTGATGGGGGGCAGAGAAAGGGGGTAGGAGGCGAGGGGCAAGGATGCCCAAGGTGGCTGTGCGGTGGCGCCATTTGCAGAAGCAGGTGAATCCATGTAAGAGAAGTGGTGCTCAGGGATAAAACATCAAGCAAGGTGAGGTGTCTGCGAGTTGTTGGGAGCCCTTTTATAGTACTAGGGGTAGGATTTTAGGTTAACTCGAGATCTAGATGCAGCCCAGCCGCCGGAGTGAGAATAGGAGGCCAAGAGCTCATTTTGGTGGCTAGGAAGAGCACAAACAGTGGTCAAATAGGACATGATTTGGTTTGAAATTGTGAGAGAATCGTTTCCTCTCGATTTAAATTTCGAATCATGGTCGCAGGCGGGAGATCCTCCATCAAGACGGTCTTGTCCCCTCCCTGCAATCAGTGGGAGGTAGGAGACGACCTCCTGGCCACTGGATCAGGCCTCCAATTCGTGGGAGCCTGATCTAAGGGCCAAGGTTCACCCCCTAAAGAATCCAAAGGATTACTGACTTTGAAAAGGCCCAAATACAAGGCAAATAAAAGGATTTTCAACATATTAACTTCAAAAAAATCATAGTAAATCGTAGGAATGTCCAAATGACGTCAAATTTGGACCAAAGCCTCACAAAAACGTGGAGAACCTTTATAAAAGGTTTGAGAACAAAAACATGAGGTTTGATAGATCAATTTACTTCATTGGACAAAGTGATGAATCAATCAAATTTAGGATGTTATATAATGTGTATAAAAACTACATTGATCACCATATTTCGTATTTGGGTCTCAAAATTGATTATGAAGATAATAAAATTTATTTGAGACCATGAGAGGATAAAATGAGGTCAAAAGAGTAATTATCTAATTATTTTGCTAAAATCCACTTTGTCACATTCTTCCCTCCTTAAAAAGGAATTTTGTCCCCAAAATTCAAAAACATCCTCAAAAATCAGGATTATTCGACCTAACTGATTTTTCAAATATTAGGGTATCCTCAAGTATAAAATCAAAATCATGTCCTCAATTTTCAAGTAATCCAATAATCATAATTGGGATTCCATGTTCCATATCATAATCAACTTGGTATTAACACCATTTCATCATCAATCAATTGAGTGTCAAGATCGGCATATATATTTGTCCAAAGTCATTATATGAGTCACAAATATGAAAAGCATCCTATTGATCACAAATTTGGAGAGTTCATATTTTAGGTCAAACAAATAGAGTACTTGATTCAAATATACAAGGTGACTCTCAATCCCAATATCTCAGGGTCCTAGCTTCTCCATTGGTCTAGGTGGGTTATGTGTCCATGATTTGAGATTTCATATTTCAATATTTCAAAACAACATCATACTTTCAATATCATGATTTCAAGATCAAAATCAATGGGGGTCCCACCCTAGTCCTAATGAGAGTTGAACCCTAAGTCATAAATCGAGAAGGTCAAAATAGTCATCATTTCAAAATTTTCAGGATTTGGATTTTTGAAATAATTAGTCATATATCTCAATGTCCACATAGTGTGATCATAGGATTTGTATCATTATTGAGATTGGATAACCGTGAATCACAATGTTATATATCAGTATCAAGAGTCGAGATCAAAAGTCATAGGTCCAAAATTTTGAAGCTAGGGTTTAGATTCCTATTTAGACCTTAGGGGGTATCATTCATCTACATCCAATTTCGATCAACATTATTCAAGCAATATTCGAGCAACATATCATAATTTCATTATCATGGTTTCCAAGGTTGATGAATGATCTAGACCTAGGTCTATCTAGGAAATAAACCAAAAGCTATAGTCAACATTGTCATATATCCAGATCATTATCAAATCAATATTCAAGATCGAGTATCAATCATGGGTTGAACCTATTAGACTTTGGTCAACCAATAAAAATAGGGTGGAAGGGAATACCTTTCCAAACTGTAAATAATAAATAGGATGAAAACTTAGAGGTAGTCGTAATGGGATGTGACCTAGGTTAGGGGAGTCATGAGTCAACTACCACCCTAATCTGGCACATGACCAACATTAGTCATTATCAATTGAGCTTATTCAAATAGGGAGAGTATCAATGATTAAATCATATATATCAAAGTCATAAGATCGAAATTCAAGATAATAAGGCAATAATGTCAAGATTTGTAATTCTTTCCTTTCATGATCAAGGTAGTGATATAATTTGGAAATCGAGGATTTGAATCTAGTTCCATAATCAAAATCGAGATTGCAAAGGACGTCAATAGTCAATAGGAAAAATGATTTTTGCATCATAGTCTTATATCATGATTTTGTGAGTCTTAGGCTTAGTCACTTGATAGAATGGTCAAGATGTGTACAAAATAGGAAACAAGTTTGCTTAACTATGTTTGAGGTTTAATAAATAATAGGGCAACATGGGTTTAGTCAAATAGGGACCTTATCAACAATAAGGTATAAGGTATAAGTCATCCTTATTTCACCATATCATAACCTCAAACATAGGAAGCATATAGTCGAAATTGAGTGTTCATAATATTAGGGGTCATACATGAGTATTTGGTTTCAAGCTTAATTGATCAAAATCAAGTTTTTTACTTAAGGTCAGATCATAGTATCAACTTTAAAAAATTTAGCGATATTCATTTTCCCATTAATAAGCTACCCATAATCGAGACATCAAGTGGTAAAAGATCATGAGAAGGACCACATGATGAGATGAGAAGACTACCTAATCTTCATGTACATCAGTGGCTTAGGATTGTCCTTAGAGAAGAGATGAGATGTTAGAAGACTCTCTAAGGTTTCACAAGAGAACCTTTAGGTCCAGTTCTGGATCAATTAAGGCCAGGTAGAGCGGGGGATCTCAGCCACCGTGAAGACAGATAGGAGAATTTATGTCAGGACCCTGAGCCTAGACACCTCAATTTTCACCATTATGGACTTTAGGGTTTCTTGGGTGTAGGAGACTTGAGAAATTATTTACTTAAAGTATATGGGAGTGTGAAGGCTCTGATACCAACTCTCACGGAACCGTTCTTACCCCAATCCTAATCCTACTGCCTAGACAGTAGAAAAAGGATTGAAGTGCCCGTCCCTGAGTGGCCTGATAGGATCTAACACACTAGCATATACAATAAGAAATAAATAACTCAAAAATTGGATAATTAAAAGACATACTAACCCAATATGAAGATATAACCTATTTGTCTTTGTCATCAGAGTATATGTGTGCGGAAGCGATCTTATTCAGTATTCCATTGTATTACCTAAAATCAATAAAATCAAGACACAATCATGCAATCGCACGGTACACTATCAAAATCAAGTAAAACGGTTTATAAGAAAATATGTATACTTGGCAGGACTTATATTTCAAAACAATAATAAGCAATTTGCAAATCCAACATTTATTCGACAACTTTTTCAAGCAATTCAACTTTTATTATGAGTTCCCATTATGCTGTAATTCGAGAAGCATGCTTATATATTTTTGTGTGACTTTATCACCCCAAGCGATGGGGTAAGTCACTGGGCTCCTTCTCACCATAGGAACATAGGAGGCCAATGTACAAGTGCCACCTCCAATGAGGGGGTTGTTGTACCCAATATCAACATCATCAACATTATCAATATCATCATCATCATCAATATATCGACAGTCATAATGAGCATGCAATTTATGTTTTCATGTTTTTCAACATATAGTATAGAAAAATAGAAGACTAATCATAGGGAACAGTAGCTCATCCAATTATATGGCCAAGTATACAATCAAGAGATACATAAAAGTATCTTCAATACAATCAAGGAGGAGTGATATAATAGCGTACCTTTCACCGAGAACATTGAGTATAGATCAACAAGAAATAGTTAGACCCTTCGAGTCAGATCCTAAGTCACAAGATTGGATCAAGGGTCAAGATCATGATGTTCAGAATATCATATTTCAATATTCAATATTAGGGTTACACTTTTCCTATGACAACCTTAGGGTTGGGTCATTCACTTATAATCAAATCATATCTCAATATGTCCAACATTTCTTCCAGTGTCATGTATTTTCGAGTGTGAATGACTTACCTAGGTTTTCTAGGATCATATGTGTTAACCCTAATTTTCATGATCGATATTCAAGTCATAATCAAGTCTTTAGATCATCATCATGTTCTAACATCATTTGTATTCAAGATCAGATTGATGGGTCAAAACTATGTCAATTATTTTGCAGGATCAAGATTACTCATCATCAAGATTATAATCAAGATTGAATCCAGTAAATAGATCTAAATTACTAATTATTGATTCTCATGAGTAGATGATTCAAACATATTAGATAAAGGTTACAATATACTCATCAGAGTCCACATCTAGGGTTTCTAAGATTAAACATCATTTTTGAAACATTAGACAAATTAAATTGGAAAAGGAACAAGATCTAGTCATATCTGTGAGAAATATCAATAAATGGACGTCAAAAGTATTTTTAGAAGATCCATTGGATTTTTCTGATTAAGATTGACTATTTATTCGTAATTTTTGGAGCTAGGATGTATGAGATACGATTTTTTCAAGATTCATCCATTTATATGATTTTTGAGCAGAGAGGGAGCACAATTACCTTTAAATATGGAAAATGGACGCCCCTCAAATGCACGATGGGTGGCCCAGATTGAACCACAGGCTAGGCGACTCTCTTGGTTCACGATTCGGTTCAAAGTTGGTTCGGGTAGTTGCTTCTTATTTGATTGGTTCATACGCTTGGCTTGTTGGACCGGGGAAACCATTTGAACCAGTGGGTTGGGACTCCATCTCCTCCCGAACAGGTTTCGCATGAGCCAAAAGCTTGGCGGAGGACCTCGTCGGCGTAGAGGAGCTCTGAGAGTACGGAGCTCCACTGGCGGCAGAGAGGGGGCCGTCTGAGCTTGCCTTGGCCTCACGAAGGTGATGGGGGGCAGAGAAAGGGGGTAGGAGGTGAGGGGCAAGGATGCCCATTGCGGCCGTGCGGTGGTGCCATTTGCAGAAGCAGGTGAATCCATGGAAGAGAAGTGGTGCTCAGGGATAAAACATCGAGCAAGGTGAGGTGTCTGCGAGTTGTTGGGAGCCCTTTTATAGTACTAGGGGTAGGATTTAGGTTAACTCGAGATCTAGATGCAGCCCAGCCACCGGAGTGAGAACAGGAGGCCAAGAGCTCATTTTGGCGGCTAGGAAGAGCACGAACAATGGTCAAATAGGGCATGATTCGGTTTGAAATTGTGAGAGAATCATTTCCTCTCGATTTAAATTTCGAATCATGGTTGCAGGAGGGAGATCCTCCATCAAGATGGTCTTGTCCCCTCCCCACAATTAGCGGGAGGTAGGAGACGACCTCCTGGCCACTGGATCAGGCCTCCAATCTGTGGGAGCCTGATCTAAGGGCCAAGGTTCGCCCCCTAAAGAAGCCAAAGGATTACTGACTTGGAAAAGGCCAAAATACAAGGCAAATAAAAGGATTTTCAACATATTAACTTCAAAACAAATCATAGTAAATCGTAGGAATGTCCAAATGATCTCAAATTTGGACCAAAGCCTCACAAAAACGTGGAGAACCTGTATAAAAAGTTTGAGAACAAAATCATGAGGTTTTATGGATCAATTTACTTCATTGGACAAAGTGATGAATCAATCAAATTTAAGATGTTATAATGTGTATAAAAACTACATTGATCACCATATTTCGTATTTGGGTCTCAAAATTGATTATGAAGATAATAAAATTTATTTGATACCATGAGAGGATAAAATGAGGTCAAAAGAGTAATTATCTCATTATTTTGCTAAAATCCACTTTGTCACAGTCACAGTGGCGTTCTATACTCTCTTCGTCATCGAGGGATCTCTTGTTTATCTCTCATCGATGCGACATTAATGATATCCTCAGGAGATTAGTGATACATCATCCCGGCATAAAAATATAATGAAGGATTGATGGATTAAAGGTACATCATACATCAATTCCTACACTAGGATGTAAGGGTATTCGCGTCCATAATCCCCCACATACTCAAAAGTATGTGCTCCAGGAGTTGCCTTAGGAAAACCTGTTTCACCATCATTTAGTTTCTGAGAATGATGGATCTATGGTCAGGGCTCTACATGATATCATTATACTTGATTATTTAAGTACATTATAGCATTCTTTTAGCATCAAGCATGTTTTCAAACATAAACCATTAAAGCAACTGCTATAAAGAAAGAATACTAAATATATCAAGTTCATTTCACTTCAGTTATCATTGTGATATCAATCCTTAACCATCTCATCATTATGATTCAAAAACAGGGGTGTTCAAACCCTTAGATCATCATAAGTCATTTAACAACATGACCTTGATTGTAACAATACAGATGGTCTTCATGGCTCATACAGCCTATCCATCCCAAAAGTTACCTTTTAATAGGCAACATAATATATCATTGTTTTCAAAGCTTAAAGAATACTTTTAATGAATTTGGCATCATAACCCTTACCTGGCTATGAATACCTCTTGATAACAACTTGCATGACTAATATAATTGAAAACCTGCACATTATATATGTATCAACACAATACAAGTTCTTTTAAAATTAATCCTAGTATCAGAATTGTCCAATTATCTTTAATAATATAGGCTTATTTATTTGATAAACATTGTTGATATAGGATAAACCATCATCAACTATTCTAGGTATCTCCATATTTAGGATGTTATCTACATCATGCTTTAGTATACATCATTTCTAAGAGTTTCATGCCCATCATTATTGTAAGGTGTAAAAGCTATTACTCATTCATAGAGATGTTTGGATCTAGGAATCATCTTACCTCTTAAATCCTTATTTATTGAAATTACCACATTTATCATTCACAGGGTTCATTAACCCTATTCTTTATGTTTATGACATAATCATCATATTTAATTGATTTAGCCACACCTCTCTTTAATGTACAATCTAATAAACCATCTCTAGGGTTTCATATTTAATAAGCCATAATTAAGCTTACTATTCATCCTAAAAGGGGTTTCCCATGACATCACTTCCAATTAGGGTTTCTATTCATATCACGTCTCCTCTAGATTAGGTTTATGATTAATATCCCACCATTAGGGATTACTATTTCACATCATGACATTCCCCTAGAATTAGGGTTTACTATTCACATTACAGTGAATTGAGGTCATACCATCATTATGTATGAAGTTTACTACCATTAATGCCATTAATGAGGTTAAGATTCATTAATCATCATAATTAGGGTTTCCATGATCTCACTATGAATGATCACACCCTAATGATGTGTATTCATACATGTTGGAAGTATTTTACTTCATTCTCATGCATATAAGGAGTCTTCTCTCTCCTCTAACTATTGGATGATGTTTACATCATTCTTGATTAGGTTAAGGTCAATTCAACCTTTATAACATAAGTCATGTCATCACCATTATGGTCATTAGGGTTTGCTTGATCAAGGGGTATAAGTCATACTATCCCTTCAAGGGTACTATGGTAATGTTCACAATTGGTCATAACATGCATCAATCAACTAATTACTTGTCTCCTTAATCACTTTAGATTCCTTTAGGGTTTAGGTTCATCAACCACTAAACCATCTTGACCACTAAGGCATCAAACGTTTTTGACCTTAATAGACCTCAATTGGGTTTTGCACTTTCAACCTCCAAATGGTTTTGAAACCGCATGGAGTTGTTGACCGTTTGGTCCCTTTGACTTTCAAGACCGCATGGCAAGGTACACCATCAAGACCGTTTGCCCTAGGTGAGGTAAGGACCGTTTGGTCTCGTTGATCGTTTGGGCCAACTTTGACTTTGAAACCGCATGGACAAATCGATCTTGAAACCGCCTGACCACCAAATGGTTTGGGATCATTTGGTCCCAAACGGTCTTGAGACCGTTTGGACCCAAATGGTCTTGAGACTGTTTGGTCCAAACACCCTCAAAACTGCATGGACCAAAATGTGCCTCAACCTATCCAATTGAATTAGGGTTTCCAAGGTTGAACCCTTCAATCGATCATGCAAAGGTTAGACACTCATCAATTGAGTCAATTAGGTTAATCCTTACTGATTTGACCTTCAATTGATCCTCAATTGGTCACCAATTAGGGTTTGGATTGATTGGAATAGGGTTTGGAATCGATCATCCTTCAACAAATATCAACATGAGCCTAATTGATGTTGAACCCATTGAACCATCATTCAATTGGGTCATTGTTGACCTAGAGGTTATACATTACCTACATTTTGATAATGACTTAACCATTCCATTCATATGTATCTAATATGTGCGTTTAAGATTGTTTGCAGGCATTAGGTACATGAAAAGGATCATATATACAAAGCCCTCGAATGGGCCAAGTTCAAGTCAAAATGGCTACAAGTGTGCGTTTTAGGATTTCTATGTAAACAACCTTAGAACATCCATGTAATCACTTGTAATGATGAATTGGCTTGTAACTTAGAAGAGAAAAATGTTTGGGACAAAATTCATCAAGTGCTAATCATTTTAATTGCAAATTAGAAAATGGATTACAGGCACTTGGTCGGTCGAGTTTCCCTGGCTTGAAACTCGACCGATCAACCTTGGTCGATTTACTGAAGATTGCATCGGTCGAGTTGTACACTCACAGAACTCGACCGATCAGGTAACATGCCATTTCCAGTTGAAATGGTCAGTCGAGTTTTGTCAGGACAAACTCGACAAATCATTTGAATATCGGTTTGTCTCTTACTTGATCGGTCGAGTTACCCCCATTGAAAGTCGACCGATTGCACTGTACGGAATTTGCAGAAAAAGTAATATGACCTTTGGTGAATTGTTTTGGAAAAAATAGAGCCATTTTGTTGAACAAAAAATGACTACTTTTGCATCCAAGTGTCCCACAACTTAAAGGGCCACCCTCAACTATAAATAGAACCCCTTGTAGTTCATTCCAAGCTGCTCTTCCATTGCAAACTTGGTTCTAGCTTAGTTGAGAGTGTTCCAAGCCCTTGAGCCCCTTTCTCTCTCTACCTTCAAGATAAATTTGTGAGTTATGAGTGAGTTAGGTCCTTGTGTATGAGAGCTATCCCTTGTATGATGTACAACTCTCCTTTCTCTCTTCCTACCTCCAAATCCCTTTGAAGATTGATTAAAGCTGCTTCTCCAAGTGAAAGAGACGTTGTTGTTGTTCTTCTCCAAGTGAAGGTGAAGATGATTGCTGATCTTCAAGAGTAAAGATATCTTGCTGCTCCAGATCCCTTGGTGAAGGTGAAACGCGGAGAAGCTCTCCAAGAGAAGGAGAGGTGCAAGGCAAAGCTCAAGTGAGATAGGTAAATCCTGAAAGGCTGAAGACAAAGGTAAGATTGGGTAAGTCCTTTGAAGAAGGCTGAAGAATCTTGCTTTGTGGGTAAGTCCTTGGATAGGTAGAAGATCTTATCTTGAGAAATTAAGTCCTTGGTTGTGTGGTTTATGTATCTTGTAATCTTATTATGATATATAAGAGAACCAAGTTGCAAATCCTAGAGTCTAACCAACTCTAGGTAGTAGACTGACATCGTTCCTAAGTTTAGGACGTGGAACCACTCTAACCACTTGTCCAAGTTCTTGTTATTCATTGTCTATTATCCTTGCTTTGAATGCTAAATTAGGACATCAAATTGTTGCTTGTTTTAGTTTCTACACTAAGTTTAAATTGGTGGTCTAATTGATTTTGTGAAGTGTGTGCAGCTCTATTCACCCCCCTCTAGAGCCCATTGATCCAACAAGTGGTATTAGAGCAGGTCTTCTCCAAGCTACTTCAACATGTAGGAGAAGATGGGTGATTTGGCTCTTGGGTCACTCAACCTTGAAGGAAGCTTCTCCATGAGACCTCCAGTCTTCGACGGCATAAAATTTCTATATTAGAAGAGGAGAATGCAATTCTACCTCCATGATGTGAGCTACGAAATGTGGAAGATTGTCCATCTCAAATATGAAGATCCAAAAGGGGACATCACCACATGGGCGGAAGATGAGATGAAGCATGCTCAACTCAACGCCAAAGCTGTGAGCATCATCTACGCCGCTCTTACTCCATCCGAGTTCAACCGGATCTCTTCTTGGGACACGATGCATGAGATATGGCACAAGCTGTGTGTGACCTATGAAGGAACCGAGCAAGTGAAGGAGGCCAAAGTCTACATGCTTGGTGGTCTTCTAGAGAACTTCAAGATGGGTAAAAATGAAAGAGTGGCAGATATGTACACTAGGCTAAATGTCATCTTGAATAGTCTAGCAGCCCTTGGGAGTGTAATGGATAGAGGTACTGTCAATGCCAAGATCTTGAGATCTCTTCCCAAGAGATGGGAGCCTAAGGTTACTTCAATTGAAGAAGTTTACAAGATAAGCGAGTTGTCAACCGAGGAGCTGGTTGGTAACCTCCAAGCCCATGAACCTAGGCTTGACAAGCAAGAAGAGGAAGAGAAAAGAGAAGAAAAGGAGTCAAAGAAGATAAAGGACATAGCATTCAAAGCTCAAGATGAAGAAACGGTCCATCAACAACAACTTGCCTTGAAGTCTCACTGCCCTTCCTCAAGTGAAGATGAAGGTTTCAATGATCACGAAGAAAACTACTCAAAGGGGAAACACTTCAAGAGCAAGACCTACTCCTTGACTCCTAGATGCTATGAGTGTGGTCAAAAAGGCCACTACAAGAGTGATTGCCCAAAGGCCAAGAAGAGCCATCACAAGAGCAGCCACAAGAAAGATGATAAGTATAAAAGAGAAGCTAAGTACAAGAGGAAAGACAAGAGGGAGAGAAGATCCAAAGATGCAGCTCATGCGGCGCGGGAGGAGTCTTCTTCAAGTTCCTCAAGCTCCAAAGATGGAGAATGTCATCTTGCCCTCATGGCCTCAACTAGTGAAGATGTAATTGAGGTAAGTGAGGTAAGCAAGGTAAGTGATGTTACTTTACATGAGCTATCTAAGGAAACTGTCATCGATATACTTAATGAATGTCAATCATCTTCTGCTAAATGTAAATCTAAGAGGAAAAGATTAGGCAAGATAGTTGATGATCTTTATGCAAAAATTGGCATTCTTGATAAAAATGAAAAATTGCATCTTGATAGCATAGATACCTTGCAAGGGCAATTTCTTGACCTTGAACTTCAATACAATGGAGTAGAGGTTGAGAATGGTACATATCTTAAAAATATTGAAAATCTTAAGATAGAAAACCAAAAGTGCCTAGATGAGCTTGATACTCTTAAAACTAAAAATGTAGAACTCAAGATTATTGATGATGCTAGGAGAGATGAAATCTATGCTTATCAAAGAGAAATAGTTGTGCTTAAATCTGAAAATGCAAAATTTCTTGCTCAAATTAATCATCTATCCTCTAGACCTATTTTTCCTAGAAATGAAGTTGCTAGCTTAACTCTAGAAAAAGATTCTCTTCTTACTAAAGCCCTATGTCTTGAGGCTGACCTTTTGCATACTAGAGAATATCTTTCTAGTCTTTCTACTATTTTTATAAATCTTAGTTATGATAATGCTAAGTTAAGATCTACTTTGCAAAGGTTTCTCTTGGGAAAGAAATCCCTCAATGATGTCCTAGAACACTCTACCAAACATGTTGGTACTAGTGGTTTGGGATATGATGGGACTACTCCCAAAAGTAAGAAAAAGAGCAAGAACAAAGGTAAGAAGAAGAGTGTGGAACCTCCAATTTTCAATGGAGAGACTTCTGGCTCTAAGAACCCTGTGGTTTGTATTCATTGCAAATGTGATGACCATTATTCCACCTATTGTCCTTACAAGCCCAAGGGGACCAACCCAAAGATGAAATGGGTCCCCAAGCTAACCCCAGATCCCAAAGTTTGAAGTTGGGTTCCGACATCCTCTTTTCTTGCAGGTTAAAAAGAAATGGATTGTTGATAGTGACTGCTCTAAGCATATGACTAGAGAAATCAGCCATTTCAACAAATTTGTGAAAAATAAAGGAGGATCGGTAACCTTTGGGGACAACAAGAAGGGTAAGGTTATAGGTGAGGGTGATGTAGGCAATGAACTATGTATTAAAAATGTGTTTCTTGTTGTGTCTACATCACAATTTAATTAGTGTTAGTCAATTATGTGACAATGGAAATCTTGTTCTATTTACTGCTTTAGAATGCTTGCTTCTAGATTCCCTTTCCTATAATGTTATATATAAGGGAACTAGAAATGGTAATCTTTATGTTATTGTTCTCGATTCTCTTAATCCCATACTAAATAGATACTTAGTTGTGGATAAAAAACGATCTTTCTCTTTGGCATCATTGTTTGGGTCATGTGAATTTGCATCAAATGAAGAAATTGAACAAAAAGGACTTGGTTCGAGGACTTCCTAAATTGGATTTTGATAAGGATGAGGAATGCCAACCCTGTACACAAGGGAAACAAATCAAATCCTCTTTCAAATCCAAAGGAGTCATGAGTACCAAGAGAGCTCTTGAACTTCTTCATATTGATCTATTCAGACCAATGAGAACACAAACGCTTCGTGGTTCCAAGTATTGTCTTGTTATTGTTGATGATTTCTCTCGATATACTTGGACCTTCCTTCTCATTTCTAAAAGCGATACTCTTGATGTTTTCTCGAGCTTTTGTAAACGGGTTGAAAATGAAGCTTCTTTCCGAATTGTCTCTATCCGTAGTGATCATGGGGGAGAGTTTGAAAATGATCTTTTTGAGCATTTTTGTGAAATATCGGGTTATTCGCACAATTTCTCTTCTCCTCGCATGCCTCAACAAAATGGGGTTGTTGAGAGGAAGAATAGGTCTCTACAAGAGATGGCTAGGACCATGCTTCTTGAGTATGACACACCTAAGAAGTTTTGGGCTGAAGCTGTTAGCATGTCATGCTTTGTGCAAAACCAAGTTTTCACACATCCTTCTTTCAAGAAAACCCCCTATGAACTATGGCGTGGTAGGAAGCCGTCTATTGATTTCTTTCATGTTTTCAGCTGTGCTTGTTTTATTTTAAACACGAAGGATTCTCTCGACAAGTTTGATCCGAAATCCTATAAGGCTTTCTTCCTAGGCTATAGCACTACTAGCAGGGCATATAGAGTATTCAACATTGAATTGTCTAAAATTGAAGAATCTATCAATGTTAAGTTTATTGAAACTAACCTTGTTGTTGGCAAGCATATTGGTGATGATGATGCTGAAGATGAATTAATTCCTACCTTATAAGACCTCAACATCAAAGACAAAGGCAAGCAGGTGATAAAAGAAGAAAAAGAATAAGAAAAGAAGGACCCCACTCCCCGCTTTGCAAAGAATCACCCCAAGGAGTTGATCATTGGCAAACCATTCGAGATAGTAAGGACACGAGCTTCTCACAACAAAGAACAAGTAGATAGTGCCTTCATCTCCCAACTAGAACCAAAGAACATCAAAGAAGCCCTTGGTGGTGATGAGTGGATCCTTGCCATGCAAGAAGAGCTAGAGCAATTCGAGAAGAATCGTGTGTGGACCCTAGTGCCAAGACCAAGTGATAGAAAAATCATTGGCACCAAATGGGTCTACCGCAACAAGGTAGATGAGCAAGGAAAAGTGGTAAGGATCAAAGCAAGGTTAGTGGCACAAGGTTACAACCAACATGAAGGTATTGATTTTGATGAAACTTATGCTCCTGTTGCTAGATTAGAATCTATTCGTATGCTACTTGCCTTTGCTAGTTATAAAAATTTCCTGTTATATCAAATGGATGTCAAAAGTGCATTTTTGAATGGTACAATCGAGGAGGAAGTATTTTGTGCTCAACCTCCGGGCTTTGAAAATGAAAAATTACCCAATCATGTTTATTTTTTGCAAAAAGCTCTCTATGGACTCAAACAAGCACCTCGAGCTTGGTATGAGAAATTAAAGAACTTTTTGTTAGATAATGGGTATGTCATGGGCAAAGTTGATTCTACCTTGTTTCTAAAACACACTTCTAACCATTTTCTTATAATTCAAATATATGTTGATGATATCATTTTTGGCGGGACTAATCTTGATCTTTGCAAGGAGTTTAGTTCTCTTATGCAGAGTGAGTTTGAAATGAGCATGATGGGTGAGTTGACCTTCTTCCTCGGCTTTCAAATCAAGCAAACAAAGGAAGGAAACGTCATCAACCAAGGCAAGTACACAAGTGAACTACTCAAACGCTTTGGGATGGAGAACATGAAGCCGATGGATTCACCCATGTCAAACACCGCCAAACTTGACAAAGATGAAGAAGGTGAAAAGGTAGATGAGAAGCTCTATAGAGGTATGATTGGAAGTTTACTTTATTTAACTGCCTCTAGACCTGATATTATGTTTAGTGTTGGCATGTGCGCTCACTTTCAATCTAACCCTAAGAAGTCACATCTCACTGCTGTTAAGAGGATTTTGAGGTACTTAGCCAAAACCCAAAATTTGGGACTATGGTATCCTAAATTAAGGGATTTTACTCTTAGAGCATATAGTGATGTGGATTACGCAGGGTGTTTGGTTGATAGAAAGTGTACAAGTGGCACTTGTTTCCTTCTAGGACCATGTTTAGTGTCTTGGTTTTCCAAGAAACAAAGTACAGTGGCATTATCGACTACCGAAGCTGAATACATTGCAGCCGGGAGTTGTTGTGCACATGTCCTATGGATGAAGCAAATGCTCCAAGACTTTAACATATTTTTTGATGCTTCTCCTATCTTTTGTGACAACACTAGTGCAATTAATCTATCTTACAATCTTATATTGCATAGTAGAGCCAAGCATATAGAGGTTCGCCATCATTTTCTTCATGACCACATTGCCAAGAAAGATATCTATATCACACATGTGGACATGGAAAATCAGCTGGCAGACATCTTTACAAAACCTCTAGCTAGAGATCAATTTAATTTTATTCGATCTAAACTGCTCGTTGTTGACTTAAATGATATTGCTATGTGATCTAGCTAGTTGTCTCGTTCCTATATGCTTGCTCATGTCTATCTTCACCTTGCTTTGCCAATATATGCTTGTTTGTGCTTCAATTGCCTATCAACATGCTTAGTTTTTTCTTGTTTTTGGGTTTTATCGAATTTTGTGTTTTATCACTAAATAGTGCCCAATGATGAGCTAAATGTTCCTAGGTATGTTAATTATGCACAATAGAATGGAAAAATGAATTTAATCGGCATGTATATGGCTAAAATCTAAGAATGAGACTGTTAGGTCAGGTTGACCTTCGGTCGAGTTTCCACCCTAGAAAACTCGACCGATCAGGAGCCAAGAGCCATCTTCAGTGGACCGTTTGGTCAAGTTTGTCACCCTCAGAACTCGACCGATCGACGGGCTGCGCCAACTTAAAAGTTAGGATCGGCCGACTATTTTCCCTTGCAACTAGAAAATAGTCGACCGATTCCTCATCTCTAAGCCCCGTGCTCTCAACCCAAGCCCTAACCCCCCCATTCCCAACCCTAGGGCGATGTAGCAACCCGTTCTTGACCTTCCCGGGTGCTCGTGGTGTGTTTTCTTCAGCGTTTGAGGTTTGATCTTGCTTGTGTGCACGTTTTTCTTCTTGTTTTCGTTCCCATGGCTTCCCATAGACGAAAACATGCTGCTCCTAGCAATGCTCCAACCTCCTCCTCGACAAATCATTTGATTCTGTTTGATAACACCTCCTTTGTGTCTATTGAGGTGGTAAATCGGTATAAGGATCTTCTTCCCTGATCTCCTTTTCCATTTCACCCCTTGGTCGAAGCAAATCATTTTCAAGTGGTCATTACCTCTGTTTTGAGGCTTCTCATAGGCCACCACTTGTCCGCCCTTGCGATCGAACATGACTGCTTTAATAATTAGTTGTCTAGCAAAAAGGCAGTTCATGAGTTCTATGCAAACCTGCATCGGAACTACGATATGCTCATTCCCCCGCCTAATACCGAAATAGTTCTTACATCGATGATATCCGGTCATCGTTTTCAAATCTCCGAGGAAACTTTCAATTTCTATCTTGCCGGAGACGAGGAAAACACCACTTGGCGTAAGGACTTTGGCGAGTATTTCGATCTTCTTGACCTGGAAGGTTTTTATAAATACCATGAATTGACGCTATCGGACATTCATCGGTTTTTAAAGAAACCTGACGTGGTCTACAAGAAGAGGTCAACCCTGCCCTCATCCTCTCTTGACCTTCAGAGGCGCATATTGGCCATGGTGATTAACTGTAATGTCCATCCCAAGCGCAATCAAATGGACATTGTGGAAAACACCACGGTCATTATGTATTGTTTGCTAAACAATATAGGTGTCAAATGGGCTCAATATATCTTGCACCACATGACCCGTTTCGACACCGGTAAGAACACCAAGGGCACCCACCCCCCTACCCAGCCCTGATTTGTGGTCTTTTCTAGTTCGCCACTGATAAATCCCTCTTTTCTGACTTCCACTACCCGGTTGCTAGAAAAGGAGTTTGTATTAGTAAAACCACCCTTCAGAAGGTTGTCCCTATCTTTTCCCCTGCCATTGGTGCTTCTGCCTCTGCCTCTGCAGTCCCTCCCTTCTCCACGCATGCTCCACCTCCGCAACCACATCCCCTACCTAGCCGTGCGTCCTTTCGTACATCAAATGAAACCCTTCTGGGATACATGATGCATGAACAGGCATACATCCGTCAGGTTCAGGAACACCTCCACCACGATTTTTGTTCGATCATGTCCACCATGAACCTATCCTGTGCTTCACCCTACCCCATCTACCAGCCATACCCAGGTAGTGCCTATGCTTCTTATGCATACGAGCATTACTTCCCTGCTCCCGAGCCTTCTGCTGCCGCTCCGCCACAGTATGCTGCTGGTGGTTCTGCTCTTGCATACCTGCCATTACCTACTAGCCCCCTGGCCACTCTGATCGCCTCCTTGGGTGACTCTGCTTCGTCCTTCCCACAGGCCAAAGAGCTTCTTGCTCTTGGTATGTCGTGGGCCGAGCAGAATTCCCGTTGGCCCGGTCACTCTTTTGGTCCTGATGACGAGGAGATGCCCGACCAGGCTGAGGATGCAGATGAGGATGTTGATGTTGAAGATGGTGATGGTGAGGATGCTTCCGGTGATGATGGTGATGATGGTGCGGGATCTGATGCTGGCACAGATGCTCTTCCTTCAGACGGAGATGAGGACTACCACCCTGGCGAGGACGATGAGGATGCAGTTGATATAGATGGCTTACATGCCTAGGTGGTTTCTTAGCTTATAGTCTAGCATGTCTATCATATACATCTTTCTAGACTCTTTTGTATAAGCAACATCCTGGCACATTATTATGAGTTGTACTATTTTCTTATTTTCTATTTTCTCACTTTATGGTTGTAGTTGATGTTCATGAGGACATCTTTCTGAGTTGAAATATCATCGATATGCACGTTGTCTACTTATTCTGTGTTATCTTATGCTTGGTGCTTTTTGAGCTATATTTTGATTCTGACTTGGATTGTGTGTTCTCCTCCGTGGTTGTGTGCTATATGCTTTTCACTATTGTTTACTACTTTGCATATATATTTGGTTGAGTCTTGGAGAAGACCTAGTTTTTTCTCTTATACCCCCCTACCTTTTTGATAATGTCAAAAAGGGGGAGAAATATCTCATGGTTTGAGACTCAATCATATTGTTTCTTGTTGTTATACTATTGCTTTCTTACTTAGGTGATCCTTTTCTTGTTAATTTGATGTTGATCATGTGACATGAAAAGGATTACATATTACACACATATTGGTATTGCCATGTATAGAAAAACTAACATGCAGGTGAGAGGAAGCATAGTTTGAGGGGGATCAATTCAAATTGTTCTTATCAGGAATCCCCCTAATTCACAAGGTAAAGGTATAACTTTCTTATCCTTTTCAATATGTTTTAGGAATGGTTTTTCATTGTCAAAAAGGGGGAGAATGTTGACCTAGAGGTTATATATTACCTATATTTTGATAATGACTTAACCATTCCATTCATATGTATCTAATATGTGTGTTTAAGATTGTTTTCAGGCATTAGGTACATGAAAAGGATCATATATACAAAGCCCTAGAATGGGCCAAGTTCAAGTCAAAATGGCTACAAGTGTGTGTTTTAGGATTTCTATGTAAACGACCTTAGAACATCCATGTAATCACTTGTAATGATGAATTGGCTTGTAACTTAGAAGAGAAAATTGTTTGGGACAAAATTCACCAAGTGCTAATCATTTTAATTGCAAATTAGAAAATGGATTACAGGCACTTGGTCGGTCGAGTTTCCCTGGCTTGAAACTCGACCGATCAACCTTGGTCGATTTTCTGAAGATTGCATCGGTCGAGTTGTGCACTCACAGAACTTGACCGATCAGGTAACATGCCATTTCCAGTTGAAATGGTTGGTTGAGTTTTGTCAGGACAAACTTGACCGATCATTTGAATATCGGTTTGTCTCTTACTTGATCATTCGAGTTACCCCCATTGAAACTCGACCGATTGCACTGTACGGAATTTGCAGAAAAAGTAATATGACCGTTGGTGAATTGTTTTGGGCAAAAATTGAGACATTTTCTTGAACCAAAAATTACTACTTTTGCATCCTAGTGTCCCACAACTTAAAGGGCCACCCTCAACTATAAATAGAACCCCTTGGAGTTCATTCCAAGCTGCTCTTCCATTGCAAACTTGGTTCTAGCTTAGTTGAGAGTGTTCCAAGCCCTTGAGCCCCTTTCTCTCTCTACCTTCCAGACAAATTCGTGAGTTATGAGTGAGTTAGGTCCCTGTGTATGAGAGCTATCCCATGTATGATGTACAACTCTCCTTTCTCTCTTCCTACCTCCAAATCCCTTTGAAGATTGATTGAAGCTGCTTCTCCAAGTAAAAGAGAGGTTGTTGTTGTTCTTCTCCAAGTGAAGGTGAAGATGATTGCTGATCTTCAAGAGTGAAGATAGCTTGCTTCTCCAGATCCCTTGGTGAAGGTGAAACGCGGAGAAGCTCTCCAAGAGAAGGAGAGGTGCAAGGCAAAGCTCAAGTGAGATAGGTAAATCCTGCAAGGCTGAAGACAAAAGTAAGATTGGGTAAGTCCTTTGAAGAAGGCTGAAGAATCATCCTTTGTGGGTAAGTCCTTGGATAGGTAGAAGATCTTAGCTTGAGAAATTAAGTCCTTGGTTGTGTGGTTTATGTATTTTGTAATCTTATCGTGATATATAAGAGAACCAAGTTGCAAAACCTAGAGTCTAACCAACTCTAGGTAGTGGACTGACATTGCTCCTAAGTTTAGGACGTGGAACCACTCTAACCACCTGTCCAAGTGCTTGTTATTCATTGTCTCTTATCCTTCCTTTGAATGCTAAATTAGGACATCAAATTGTTGCTTGTTTTAGTTTCTGCACTAAGTTTAAATTGGTGGTCTAATTGATTTTGTGATTTGTGTGTAGCTCTATTCACCCCCCTTCTAGAGCCCATTGATCCAACAGTCATGACCTGACCCCAAACGGTCTTGGGATCATTTGGACATCCTGCAAATGGTCTTGATACCGTTTTCCCATTATTTTATCAAAAATCAAGTCGTTCACTTAAGGGTTGAACCCTAAATAAGGTCACAAAATCAGCACTTAATTATTCAACAACTTGATATGTTTGGACCCTTAATTGGTTAACCCTTCTTAAACCTAGACCTCCAAACAGTCTTGGGTGATCACCAAATGGTCTTGAGTCCATTTGGGTGATCCCCAAACAGTTTTGAAACCGTTTGGGCCACTCAACCCAAACTTCAACATAATTGCATTATAGAAATCAACAATAGACCCGATTAGGGTTTAGGTGAGTAAAGTGCCTTCAATTGATGATTTACTTGGAATTAGTTGATGATTCTTGGTGGGTGATTAATCCATAATGTGTACAGAAGATCTCCAAATAGTCAACACTTTGTCAACTCATCCTAATGGTCTTGGACCGGTTTCTCCCAAACGTTCTTGTGAAACCGATTGCTCTCAAACGGTTTTGAAACCGTTTGCTTCCAAATGGTTTTGCAAACCGTTTGGGCAAGAGGTGGAGGACCGTTTGCTAAAGCAAGATAAGGATGAACTTTGGAAATAACACCATCTTATTCTACCTCAAGAACATGGACTGTTCTTCATGGATTTAGTTGCAAGAACACATAGAAGTGTCTAAGAAAATGGAAACAAGCAACGTTTTCATAGGAAGAAGATGCATAAACAAAACTTTAAGGTTTAGAGTTATAAAACCCGCCTTAGGATCAGATCTAGAGCTCCAAGCTTCGTAGCTTTAATGGTGTCTTGAGCTCCACAGGTCTTCCAAGGTTCGTTCCTCAAGATTTGGATGGAGAAGATGGCTAGAAAGAAGAGTTATGTAAGGAAGACTACTAAACCAACCTTGTAGAAAGATTTCCTCCATAAATTCGAGCTAGATGGCAATCAAAACTTACCCAATTCAGTTTGGTCGTCCTCCTCTGCTCCTTAGCTCCCTCTTAGTTGGCCAAAGCAAAGAGATAAGAAGAGGAATGAAGGGAAATGATTCCTTGCTTTGGGAAAAAGATGTACTTATATATTTTGGGTATATTTTCAAGGCAAGGAGGATTATTGCCTTTATTTCTCTACTAGGTCCTTCACCCCTCCTTGGCCACGTCCCTTCCTCCATATCACATGCAAAACCCCTCTCTCAACCAATGTTTATAGGAAAAAGGAACCAAACACCTTACTAAGTTGCATACATAAAAGGGTCATTTTGTATAAAACTTGGTTATTTAATTATAAAGGTTATCTTTCTTATTTTATCATTCAAATGAGGCGCCCTCCTCATTATCTTTGATCTACTTGATGTCAAGAGTCATAACATATACCCTAGAGGGTATATTTTACATGTTGCACCCTATGTTTTGGGTAAATAGCACTTTATACCAAGACTAGGTTTTAAAGCGCAAGGATTGCCCTACAAGTTATATCTTGGTGCCCAAGCTTGGAGAACCCATATCACTACATCATATTCATGCTTATGATGTATCAACACCAGAGGAACATCTTAGCATGTGCAATTTGCAAGTTAACCCCTCAACTTGGGTGTCTTGCACATATGTCCATATTTATCAAAACAATATTACAACATTGTTCAAAAAGGACATAAATGAAAATATATGTTCCTCAAAAGCTTTAATTACATATCAAAAGATAACCAAAAGCATTTAAGCACATATTTAGGTAAAGTACCTAGGGTTAGTTCATAACCCAGGTCAGGGATGTTACAAATTATAAACTACTAACAAGGATTTCACCCCCGAAATCCCAGAAAGAAAAGGGGAAGCAGATATTGTTTAAGCATCATATCATTACATCCTTAGATAACATTTCATTATTATGGAGATATTATAGAGTTTTGATCAATAGGTTTCTCCTCACAAGTTTATCATGGAAAGATTCACATGGAACATATACTCTCATGTTCCTTAGTTAGATCAACTTTTCTTAACATCACACTCATACTCTGTTATTTATTTGAGACTATATAAGTGCTTTCATACCTTGATTGTGTCATCACATCTGATAACACCATACTAACTTTCCTTATTATTTGCACTAATTATCTCATTAGTTGTACATTCTCTTATCATAGGGAAAAGTTACTTATCAAATAAGGACTTATTTGACAGATATCTTGGAGAAAGATATGTTTATGAAAAACATAAACCCCTAACATGTGATGTTCATATTATTTTACATGTTTAATTTCATTTCATAGTTGACCATTCCAGGTAATTAATATAAATCATTTGATATATTATTACATTCTTATTTTGGTACCTATCACATGTGTTATCAACACATTACATATTTTTCTTCCTTTCATCTTGGGACATTACTTGTTACATATATTCTCACCTTAGAACCAAAGTCCAGGGTAAACTAATGCCTTTATAAGTATTCGTCACATAAACATCCTTATTAATATTCTTATATCTTTACTAGTTAGGGTTGACCTCCCTTATTCCCATATTTCTTATTTCATGATACTCATTAGATTGTCTTAGAATGACTGCTTCATCAGAGCAATTAAAAAGATAACAATCTAAGAGTTTCCATATTCACTTTATCATCAACAATTGTATACCTGGAAAGGGTATATAAATGCAGAGATAAGGTAATATGCATTTGTATACTACCATATTCCTTCTCTTTTCTTACTATCACAAGTATAAGTTTTAACCTTACTGAATTTCTATCCAGACCACTTTTTAATACATCCTCTTTCTTATGGAGGTAAGCATGCAACATGAAACATCTATTTTATACAACATTATAAGTCCTCATAGGACTAATCAAGGAAAGTTCAATCAATCGCTTTCTTAGTTTTATCCAAGAGATCATAGAAAGACATATAAGAATAACATTTATTTTGTCTAACCTGTCATGATTCAAGGATTATTCATTGTCTCGGGCTGATTCTGCCTCAGAGGTTCATTTGCCATAACATTTCTGGCTGAGCAATCTCTTACCAGATGCCCTACCTGTCGACATTGATAGCATGTTCTGGGTTCCCAATGTGGTTTAAAGGGTTCTTTACCCTTTCTTGATGACCATTTCCTTGGTGCACTAGGTCCTGGTTGTACTGGTGATACCAGAAACTTCTTCTTTTTGGAACTACCAGGTTTCTGCTCCTGGGTTTGGAAAGGCTTTTTCTCAATCCTTCCTTTATATTCCTTTTCTGGACAATTAGGTCTGATATGTCCAGGCTTCCTACACGTATGGCAGATCCTATATTCTGGTTGTATTCTAACCCCTCCATTACTATATATTGATTCAACTGGCTGAGGTTGAGCACAAACTCATTCTAAGTTCATAACTTCATCATTTACCATTGCTTCAACCTGTTGTTGTGGGTTACATATTTTGTTGATATCCAAAACATCATCATTAGGAGCTGGTAATCTAGGTTGTATTGCTAGTGCTTGATCCACTAGATACATCATGGTTGCCCTAAATTCCCCAACAATGATTCCTAAGGAAGGATTCCTTATCATGGTTGGATTAGCTAGGGGGATCTCAGGTAACTGTCCCTCTCTTGCCTGCTCCTCTGCACCTCTTCTTGGTGTAGCATTGTTGCCCTCTCCAGCAAACTCCTCGTCTGATCCAGTCATATTTAAGTTCTTCTTCTCCTATGTGAGCAGAAGATACCATCAGATACACTGGATGACACTAGAACAGACTCTACTACCTTAGTCCTATGTCAATGTAGACTCAACAAACCTAGATCTCTGATACCACTAAATTGTTACGTCTGTCTCAAAAAAAATGAGATCAATGAATGCG
This sequence comes from Alisma plantago-aquatica, assembly GCA_963693085.1. NCBI lineage: Eukaryota > Viridiplantae > Streptophyta > Magnoliopsida > Alismatales > Alismataceae > Alisma > Alisma plantago-aquatica. The sequence goes on along the minus strand of OY856409.1, from coordinate 1,958,893,260 downwards.
GAAGCGATTAACTAGCAGTGGAATTATGAAAAACCACTAAAAATTAAAACTTTTTAGAAAGAGATCTTTAAATAATAAAACTCTTTTATAAGAAAACAAGGTAAGTTGTTTACAACATAATCCACCATTACTTCTCTGTAAAATCACATCTCGAGTGATTACATACATCAACTGCCCTGTTATTTGTATAAGGCAAGATACAAAAATCTCGAGGAGTTAAGACAAAAACCTCAGATCTACTGACTCCTAGGACCTGAGAGTACAGAGATGACATTTAGAACATACTATCTATAAGTCTTAACAGATAGTGTCTCCACCTGAGAATCATTGTTGTCCCTGATGTTGCTGCTGTTCTTGTTGCTCATCCTTAGATGGATTCCTTCGTCCTTGGCGTCTACCTAAAAATTTGAATCCCACGGGGGTGAGACAATTGAATAATTTTCCCAGCGAGAGTTATAACTCTCCACCAGAAGCTTTGTTATTTCAATAAAGGAATATCAATAAGCAATAAAACTTTAAACGTTCAACAACAGGTTTAACATTGTATAAACTAAGTAAAGAAACATTCTCTTGGACAATCATTTCAATTATAAATAATTGAATATCAAAGCATATCCCAATAATAATATGAGGAACATGTATACTAGTTACTTGACTAGAACATTATAAATAATGTATCATCAATCATTATTTCTCATAGTTCAACCTAAGCAGTTATGCTACGTGGCTGATTATGTTTTTCAAACATTATTATGCCCTGAGGAGATGAGGTATACCGTTCATACTTCAACCGACCATTACGAAATCGCATCGGTACCATACATAGGTCATCAGAAGGACCAGATTCCTATGACCTCATCTTCCTCAGTCAGAGTGAGGATCAACATTTAGGACATCTTGTGTCTCTGCTATAATAGCTTTCCAGGGTATTCTGGCAACTTCTCTATTAGAGTCACAATGGCGTTTTGTACTCTCTTCGTCATCGAGGGATCTCTTGTTTATCTCTCATCAATGCATCATTAACGATATCTTCAGGAGATTAGTGATACATCATCCCGGCATAAAAATATAATGAAGGATTGATGGATTAAAGGTACATCTTACATCAATTCCTACACTAGGACGTAAGGGTATTCGCGTCCATAATCCCCCACATACTCAAAAGTATGTGCTCCAGGAGTTCCCTTAGGAAAACCTGTTTCACCATCATTTAGTTTCTGACAATGATGGATCTATGGTCAGGGCTCTACATGATATCATTATACTTGATTATTTAAGTACATTATAGCATTCTTTTAGCATCAGGCATGTTTTCAAACATAAACCATTAAAGCAACTACTATAAAGAAAGAATACTAAATATATCAAGTTCATTTCACATCAGTTATCATTGGGATATCAATCCTTAACCATCTCATCATTATGATTCAAAAATAGGGGTGTTCAAACCCTTAGATGATCATAAGTCATTTAACAGCATGACCTTGATTGTAACAATAAAGATGGTCTTTATGGCTCATACAACCTATCCATCTCAAAAGTTACCTTTTAATAGGCAACATAATATATCATTGTTTTCAAAGCTTAAAGAATACTTTTAATGAATTTGGCATCATAACCCTTACCTGGATATGATTACATCTTGATAACAACCTGCATGACTAATATAATTGAAAACATGCACATTATATTTGTATCAGCACAATACAAGTTCTTTTCAAATTAATCCTAGAACACCACGGCCGTGCTACCTTGCACGGTCGTGCTAGTGACAATTTACCACGACCATGTTACTTCACCACGGTTGGTTTCTAGGGTTAGAGTTTCCCTATTCGATTCAATTAGGGTTATTCAACCCCTTTTTACCTTTAAGAAGGTATAGTGATTCTTTATTACATAATTCATGCATAGGGTTCCATGCTTAAAAGCATAACCCAAACTTAGGGTTAGTGTACCCCACCTTTCATTAATTAGGGTTTCCTGTTCACATTATCAGTTCAACCCTAATATATTACTCCACCACTCTTGGGAACATTCAAAGATATTATAAGTGTTTGATTTCGATTACTATACTCATCATATATCATTAATGATCATCAAATCTAACTATTAGCCCATTTCTCATTCATATCATGGTATGATTACATCATACTCATTGATTTGGCTTACCCCACTCTCAGGATGTATTAATCTACACTTATTGAGTACATTGAGTCCGTTATATTTCTATCATAAACAACTACTTATCATATACTCATATGTGTCTCTTGTTTAAGTATAATGGTTTAGAGGTTCTTCAAGGTATGTTACCCTGAACTATTGAATGTGATATCTATCATATCTTGATTTATCACTTTCTTCTCATTTCCATCTTACTTGAGTTAATTGACTAACTTTGTATTAAGATATTTCTCTTTTAATACTTTATCCACTAACTTGTTACTTTCCTCATATGGTGCATGTATCATATATTAGAATTGTCCAATTATCTTTAATTATATAGGCTTATTTATTTGATAAACATTGATGATATAGGATAAACCCTCATCAACTATTATAGTATCTCCATATTTAGGATGTTATCTACATCATGCTTTAGTATACATCATTTCTAAGAGTTTCATGCCCATCATTATTGTAAGGTGTAAAAGCTATTACTCATTCATAGAGATGTTTAGATCTAGGCATCATCTTACCTCTTAAATCCTTATTTATTGAAATTACCACATTTATCATTCACAGGGTTCATTAACCCAATTCTTTATGTTTATGACATAATCATCCTATTTAATTGATTTAGCCACACCCCTCTTTAATGTACTATCTAATAAACCATCTCTAGGGTTTCATATTTAATAAGCCATAATTAAGCTTACTATTCATCCTAAAAGGGGTTTCCCATGACATCACTTCCAATTAGGGTTTCTATTCATATCACGTCTCCTCTAGATTAGGTTTATGATTAATATCCCACCATTAGGGATTACTATTTCTCATCATGACATTCCCCTAAAATTAGGGTTTACTATTCACATTACAGTGAATTGAGGTCATACCATCATTATGTATGAAGGTTACTTCCATTAATGCCCTTAATGAGGTCAAGATTCATTAATCATCATAATTAGGTTTTCCATGATCTCACTATGAAGGATCACACCCTAATGATGTGTATTCATACATGTTGGAAGTATTTTACTTAATTCTCATGCATACAGGGAGTCTTCTCTCTCCTCTAACTATTGGATGATGTTTACATCATTCTTGATTAGGTTAAGGTCAATTCAACCTTGATAACATAAGTCATGTCATCACCATTATGGTCATTAGGGTTTTCTTGATCAAGGGGTATAAGTCATACTATCCCTTCAATGGTACTATGGTAATGTTCACCTCTGGCCATAACATGCATCAATAAACTAATTACTTGTCTCCTTAATTACTTTAGATACCTTTAGGGTTTAGGTTCATCAACCACTAAACCATCTTGACCACTAAGGCATCAAACATTTTTCACCTTAATAGACCTCAATTGGTTTTTGCACTTTCAACCTCCAAACGGTTTTGAAACAGCATGGAGTTGTTGACCGTTTGGTCCCTTTGACTTTCAAGACCACATGGCAAAGTATACCATCAAGACCGTTTGCCTTAGGTGAGGTGAAGACCATTTGATCTCGTTGACCGTTTGGGCCAACTTTGACTTTGAAACCGTATGGACAAATCGATCTTGAAACCGCATGGCCACCAGCCGGTTTGCGATCGTTTGGTCCCAAATGGTCTTGAGACCATTTGGTCCCAAAAAGTCCTAAGACCATTTGGACCCAAACACCCTCAAAACTGCATGGACCAAAAAGTGCCTCAACCTATCCAATTGAATTAGTGTTTCCAAGGTTGAACCCTTCAATCGATCATGCAAAGGTTAGCCACTCATCACTTGAGTCAATTAGGTTAATCCTTACTGATTTGAAGTTCAATTGATCCTCAATTGGTCACCAATTAGGGTTTGGATTGATTGGATTAGGGTTTGGAATCGATCATCCTTCAACAAGTATCAACATGAGCCTAATTGATGTTGAACCCATTGAACCATCGTTCAATTGGGTCATGACCTGACCCCAAACGGTCTTGGGATCATTTGGACATCATCCAAATGGTCTTGAGACCATTTGCCCATTATTTTATAAAAAATCAAGTCGTTCACTTAAGGGTTGAACCCTAAATTAGGTCACAAAATCAGCACTTAATTATTCAACAACTTGATATGTTTGGACCCTTAATTGGTCAACCCTTTTTAAACCTAGACCTACAAACGGTCTTGGGTGATCACCAAACGGTGGCTTGAGCTCCACAGGTTGTCCAAGGTCCGTTCCTTAAGATTTGGATGGAGAAGATGGCTAGAAAGAAGAGTTATGTAAGGAAGACTACTAAACCAACCTTGTAGCAAGATTTCCTCCATAAATTCGAGCTAGATGGCAATCAAAACTTACCCAATTCAGTTTGGTCATCCTCCTCTTCTCCTGAGCTCCCTCTTAGTCGGCGAAAGCAAAGAGATAAGAAGAGGAATGAAGGGAAACGATCCCTTGCTTTGGGAAAAAGATGTACTTATATATTTTGGGTATATTTTCAAGGAAAGGAGGATTATTTCCTTTATTTCTCTACTAGGTACTTCTCCCCTCCTTGGCCACGTCCCTTCCTCCATATCACATGCAAAACCCCTCTCTCAACCAAGGTTTATAGGAAAAAGGAACCAAACACCATACTAAGTTGCATACATAAAAGGGTCATTTTGTATCAAACTTGGTTATTTAATTATAAAGGTTATATTTCTTATTTGATCATTCAAATGAGGCTCCCTCCTCATTATCTTTTCTCTACTTTATGTCAAGAGTCATAAGAGATACCCTAGAGGGTATATTTTACATGTTGCACCCTATGTTTTGGTTAAATTGCACTTTATACCAAGACTAGGTTTTAAAGTGCAAGTATTGCTCTACAAGTTATATCTTGGTGCCCAAGCTTGGATAACCCATATCACTACATCATATTCATGCTTATGATGTCTCAACACCAGAGGAACATCTTAACATGTGCAATTTGCAAGTTAACCCCTCAACTTGGGTGTCTTGCACATATGTCCATATTTATCAAAACAATATTACAACATTGTTCAAAAAGGACAGAAATGAAAATATATATTCCTCAGAAGCTTTAATTACATATCAAAAGATAACCACAAGCATTTAATCACATATTTAGGCAAAGCACCTAGGGTTAGTTCATTACCCAGGTCAGGGATGTTACAGTTGATGTTTGAATCTATAGATTTTGAGGACTAAATCCTTTATAAGGGGTGGAGTGTTCTAACATACTAGACTTTAGACCCTACCCTAGAACTTTGACCTTTTGGTTTTGACCAAACAAGGTTGAAGTTTGAGATATCCTAATAATCTAATGCATGAATAATGTAATCTAATATGGTGATAATAAGATGATAAAAACCTAATTGTAGAAGTAATTATGATAATGGACCATTAGTGGGCCAAGTGACATAACTCATATAAGAAAGTCTCAAAAGTAAAAATAAACTTCAAATTTGTAATCTAAACATCAAAATAAGCTTACATGTCAATTTTCATCCAATTTGGACCACCTTGAAATAATATGGTATGTTAGGAGAGAGAAACTACCTAAAAGATGTAGTTAATAAATAAATATAATTTGTGATACCAAAAGTTGAAAATAAAGGCCAATTCGTATTCAACACACTTAAGTTAACTTATGGATGAAGTTTCACCTAATTTGGATAATCTATGTGTCATTAATGCATCAAGAAAGAGAAACAAATAATACATTAAATAACCTATCTAATGTTGCCAAAAGTAAAATCCAATCAGAGATTCGAAATCTATAAAACTTAACTCGTGTGCCAAGTTTGGTTTAATTTGGATAAGTTTTGGACCCTTCAATGAGGAAAGAGAAAATACATGCATTAATTGGATTTCACTTTGGTTAATTCGATTTATTTGCATATTTTTCGTCTTTGATTGAGCTGTCACGCGCTTCACTTTTGCGCCAATCAATCATAACTATGGGATCAATTTTGGACGACATCCAGTCATCTCCTACCTTGAGTAGGAGCCTGACTCGTGTTGCTCTGTATGCACATTCTTTGATTTAATCGTTCTTTCTCTCTCCTCCACCGTTCTCTGATATTCTTGTCCCTTTATGATCAGGAGATCATCCCACATCGTTTGATCCTAACTTTCCCTATGTTTTGCTTTCCCAATCCAAAAACCCCAATTTCCCCTCACCAACCCTCTTTCCTTTACGACATGTCTCACCTCCTATATATATATCTTTCCCTGAGGCATCTCCAACCTCACCCGAACTCACCCAGACGTTCAATTGATGTATGCCTCTGCCGAGAAGTTCCCCCCAACTCAATTTTGTTTCTAAGGTGTTCTTGGCTTTGTCGGGGTGGTCTTCTCCTCCTCCGCTCCAATTGAAATGATGGTTTTTCTTGCACTCCCATCCTCCCTTTCCCTCCATTAAACAATGGTTTCCTTCCCAGTTTCATGGGTTCAATACTCAAGTTGTCTAATCAGGCTTCTTCCTTTCGTGTGTCGTGTTTTGTTCTGTGATGGCCTCTCCTGAGTTGTCGTATGGCCTCGCCTCAACCTCTCGAGCCTTTCGGTGACTTTGGTTTTGTGTTTTGCACCCTCTTTTGCGGTTTTCTTCCTCCGCACCTCTCTCTATTTCTGGGTGCTTTCTTAGCCATGTCGTCATCATTTTCCTTGACTTTTGGCTCTCTATGTTTGGAGGGTGACTTATAGCTTTGGCCTTCGAGCCATGGCTCGCTTGTTGGGGAGGCGAGATCGGGGGGTAGATACCCCACTGTGTTTTCTCACCTTTACCCGTCACTTTTCCTTCTTCACTTCGTTTTTCAATTGAGGGTAAAAGCATCTTTTCATGGGATTTTATTTCTTGGCTTTTATTTTTGCACATTGCTTATCTGGCCTAGTGGTCGGTATATCTGGCTTGGTCCAGTTGGGCCAAGTTAGCCGTGACTCTCTCTCCCTCCGTCTCTCGTCTCAGCGACGTTGACTTGGATTTTCCGTGAATTTCGATTGGTTGATTTTATATAATTCATAAATAATTAATGGATGATCAGAAAAATTCAAATAAATACTCATTGGATTCATCACAACAAGACCTATCTAATGGTATAAGTTTTGATGGATAAATCTCATGTTTAATAACATATGTTTTAATGGATCTAATTAATGATGAATTAAACTATAAAAATTATAATTAATTATTTATAAGTCCAAAAAATATAAAAATATATGATTTGGAATCCTAATAACCTAATATAATAAGTGGCATAGTTTTCATAACTTAAATCATATAATGATAAAAAGGTGATTTTTAGGGTTTATGAAATCAATGCAAACCTAACCCTAATTCAACATATATGCATCATAGGCTATTTGAAGTGGATGTTGGTCTTATATAATGATATGTGCCCACTTTGAAGTGGATGTTTATATGTTTGTGTTTTCCATTATGTGATGGCAACATTGTATAATTTTGACTATACTTTCTACTTGCCTCTACATTAAACATGTTATGTGATTCAGTAGCACTAGAGTAGTGTAATTGCATTGGTTTTTGGGTTATGTTCCCACATTAATTTTGTTTGGGATGGAGGTTATGTGCCCCATACCCATGTTTCATCTTTATGGGGGTTGGCCCAATTTGATACATTTGAGAGTTTGGTTATGTGTCATTCTCTATCAGGTTTCAACTTTATGAGGGTCAGCTGCCAATTGTGTTTATATTGTTCTAGGGCTATGCTTATCTCACATGCATGCAAGGTGATGATGTTTATGATGGGTTATGTGCCCAAAAATATTGATAAGTGCTTATGTGTCACTACTTTATTGTTTTGTTTATGGCAAGTATCTTCTTTTATAATGATGATGATTCTTTTCTTTTATGCCCTCTTTTTGGGTAGTCCTTATCTTTTACATGGGAATCCTTCTACTTTTTATGTCCCTTATCCTTTATAAATTCCTCAATTTGCTTTTTAGTATGCACATACCAGCCTTTGTTGATGTCTCTCCTTTTGTTTCTCTTTTATTGGGGTATGCTTCCAACCCTAGGTGGAAGACTTGGATGACAAGTCTTGATGAGCTGCACTTAGATTGTGAAGTTAAATCTTGGAGACAGTATTGAGGTCATTTAGATTTCCTCTACCTGGATCCTTATGATGTAAGTTTGTAACCCTTTGTTTTAAAATTGAATATAGTCATGTTATTATTTCGCTGCTATAATTTGGTCTTTTGATTACCATTACATAAAGATTTGAAAATTTTACACCACTCCAGCATACCTTCTGAGTGTGTTTGGACTGGAGGTTCTATTGTTCAAATTTTTATTAGAGAGGTGGTTTCACTTATTTACACTATGTATCTTACTAATCATCATTTTTTCTAAGCTTGTATGTTATACTTGTTTAATCTGCTTAAATTGGTTAACTACTTAACCTATTGTAATCAATAAGTGGTCTTATATAATGATATGTGCCCACTTTGAAGTGGATGTTTATATGTTTGTGTTGTCCATTGTGTGATGGAAACATTGTATAATTCTGACTATACTTTCTACTTGCCTCGACATTAAACATGCTATGTGATTCAGTACCACTAGAGTAGTGTAATTGCATTGGTTTTTGGGTTCTGTTCCCACATTAATTTTGTTTGGGATGGAGGTTATGTGTCCCATACCTGGGTTTCAGCTTTATGGGGGTTGGCCCAATTTGATATATTTGAGAGTTTGGTTATGTGTCATTCTCTATCAGGTTTCAACTTTATGAGGGTTGGCTGCCAATTGTGTTTATATTGTTCTAGGGCTCTGCTTATCTCACATGCATGCATGTTGATGATGTTTATGATGGGTTATGTTCCAAAAAATCATGATAAGTTCTTATGTGCCACTACTTTATTATTTTGTTTATGGCAAGTATCTTCTTTTATAATGATGATGATTCTGTTCTTGTATGCCCTCTTTTTGGGTAGTCTTTATCTCTTGCATGGGAATCCTGAAAAACACTAGAGGGGGGGTGAATAGAGTTTTAAAGATATTTTAACAATTATTTAACTCAAGCAACCAACCACAAGAATATTGGACAAGGGGACAAGGATTTAGAGTGGTTCCTACCTTAGCAAATACTAAGGTAGTCAGTCCACTACCCGGTTTCTTACCCAACCAGGATTTGGAAAGAATTTAATTTTATTACCTCGCAAGGACTTTACATAAAATTACAATTCTCTCCCTAAACCCTTCAAGCAGCCTTCACCTTGAAGTAATTGCACCACCTTGAAGCAGCCTTCACCTAGAAGTAATTGCACCAGCTTTGAAGCAGCCTTCCTCCTGAAGTAGCTTCCCGTTGCAATAGCCTTCTTGAAGTAGCTTCCTGTTGCAATAGCCTTCTTAAATTAGCTTGAAGTCCACCTTCTCCTCCGAGAAGAACCTTCTCCAATCCGCAGCCTCCAACACTAGGAGTAGCAAGGAGAATACAAAGAATGAAAAGAACAAGAAGGAAAATAGAAAGTACAACTTATCCTTTGAAGCACAAGGCTTGATTTGCCTATATCAAGTGTATTGATCTCCTAACCAATGAGTGTAGAAGTGTAAGTGCTGTGGAAAGGAGATGCTAGCCTATAGGACACGAAATAGGAGCAATGGGAATGAATAGCCAATGTTGGAATTGCTCTATTGCTCAAAACAGATTGCCAATGAGTATTCAATCTCAAGTGTAGCATAAGTGTAGCTTCGGTATTTTTAGGTGTCCTAAGGCATGTCCTATTTATAGGAATGACCTACAAGTTCTTAAGGACGTTCTAGACACTTTCTAGGGGGTTCTAAGTGCTTAACTAGCCGTTAGGTATAAGTTAGGTGCATTAGTAACGGCTAGTTACTTTATTCTACAGTTGCTGTCAGAGTCCATCTCGGTCGACAATTTCTCGATCGAGATACCTACTCGGTCAAAGTTTTGTCGACCGACAGGCTCTCTGGATCAACGTTCATTTCCAACTGCCAACTACTTTGTCAGCTGTGTCTAACGGCTACTTGGGTCATTCTCAGTCGAGAAGTTTGTCGACCGAGATTGACCCTGTTTCAATCTTTCAATTTAAGGCACTAAATGTGTGTATGAGTGTGCATATGTGACACTATTGAAGGGGATGACCTATCTAAGTGTGGTGTTTAGCTAGGGAAGATCTAACACTTGATTTACATGAAGTCTAAGTACTTGTACATTATATATTTGTACAAGTTTACAATTGATTACATTTCATGACATTTACAATCATTCAAGCACATAGATTCCCTAGAGCTTTGTCATCCACCTTATTCCTGCAACACTCAAGTATCACGTTAGATCAACAAGAGTGAAATGTTTGTCATCATCGAAACAAAGGGATTTATCATAATGTCCAATTTATCCAACAATCTCCCCCTTTTTGAAGATGACAAACATTTCCTAAATATGAAATAAGGAAATATAAAGCATGTGAGTTTCATACCTGAAGATTACCTTTTGTAGCCATTCTTGTTTTACAAGTGAGTGCTGGCCATCAAGATGAAACTCATTTATATTTTTGATTTTATATTTGTGATTTTATATTCTTTCTCCCCCTTTGTCATTTCAAAAAGATATCCAGGTTGAATATGTTATATTTCTTATCCCCCTTAATTTTATACTATGCTCCCCCTTAAATAGATATTCTATTAGGAATATGGATTTAATATCATTTTTGTCTAATTTAGCCACAATTTGTTTCTCAATCATTTGCAAAGGATGTTAAGCCTTGAAATGATATGAGATTCCCTTAAGCTTATGATGAATGTATATTGATTTCTCATCTATCAAGGGATGTTAAGCCCTGAAAATCAAATGAGAATCCTTTAATCTTAGAGTATATAAAAATGTCTCCATCCAAATGCAAGGGATGTTAAGCCCTGATTTGTTTAGAGAGTTCCTTTAAGTACAAGATATATCATTTTTATGAAATTCATAGATTTCTTCATAACCAAGAGTAAAAATACTAAGGTCGTAACAAGCTCCAAATGATGTTTACAATGTTTTTGTAAGCTTCTTAATCAAATAATCAAATTTGTTTGTATGAGCTCCCCCTTAATCTTACCATTTAAAGCAATTTAAAGCTTCTAAGGTCACAGATGATTTTAAATTTTGATTTTGACCTTTATCAAAAGTATACTAAGATTAAGTATAATAAAATGATGTCCAAATAAGCATTTTGTCAAAGCTTATTTTAGGTCGTCCTTGACTACGACCATAGCGCCCCTTGGTCAAATTTTATTTCAACCAAGAGGCAAAAATTGCAGATTTCCAATTTAAGCACTCATATGTTTAGTGATACTCAATATGAAAACATCTTCTTAAAAATGAAAGCACGATTAATATCTCAAGTCTTTTAAAGATGCCAATTGAGAAATTTTTATCTTATGTGTTGCAAGCATTTCTAAGAGACATATCATCATTGAATTATTTTGCTTGTCTATGTATCATCAAGGATCCATGCATAAAACAGAAATTTCCTTTTTATTAAGCTAAGCATAATTTCAGCTTTGACTTAAATCATTTAGAGAATAAACCAAATTAATCTCATATAAGTTTTCAGGGATGATTTCCAAAATATATACAGTCATTAATCACAAATAGATAGCAATTTAATCAATTAAAAAAATTCAGCAATTTTACGGCAGACTCGAAATCAGTGACATGCTCGGTCGACAATTTCTCGACCGAGGTTCACTCGGTCGACAGATTCTCGACCGACAAAGTTTCTGGAATATTTTCAGAACTGTTAATTTATTCCAAGCAAAATAAGATTATGCAAGTTAGAGCTCGATGGTGTTGAGATATGACATTTGTATATCAAGAATCAGTTTAGGTCAAATCTCAACTAGTTAATTTTAAGCTACTAAGTTTTAGGAATCCAAGCTAAATCATCATTCTTTTTCTTATATGGGCATGAAAATGAATAATGTCCAAGACGCATGCAATAATGACAACTAATAGAGTCAACTTCATTTCTCTTTCTAGGAATTGTGTTCCTAGGTACAAACATAATCTTAGTCTTGGATGCTTTAACTCTTTTGGGTTTATTTCTCCTTGGATCATATCCTAATCCTTTTCTTCCATTATAACTAGAGGAAATTTTCAGAATATTTTCAAGCATGTCATTTCCTCTTAACTCATTTACATTTCTTTGTAACTTAGCAATATCATCCATCTTCTTGTTTATATCTTTCTTTGCTTGATCTAAATCAGATACTAGAGAGTTTCTTTCTTTGACAACCTCATCATAATCTAAATCTGAACATAGAACAGGTTGTTTCTGAAGATCATTCACTTGAGTTTGCAAGTTTAACTTTTCTAAGGAAAGAAGATTGCAATTAGCTTCTACCGATTTTAACTTAAGATCATAATCTTTATTTTCCTTTTTGAGATTTTCATTTTTGGATACAAGAGCAAGAAGTTTAACATTTATATCATCATTTACTTTATTTGATTTCTTAAGTTTCTTCTTGCACTCAATATATTTCTCATGAGTATCTTGAAGACTAGCAATTAGATCTTCTTTTGGTAGATCATAAAGACTTACCTCTTCTTCGTCTTCATTTGTTGTAGCAATGAGGCATTCTACTTCTTCTTTTCCATCATCACTATCATCACTTGAATCATCCCATGCAGCTTTATATGCTCTTTCTTTCTTTTTGTGAGATGATTTCTTGCCTTTCTTGAGTTTTGGACAATCACCTTTCATGTGTCCCTTTTTTCCACATTCAAAGCACCTGGAAGAAGAAACACTAGAAGTTTTATTAGTTTTAAAACTTTTATATTGCTTACCATTTACAATGAGAGTTTCTTCTTCACTATCATCTTCACTTGTGTCATGAGTGTCCTTGGTTGATGCTTTGAATGCAATGTCCTTCTTTTTGCCTTGTTGACGTTCACATTCTCTTCTTTCTTCCTCTTCTAAAGTTGCCTCATGAGCTTCTAGATTGCCAATGAGTTGCTCCATTTTCAGTTTAGTGAGATCATTAGCTTCTTCAATGGCTGTCACCTTGGGCTTGTATTTGGGAGGAAGTGATCGAAGTACCTTTGATACCTGGTCTTCTTCAAGAACGGTTTTTCCTAAGGCATTTAAACCATTAACAATAGAAGAGAATTTTGCAAACATTTCACTAATGGATTCATTTGGATCCATACGAAAGTGTTCAAACTTCTGTTTAAGCATACTAATCTTAGAATTCTTAACTTGAAATGTACCTTCATAAGTTATGGACAGTCTATGCCAAATGTCATAGGATGTGTCACAGTTTGATATTCTATTAAATTCTCCTACTGAAATTGAACAATATAAAATGCTTACAGCTTTGGCATTCATTTGAGCCAACTTTATCGTATTTGCATCCCATTCTGCATATTGCATTTGAGGAAGCTCGTATGGAGTTGACACCATCCTCCATAAGTCCCAATTGATGCCTTGGAAGTAGAACTGCATCCTTCTCTTCCAATATGTGTAGTTTGTTCCATCAAACGCTGGAGGCCTAGCAACAAATGTCCCTTCAAGGTTAAGGTTGTTGAGCACCCCATCACTCATTCTTCAAGACCTTGTTAGGGTTCCTTCAAGCCTGCTCTGATACCAATTGAAAAACACTAGAGGGGGGGTGAATAGAGTTTTAAAGATATTTTAACAATTATTTAACTCAAGCAACCAACCACAAGAATATTGGACAAGGGGACAAGGATTTAGAGTGGTTCCTACCTTAGCAAATACTAAGGTAGTCAGTCCACTACCCGGTTGCTTACCCAACCGGGATTTGGAAAGAATTTAATTTTATTACCTCGCAAGGACTTTACATAAAATTACAATTCTCTCCCTAAACCCTTCAAGCAGCCTTCACCTTGAAGTAATTGCACCACCTTGAAGCAGCCTTCACCTAGAAGTAATTGCACCAACTTTGAAGCAGCCTTCCTCCTGAAGTAGCTTCCCGTTGCAATAGCCTTCTTGAAGTAGCTTCCCATTGCAATAGCCTTCTTAAAGTATCTTGAAGTCCACCTTCTCCTCCGAGAAGAACCTTCTCCAATCCGCAGCCTCCAACCCTAGGAGTAGCAAGGAGAATACAAAGAATGAAAAGAACAAGAAGGAAAATAGAAAGTACAACTTATCCTTTGAAGCACAAGGCTTGATTTGCCTATATCAAGCGTATTGATCTCCTAACCAATGAGTGTAGAAGTGTAAGTGTTGTGGAAAGGAGATGCTAGCCTATAGGACACGAAATAGGAGCAATGGGAATGAATAGCCAATGTTGGAATTGCTCTATTGCTCAAAACAGATTGCCAATGAGTATTCAATCTCAAGTGTAGCATAAGTGTAGCTTCGGTATTTTTAGGTGTCCTAAGGCATGTCCTATTTATAGGAATGACCTACAAGTGCTTAAGGACGTTCTAGACACTTTCTAGGGGGTTCTAAGTGCTTAACTAGTCGTTAGGTATAAGTTAGGTGCATTAGTAACGGCTAGTTACTTTATTCTACAGTTGCTGTCAGAGTCCATCTCGGTCGACAATTTCTCGACCGAGATACCTACTCGGTCTAAGTTTTGTCGACCGACAGGCTCTCTGGATCAACGTTCATTTCCAACTGCCAACTACTTTGTCAGCTGTGTCTAACGGCTACTTGGGTCATTCTCGGTCGAGAAGTTTGTCGACCGAGAGTGTCTCGGTCGAGAAGTTTGTCGACCGAGATTGACCCTATTTCAATCTTTCAATTTAAGGCACTAAATGTGTGTATGAGTGTGCATATGTGACACTATTGAAGGGGATGACCTATCTAAGTGTGGTGTTTAGCTAGGGAAGATCTAACACTTGATTTACATGAAGTCTAAGTACTTGTACATTATATATTTGTACAAGTTTACAATTGATTACATTTCATGACATTTACAATCATTCAAGCATATAGATTCCCTAGAGCTTTGTCTTCCACCTTATTCCTGCAACACTCAAGTAGCACGTTAGATCAACAAGAGTGAAATGTTTGTCATCATCGAAACAAAGGGATTTATCATAATGTCCAATTTATCCAACAAATCCTTCTATTTTTTATTTCCCTTATCCTTTATAAATTGCTCAATTTTCTTTTTAGTATGCACGTACTAGCCTTTGCTGATGTCTCTCCTATTGTTTCTCTTTTGTTGGGGTATGCTTCCAACCCTAGGTGGAAGACTCGGATGACAAGGCTTGATGACCTGGACTTAGATTATGAAGTTAAATCTTGGAGACAATCTTGAGGTCGTTTAGATTTCCTCTACCTGGATCCTTATGATGTAAGTTTGTAACCCTTTGTTTTAAAATTGAATATAGTCATGTTATTATTCCGCTGCTATAATTTGGTCTTTTGATTACCATTACATAAAGATTTGAAAATTTTACACCCACTCCATCAGGCCTTCTGAGTGTGTTTGGACTGGAGGTTCGATTGTTCGAATTTTTAGTAGAGAGGTGGTTTCACTTCTTTACACTTTGTATCTTACTAATCATCATTGTTGCTAAGCCTATATGTTATACTTGTTTAATCTGCTTAAATTGGTTAACTACTAAACCTATTGTAATAAATAAGTGGTCTTATATAATGATATGTGCCCACTTTGAAGTGGATGTTTATATGTTTGTGTTGTCCATTGTGTGATGGCAACATTGTATAATTCTGACTATACTTTCTACTTGCCTCTACATTAAACATGCTATGTGATTCAGTAGAACTAGAGTAGTGTAATTGCATTGGTTTTTGGGATATGTTCCCACATTAATTTTGTTTGGGATGGAGGTTATGTGCACCATACCTGGGTTTCAGCTTTATGGGCGTTGGCCCAATTTGATATATTTGAGAGTTTGGTTATGTGTCATTCTCTATCAGGTTTCAACTTTATTAGGGTTGGCCGCCAATTGTGTTTATATTATTCTAGGGCTATGCTTAACTCACATGCATGCACGTTGATGATGTTTATGATGGGTTATGTGCCCAAAAATATTGATAAGTGCTTATGTGTCACTACTTTATTGTTTTGTTTAGGGAAAGTATCTTCTTTTATAATGATGATGATTCTTTTATTGTATGCCCTCTTTTTGGGTAGTCCTTATCTCTTGCATGTGAATCCTTCTATTTTTTATTTCCCTTATCCTTTATAAATTGCTCAATTTGCTTTTTAGTGTGCACATACCAGCCTTTGTTGATGTCTCTCCTCTTGTTTCTCTTCTATTGGGGTATAGTTCCAACCCTAGGTGGAAGACTTGGATGACAAGTCTTGATGACCTGGACTTAGATTGTGAAGTTAAATCTTGGATACAATCTTGAGGTGGTTTAGATTTCCTCTATCTGGATCCTTATGATGTAAGTTTGTAACCCTTTGTTTTAAAATTGAATATAGTCATGTTATTATTCCGCTGCTATAATTTGGTCTTTTGATTACCATTACATAAAGATTTGAAAATTTTACACCCACTCCATCATACCTTCGGAGTGTGTTTGGACTGGAGGTTTTATTGTTCAAATTTTTAGTAGAGTGGTGGTTTCACTTCTTTACACTATGTATCTTACTAATCATCATTGTTGCTAAGCCTGTATGTTATACTTGTTTAATCTGCTTAAATTGGTTAACTACTTAACCTATTTTAATGAATAGGCGGTCTTATATAATGATATGTGCCCACTTTGAAGTGGATGTTTATATGTTTGTGTTGTAAATTGTTTGATGGAAACATTGTATAATTCTAACTATACTTTCTACTTGCCTCTACATTAAACATGCTATGTGATTCGGTAGCACTAGAGTAGTGTAATTGCATTGGTTTTTGGGTTATGTTCCCACATTAATTTTGTTTGGGATGGAGGTTATGTGCCTCATACCCGGGTTTCAGCTTTATGGGGGTTGGCCCAATTTGATATATTTGAGAGTTTGGTTATGTGTCATTCTCTATCAGGTTTCAACTTTATGAGGGTTGGCTGACAATTGTGTTTATATTGTTCTAGGGCTATGCTTATCTCACATGCATGCATGTTGATGATGTTTATGATGGGTTATGTGCACAAAAATCATGATAAGTGCTTATGTGCCACTACTTTATTGTTTTGTTTATGGCAAGTATGTTCTTTTATAATGATGATGATTCATTTCTTGTATGCCCTCTTTTTGGGTAGTCCTCATCTCTTGCATGGGAATCCTTCTATTTTTTATTTCCCTTATCCTTTATAAATTGCTCAATTTGCTTTTTAGTATGCACATACTAGCCTTTGCTGATGTCCCTCCTATTGTTTCTCTTTTGTTGGGGTATGCTTCCAACCCTAGGTGGAAGACTTGGATGACAAGGTGATGCGATGATTTTGAGTCGCATTTATAGACTTGTTTTATATGTGTTTTATGCATTTATTAGTCATTTTTGTGGTTAATGTTGCATAATTCAACTACTTTGGTCTATGATACTTCTCTATGTCAAATCTCCCTTATTTCAGTATTTTGAGTATAAATTATCAAAAGAATACGTTTTGTGTAGGCTTACGTGGTTTCGTGTTGTAATTTTAGGAAAAACAAGTATCTACTTCTGTCGATACCATCGACGGTGGTCGATACCATCGATCGGACCACAGGTTGCCAGCCGCAAGGAGTAGAAGAAAGTTGATACTAGCGATAGGAGAGTCGATGGTATCGATTTACCATCAGGTTGCTGGTGAAAAGTGAGTCGATACTATCGACACATCAGTCGATACTATCGACAGGTGGAGCTACAGCGACACAAAAGAGCAAAACCGTCACTACAGGTTAGTCGATACCATCGACAATCGTTGATGGTATCGAGATAGCATCAGGCTTAAAGACAAAAGAAAAGAAGAACTGTCGATATCACGCCAGGTCGATACCATCAACCCGCGTTGATGGTATCGACACCGTCAGATACAAGTTTGCTTCAGATCAATCTAAATCTGACGGTTGTGATTATTTGGTGACCTAACTCGGGAATTATACCTAATGACGGCGGTCAAGAGCAATCCATCACATCATTAGCCATTGCACACATCCCGAGAAGGTGTGGAGAGAAGAACGGAGCCCAAAAGCATGCCCCAGCCGATCCGGACGCCGAAAAAGACGATTTCCACCACCGAAAGGCGGGAGAACGTGTATTCTATGCCAAGGAGCAATTGGATCTTCTCCGTTCAGGGGTTTCACCACTCAATCACATTTTTCTCCATGTTTCCCCTTTTCTCTACCATGTTTTGCTTTGAGATGAACATGCGGGGCTAATCCCCTTTATCTTTAGGACTGGGAGTAGCCCGGGAAATCATTGTATGACGATTTTATCATAGTAATTCATCATTTATCTCTTGAATCCGTTGTATAATTTCATTTTCTCCATTATATTGTTATGGTTGATCACCATAATAATAATCTAATGCCTTTAATTACTTTGAAACAAGAATTAATGGTTGAAAAGAGATGAAATTTACATTAATTGACGAATCCCTTGAACAATGTGGTGTAAGGTTAATGGTGGATACTGTGAGATCGACTCTAATGCACCTAGTTTAGGGTATAGGTTGCTACGATGGTGGAACCGACCTAGACATAGGTAGTGAATTGTATCACGACAGTGGGCAATTATGATATCAGGCCACTACCCGGATAGAGAGATAAATCTGAGTGACTAAATAGAAATTAATACAATGAAAACCCGCGGTGAAATAGCAATCCTAAAGATCTCATCTTGAATTGATTAAACCAAACATTTAATCAATTGCTTTGTTTTGTTTTATTTCAATTTCTTTTAATTTTAAACAACAACTTCCAACTCTTTAATCGGTCTAGCTGATTGCGAGTAGTTAGTAGTAGTCTCTGACAATTCACGTATCCCTAAGTTCGACTCGGGCCTCACAAAGGCCTATATTACATTGATGTGTACACTTGCGTTTCTACGCACGTAAAAAGCGTGTCAAGTTTTTGGCACTATTACCGGGGATACGGAAAATTGTCGGCACTATGAGTGCTGCAAGCGGCCACTCTGGGCCACTTTTTATTTTTTATTTTTTTATATTAGTTTGAAATCATTTCAAAAAAAAACTCATAGCCTATTTTCTAAGTTTTGTAATCGTCAAGCACTGTACTGAACTTAAATTTTTACTTTGCAGGTACTGTGCATGGTGCAGACGCGTAGCACCGACTACACATGGCACACAAAAGAGGTTCCATTGCCGGGACCGGAAGACGAGGAGGATTTCAATCAAGACCATCTGGAAGAAATAGACTTAGAATTCGAACAGGAAGAGATGGCAGAGCCACAGACAATATGGGAGAACATCAAGGCTTCTTCTTCATCTGCTTCCAAGGGGCCGATCAAGAAGCAGGCGGTTAATATTCTGACATACAAGATTGATCCTGCATTATTCAACTTGGTGAAGTTGAATGCATTCCATGGGCTTAAGAATGAAGACCCAGTCGTGCATATAAGTCAATTTGTGGAGAATTGTGATATGATAAAAATAGACAGATTTCCTCAAGATGTGCTCTACTTGAAGCTCTTCCCGAGTTCTCTAGCAGGAAACGCACGAGAGTGGTTGCACAACTTGGACGATGAATATGTGGAATCCTAGGACCACATGGTGGAGGTTTTCTTTGAAAGGTTCTTCCCACCCGAGAAGACCAATGACATGATCAGGAAGATCCACAACTTCACCCAGAAAGCAGGAGAGACCTACTCTGAGACCTGGGAAAGCTTTCAGATCATGCTTAGGCGGTGCCCGCATCACGGGCTTGACAAGGAGACACAAGTCAAGATCTTCTATTTTTCTCTCTCTGAGAACGATAGAAGTAACCTCGATTCAGCAGGCTCAGGATTCTTTTTGAACAATACCGACACGAGGTGTTGGTAAATCCTTAAGAACATGGCCAAGAAGAAATCGTGGGGTGATAGAGACGTCATGGAGCATGTTCGAGTAGCAGGGGAATCTAAAGCAATCAAGGAGCTGAATGAGAAGATGGACCTTCTCGTGAAGAAATTGCTTGCGAAGGAGGATAATGAATCCGAGGACGAGGCACAAGTCAAATTCATGAGGCCGAAGCAAGGTTACAGAAATAACGATTACTCATGGAGGAAGGACAAGAAGTTCTCTTGGAAGGATCCAAACAACTTCTTGCAGGATCCAGATGCAAAACCCCAACCAGTAGCAGAGAATAAGAGCACGGAGTTGCTCAATCAAGTGATAAAGCAAAATCAAGAATTAATGACTACTTTTGGCCGGCAGATAAAGCAACAAGGGGAGTTTATGAACCAACTCGGGCAGACACTGCAGAGCCATGGGGCTCAAATGAGGATAATAGAGACGTCCATGGCGCAAATGCCAGCGGAGATAGCCAATTTGAAGAAGCCAGCGCACCAAGGTTTTCCGGGTAACACCAATATTTCAGGAGGGAACCATCAGGCGAAGGCCATCTTGCTAAGGAGTGGCAAGAAGATTTTAAACCCCAGAGCTGATGAACCAAGCAAACCCCAAGCAGAAATTGAAGGTGAGGCCACTGAGGAGCTGCCCATATCAGTCACAGAACTAGTTGCGGATACAGCAGTGGATGCTATTGAAGATCCTATTGCAGATCAGGAAGAGACGCAGGAAAGGACACCTTATGTGCCACCGCATCAAAGGGTACAGGTTGTCCCGATCCCATATCCGAACAGTGCAAAGGCAAGGAAAGTGGATGCCCAGTTTAAAAAGTTTCTAGAAAGTTTCAGAAAGCTTTCAGTCAACATACCATTATTGGAAGCAATTGAGAAAATCCCTTCTTACGGTAAATTTTTGAAAGACATCATTACCAAGAAGAGAAAAATCCCAGACACGGAGGTTGTTGTGCTTAAGGAGTAGGTGAGTGCCTTCATCATGGGCACATTGCCACCAAAGAGGCAGGATCTGGGCTGTTTCAACATCTCATGTTACATTGGGAAAGTTAAGTTTGGTGAAGCGCTATGTGACTCAGGGGAGAGCATAAACTTGATGCCCCTCTCTACATTCAAGAAGCTGGGATTAAAAGAGTCACGGCCGAGCAACATGACAATCCAATTGGCTGACAATTCAGTGGTAAAGCCATACGATATTTGTGAAGACGTTCTAGTGAAAGTAGATCGATTTGTATTTCCAGCAAATTTTGCCATCATGGAGATGCAAGATGAACAAGGCAATGAGCTACTACTCGGACGACCCTTCCAAGCTACAGCTGAGATGATACTTGATATAGGGAGAGGTCGTTTGACCTTAGGTATAGTCGATGATCGATTCGATATGGTCATGCCTTCTAGCGCCACTTCACCTAAAGCCAAGGAGCAATGCCACATGGTAAAGCATTTTGATCACAATATCTCACTTTGTCTAGGGAAGCCATTTTTAGATATGGCTCATGTAATGACCAAGGTGGAAAAAGGGACTTTGGCTGTGGACATCATGGAGTAGACCAAGGTGGTGTCCCTTAGCAAGGCTATGGGTTTTCTGAACGATGAGGAGGAGGACATTCCTCCCTCTGCTGAAGATGAGGCTATAGCAAATTCGGTTTTTGATGCATATCCAGAATTACCACTTGAGGCCTGCTTAGTCAATATCACTCATGATTGGATGAGAAGCTAATCACTGCAGGACTGTGCCAAGATGCTTTAGATGTTTCTGTGCTTCTATGCGAGGTACTATGAAGATTTAGGCGAACTCCCACCACCGCTTCAATCATCCTTAATCAGCCCGCCATAATTGGAGTTGAAGCCGTTGCCACCGCACCTCAAGTACACATTTCTAGCTGAGGAAGAAAAGTTGCCAATGATTATATCTGCTTATTTGAGTGCTGAGGAGGAGGACCAGTTGCTGATAGTGCTGAAGAACCATCGGGGAGCATTTGGGTGGTTTGTTGCAGATATCAAGGGGATATCTCCTACTTTATGCCAACATAAGATTCGGCTTGAGGAGGGAGCCAAGCCGGTGATTCAACCGCAACGTCGACTAAACCCGAGCATGATGGAGGTTGTTAAGAAGGAGGTGATTAAGCTTCTTTATGCAGGTATCATATATGCTATTTCTGATTCTACATGGGTGAGTCCTATGCAGGTAGTCCCTAAAAAGGGGGGAATCATTGTTACCCATAATCTTTTAAATGAACCTATCACCATCCGCTTGGTAACCAGGTGGCGTGTTTGCATAGATTACCGTCGATTGAATGCCGCTACGCAAAAGGATCATTTTCCTCTTCCGTTTATTGATCAAATTTTAGAGCGCTTAGCCGACCGATCATATTTTTGTTTTCTGAATGGTTATTCGGGGTACAATCAGATTTCGATAGATCCTAAGGACCAAGAGAAGTCCACCTTCACTTTTCCTTATGGAACGTTTGTGTACCGCCGTATGCCTTTTGGGTTATGTAATGCACCGGTGACCTTTCTGCGTTGTATGCTCACCATTTTTTCTCATATGGTAGAATGTTGTCTAGAGGTTTTTATGGATGACTTCTCTATTTATGGTGCATCTTTTGATGAGTGCCTTTACAATCTGGATAAGGTTTTACAATGTTGTGAGGACACACATTTGGTCCACAATTGGGAAAAATATCACATGATGGTGAGTGAAGGAATAGTGCTAGGACATAAAGTGTCTAGAAAAGGTTTGGAGGTAGACCCAGTAAAAATCAAAGTGATTTCCAAATTGCCCCCACCAAATTCGGTAAAAGGGGTGCGAAGTTTCTTAGGTCATGCCGGTTTCTATCGTTGATTTATAAAGGATTTTTCTAAGATCGCCAAACCGTTATCTGAGCTTTTAGAAAAGGATGTTGTTTTTTACTTCAATGAAAAATGTCTACATGCGTTCAACGTGCTTAAGGAAAAATTGATTTCCGCACTGGTTGTGCAAACACCGGATTGGGCCAAGCCGTTTGAACTAATGTGTGACGCATCCAATTTCACGGTTGGGGCTGTGTTGGGACAGTGGGTGGACAATAAACCCACTGTGATTTTTTATGCATCTAAAACTTTGATTGATGCCCAACTTAAATACATGACTACCGAGAAAGAATTGCTTGCCGTTGTTTTCACTTTTGAAAAATTCTGGCAATATCTAGTTGGATCGAAAGTCGTGGTTTGGACGGACCACGCCGCCATTAAGTATTTGATGGAGAAAAAGGATGCCAAACCTAGATTGATTAGGTGGATCTTACTTTTACAAGAATTTGATATCGAAATCAAAGACAAGGCAGGGATTGAAAATGTGGTCGCGGACCATTTGTCTAGGTTAGAAAGGGTAGATTAAAAAGATTTACAGATACCCATTACTGAGACATTTCCGGACGAATAACTTTTGAAAGTGAAATCGAAAGATTTGTGGTTTTCTTATATTGTGAACTATCTTGCATGCAAAATCATCCTGGATGATTGGACGTATCAAGAGAAGAAGAAATTTTTCCATTCTCTACGATATTATTTTTGGGATGACCCTATTCTCTTGAAGCAATGCAGGGATGGTGTCTTACGCAGGTGTGTACCTGAGGTGGAATACGAGAGTGTTCTTCATCATTGCCACACATTACCGACGGGCGGACACCATGCAAGCTCTCGTACGACAGCCAAAGTACTGGAAAGTGGCCTATACTGGCCTACCTTGTTTAGGGATGCTTATGAGTTTGTGTGGCAATGTGATTCCTGCCAAAGGGCGGGTAACATTTCAAAGAGACAAGAGATTCCCCTTAATGTATTCCAGGAGGTTGAGGTATTTGATTTATGGGGTATAGATTTTATGGGACCCTTTGTGTCCTCAAATTCTAATTTGTATATCCTTTTGGCTGTTGATTATGTGTCGAAGTGGGTAGAGGCAATACCCACAAGGACTAATGATTCCACTGTAGTGTGTAGGTTTGTTAAGGAATATATTTTCTGCAGGTTCGGTGTGCCCTGAATGATCATTAGTGATGGGGGTACACACGTCCGGAATCAAAAGTTCTCGGCACTATTGAGAAAATACGGGGTCAAACACAACATTGGTACCCCGTACCACCCGCAAACTCAAGGACAAGTGGAGGTCTCCAATCGAGAGATTAAGAAGATCTTGGAGCGTACTGTGGCTTCCACGAGGAAGAATTGGAGTGCCCTACTACCAGATGTGTTGTGGGCATACAGGACGGCATACACGACACCTATAGGCACCACGCCTTTTTGGTTGGCTTATGGTCGGGCATGTCACTTACCGGTGGAATTAGAGCATAAAGCACATTGGGCGTTGAGGAAGCTAAACCTGAGTTATGACGAAGCAGGAAAGAAGAGGTTACTTGAACTAAATGAACTTGATGTGCTGCGAATGAATGCATATGAAAACTCTCGGATATACAAGGAGCGCACAAAGTTGATTCATGATCACCACAATCAGATGCGCATTTTCAAGAAAGGAGATCGTGTCCTTTTGTTCACAAGGTTCAAATAATCTTCAATATGAGATCGTGTCCTTTTGTTCACAAGGAGATCGTGTCCTTTTAACTATTACACAGGTCAGTAAGGAGGGACACATAATAATCTTCAAAGGTTCAGTCAATTAGTCTTGTGATCTTTCCACCTCATTGTTTTTCACAATCCACCATAAGAATTGGAAGTACTTTACGGTTTTAATCTTTTTGATTGCATCTCATATAGATAGGTTTTGCATTGCAACCACTTTCATATGTTTTGCATAAAAAATAGAATAGTTATACATGCACATTATCCTTAGGTGCATGTCATTTAGTTGCATTCATAATTTTTATGCATAGAGTATATCATGTATCTCATTTCTTCTTTAATGGTGATTAAATTGTTCCATACCTTCTAAATAGTTCAAATATTTGAGTTATGCAGAAAAAGTCTGCCCAATAAATTATTCATTGTCATTTTTGGATATAAGGCCTGAAAAAAAAAATGAAAAAGAAAAAGAAAGTTATTAAAAAGCAAGTAGAATAAGAGGGAGAAAGGAACATAATCTCACCTGCATCTTAAGATGAGTAAGTACATGATGTAGCTCAGTTAGATATCCATCTCATTTTGAGACGGGATGTTAGTGCATGCATCATTCCACCCAATCTTAGGCATTAGGGCATTTTTCATGTGCAAATGCATCATTTAGGGCATTCTTGTTTTTATGCATGTTGAAACCGTATAATGCTTCCATTTCTTCCATGAGCCACTCATTCCATCCACCCGTTGATCGAATTGGTAGGCCACCATGATTTTCTCCTCACTTGTGAATACCAGGAGAGCTGCTTCCATGTAGATGGTAGTTAGGGCGAGCAACGTAGTATAGGAGATCACAAGATGCACTGAGTCTGGATCGGAAAATTTTATTATGTTAACTGCCTTATGTGATAGTGTTCATCAGTTTTGAGGTAGATATCTTTTATGGATGATTACTGTCGCCTTTAGGGTAATTATCATTCTATGGTTAGTGAGGGCCAGAATGTGAATGTTCGATGGGGATCATATGGGATGTCTGTTGTGATGATTTGTTCTTTAGTTGACTCTGACAATTCTATTCTAAGGTTTAGTTGCTCGAGGGTGAGCAATGTTCAAGCTTAGGGGAGTTTGATGCGATGATTTTGAGTCACATTTATAGACTTGTTTTATATGTGTTTTATGCATTTATTAGTCATTTCTGTGGTTAATGTTGCATAATTCATCTACTTTGGTCTATGATACTTCTCTATGTCAAATCTCCCTTATTTCAATATTTTGAGTATAAATTATCAAAAGAATACATTTTGTGTAGGCTTATGTGGTTTCGTGTTATAATTTCAGGAAAAACAAGTATTTTCTTCTGTCGATAGCATCGACGGTGGTCGATACCATCGATCGGACCACAGGTTGCCAGCCACAAGGAGCAGAAGAAAGTCGATACTAGCGACATGATAGTTGATGGTATCGATTTACCATCAGGTCGTTGGCGAAAAGTGAGTCGATACTATCAACACATCAGTCGATACTATCGACAGGTGGAGCTACAGCGACACAAAAGGACAAAACCGTCACTACAGGTTTTTCGATACCATCGACAATCATTGATGGTATCGAGATAGCATCAGGCGTAAAGACAAAAGAAAAGAAGAATTGCCGATATCACGCCAGGTCGATACCATCGACCCGTGTCGATGGTATCGACACCGTCAGATACAAGTTTGCTTCAGATCGATCTAAATCCGACGGCTGTGATTATTTGGCGACCTAACTCGGGAATTATACCTAATGACGGCGGTCAAGAGCAATCTATCATGTCATTAGCCACTGCACACATCCCGAGAAAGTGTGGAGAGAAGAACGGAGCCCAGAAGCACACCCCAGTCGATCCGGACACTGAAGAAGACGATTTCCACCACCGAAAGGCGGGAGAACGCATATTCTACACCAAAGAGCAATTGGATCTTCTCCGTTCAGGGGTTTCACCACTCAATCCCGTTTTTCTCCATGTTTCCCCTTTTCTCTACCATGTTTTGCTTTGAGATGAACATGCGGGGCTATTCCCCTTTATCTTTAGGACTGGGAGTAGCCCAGGAAATCATTGTATGATGATTTTATCATAGTAATTCATCATTTATCTCTTAAATCCGTGGTATAATTTCATTTTCTCCATTATATTGTTATGCTTGATCACCATAATAATAATCTAATTCCTTTCATTACTTTGAAATAAGAATTAATGGTTGAAAAGAGATGAAATTTACATTAATTGACGAATCCCTTGAACAAGGTGGTGTAAGGTTAATGGTGGATATCGTGAGATCGACTCTAATGCACCTAGTTTAGGGTATAGGTTGCTACGACGGTGGAACCGACCTAGACATAGGTAGTGAATTGTACCACGACAATGGGAAATTCTGATATCAGGCCACTACCCGGATAGAGAGATAAATCTGAGTGACTAAATAGAAATTAATACAATGAAAACCTGTGGTGAATCCGCAATCCTAAAGATCTCATCTTTAATTGATTAAACCAAACATTTAATCGATTGCTTTGTTTTGTTTTATTTCATTTTCTTTTAATTTTAAACAACAACTTCCAACTCTTTAATCGGTCTAGCTGATTGCGAGTAGTTAGTAGTAGTCTCTGACAATTCACGTATCCCTGAGTTCGACTCGGGCCTCACAAAGACCTATATTACATTGACGCATACACTTGCATTTCTACGCACGTAAAAAGCGTGTCACAAGGCTTGATGACCTGGACTTAGATTGTGAAGTTAAATCTTGGAGACAATCTTGAGTTCGTTTAGATTTCCTCTACCTGGATCCTTATGATGTAAGTTTGTAACCCTTTGTTTTAAAATTGAATATAGTCATGTTATTATTCCACTGCTATAATTTGGTCTTTTGATTACCATTACATAAAGATTTGAAAATTTTACACCCACTCCATCATACCTTCTGAGTGTGTTTAGACTGGAGGTTCTATTGTTCAAATTTTTAGTAGAGAGGTGGTTTCACTTCTTTACACTATGTATCTTACTAATAATCATTGTTGCTAAGCCTATATGTTATACTTGTTTAATCTGCTTAAATTGGTTAACTACTTAACCTGTTGTAATCAATAAGTGGTCTTATATAATGATATGTGCCCACTTTGAAGTGGATGTTTATATGTTTGTGTTATCCACTGTGTGATGGCAACATTGTAAAATTCTGACTATGCTTTCTACTTGCCTCTACATTAAGCATGCTATGTGATTCAATAGCACTAGAGTAGTGTAATTACATTGGTTTTTGGGTTATGTTCCCACATTAATTTTGTTTGGGATGGAGGTTATGTGCCCCATACCTGGGATTCAGCTTTATGGGGGTTGGCCCAATTTGATATATTTGAGAGTTTGGTTATGTGTCATTCTCTATCAGGTTTCAACTTTATGAGGGTTGGCCGCCAATTGTTTTTATATTATTCTATGGCTATGCTTATCTCACATTCATGCAGGTTGATGATGTTTATCATGGGTTATGTGCCCACAAATCTTGATAAGTGCTTATGTGCCACTACTTTATTGTTTTGTTTATGGCAAGTATCTTCTTTTATAATGATGATGATTCTTTTCTTGTATGCCCTCTTTTTGGGTATTCCTTATCTCTTGCATGGGAATCCTTCTATTTTTGATTTCCCTTATCCTTTATAAATTGCTCAATTTGCTTTTTAGTATGCACATACCTACCTTTTTTTATGTCTCTCCTCTTATTTCTCTTTTGTTGGGGTATGCTTCCAACCCTAGGTGGAAGACTTGTATGATAAGGCTTGATGATCTGGACTTAGATTGTGAAGTTAAATCTTGGAGACAATCTTGAGGTCGTTTAGATTTCCTCTACCTGGATCCTTATGATGTAAGTTTTAACCCTTTGTTTTAAAATTGAATATAGTCATGTTATTATTCTACTGCTATAATTTGGTCTTTTGATTACCATTACATAAAGATTTTAAAATTTTACACCCACTCCATCATACCTTCTGAGTGTGTTTGGACTGGAGGTTCTATTGTTCAAATTTTTAGTAGAGAGGTGGTTTCACTTCTTTACACTATGTATCTTACTAATCATCATTGTTGCTAAGCCTATATGTTATATTTGTTTAATCCGCATAAATTGGTTAACTACTTAACCTATTGTAATCAATAAGTGGTCTTATATAATGATATGTGCCAACTTTGAAGTGGATGTTTATATGTTTGTGTTGTCCATTGTGTGATGGCAAGATTGTATAATCCTGACTATACTTTCGACTTTCCTCTGCATTAAACATGCTATGTGATTCAGTAGCACTAGAGTAGTGTAATTGCATTAGTTTTTGGGTTATGTTCCCACATTAATTTTGTTTGGGATGGAGGTTATGTGCCCCATACCCGGGTTTCAGCTTTATGGGGGTTGGCCCAATTTGATATATTTGAGAGTTTGGTTATGTGTCATTCTCTATCAGGTTTCAACTATATGAGGGTTGGCCGCCAATTGTGTTTATATTATTCTAGGGCTGTACTTATCTCACATGCATGCAGGTTGATGATGTTTATGATGGGTTATGTGCCCAAAAATCTTGATAAGTGCTTATGTGCCACTACTTTATTGTTTTGTTTATGGCAAGTATCTTATTTTATAATGATGATGATTCTTTTCTTGTATGCCCTCTTTTTGGGTATTCATTATCTCTTGCATGTGAATCCTTCTATTTTTTATTTCCCTTATCCTTTATAAATTGCTCAATTTGCTTTTTAGTATGCACATACCAGCCTTCACTGATGTATCTCCTCTTGTTTCTCTTTTGTTGGGGTATGCTTCCAACCCTAGGTGGAAGACTTGGATGACAATGCTTGATGACTTGGACTTAGATTGTGAAGTTAAATCTTGGAGACAATCTTGAGGTCGTTTAGATTTCCTCTACATGGATCCTTATGATGTAAGTTTGTAAACCTTTGTTTTAAAATTGAATATAGTCATGTTATTATTCTGTTGCTATAATTTGGTCTTTTGATTACCACTACATAATGATTTGAAAATTTTACACCCACTCCATCATACCTTCTGAGTGTGTTTAGACTAGAGGTTCTATTGTTCAAATTTTTAGTAGAGAGGTGGTTTCACTTCTTTACACTGTATCTTACTAATCATCATTGTTGCTAAGCCTATATGTTATATTTGTTTAATCTTCTTAAATTGGTTAACTACATAACCTATTGTAATCAATAAGTGGTCTTATATAATGATATATGCCCACTTTGAAGTGGATATTTATATGTTTGTGTTGTCCATTGTGTGACGACAACATTGTATAATTCTTACTATACTTTCTACTTGCCTCTACATTAAACATGCTATGTGATTCAGTAGCACTTGAGAAGTGTAATTGCATTGGTTTTTGGGTTTTGTTCCCACATTAATTTTGTTTGGGATGGAGGTTATGTGCCCCATACCCGGGTTTTAGCTATATGGGGGTTGGCCCAATTTGATATATTTGAGAGTTTGGTTATGTGTCATTCTCTATTAGGTTTCAACTTTATGAGGGTTGTCTGCCGATTGTATTTATATTGTTCTAGGGCTATGCTTATCTCACATGCATGCAGGTTGATGATGTTTATGATGGGTTATGTGCCCAAAAATCTTGAAAAGTGCTTATGTTCCACTACTTTACTGTTTTGTTTATGGCAAGTATGTTCTTTTATAATGATGATGATTCTTTTCTTTTATGCCCTCTTTTTGGGTAGTCCTTATCTCTTGCATGGGAATCCTTCTATTTTTGATGTCCCTTGTCATTTATAAATTGCTCAATTTGCTTTTTAGTATGCACATACCAGCCTTTGCTGATGTCTCTCCTTTTGTTTCTCTTTTGTTGGGGTATGCTTCCAACCCTAGGTGGAAGACTTGGATGACAAGGCTTGATGACCTGGACTCAGATTGTGAAGTTAAATCTTGGAGACAATCTTGAGGTCGTTTAGATTTCCTCTACCTGGATCCTTATGATGTAAGTTTGTAACCCTTTGTTTTAAAATTGAATATAGTCATGTTATTATTCTGCTGCTATAATTTGGTCTTTTGATTACCATTACATAAAGATTTGAAAATTTTACACCCACTCCATCATACCTTCTGAGTGTGTTTGGACTGGAGGTTCTATTGAGAAAATTTTTAGACGAGAGGTGGTTTCACTTCTTTACACTATGTATCTTACTAATCATCATTGTTGCTAAGCTTATATGTTATACTTGTTTAATCTTCTTAAATTGGTTAACTACTTAACCTTTTGTTACTAACCTGACCCTTTTTTATGTTTAAACATTGTGTTACTATTTTCTAGGAATAAGTGTTTGTGGCCTTCCAAAGAGGTAGGCTAAGGTAGAAAATTAATTTTTGGACAACGAACCTATCTATTCATGCATGCAATCAATGAGGAAAATAACTTTCCAAATAAAAATAAAAATTTCATTACTTTTGTATCAAAGTATGCAAAATGACAAATTCCAAGTATTGACTCCGTGGTACAATCAAGAGAGGTATCTACAAATTTAGAGGAATATTTGTCACTACGTGGCTTGGAATCAATTATTGTTAAAATTTCATTTCATCAGTGCTACTAATATCTAAGGTTTTCAATCTAGGAGTGATATTCTTATCTTCCATTATCCTCATTTCTAATGTTTCTAGCTAGGTTATTATATATATGTATATAATCAATATTACATACCCATATGTTTTGTTTCATATTATCAATATTTTCTTCTAACATATTATTCTCTTTACTCACTAAGGTCAAATATGTTTATTTACCAATATGTCCTTATTAGGGATATATGGAGGTTTTAAAATGCACATAGTTCAATGTATACTAGTTATAGACTTTTAGTTGGGTCTTAACTATCTGTGTTATCCTAATTATGTTGGAGGAATTTTGCATATATTTTAAGGTAAACTTTCATCATGTATTTTACTTTCAAGTATAGGGCTAACCCTAGTCAAATAGATTTTCTTTTATATTCCCTCTCTGAATATTTTGTTCAAATCAAAATAGATTGGTTTAGATCAAAATACATCTTAAATTAGTATTTTATCCACAACGATAAAGTAAACATTAATGTAGGGTAACCTGTAACAATAATTGTATTAACATTAATACACTAACATATGTATGTAGTGGTATTATGGGGTTGGTCGACCCAATCATTCCATGTAACACTCATAAAGTGTCATTTTCAACTACTTGCATTAGTAACAAACATGCATTACAACATTAGTTATATACACATATATATTATAAATTGGTTGCATTCATGTGTACTACTATTACTATACTATACTAATATGTATGTAC
The DNA here is from genome assembly GCA_963693085.1 of Alisma plantago-aquatica. NCBI lineage: Eukaryota > Viridiplantae > Streptophyta > Magnoliopsida > Alismatales > Alismataceae > Alisma > Alisma plantago-aquatica. The sequence continues at coordinate 1,958,861,315 of OY856409.1, read as the reverse complement.
TCTTATGTTGCCATTTTTTAATTAGTTCATCTAGATACTCTTATGGGTGTGTTTTATATTAATCGTTTAGGATGATAACTATTTCTCTACATGAAGTACCATAACTAATGAGTTACTTACAAATTCAGTTTGGATCTTCACCAATTAGACTTGTGATCGGACATGATAGCAGTGGGTCTCTTCTTCATCATTAGTCCACTACTCATGATCTTCTTATGCATTTGATTGGATCCTTTCTAGGAAATAAAAAATTAGCAGAGATTAGAGCCCTGAAGCTCTCCTCTCAGACTGGAAACCCCTAAGGACCAGAAGTAGAAGTAACAAAAAGAAAACAATGATGCAAACTCCCACAAATAACTCTAACCACACTTGCAACATCAAAGGATCTCACTTAGTCCCATCCACATCATCCCCATAACCACAGATGTTCGATCCTTTGCCACAAAGGGAGGCGTCAGGGCAATATGGCAGGGTAGAATGTTTCTTGGTGTTGGATGGTAGCCAATGTGGTTTTTGGAATGGAGAGGAAAAGGTGTCACAAAGGAAGAGATTGGCGGTCATACAATTTGAAAAGGAGGAGTACAGACAAGGCCTAGTGGCCATCATCTTGCAAGGGACACCCTATAATGGTTTGGATGTTATTGAAGGCACTACAACTTCTGTAAATTTTCTCTCATGTTGAGTTTAAAGATGAAGAATCCAACATTCGATACTGGCAAGGTGATGTAGGTGGCATCATCGGATCCCTCAGTGGCTGCTAAAATTGAGTCTAGACTATACAATCATTGTGACAGCAGTAAGGTCAAGCAATAATCGGGTTGTTTGTTTGCTGAAAATCAAAGCAAGCCAGAGGTAGTTCCTGATGATGATTGGTAGTGCATCAGATCAAGTGAAGGGGACAAAGGAGGAGGCAAAGGATCAGTTGTGGCCCTGGGGTGAAGTCATTTTTATTATGGTGGTGGTTGTGAGGTTGGAGGTCTAGGGATTATGTAGCAAGGGGTTCTAGTATTTCATACTTGTAGGCATGGAGATGAGTAATAGTGCAACTATTTCTAGTTGATAGGTTCAGACCATGGTGGTGCATCTGGATCAAGTGTCAGGCTGAAGAGGATGAGACCATTTCACAATTTTCGGGGAGTTCATCTTTTGTGAATCATTTATGAATGTTTCACATACCTTCCTTTATCTTTCTTATTGTGTAATTTCTTCAGTCTCATTTTACATCGTCTAGGGTGGTGAAATCCCTTAGCTTTAGTATTTCTTTCTTCTAATTATATTATCTTTAATTCAACATCTTTATTTTATTTTGTTTTAGTTTTAACAAACTCTTAAAAAATTATCTTTATAATTTTTGGTTCTCTTTGTAATTTTGACTAACCCATTATCTTATAACCTCTCTTTTCTTGTGCGTTGATTGGCATATCTTTCATGAACTTTTTAAATGGAGTGGGAATCCCAATATCCCCCATAATGTTATTGTTGTGATCTTTACCACCATGCATCTCTTTCCTGTCTGACTTTCCCATAGCACGCCTCTTTACGATCCCTTTCATCCTGGTGGATACAATGTGATCCATATTTTTTTGAGAACCATTATGTGGAACCTTTCTATCCATATTCTGAAGGGGGAGGGTATGATCAACATAATTTTGAAGGGTATGACCAATAGAACTTTGGGGGAAATAAACCTATTTATAATACCCAATATAATCCTCAGTAGGAACAGAAACTTAGGTTTCTAGAGAAGATGGCAGCGAAACAGATAACTAGCCAAACCTTGTTAGCCACTTTTTTGAAAACCCAATCCCAAAACCCAAATGTTCCAAATATATTCCCCCATGATCCAGTTACACCTTGTAATATTGAATTTCCCCACCACGATGGATGCAATGGAAATTACAATCCACCATCTTCTAAATATTATTATGAGCAGCAATACCACAAGCACCATGCAGAGCATCAAGCCCAAAATCATCATGGGGGTATGGTTGGGATGGCCAAAATTTTGGGGAACCCAGTTATGAAACTTAATTCACTCCCCTATAAGAAGAGAGACTTAAGACCCTAGAGAAGATGGCAGCAGAAGGACAAGCAAAACTTGAATCCAGTCAAGCCTTGTTAGCTACCTTACTAGAAGCTCAATCACAGGCTCCCCCTATAGATCATGAAAAACCCAAGAAAGTTCTTACCGAGATTGTGATGATGATCCTATTTTTATGTCATATATGTCAGATCCTGAAGAAATAGAACAAACCATGGTGCCATATTTTGTGTGTGATGAGGACGTTGGTATCCCTATCTTTCCTTTAGAGACTTTATTACTTGAATATGAAATGTCAAAGCAGGAGATTCATTCTAAACATCCAACAACTCCTATCATCCTTAACATAAACCCAATTGATATCAGATACCAAATCTATTTTTTTGAGTCAATTTTGGATAATGAGCATCCAACCCCCTTTGACAAAACAATTCCCCCCATTGTGACACAGCCTGTTCTCATTCTACATAAGGATGATTTAGAAGAAGAGACACCCTCGAAAGAAGCCCATACATCCCTTTATGTTGTTTGTAAGGAAGATATCCTCATCCCTCATGAATCCTTGGAGACTCCTTGTACAAAAGAATTAGATCCATATGTTGTATCAACAATGAAACTTACCAAACCCCATGTTGATAGCATTATTTTTTAGGAGAAGCAAAACACTTTTGTAAATAATTTGAAACATGTGGTATCAGTATCAATTCTCCCATATGCATGTCATTATGATGGTGGAAAACCTGAGCCAGATGCTCCACCCGACTCTATACATCCTGCTCTACCGGTATTACTGGTCAGGTACCCTCCAACCTTCCCCAATCCACATCCATCTTCAACACTTCCCTTTCTATCAAAGGAAGATTTTTGGATCTTATTAGAGGGAATGCAAGGTGAAAGAAAATATTAGAACCCCACTAAGCTTCCACAATTACCTTATCATAGGGTACACTATGAAGCTCCTCTGATAAAGGTCCCAACCCTCATACACATCCCCTTCAGCTAGACATTTTTTGAGCTACTAGGGCATCCTGGTGAACCCAACAATTTTCTTCCCTCCATTTCAGGTTTGGATTTTGCTTGGGACAAGCAAAAATATATGTCCGGGGTGGAGGTGGGTGGTATGTTTCTACTCCACCCCCTTTATCTTTTTTTTCTACATCTTGTTTTTCCTTGTTTTGCATATAGTTGCTTTTATAATTTCTTCTTTTATGGCAATTATCTAGTCGGCCATGTTTTATTTCTTTTATTGTAAAATGTCCTTTATTTAGTCGGCCAATATAAATAGATGTTTATTGTTGTATCCCTTGTATTTAGTAAATCTTTTGTAAAAATTGTTGCAAGTTGCCATGCCTGAAACCACCATGTCACCTAGGACCCCAAAATAGCATCACTTCTTGGAAAAGTCGGTGAGTCGTATGGAATCAATCAAAACCAAACACAATTTTTCTCTTTTTTTTAATTGTAGATTAACTTGATATAAATATTGTATAATTTGATTGATAGGAATATTTTATCTGATGTAATGAAACTTTTGAAAAAAAGAAAAAGAAAAAAAATGTGTGAAGTTTAAAGCACAAGGACACCTTTTGTTTCCCTCATACGTTCTTTCTAAAAAAGAGAAGCAAAGAATCACCACCGAACAAAAATCAAGTTTGGGGTGGCATGCTTCCCAAATAAAATTACATACCCCCACAAAGGGGCGTACCATCAAAAGATGTCAAAAGTGCACATAAAAAAATTGTGACCAATGTAGCCAGAACTCCACAAATTCAGATCCTGAGTCGAATAGAGGAGGGATAAAAAAAATTCATCACTTCCTTCTTTGTTTTCACACCCCTCAATTTCATCATGTTCTTGTGCAACAAATCACATAAACAAATTCAATAACATAAATAAATGTGTCAAAGTAAAAGTAAGATGAATCTTGTTTTTTACAAAGTCTTGATTTAGAAACAAGGTATGATATTTGTTTTTTATAGGAAATATAGAATTTTTTATTTTGTGGTTTTAGGAGATTGGGTTGCTTGGCCAAATTTGGAGGTAAGGAATAAAGTGGTGTTACAAGAGTGAGGATAGACATGGTGTTAGTATAAATTAGAATTATTTGTGATTTTATTTATTTGAGGACAAACAAAGATTCAAGTCTGGGGTATTTTGATAAATGTGTATTTATCCCTTTTAATATAATCTTTTAGATATCTTTTTAGAATTATTTTGTTATTTATTTTCTTAGTTTGTAATTAATTGTATTCGTTTAGAATTTTCTCTTTATTTGTAGTTTTAATTATATTTGGTTTAATTTTTGTAGGAAAATGACATCATCACTCCAATCATTAATTTCTCTTGCAAGATGTTTTACACAATTCCCGCAATGCCTGAAATTCATGTATAGACAACACAAAATAGTCATAACTGTCACATATAGATTCCAAATTTGGAGTTTAGATATATTTTGAAAAGATAATTCAATTTCTACAATAAAAATATATTTTCCGAAGATTTTGATAGTCATTTAACTATCCAATCCACTGTGCCTGTTCGTTTTCCCACATTGCCTCATTTAAATATATACCTTGCACCAAAGTAGGCATAACTATCATATTCGAAGGTGGATATTAATATTTAAATATGGGTTGGAAAGGAAATCCAAAGGCCTACAGGAAAAATATATTTCCAGATGCACTTTAATGAATCGTACTAGCCAAAATTCACATGAAACTTTTGGAATGGGAATCTACAAAGAGAGAGTCGGAATTTGAAGGGTTAAAAGAAGGCAATCAATGATTTTCTTTATTGCCTATTGAGGAAGTGATTTATTTTAATAAAGACAAACAACAGCCGCCTCTTCCATTCCTTCTCCTCCCCTTTTAGGGTTTCCACCCCTCCTTCCCCTACAAAAGGAGGGAGGACTCTATAAGAAAAATCATCAAGTCTTAGTTTTAAATCGATTCTTACTTGTAATAGAGTCTTAGTTTGTAGTCCTCAATTTTGTACTCTCATTTTCTTTCATAGTGTAATCTTTCATTTTTGCAATAGTTCTTCATCTTTGGATCTTGGTTATTCTCATTCTTTACTTCTCATTCTTTTCTCTTAGAATGAAGGATTAAGGGATCAAGACGTTTAACTGGCACCACCTAGATCTCCTTGGAGATTCTGCTTTCGATGGTTTATGGCTTCTTTCCTTATTTGTCTTGCTTCCCCTCTTATGTCTAGTGAGTAGTCTTCTTACCGAGGTGAGGGAAGCAACCCTTTAGCCATGTGATGATTAGATCAAAATTTTACATGATTTTTAAGATAAATAGTTTTTGATTTGGATCTCGACGATTTTAATGAAGTGATCTCTCATTTTCATCGCTTGTTAATCTTGGCAGATGTGACCATGGAATTTAAGATTTAGAACAACCAAATTGATTTTATGGGAATTTGGATGAGATCTCAGAAAAATCCCCATTAGGATAATTGAACTAGGATCTGTTAACGTCAGGATCAATGGGTCACGAGGATTTCATCTTTTATGAATCATTTATGAATGTTTCACATACCTTCCTTTATCTTTCTTATCATGTAATCTCTTCAGTCTCATTTCACATCAGCTAGGGTGCTGAAATACCTTAGCTTTGGTATTTCTTTCGTTTGATTAGTTGATCTTTAATTCAACATCTTTATTTTATGTTGTTTTAGTTTTAACAAACTCTTAAAATGGATTTTACATTCTTGTTCTCACAATCAGATTTGAAATTCAACCATCTTCATCGTCGTCTTTGTGGATCGACCCTTCTAAAAAGGATGAATACACATTTATCAATGGCATTTTTGTTCCTCTTTGTAACCGTCAGAGGAGGCGCGTCTTGAGGGGGTAGGATACACATTTCTCATGTCAACAAACCTAATTAATTAGAATTAAAAGTAGTAATTTGAATCCCCCCCATTTCCTCATAATTCACAATTTCATAATTTCTACAAAATACCTTCAATATTAATGGTGGTTCAACCATCGATTCTACTTCGATTAAGTTTATTTATTAATTTACTAATGAGATACTTTGAGTCCTTAAATTAGGCCATTAAATTTTTTCTTCAATAATCAGCCAAGAATTTAGATGTATAATTCTAATTATTTTTTTATTGTCTATTCCAAAGCCATTAGATGTAGATCCATGAATGTAAGGTCAAATCAAGGCATATAGGCACTATTGATTCAAGTTCCATTAATGGATATCAAAATTATTTGTGGAGATAAATTGGAGACTAGTTTGCAAATTTAACTCAAATAAGGACAATGAATTCATGTATACATAAGTAAATTAATTGGTGAGGAATTTGCACTAAATAACATGACAATTGATGAAGGAAAGTGATCAAGACTAAAAATAAATGATTGCTTTGTAAATGAACTCAAGTTCAGGGAAATTTATGATTTATAGATTAAAATAGGTCTTAGTACCCAAATTTGAGTATGCCACAGCTACCTCACCTCCACCTCTCCCTTCTTGTTTCCTTTTTCCTTGTCCCAAAGCCCTAAGTGTCATAACTTCATCTCCTACCTCACGCAAGGATCCTAAGCCACTCAAAATTGGTGTTGTGTCCTACACAACTCGTCGTAGGGCATCACCAACAACTAGAAGTGGCATCTGTTAGCTCCACTATCTACAAGACTCTCTCACAAAATGACCTATAAAACGGATGTGATGGTTTGTAAGGGCTGATAAAATGGGAGCCATGTAAGCTAGGTTTTTTATCTAGATTTACCTCCAGGTACGACACCATCCTGGACTCTTCCTTCTACATCTCCATTATATAAACCTCGACCCACACCCTAATCTAGTCCCATAATGGATCCATCGACCTTGTTTCCTCTATAGCTGGTACATCTTTAGATATATCACCTGCAACCTTAAGTAACTTATCTCGAGTCCCTCTTATGAAAACAAGTTCATGCAACCACAATCCATGTTTCTCAGACCTTCCCAATGAGTGCATCTTTATTCAGATTGCAATCAATGAGTAAAAATGATTCCTCTCCATCACCATCAAGCCTTGAAATGAAGTGACAAACATTGACAAATATGTCAAAACTTGACTATTAGCTGAGGACACCTCATAAGATCATCTCCACTAGATCTTTTGAGGCCACCTCAGTACTTACCTAGTCAAAAATGTGCATCAACGCTCATGGAGATGATGATATGATCGACGATCTTGGATCAATTCTATCATAAAACCTACATATTAGAACTCTTCAACCAATATTTAATAAGTTAATTTCTTGCTTTTATACATTAAACATAGGAGTCATACCATAGATATGAGGACAACAGTTTAAGTCTAATTAAGACCCATTTATGTAAACAACCTAGATGACTAATCATATCATAGCTCATAGGCATACTAGTAATTACTAAAAAAACTTGGTTGATCAATTTTATATACTAATAAATAATATGTTATGATATCATTTAATAATATATTCATCACATTGGAACACAACATGTTAGTATATATGCACTCCTATTTGTATCATGCATTACATAAATCGAAATAAGTTCTGAGTACTCAGTAGAATTATATTAGTAATTTTCCTATTATAGATTAGTTAAAATTTCAATATGAAACACGAGTGAATAATAAGATAGATTATGCAATAAATCACTGTAGTGATTACAATATATGAGTTAAACCCTATATTTTCCTAATAAGGGTACAAGGATCCAATGATATCTCATATAATGCTTAACCTTGACCTATTTGACCAAATTGAACTATATGATACAAAGAGAGAGACTGACATTGAAAATTCTAAATTGGAAGAATGAATATTCTTACTCACACATATAAGAAACCTAAGCATACTTTGACTTATATAACTAAGGAGGGATCCAGGAACGTAAATGGATGTCTAATGGATCATTTACTCTTTTAAAAAGATTAAAATCTTGAATTTACTATTTGGAGAATATGCTTATATTGAGAGATATAAATAGATATTTTAGGAATGGATAGACATGTTCACTTTGATGTGCCCAACATACCTGATGTATTTATAGGATGAAAAATTGACTTTGGATACCAAGTGTATCTATTAAGTTTTATCATTGACTATGAAGTTCATGTAAATCTAGTCTCTATTGAAAGTATATGTTCTTATCAATTCAACATGAAATTTTTCCAAAATGGGGCATCTCTTGACATTACCCTTTCTTATTGAAAACACAATGCCTTTTTATGGAAATCATATTGAACTATCCTAAACCATGCTTATCCATTATGATATTGGGGTTGACACCCCTCATGTTATGCCAATTAATCTTGTTGAAGGACAAATGTCTTTCCTTAACATTATTTGTGTTGTATTAGAATAAATTAACTAATTTTGATTCTTATACCTAACCATGCCTTTTAATATAAGGATGTGCATTCCCATTTGGTGTGTGTTATTCCACCCTTAATAAAATAGGTTCTTGCTTTTCAACCATCCATATTTTAGGCCAATAATTGTTGGTGTCTTGGGCCTATTTTACATATTTGTAGTCTACATTATCTACATATATTTGTTTATTTTATGAGTTGATTAATGTAAATACACTATAAGAAGTTCTATAATTATTTAGTTCCTCATTCTTTTGAAGTTCATTCTCTTGTCTAAGCTTGCTGAACTTACCTATTTGCTAATATCCCCTCTTGAATGGGAACTCCCTATTATTTAATTAGTTGACTCAAAATGTCTAAATCTGTTTACAGTTCACATAATGTCTACTAGCCCATACTTTTGTTTATCTCTTTTTGGATGTTGTTTCCAAACCTCCCAGGTGTAGTTGTCTTAGAGAACCATGACTCATGAAGATCAGTTGCATGATTTTGAAGTTGAGGATATCTTGGTATGGCTAAGTTTCCCTCTTTCACTGGTCTAGTAGTAGATTAGATGTACTTTGAGATTTGGTAAAACCAACCTTGAGGTGAGGGAAAATTGTATAATGATACATTATGTAACTATGCAATATTTTTTTTCCATTTCTTATTAACTGTCACTTTTTGTGTGATATATACCATTTGGGAAATAAATGAAATTTCTCTTTCCTTTATATTTGGAATAGGCTAACTTCATTTCTCAATTTCATGAGGAGTGAATCCAATCTCAGGTCCCACTCTTAATAGTATGGTATCAGATCAAATGTAGTTGGTGAATTTGATTGTTTCTATTTATCCTCTATTTTTCTTACATATGCATCGGTTAGGTAGTTAGGTAACCCTATATAGGATGTTAATGCACTTTTTCTTATTTGTGGAGTACCTAGTAAGGTTTCAATCCCTATACAATTTAGTCATCACCACTTCCCAAATCACTCTCGGAAGTGGGACTCAGTATTGGTAACCCTAATCATCCCTACCCTCTCTATGGAGATGGAAAACTTTCCTACTTAAAAGTTATACCTTCTAATGATTAGTTCCTACCTCCCGTTCAATGTGAAGATATTTTGATTATCATTATGTTTAGACTGACTTGAATAGTCATTGTTAGGCTTAACCTATTTTCCATGTTCAACCCTTTCCTTTGTTGTTATTCTAAGTGTGCCCCCACTATGTCTACCTGAGAATGCATTATCAACCAACTTTGGACCATGATGTAAGAATTGTGTGTTGTTCCTTATTAGAATCAGTTGGAAGTCATTGTGTGCAAAAAGAAACCTTGATCCCCTCCATTACTATATGTGAAGAGACATTGTTGGTATGCCCTTATAGATGTTAGAAAGATTAGAATCTCTTAGTAAGATAAAGTAATGGTAAGATAACCGATTTAGGTTGGCATAGTGAAAATTTTCTAAATTGGTTCACATATTGATTTTAGCCCCATTTTGGGACTTGCATCGCAAAAATTACTTTTGTTATTACATTATATGTACAAAAAATACTATTCTAGCTATTTATCAAATGTTTCATGAACCAAGTTGCCACCATCCAAAGTTTTAGTAATATGAAACTCCTAAGAGTACAATCATGTGACTGTTAAAGTCAACCCTAACACCCCTACAGCTAAGTGTGCATCAATGAGTAAGAAGAGGTTTTGCACATATACGACCTTATTGACCTCCCCAAGATACATCTATACTCAGATAATTGGTTGATAGTTTAATTCTATAATGAGGTTGATTCTTTTACGTTAGTAGCTCAGAGCAATAATTCAACTTTAGCATTGTCAAAACTTAATAGGGAATACTGTACCGACCCCACCTCCCGGTAACCCCCAATTAAGGGAAATCGAAAGGTCAAAGCCTTTAGCCAATAACCCAGATCAAAGGTTTGACAAATAATCAATTATAATTATGAAATTCTACGAACTAAACTGAAAACTGGTATAAAATAAAAAAATTTATACCTTTTTCAAAACTGGGATATCTACATCTATCTGCATCAGGAGTCTACTCTAACTAATCCTCCGTTGTACTTTAACTCTTAATTAATTTCACATATGCCACTTTATTGTTTTTCCTTTTCAAGCTTGTACCTAAAACGCCGACAAACAAAACGTCGGTCAGCATATCAGAATATGTCGGTATGTGGGGACAACCAAAAGTTTGCACATATGGATAACAATCTAATCATCACAATCAAGTTAATTAACAAGCCAATTTACACTTTTCAGTATGACATTCTCCACCGCTTTTGCCCTAACCCTGGCATACCCACCTTAGGGTTTCTTTTGCCAATGACTTAAGGCCACCTTCTCAATCCCGAGCTTGGTTCCTGGGGGTCACCACTCATGGTGCCCACTAGTCATGCAATATCATAGGCCACCTTCTCATTCCCGAGCTTGGTGCCTGGGGTCACCACTCATGGTGCCCATTGGTCTACCCATCTGGGCCTGACCTTTGGCGTCATCCATTAGGGTGGCATGTAGGTGCGAGAATACATACTTCTATTATTAATGTGATAATCATAGTGACTTTATGATTTGCAAGTATGAACATCCAAACTAATAATTTGCATTCAATGCGATTAACCATCCAGAAAATCCTCAGGAAACTAAAGTGATTATTCATAATTAACCACATACCTGATCCAGAGCAACTTGATTGTCCAAGCAATAACGATAAAGAACAAGCAACAAGCAATCAATAATATCCTGAAATTAATGCATGGGATCCAAGTGTTATAGTTTATCCAGAACATTCTAAAGCTAGACTTGGATTCCACCTTATGCTTTCTAGATTACTTTAGGGTTTTATTAGGGTTTTTGCCTCCATAATTCTTTTATCATATTTAATGCTCTCTTAGTTCATAAACTCTAATTTCAACATGATAAGCCCAACTAAAGTCGATTATTTCTCTTTTATACCAAAACTACCATTTTTATCCTTTTAAGTTATTTCAAGGTCATTAGACTCAATTATCACCTTTAGTTTCTTTCAAATTAACAACTCATAATTCATTATGGTCTAATTCACATATGAACATTATTTATCATTAATTCTACCTTTTATCCACTAGGAAACCCTAATTTCTACATTAAGGGTGTTTATCCACAAATTAGGAACTTTAATGTTCGAAATAGCCTATAACCATAAAAACCCAATTCTATACATGAAATCGAATAATCAAAGCCATTAGAAGTCCTAATTACCAACATTAGGGTTTCAAGGCCTATTAAAGCCTATTTATGCACATAAACTCTAAATTAAACGAATTACATGCAAAGTTCATGCTTTTTGTTCCTAATGTTCCTTTTTATCATTAACAGACTAGTATCAACTTTAATCATCCATTAAACCCTATTAAATATATTACTCAACTCAAAATAGAGTTCTTTAAACATTAAAGTATTAAAGTTGCTAACTTCCATTACTTTTCGAATTGTAATAGGAAATAGCCTCTAAATATATTTTTATTAGATTCCTCTCATTTTTCTGAGCAAAATTCATATTTTATGTTGACCATACGATCTATCATTTAAGAGATATGAAGTTCAAAAAAATACTTACTTTGGGCCAATCCAGGAGCGCCACGTGGCCGATCACATGCAACGTTGTCCAATTGGGATTATAACTGAATGTAGATTTTACCCCTGGTTAAGTGGGTTCCTCTTCAGCCCGCTGAGGGGCATACTCATCCAACGCAACCTCACCCATCTTCAACCTCACGCAGTGTCGCGGCTGCTGCCCTAGGTGCCATGGACGGCACTCCTCTTCCTCTCATGGACCTCGACGATCCCCGGGGATAGGTCCCCTTACTCCATAGGTCTCCGCCGCCCCTGCAGGCTCTCCAAGCCAAGGTCGAGGTGGCGGGATTTGAAGCAGACAGACCTGCAACTCCGCTGCCACCAGCAGCCGCGTTGCGGTCCTTCCTTCTCTTCCCCTAAGGCTTGAGGGTTGCCGCCCATGGCCGCCCCAGCCTCGAAGCACCTTGGCGCACACAAGGCGCCCCAAGGTCGCGACCACCATGGCCATCCTCAAGTGAGAAACAAATCGTGATTGCTTCTGCGTTTGCAGTAGTTTTTAGTATTTCGGGTGGAGTTGCTTGAGGATAGGAGCGTGGGTTTGATCTTCGATCCCTCCTAGGTTGTCATGGAAGCGACACACAAACATCACACCTCCTCCACGGCCTCTCATAGCGGCAAGATATAAGCTACCCTCTCCACTAGGGTTTTCATGCGAAGAAGAAGAAGAGAGGGAGGGATACATGAAACTCCTCAGAACTCGTCCCTGAGCTCTACCCCTTTTATAGGGGAGGGTTTTCGCACCCTAAGATGTGCATCCACCAAGATGCAAGATCTTGTCCCAATAGGAAACCAACTCCTTCATTAGAAAGCAATCTTTCTCTCTCTTCTTTAGCCTTTGTATATTCCCTATTATATGGATATTGGGAATTCAAAATTCCTCTTTCATTTTATTTATACTTGCCCTTTTTAATTCATTGGCCACATATTTTTATATTTCCTTAAGTTGAAAATACCACTCCTTTAACAAAACCACAAAAACCATTAATAATGTATTACATTATTCTCTTATTTTACTTTATTGGTATTTTCTCTTTCCTATTTCTTCATTGGGACTCCTTGGATCCCAAGAAAATCTATTATTTCGAAATCCTTTTTATTGGATACTCATTATCCTTATAGATGCATCTAAATGTATTATTTCTCATTATCATGTTTATTTCTTATTAAAATATCTTTTTTTGAGGGTTTCTCTTTAATTCTCCTTTATTTTCCTCATTGGTATTCCATTTAACATTAGGAATCCTTTGAATACGAAAATCCACAAAGGATAACTCAATTATACCTCATTTCACTTATTTTCCACATTTTACCATTATTTTCAATTTCTTTCTTAATAAAGAAATACTTAATTGATCCTTTCTTTTCTTATTGTACTTTCTATGCAACTTTGGACTCCTTGGAACCCAATGAATCCAAGAGGCATGAAATCTCTCTTTGTATTTTCCTTCTAGAGGTTTCCACATTTTTCTTTTCTTAAAATTCAATTATTCATTTATTAATTGAATTTCCTTGTTATTGGGCCCAATAGCCAATAAAGCCCACAACACAATCATCAAGGCTATTGTAAACAAAATCTATTTATTCAAAACAAATTATATCATTATTTGTTCCAATATCTTTAATGTGAGAAATTACATTCCTCACCAAAGGAACCCAAAAAATGGGGTTGTAATAAATAAACTAGGTAAATCTTGGGGAAATCCCTCAATAAATAACATACAAATATAATTACTCCTTAATTAGGATAATTTAACATTACTAAGATGGACATAATGAACATGGATCGTATCACCTAAAATAAGGATATACAAAAATTGGACTAATCAAAGTAAGGTAATCTTTTGGGTTGAATGAAATCAATTGGATGATAGTATACAGAAGATTTTTAGGTAGGAAAATATTATAGTAATAAAAGTGTTGAAGTCAAGCATTATGATGGGATTCGATTGTGATGGGATGGATTTTGAGGACAAAATTATTTTTAAGGACTGGGGCAGTGTATGCTTATTTCAATATGGGTGTAGCTTAACTGGAGGAGCATCTGAACTTTATAAAGGTTACAATAAGTAATACTTGGGTGATTTTAAGTACTAATGTCAAATGAATTTAGCTACCACAACCATGATAAATGGGTAAAACGTGATAAATTGACCACCGTGAATGCTACTTGAAAATTTGAAAATATTTTAATATCTACCTCCACTTATCTGAAACGGTGAACATGAATAAGGTAATTTATTGAGTTAGATAAAAAAGTGGTTGTGTTGACCACAATAAAAGGAGGGTGAAACCACCATATTTTTTTAAAACACCACCGCCGACTTTATTACTGGTCTAAATTACAAGTTTTAACAACGTTTGGTGGGAAACTATCATGTCCCAGTGCAGTAGAAAGACCCCCACGAAGGGCTAGTTGTCCTACGTGGTGAACCACAGTATAACAGTCGCTTTTTATCTAAGAAAAAGAAAATAAATTAAAACTACGACTAAGGTAATGAATATCATCTTACAGTAGACCCGAGTTGGTCTTTCCTTCTTCCTCCATTTGCATGCAGCGCGTTCACCACCGTCAGTGCATCCGACAAGACCTTTACCGATTGGAATCCCCATTGCTTCGCCTGGCGAAAGAGTTACTGTTATGGCTTCAACTTACAGCTAGCTTTACCGGCCAATCCCGCTGAGGTCTCCCTCGCACTATTCCGAGAACGGAAATATTTTAGTCATGCATGCTGGAAGTCAAGCGCGGCTTACGCGCGCAGAGAGTGGTATTATTGGGGGAGAGACTGATTTGGGAGTGATGACGTGGCAGATTTTAATTAGATGGGTTGGTAGAGGTTGTGTAATATATAAATAAAGTTTTACTTATAACTTTTGAACCGTGATGAATTTTTTAACGAAACAAAAATCATTAGATTTATTATGAAAAATACATTCTAACAAGACTAATATTGATATATTTTTAACAAAAAAATATAAAAATGATATGAATAAATAATTTTGGATGTCAATGAACTATTTTGGGCGTCAATTAACCATCTTTGGGTGTCATTAGCTATTTATGGGCACCAATAAAGTATTATTGACGTGAAGTGCCCTTATACCTATTTGATGCGTACAACTATATTTGGGCACCATTAAATTATTCTTAGGTGTCAAACAGACCTATTTGGGGGCATTTTTATAATTTTGGGTGTCAATGAACTCTTTTGAGCGTCAATTAATCATTTTTTAGTGTCAATAGTCATGTATGGGCGTCGTTATAATTCTAGGTGTCAATGAACCATTTTGAGCGTCATTAAGTGATTCTTAGGTGTCAAAAAGATCTAATTGAGTGTCGTTATGTTGATTTAGTTGTCAATCCCTATTTTTGGGCGTTATTTTAAATTTTTGGGTGTCAATGAACCATTTTGGGCGTCAATTACCTTATTTGGGCATCATCTTTATACTTTTGGGTGTCAATTAACCATTTGGTCGTCAATTAACTATTTTTGGGTGTCAATAACCATTTATGGGCGTCATAGCATCTACAAATACTTTATTTGGGTGTCATTTTAAACTTATGGGTGTCAATGAACCATTTTGGGTGCCAATTACCTTATTTGGGCGCAATCTTTATACTTTTGGGTGTTAATGCACTATTTTGAGTGTCAATTAACTATTTTTGGGTGTCAATAGCCATTTATGGGCGCCATAGCATCCAAAAATGGCTAAATAGCGCCCAAAAATGGATAAATAGTTGTTTTGGTTGTCAATGCCTTATTTGGACGTCATCTTTATACTTCTGAGTATCAATGAATCATTTTGGGCGTCAAATAACCATTTTTTTGTGTCAATAACCATTTATGGACGCCATAGTTGGTTGTCAATTAACCTATATATATCATTTTTTTATTTATTCTAAAAAATATGTCAATATTAGGCTTGTTAGATTGTATTTTTCGTAACGAAACCAACTGTTTTTGTTTTATTAAAAAAATTATTACGGTTCAAAAGTTATAAGGAAAATAAATTTATTTGTCTATTGCATAATTAAAAAAAAACCTCAATCACCATCTGTCACATGGTGGCGGTTTGGTGGCTAATTTGGGGCTGTTTTGGACACGCGTAAAACCGGCGGGCTTGAGCTTGTCCAAATTTTAACTCTTTCGAGAATGTGTCCGGTCGCATCCTTGATCACCACCGAGGCCCAACTGGCCATCCTTTACTCCTCACAATAAATAAGAACTATCACTGGTTCCATATATGTGTCTAGGACCAAATCATTTATTGTGAGGAGTAAAGGATCACAGTGTCTTCCATGGCCTGTGATCCTTGTGACTGCTGGTTACTTTCTTCAGTTTTCTGGTTATATCTTCGGTAATCATCAATGTGTACTGCGTGCATATGGATAGTGTGAATCAGAGTTTTATCCTTGTTTTCAAGCGTTAACCCGTTCTGGCCCCATGCTATTGTCATTGCCTTCTATAAGTCCTCATCTTCTAGTCGGTCTTCCAGTGAAAGAAGAGCTTCCGCCAGTGTCATTTCTCCCAATTGTTGTCTTAACGTCGCCGCCCACGCCTCCTCGGCAAAGGAGCAAGCAAATAAGGTATGAGAAGTTGTTTCCTTTTCAGCTCCGCAAATCTGACACTTACATCTCCACAGAAAATGAGCTAGTTTAGGGGGCCATCGGGTCCTCCAAATAAGCTTCCATACTCATTCCATATCAACCAATCTGCTGTTTAGAAAATTTTCATTTCCCAAAGTAGCAAGCCACTTTGCAGATTTTGGATTAAATTTGTCTTTTGGGTCTGGCCACCATGTCGGCTGGTCTCCTGCTGTTGATAGGGGTGTTCAATATTTGTCTATAAATATCTGACAAAAATACTTCCTATAGTAAATTACAATTCTAGCCCCCCTCTGGCAATATGAGGTCTCTTAAATGCACGAGGTCTAAACTTTCATGTTCCTGTAAAGTTACCAGATTGCTATACCGTCCCAGAATCTACTAATCGTTCCAAATGTGAATTTTTGTTCCATCCCCTACTCTCCAGTATAGGCCTTCCATTCACCCCCCACAAACTTATCCATATATAACTTGGGTTGTATCCTCTACTCGCATCTAGAACTGATGTTCGTGTGAAGTACATTGCCTTCATCACTTTAAAGGTCAAAGTTTTCATTTGTCAAGAGTCTCCGGATTTGGCATGCCAACATTGCATGGTTAAAGGAGTTCATGTCACGGACGCCAAACCCGCTCACTCACTTAGGTTTGCATAGCTGGGTCCAACTAAGCCACAAAACTTTTCTTTCCCTTTCATTTAAACCCCATCAAAATTTTGACATGCAACTCTGTATTTCATCGAGAAGACCCGATGGTAGATGGAAAAAACTCATAACATATGTAAGAATTGCTTGTGTTATCACCTTAATGAGAACTTCTTTTCCTTTGATAGTAACTTTTCTTTCCATCCCTACACTTTTTTCAATACTCTATCTCTGATGTAACTGAAGACTTGTTTCTTTGATCTTCTCACCGTCACTGGTAAGTCCATGTATTTTATGTGTCTTTCTACCTCCCTCACCTGCAAGAGATCCCTCAGCTCAATTCTCCGATGAAAAGGCACTCCTTTACTAAAGGCAATTTTTGTCTTTGATAGGCTAATCTTTTGACTCGATGTCTGTTCATACCGGCTAATGAGATTAGATAGTTTCGAGCATTCATTTGTTGTCGCTCTTGTAAAGAGAATGCTATCATATGAAAAGAAAAGATGTGAAATGTGTGAACCATTTTTGCTGACTTTTATGCCATGTATAGAATGTTCATGTAAGGATAGGATGATAGAAGTAGAAAATTCTTCAGCACACAAAAGAAAGAGGTAAGGAGAAAGAGGGTCATCTTGGAGAAGTCCGTGGAAAGGTATAATCTTTTTGGACTGACTATTGTTGATGGCAAAAAAGAGATTGGCCGATGATACACACTCGCTAAATTAGACCACCATATATGTCCAAAGCCCAATCTTTCATGTACATAATCCAAAAACTCTCATTCAACTCTGTCATAAGTCTTTTACATGTCCAACTTAAGAGCCATGTGTCCCTTAGTGTTTTTTGCTTCGTGCTTCATTTTTTGAAACACTTCATATGCATCCAGGACATTATCTGTGATCATCCTCCAAGGAATAAAGGTACTTTGATTTTTAGAGACCAAATCATTCACCAATGGCTTCAATCTGTTCGCCTAACTTTACATGCAATCTTATATAGGACATTGCATAATCTTATGCGCATGTACTCCATTTGTTGCACTAGTATTTCTACTTTTAAGATGAGCACCACCAGCATCGAGTTAATTTATCCAATATCATGTGCACCTCTCCACCAACTCTTAATGTAGTTGGTTACATCTTTCCCCACCACATGCCAGTATTTTTGAATAAAGATTGGTTGCTTTCCTCAGTTTGTTGGTTATATCTTTGGTAATCATCAATGTGTATTGTATGCATCTAGATAGTGTGAATCAGAGTTTTATCCTTGTTTCCAAGCGTTAACCCGTTCTTGTGTGTCCACAAGCCCCACATTATTGTCAGTGTCTTCTGTAACTCTTCATATTCTAGTCGGTCTTCCAGTGAAAGAAGAGCTTCCGCCGGTGCCATTTCTCCCAACCGTTGTCTTAACGTCACCGCCCATGCCTCCTCTGCAAAGGATCAAACAAATAAGGTATGAGAAGTTGTTTCCTTTTCAGCTCCGCAATTCTGGCACTTATAATCCCGTATGTAGTATCTATCTCAAAGTCTCCCTCGTGTCACCACACATCTCCACAGAAAATGAGCTAGTTTAGGGGGTCATCACGTCCTCCAAACAAGCTTCCATACTCTTTCCATATCAACCAATCTGTTGTTTAGAAAATTTTCATTTCTCAAAGTAGCAAGCCAATATGCAGATTTTGTATTAAATTCACCTTTTGGGTCTGGCCACCATGTCGGTTAGTCTCCAGTAGCCTACTGCTGATAGGGGTGTTTAATATTTGTCTATAATTATATGATGAAAATGCTTCGTGTAGTAAATTGTAATTCTACCCCCTGATAGTTTGGTGCATCGTTCGAATAAAATGTTATTAACTTAGCAAAAACGATCACTAAGCAACGGATTACTGAAAATCACTAAAAATTAAAACCATTTTACAGAGAGGTCCACACATAGGAAAAACTTCTTTCACAAAGAATTGAAGTAATTTAATTACATTCTAGCTCATAAGTACAAGTCATGTATCATCTTTTCCTAAGAATTACAAGCACCAACTGCCCTGTTAAACTACACACAGGCCATATAAAAAAAATCTCGAGGCACTGAGCCAAAATCTCAAAAGTACTAACTACTATTCTGAGGACCTGAGAGTACAAAATGGAATATAGGACTCTATGTACATCTATACAAGGCATATCAGCCAGTGTCTCCACCTGAGACTTCACTGTTGTCCCTGTTGTTGTTGCTGCTATCCTTCACCTACTGAAGGATTCCTGCCTCCTCATCCGCATCCACCTAAAAATTTGGTTCCCACGGGAGTGAGTCAATTGTAAATTTCCCCAACGAGAGATATAACTCTCCGCCAAAAACATTATTATTACAGATAAATATGAATAGAAGAATCATTATTGTTTAACATCAGTTGCCTCATTGTTTAACAGATTAGAACATTATTCTTATCTAAAGCATTACAGCTATAACTTGATAGAGCAGCATTTCTCTTATCCATTTAAGGAATATGTATAACATTTATTCACTATAGAATTATAACCGCATCATATACTCTCTTCACGCTTAGATCACATAGCTAATGTCTGGCATTGTCTTTGTGGAGTCATGGCATGTATCCCTATTCTTTTAACAGAGTATTGGGATATTAATCCCTCATCTCAACAAGTACAATTCCATTTCTTAACAAGTTCATCATCATGATTATATAATATGGGTATTTGAACCCTTAACTCAACATAGAAAACTTGTTACCACTTATTAGGTAACTTAATACCTTCAGGTCATCTGACTAAGGACATTATGATTCTTTTTACACAAAGCATTCCTCATAGTTCACAAAGCTCATATCACCTCTTATTACCCCTTAATAGGAAATAAGGCATATTATGGCATATGAAGCCCATAACCAATTTCAATAGTTAAAACATCATATGGCACACAGGGCTCATAAATTTTCAGATTACTTCACACTGAGAAATAAAGCATATGAAGGCTTATAAAGCCTATAAAACATTTTCAATATATAGAGCATCGTAGCCCATACCTGGCTATGCTCATCATCTCAACATATCTGCATGATTAGTACTCATGATATCAATCATATATCAGTACCATGCAATACAAGGGTTTTCTTATTACATTCATAACTCATCAATCTGTATTTGAGCTTCACATAGAATTTCTTTGTGTTAAGACTTCACATAGCATCACCCTGTATTAGGGTTTCACATAGCATTACCATGTATTAGGGTTTATTATATCCTATTGCCCAAATTAGGGTTAGGATGCACTATTCACATCAGATTAGGGTTCATCATGTCCTTTTACCCAATTTGGGGTTTACTGTAACATTACATAGCATCACCCTGGATTAGGGTTTCGTATAAATAACCATATAGGTTCTTAAGATCATATTATTAATGATCAAGTCCTATTCCATTGCTTCACACAACTAGGATCAATATGGATAACATAAGTATTCAATCATACTTATGTATTCTCATCAATCATCATTAAATGAATTATCAACACAAAGTATAAGTTTCTCTCTCATGTTTACCAGAATATGATTGCATCATAGTCTATTGATTTGGATTAACCTTTTCATAAGGCACGTTAGCCTACACTTATCAAAGTGCACTACTTCTAAATGTAACAACTGTCATGACACACTTCATGTGTCACTCATCCGAATATATTGGATTTAAATTACATTAAGGTATATTACACTTGAGGTGTTGGATGTGATATCTATCGTATTTTGATGTATCACTTCCCTCATTATCATTACCTTATTTGATTTCATCCACTTAGCTTGTATTAGGGTATTTCCCATCCCAATACTTTATACACCAGTTCATCACATTTATCATGTAATGTATAGGTCACAAGTCACTGTATTTAGAAAATACAACCATTGCTAATGATATGGACTTATCATTGAGTTAGCAACTATTGATATAATGATATCCACTATCAACCTCTTTAGATGTTACACTTCTCAAAATATCAATCACTATTCCATTATTAGGAATAAGATTTTCCATGTTTATAAATTAAGGTTCACATAGTATCTCCCATAAATATGGGTTTCACATAATATCCTCATATATTAGGGTTTCACATAGTTTTACTTGAAATTAGGATTTCACAACACATCACCCAGTGTTAGGTCTTCACATAGCACTTTTAGCATTACCCTCAATTAGGGTTTCTCATGTAATCACCCTCAACTAGTGTTTCTCATGGAATCACCCTCAACTAGGGTTTCACATTCAATAACCCACAATTAGGGTTTACTATTCGTCCCAATTAGGGTTTAATATTTCAATACCCATAATTAGGTTTTACTATTCGTCCAAATTATGATTTTGCAATACATTACCCTAAATTAGGGTTACTCATGCCTTTTCCCTGGATTAGGGTTACATCCTTACTTTGGATTAGGATTTCACATAGGATTGCCCTGAATTGGAGTTAAGGTTAATTAATCTTCTCATTTAGAGTTTATGCTCATGATTAGGGTTTCATGATCTCTTTACCAAGGATCATACCCTTAATCACCACATGAATCATACTCAAGTATGAATTCATATCTATTATCTTCTCAACTTGATTAGGTTATATCAACCCTTCAATCAAGTACATACAACTATGATTGACATAGTGTACTGAATTATTGCTTTTACAAGCAATTAAGTTTTATCTCTTTAAAGATACTAATCATTTAGGTACTTTAGGGATTCAGCCTTTGTACCTATCATTTATTTTCATTACTATTAATCATTGGATCAATAAAACAATCATCTTCTTCAATTACCATTTGATTGAACCACAATTGACCTTCATTCAGTTTTGAAGTTTCATCACCAAATGGTTTTGAAACTGTTTGGTCTCCAAACGGTATTGAAATCGTTTGACCCCAAACAGTTTCAAGACCATTTGGACTAAACCGTCTCAAGACCATTTGGGCCAAATCAGTCTCAAAACCGAAAGGGTTCATTAGGACAATCACCAATCATATTGAATGTAATTTGCACCATTGAATTAGCCATTGATTAGGCTATTGAAGGATTCATCAATCAACACCATTAGATCTTTATCCAACAATAAAGGATCAACCATTAACCCTCCAAATGGTCTTGAAGACATTTGGTCCCAAATAGTTTCAAGACCGTTTGGGCTCAAACGGTTTCAAAATCATTTGACCCAAATTAGCTTGAAATCATTTGAAACAATCATGGATTCTTCAATCCACTCGATTAGGGTTTCCAATTGAAGGATTGTACATTCATTGAATTAATCAATTGGATCCATTTGACCATCATCCAACATGTACTAGGGTTCAGACCACAAACGGTCAACCCTACCAAATGGTCAACCCTCTCTTGCAATTTGGAGTTCAAGTCATCAAACGGTTTGCAAACCGTTTGGTCTCCAAACAGTTTTGATGAAACTGTTTGGACCAAAAGTCCAAAACCATTTGCAACTCAAGTTTGTTGAGGTGTGTGCTTGTAATGATGTCATCATCATCAAGCTACGATCCTTCATATTTTGCTGTAGTTTTCATGGTGGTTCTATTAATTTGATCAAATGAATTTCAAGAAGAACAATTGATCAACAATTGATAAGGAATTGAATGCAATAACAATATTAAGGGTTCAAGTTATAAAACCCACCTTCAATTGAGCTTCAAAGCTTGTAGCATCACATCAACAATGGTGGAAGAAGATTTTGCAACCCTCCCAAGGCTCGTCCTCAAGCTTTGGAGTTAAAATATTGTCTAGGATTGAAGATGGAGTGAAATAGAGAAGAAACCATGCATTATTTTGTGATTTCCACAATGAATTCAAGGTGAAAGAAGGTCAAGAAGCTTACCAACAGGTTGGGGGTCATCCTCCTGTTGCTCCAAGCTCCTTTGTTAGTTTTTGCAAGCAAGAAGTGAAACTTGATTCGAAATTATCCCTTCACCTCAAAGATAAAGGAGCTTATATATGAATTTTATTGAAAATTCATTTAAGAGAGAGAAAGTAGGAACTATCTACTCAACTTTCTTGCCATATGCCCCCTTCTCTTCCTTAGGTACGAGGCTATACTCTTTGCCTCTTATTCCTATCAATTATCCATGATTTAAAGGCAAACAAACAAAGCCCCTTAAATCATATTATAATAATATCCATAAGTGAGTGGATATTTCTTTTTCTTATAATAAGAGTGAGTTATCCACTTCCTTTGGATCTTTTGGTGGCCTATAAAGGCACAAAGGTGTTCACACTTGAAAAAATTCAACTGTCTTGTTTTTGGTTGAAGGCCCTTCAATTATTTTATTTATTTTTGCATTAAATGGAAGTAAAGTTCCAATTATGCTTAAATATTGATTATTTTAATATCAAGATTCGCTCTCCTCCAAAGAGGTACAAATGAGATTCCCCTCTAATTTTATTTGCTCTACATGATGCCAAGAAATATTAGGGACTATTTTAAGGTGGTAATTTTCATATTGAACCCTGGGTTTTGGGTAAATTGCACATTACTCCAAAACTGGGTTTTAATGCACAAACATTGCTTTATCAACTCTTTCTTGGTACTCAGGCTACCACAAGAGATACCTATGCATCATCTTCATTCTCATGATGCTTCAACACATGTGGAACATCTTATCATGTAACATTTGCAATTTAACCCCTCCACTTGGGTAATTTGCACTTTAGTCCAAAATAAGCAAACATTGCTACAACATTATTCAATCAGGACCAAAATTGAAACATAAGTTCCTCTTGATCCTTAATTACTTTTCAAAATATAAGAGCAAGCATATAATCCACTTTATTAAGCAAAACATCTAGGTTTAAGCATAACCCAAGTCAGGGATGTTACAAATTATAAACCCCTAACAAGGATTTCATCCCCAAAATCTCGGATAAGAAAAGATAGTTATTACTCATATCATCAAGTCTCTAATTATCATCTGAATATCATGGAGATATTATAGATCTTAAATCCACATACAGTTCTTCCACATAGGATTATTCTAAGAAAATATTTTCAACTTGATAAACTTTTCCACCATAATTACACTTGTTCCTTCCATTAGTTCAACCTTATCAATGTTTATGTTTATGTAGAGCACAAACCCTTAACATATGATGTTCATATTATATATATATATATATATATATATATATATATATATATATATATATTAACTAGATTAATTTCATAGTTGACCAATATAGGTAACCAGCATAAATACCTTACTTTGGTATTCATCATATGTATTGAGAACACATCTCATCCTTATCATATTTGATTCCTTGTTGTTACCACCAAGGGTACACATGCACAAAGTATTTCTTTTACTTTAGGACATTTCTTGTTCCATATATCATTATCTTGGGACCAAATTCCAAAGCAAACATATACTTTTCTAAGTATCCATCAGCGGATTATTTTTAATCCAAGTACATCAACTGTCATAATACATACTTCATTGTCATGTAAATGAAAGGAGAAACATAAAGTACCATACTCCTATCATTACCCAAAGTTGTTCATCAAAGGGAAAACATATATATTTAACAGAGGTAATCCACTCAACAATCCTTTATTTGTTTGGGAAAGTTCACTTAGCAAATCCTATGTGGCTGGGACAGTTCCCTTAGCAGTCCCTATGTAATTGGGAAAATTCACTTAGCAATTCCTATTTAATTGGGAAAGTTCACTTACCACTTCCTATTTAATTGGGAAAGTTCACTTAGCACTTCCTATTTAATTGGGAAAGTTCACTTAGCACTTCCTATTTAATTTGGGAAAGTTCACTTAGCACTTCGTATTTAATTTGGGAAAGTTCACTTAGCAATTCCTATATAATTTGGTAAAGTTCACTTAGCACTTCCTATTTAATTGGGAAAGTTCACTTAGCACGTCCTATTTAATTTTAGAAAGTTCACTTAGCACTTCGTATTTAATTTGGGAAAGTTCACTTAGCACTTCCTATTTAATTTCATTATACTGTCTAGATTGTTTCAGAATGACTACTTGATCAGAGTAAACAGAAAGATAATAATCTAAGAGTTCCATACTTGCCTTATCTCCAATAATCATATACATGGCCAGGGTATATAAGTATTGTGATTAGGTAGTATGCACTTTATTTTGTATCATGTTCCTCACTTTTCATATCATTATACACACAGGATTTTTCATTTCTAGATTTTCTTTAGGCATCACTTCTATATCTCATCTTTTATCACATAGATAAGAGAGATTATAAAGCATTTTAAGGAACACTGAGTAAGATGTAAGTTCTCATCTCCCTTGTGTCCTTATAGGACTAGTTAGAGGAAGTTCAAAAACAACTACTCTCTTATTTTTAACACATAGAATCATGAACTAAAATATCAGAATGAATCTATTTCATCTGACCTATCACAACCCTAGGGTTGACTATTGCATCAGATTGATTCATTGCATAGATCCTCGTGGTTGCTGGCTGTTGACCATGTGCTTGATTATTAGGTCTTGATGAATCTGCTCAGGACACTTGTCCATATCCTCTATTATTACTAGAAAACGGCCTCCTTTGTGAGCCTTGCTGACTCTGCCCCTGGGGTTGAGTCACCATTACATTCCCATCTGGACAATCCTTTGCTAGATGTCCCGATTGTTTACATTGGTAACAGATCCTGGGTGCAAAATAGGGTATGTGAGATCCAGTCACCGATGTTGATGCTATGCTGGGGGCTCTACTTAGGGAAATACTACGATCCCTACCCCTACTTGATGTCCATTGCATCTGGGTATGGAATCTCGATGGTGCTATCGATGCAGAAAATCTTAGCTTCTTAAAACTTTCAGATCCTTGTCCTTGAAACTGAGTGTATACCTTCTTACTACTAGTCTGTCGTTTCTCGATTTCAAACCTTTCTATCCTCCTTACTGACTCCACAAAAGTGGCAAACCTTTCCCTATTCTCTAAAGTACATACATGAGTGGTTAGTTCAGCGTTCAACCCCTTCTAAAATTGCTGAATTCTTTCCTCACCACTAACTGCCATATGCAGACAAAACTGCAACAGCTCCATGAATTTAGCTTCATATTCGCTAACGTTCATTTGTCCTTGTCTGATATTTTCAAATTGAGAGATCTTCTCATCTAGATATGTCTTAGGGAAGTATCTACCGACAAACTCTCGTCAGAATACCTCCCATCCAATCTCTTCACCTGGTCTCTTATCTTCTTCTATCATCCACCAGTGACCAGCACTCCCTTTTAGGAGGTACACAACATGTCTGACCTTTTCGACTTCAGGAATATCAAGGATCCTAAAAGCCTTCTCCAGCTCTGTCAGCCACAAATCAGCATCTGCTGGATCAGATGTACCAACATAATCTATGGCTCTATCCCGATGAACCTCTCAAAAGTCTTTCCAGCTCCATATCCCTCATAGTGGGATGGTGCCCTAGGTGCAGGTGGTGGCATCCTGTCTGCCATGTGTTTCATGGTTGTCAGGAATTTATTGAATAGAGCATGGAGGGTTAGGTTTTCTATCACAGCTGGGTCAATCTGGGGATCTTCAGATACATGCCCTTCCCTATGCTGGTCTCTTGCACCTCCTCCTGGTGCAGCAACACTGTTATCAGCAGGGTGTTCTTCGTGTGTCCCAGACATCTTCAAGTTTTTCTTCTCCTCCAATATGAGCAGAAGTCACTATCAGATGAACTGGAAGATACTAGAACAAACTCAACATCTTAGTCCTATGTCTCTATAGACTCAACGAACCTAGCGCTCTGATACCACTAAATTGTGGCGCATCATTTGAATAAAATGTTATTAACTTAGCGGAAGCGATCACTAAGTCGTAGATTACTGAAAATCACTAAAAATTAAAACCATTTTACAGAGAGGTCCACACATAGGAAAAACTTCTTTCACAAAGAACTAAAGTAATTTAATTACATTCTAGTTCACAAGTACAAGTCCTATATCATCTTTTTCTGAGAATTACAAGCACCAAGTTCCCTATTAATGTGGGCTCTGATCTCCAAACCATGACATAAACACGATTAAAACTTAGCGGAAGCGAATCGGTAATCAGCGGAAGACAAAAATCACGGGAAATTAAACTTTTCGAGATAAGAACTTGGATCCATAAAACTTCTTTCATAAAGAGAGATAAACTGTTTACATCTCAGGATAATTACTTCTTGAGTAATTATATACATCCAGATACAAAATCTCAAGATCACTACACAAAAGACTCCAAGACCTGAGAGTACAGAGGACACATAGGACTGACTCTAACTACACCACATGGCAGGACAATCTCCACCTGAGATTACTGCTGCCCCTGGTGCTGCTGCTGCTAAGACTGGTCACCTGTAGGCTGGTTCATTCGTCTCCGACGTTCACCTAAAAAGTTGAAGTCTGCGGGGTGAGACAATTATACATAATTGTCCCAGCGAGAGTTATAACTCTTCGCCAGAAGCTTTATTATAACATCAAAGAATATCTTAAGCAGTAAAGCCTTCAAAGTATTCTATAACAGTTGCAGGTATAACATGATCTCTACAATTAGGAGATATGGAGAATATAAACACTATTGCAATGTAACATCAATCAACTAACTTGGAGTCATCTCTAACAAGTTATACTACATGGTTGATTATGTTTTACAAACAACATTATGCCCTGTGGAGATGAGGCTTACCACTCATACTCCAACTGATCGCTGAGAAGTCACATCAGTATCATACATAGGTCATTAAGAGAGCCGGATTCTCATGACCTTCACCTTCCTCAGTCAGTAAGAGGATCATTTGTAGGACATCTCGTGTCTCTACTACTATAGCTCACCAGGGTAAACTGGTCCTTCGCTATTCTAGAGTCACAGTGGTGTTCTGTACTCTCTTTGTCATCAGGAGGTTTCATATTTACCTACCACTGATACGGATATCTGTGCTTTCTTCGTCATCAGGAGGTATCATGTTTACCTACCACTGATACGGTATGGAAATATAGTGAAGGATGGATGGATTACACATCTACATCACTTTCCTATACTAGGATGTAAGGTTCTACACATCCATGTACCCCACATACTCAAAAGTATGTGCTCCAGGAGTTCCCTGAGGAAAACCTATTTCACCATCACTTAATCTCTGACAATGATGGATCTATGATCAGGGCTCTACATTATACTTGATTAGTTAGGTACATTCAATATTCTTAAACAGCATACATTGTTTTCCAAACAATAACAGTAGCATAGCAGCTATAAAAGAAGAATACTAAATGTAACAAGCCTAACTCATATCAATCATCATTTCTCATTATCCTCATCACAAGTCATCTCTAAGGCATGACCTTGATGGTATTCATGGCTCTCACAGCCCATTATCAGCATAGGATGCCACTGACAAGGCATCAGATTACTTTACTTATTCATAAGGCTAACAACATGCCTTTAATGAATATAACATCAACATCCATACCTGGATATGATTACCTTCATATCAGAACCTGCATGGTTATTACAACTGATAAAGGTAATACAAAAATAAGGAATATACTTCCTACTCTTGTCATAAGAGTTAAATCTCTAATTCACATCAAATAGAATTTAATATTCAAAAGCATTCCATTACCCTTGAATTAGGGTTTACTATTCACATTACATGTCATCGCCCTTGAGTTAGGGTTTACTATTCACATTAAGGTGAATTGAACTCATAACATCATCATGTATGAGTAACATCTTCATTGATGCTCTTAGATTAGTCAAAGGTTCATCATTTATCATAATTAGGGTTTCTATGATCTCTCACAGGTGGATCATACCCTAATTATGCTCATTCCTGTGCATTGGAGATGCTTTAATTGAGTTTTCACCTGAAAAGGGTACTTTCTCTCTCTAGAAGTACTTTCTCTCTCTAGAAGTACTTTCTGTCTCATCATACTGTTATGTGATGTCAACATCACTCTAAATCAGGTTGGATTAAGTCATCATAGGCTAACATAGCCCAAAACATCACCATCATGTGATTAGGGTTTGATTTGATCAAGGTATTACTTAATTTACCCTTCAGGGGTATTTTGGTAATTCACCCCATTGATCATCATCATGGTCAAAACTTTAGTCCATTAACCCCTTAATATCCTAGGTTATCATTAGGGTTTGATTCGGGCAACATTGAACCATTTATATCATCAATTGATTGAATGAAGTCAACCTTGAATTATCTTGATTGATCTCAACCATCAACCCTCAATCGATTTGAGACCCATTGGTTGAGTTGACCTTTTGACCAATTGTCATTAGGACCGCGAGGATGTGTAGACCGTTTGGTCACTTTTGACCTCAGGACCGTGAGGCCTCTTTCTCCTCCAAGACCGCGAGCCCTCCATTGATTAAGACCGCGAAGACTCCAAATGAGGTTGAGACCACGAAGATCATGAAGACCGTTTGCCCTTCTTTGACCCCAAGACCGCGAGGCCCCTCGCGGTCTTGAGATCTTGAGCCTTCTCACGACCTTGAGACCGCGAGCCTCCTCTCGACCTTGAGACCGCGAGCTCACATGGTCTCAACCACTTAGACCATCAACAAGATTCAAAGATACACCTGATAATGTCAACTCATGTTGAAGCCCTTAAAAGGTCAAAACTATGATGACCACTTATGAATTGGGTCAATTAAGATTATGATTGACCACTTGGTCATTCAATTGACCCTCAATGGTTGACCAATTAGGGTTGAAGTCGATTCAATTAGGGTCTATCAATGTTCACCCATCAACACTCAACAATGTGCACTAACACAAGGTTGAACCCTTCAATTGAGCTCCAAATGGGCCTAAACTTGGCCCTAACGGTCTTGAGGTCATGTGGGTGGACCCCACATGGTCTTGAGACCGTTTTCCCAAGATTTCATCAAAGTCTAAGGTGATTTGATAGGGGTTGAACCATGATTGAGCCACAAAACAGAATTTTGATTAAATTGATAACTTATTTGCAATTAGGTCCTCAATTGGTCAATTTAGCTTAACCCTAGACCTTCAAAAGGTCTTGGGTGATTGTCCTCTCAGTCTTGAGACCGTTTGGATGAGTTCCAAACGGTCTTGAGACCGTTTGCACATCCAATTTTGGATTCTAGTGCAAATTCATCAAGGTCTGACCTATTGAGTTGATGATCATATCAATATTTAATTGCAATGTAATTTGGTATAATTGTACCTTCAATTGGTCAACTATTCTTGACCCCAGACCTCCAAACGGTCATGGTTGATTGCCCTCGTGGTCTTGAGACCATTTGGATGACCCCCAAACGGTCTTGAGACCGTTTAGGTCAATCAACCCTAAAAACCCTAATTTATAT
This sequence comes from Alisma plantago-aquatica, assembly GCA_963693085.1. Classification (NCBI taxonomy): domain Eukaryota; kingdom Viridiplantae; phylum Streptophyta; class Magnoliopsida; order Alismatales; family Alismataceae; genus Alisma; species Alisma plantago-aquatica. The sequence goes on along the minus strand of OY856409.1, from coordinate 1,958,830,676 downwards.
TATTATAATTCAGTACTGATTTCGTCTAGGGTTAGCCCTAGTATTCACCCTTCAACTCTTAGCCCGTTTGGAATTAGACCATCAAACTTGGTGAGTTGTTAATTAAAATTATTTTGAACAGTAATCTCATACGGTCAATGCCTGGTCAGCGACCTTACACGGTCTTGAGACCGTTTGCCCAAAAAGGCTATTTCAGACCGTTTGAGAATCAGGAATAAATTCATTTAAAGTTGTTACTTAAAAAGGTCATATCTCCCGATTCCATTGGAGTTAGCCTCCCAAATTTTGAGGGTAATTAACCTATATAATTCGGAACAGATTTCTTATACGGTCCACGCTCGGTCAACGGGGCCAAACGGTCTTGAAGACCGTTTGCCCTGTCGCGGTCTCGAGACAGTTTGCTCACCTCGCGGTCTTGAGACCGAGAGAGAAAACTAGTGAGACCGTTTAAGAAAGTGAAAAGCGGTGGGTTTTTCTTGGAAATCACGCCTTCATCTCCTAGCTCAAGAACAGTACGAATATCCCATGGATTTTCTTGCAAAATAATAGGGAAAAGTAGGGAAACATGAAGAGCTATCATCTAACCGCATATAAGAGATGTACATAGTAAAGCATGGGTTTAGAGTTATAAAACCCGCCTAAAGCTTGCTTCTTGAGCTCCAAGCTTTCAAGCTCCAAGCTCTAATGGCGTCCTTGAGTTCTTACAGGTTGGCCAAGGTGAAAACTCCAAGGAAGGTCAAGGAAAGATGGCTAGAAGGATAGGGTTTCGAGAGTTAGCCATGAAGTTGACCTTGAATTCGAGTTCTAACCATGGAATTAGGCAAGAAGAGGGGTTCAAACCTACCTTGAACCCTTGGTCGTTCCTCTTGAGCTCCAAGATAGTCCTTAGTCGGCCAAGCAAAGAGGAAACAGTGATATGCACGAAGGAAAGGTTTCTTTGCTTAGAGAAGTGAAGTATACATATACTTGGGTGATGTTTCATTAAAGGCCCATAAGTTTCCCCATAATTCCAATTAAGTCCTTCCTTCATTACTTTCTCGTCCCTCCCTCTTTATGATAAGGACAAACCTTATCTTAAGGTCTAGAAAAAGAAGGCAAGCGAGAACAATCTAATACTAAGGTACATACATAAAGAAATATTGCACATATACCCTGATTATTCAATCACAAGCCATATATCATAACCTGATAACTTAATTGAGGTGACTTCCTCATCATTTCTTCTCTTAATGATGGCAAGAGTCTAAAAGGTACATTATATGACATATTTCACAATTTGCATCCCTTAATTTGGGTAAATTGCATTTTACCCCAATTTAGGGTTTCGAGCACCAGGATTGCTTCCACAGCTGCACCTTGGTGCCCAAGCTTGGGAAATCCCTCAAACTTTGCCAAAAAGATTTCTCATGATGTCTCAACATCAGAGGAACATCTCATCATGTGCAAATTGTAAGCTAACCCTTTTAACTGGGTAAATTGCACATAGGTCCCTGTATATCAAAACAATGCTACAACATTAAATAAAAAGGAGCAAATACTGAAATATATGTTTCTGAGAAACTTAATTATATGCTCAGGGTTAATCACAAGGATTTATTTACATATTTAGGCAAAACACCTAGGGTTAACTCATAACCCAGGTCAGGGATGTTACAAATTATCCACCCCTTACAAGGATTTCGTCCCCGAAATCGATAAGACATATCAAGAGAAAAGGGCAGGATACTTCCTTCTCATCTCATCCTCTAACTCCCAAGTGGCTTCTTTAACACCACGATGGTTCCAGAGGACTTTCACAAGGCTTATATCTTTCTTCTTTAACTTTTTAATTCGTTTATCAAGGATTGACACTGGTCCCTCCTCATAGGATATGTCATCATTCAATTCTACTTCCATGGGTTGTAGAACTGACTCGGTGTCTGGGTGACATTTCTTCAACATAGAAATGTGAAACACATGATGTAACCGCTGTAACTCAGGTGGTAGCTCTAGTTTATACGCTACCTTTCCAATCTGTTCAATGATTGGATAAGGTCCCATAAATCTAGGAGCTAACTTCCCTTTCCTTCCAAAACAGAGGACTCCTTTCCAAGGTGAGACCTTGAGATACACTCTGTCTCCAACCTGGAACTCTAAAGGTTTACGACGTTTGTCAGCATAAGATTTCTGCCTATCTTGAGCAATCTTAATCTTATGTTGTATTACTTTAATCTTTTCTATGGTTTGCTGCACCAGGTCAGGACCTAACAACTGGTGCTCACCAGTCTCAAACCAAAACAAGGGTGATCTACAACGTCTACCATATAAGGCTTCATAAGGTGCCATATCAATACTATGCTGATAGCTATTGTTATAGGCAAACTCTATCAAGCTTAGGTGTAGATCCCAACTTCCGGTGAACTGGAGAACACATGCTCTCAACAGGTCTTCTAAGGTCTGTATGGTCCTTTCCGACTGTCCATCAGTCTGTGGATGAAAGGCTGTACTAAACCTCAGCTTGGTGCCTAAGGCTCTGTGTAACTATTCCCAAAAATGACTCGTAAACTGAGGACCTATGTCAGAAACTATTGTGACAGGAACTCCGTGCAAACGCACTATCTCTTTAACATACAACTCTGATAACCTTTCAGCAGAATAGGTTGTTTTGACAGGTAAGAAATGTGCTGTCTTAGTCAAGCTATCAACAATTACCCAAACGGAATCATGTCCTTTGCTTGTCCTGGGTAGGCCAACAACAAAGTCCATGGTCACATGGTCCCACTTCCACTGTGGTATGGGTAAAGGTTGCATTGTTCCTGCAGGCTTCTGGTGTTCAGCTTTAACTTGCTGACACACAGGACACCTCAGAACAAACTCTGCAACGTCCTTTTTCATCCCAGGCCACCAATACAGATCTTTCAAATTCCGATACATCTTAGTGCTCCCTGGATGCATAACATACATGGAAGAATGGGCTTCTTCCAGGACTAACTTCCTCAAGTTGTCCACATCCGACACTATCATTCTCCCATTATAACAAGCTACTTGATCTTCTGAGTCATGAAAACCATCTTGCTTCTTATTTCCATACTCAGATCTTATATGTTGAACTGCAGCATCACCTAGCTGTGCCTCTTTAATCTGGTCTCTTAGGGTAGGTTTAATATGCATCTCATCCAACAATCCGGCTAACAATGACACCTTCAACTGTACATTGTCTTGCCTTAAAGAGATAAGCATATCTCTCCTAGAGCATACTAAAGAGTTTAGTTGTGCTCTATTCATGGTTGATGTTGCTGATTTCCTACTCAAGGCATCTGCAACAACATTGGCCTTGCCTGGATGGTAATCAATTGTACAGTCGTAGTCCTTGATTAACTCCATCCAGCGACGTTGCCTCATGTTGAGCTCATGCTGAGAGAAGATATACTTAAGGTTTTTGTGGTCTGTGAAAATCTGGAATGTCTCTCCGTAGAGATAATGCCTCCAGATCTTCAAAGCATGAACCACAGCAGCTAACTCCAGATCGTGTGTTGGATAATTCTCCTCGTGTTTCTTAAGCTGTCGGGAAGCAAAAGAAATCACTTGTTTATCCTGCATCAACACACATCCTAGTCCATTTTTGGAAGCATCACAGAAAACTACATATCCTTTTCCTTATTCAGGTAGCACTAGCACAGGTGCACTTGTCAATCTCTCCTTCAGCAACTGAAAAGACTGTTGACACTTATCACTCCAAGAAAAAGGAACATCTTTCCGGGTTAACTTGGTCAGAGGTAAAGCTATAGAACTAAAGTTCTTAATGAACCTTCGATAATAGCCAGCTAACCCCAAGAAACTTCGAATCTCCATCGGTGTCTTAGGTTGTTCCCATTGTAGAACAGATTCTACCTTTGTAGGGTCAACACAAATTCCCAAGGCGGATATCACATGTCCAAGAAAAGATACCTCCGGCAGCCAGAACTCACACTTGCTAAACTTAGCGTACAACTTATGTTCTCTTAGCAAGGTCAAAGCTTGGCGAAGATGCTGCTCATGCTGCTGAGCATCCTTACTATAAATCATAATGTCATCTATGAAGACGACAACACACTGATCAAGGAAAGGTCGAAAAACTCTATTCATGAGTTCCATAAATGCAGCTGGTGCATTGGTTAGTCCAAACGACATAACCGTGAACTCATAGTGACCATATCTTGTCCTAAAGGCGGACTTGGATATGTCACTGTCCTTTATACGGAGTTGATGATATCCAGACCTGAAGTCTATTTTTGAAAAGACTGTTGCACCACGCAACTGGTCAAAGAGATCATCAATCCTCGGCAGAGGGTACTTATTCTTTATTGTTACTTTATTGAGTTGTCTGTAGTCGATGCACAACCGCATTGACCCATCTTTCTTTTTAACAAACAAGACCAGAGCGCCCCAAGGTGAAGTACTCGGTCGGATAAAACCTCTCTCAAGTAACTCTTGAAGCTGTTTCTTGAGTTCTGCCATCTCGGCAGGCGCCATCCTATACGAAGTTTGAGCTATGGGTTTCGTATCTGGGATCAGATTGATTTCAAAATCAATCTCCCGAGGTGGTGGTATACCAGGAAGTTCTTCAGGAAACACATCTTCAAATTCCCTGACTGTAGGAACTTTAGCAGGATTGGAACTTTCCTTGGTAACATCTACCACATGGGCTAAGAATGCATAACATCCTTGCCTCAACAGCTTATCAGCAACCATAGTTGATACAAGACAGGTGGGCAGAATCTTTCTTTCTCCTTGAAAGATCCATGTGCTGCTTTCATCAGCAAACACAGCCAACTTGGACTCACAATCCAAGACAACTTTATACCTTTCTAAGGTATCCATCCCGAGGATTATATCAAACCCCTGCATATCAAGTGGTATAAGATCCACTTGAATGCGATGGTCAGAAAAGAAGAGGATGCAGGGAGAACATACCTCCTGCAAAACGGCAGACCCACTCAACGGAGTCTCTAACAAAAAACTATCTGCTCTATGACTAACAGTCACATTGCAGTTACGAATCACTTCACGAGTGATGAAAGAGTGCGTAGCACCCGGATCAATCAGAACAGATACAACACAGGATGTAGACATATCAGAATATAAAAGTTTCATCTGACCTGCCACTACCCGTGGATTGACCACTGCCTCAGGTGGGTTCATAGCATAGAACCTCGCAGTCACCTGGTGTTGAGGTGGTGCTGATGATCCAGCTTGAGACGCTTGTCCACGTCCTCGAGCTGCTCCTTGATTTTGTCTATTCTGAGATCCCTGTTGATTCTGTCTCGGGGGTTGTTGTGTCACACCAACAGGCCTAGAACGACAATCCTTCATCAAGTGTCCCACCTTACCACAGTTGTAACAACTCCTCTCCTGTTGTTGTGGTCTGGGTGGTCCAGTGACTGACTCAGATGCAGAACTGTGCGTCCCTTGAAGCGGTTGACTCTGTCCTCTACCTCTGCTTGGTGTCCATTGAGTTTGAAAACTTGATCTGGGTGGTGGAGGGTTAGGTGCAGAGAATCTAGGTTTCTTGGAATCCCTAGATGAAGAACCCTGGAACTGTGGATATCTTTTATGGGTTTGTCTCTTCTCAACCACAGATCTCTCTATCCTTCGTACTAACTCAACGAAGGTAGAGAATCTCTCTCTGTTTTCTAAGGCAGACACAGGGGTTGACATATCAGAATTCAAACCCTTCTCGAATCTTCTGATTCTTTCCTCATCCGTAGCAGCCATGTGCGGACAGAACCGCAGAAACTCCATGAACTTAGCTTCATATTCGCTAATGTTCATCATACCCTGCCTTAGTTTCTCGAACTGAGAGATTTTCTCATCTAGGAAGGTCTTTGGAAAATATCTTTTGATAAATTCCCGACGAAACTCTTCCCATGATAACTCTACTCCAGGCCTCTTCTGCTCTTCCATGTTCCACCAGTGACCAGCACTGCCTTTGAGAAGATAGACAGCATGTCTAACCTTCTCAGCTTCCGAAATCATAAGAATCCTGAAAGCCTTCTCCAACTCTATCAACCATAAGTCAGCATCCGCAGGGTCGGCAGTCCCGAAGTACTCGGTAGCTCAGACACGACGAAGTCATTCGAATGTCTTACCGATACCTTGTGCTCCAGGCTGGACAGGTGCCCTAGGTGCAGGAATGGGCATCCTATCAGTTATATGTGTCATGGCAGTCATAAACTGCCCGAACATCGTCTGTACAGCTGGGTTACTCATGTCAGCTGGGTCGAACTGGGGTGGCTCTCTTGGCAACTCAGGTGCAGGTTGTTCTATCCTCGGAACCCTTGCACCACCTCGAGGTGCACTAGCACTACTTTCTGCCACGTACTCATCATGATGTTCTGACATCCTTAGGTATCTTCTCCTCCTGAGGAGCAGAAGATTCTATTAGATAAGGAAGGAGTACTAAAGGTAGACTCGACATCCTAAGTCCTATGCCTCTGTAGACTCAACTGACCTAGAGCTCTGATACCACTAGTTGTGGGATCTGATCTCTAAACCATGACATAAACACGATTAAAACTTAGCAGAAGCGAATCGGTAATCAGCGGAAGACAAAAATCACGGGAAATTAAAACTTTTTGAGATAAGAACTTGGATCCATAAAACTTCTTTCATAAAGAGAGATAAACTGTTTACATCTTAGGATAATTACTTCTTGAGTAATTATATACATCCAGATACAAAATCTCAAGATCACTACAAAAAAGACTCCAAGACCTGAGAGTATAGAGGACACATAGGACTGACTCTAACTGCACCACATGGCAGGACAATCTCCACCTGAGATTACTGCTTCCCCTGGTGCTGCTGCTGCTGAGACTGGTCACCTGTAGGCTGGTTCCTTCGTCTCTGACGTTCACCTAAAAAGTTGAAGTCTGCGGGGTGAGACAATTATACATAATTGTCCCAGCGAGAGTTATAACTCTTCACCAGAAGCTTTATTATAACATCAAAGAATATCTTAAGCAGTAAAGCCTTCAAAGTATTCTATAACAGTTGCAAGTATAACAGGTTCTCTACAATTAGGATATATGGAGAATATAAACACTATTGCAATGTAACATCAATCAACTAACTTGGAGTCATCTCTAACAAGTTATACTACATGGTTGATTATGTTTTACAAACAACATTATGCCCTGTGGAGATGAGGCTTACCACTCATACTGCAACTGATCGCTGAGAAGTCACATCAGTATCATACATAGGTCATTAAGAGAGCCGGATTCTCATGACCTTCACCTTCCTCAGTCAGTAAGAGGATCATTTGTAGGACATCTCGTGTCTCTACTACTATAGCTCACCAGGGTAAACTGGTCCTTCGCTATTCTAGAGTCACAGTGGCGTTCTGTACTCTCTTCGTCATCAGGAGGTTTCATATTTACCTACCACTGATACGGATATCTGTGCTTTCTTCGTCATCAGGAGGTTTCATGTTTACCTACCACTGATACGGTATGGACATATAGTGAAGGATGGATGGATTACACATCTACATCACTTTCCTACACTAGGATGTAAGGTTCTACACATCCATGTACCCCACATACTCAAAAGTATGTGCTCCAGGAGTTCCCTGAGGAAAACCTGTTTCACCATCACTTAATCTCTAACAATGATGGATCTATGATCAGGGCTCTACATTATACTTGATTAGTTAGGTACATTCAGTATTCTTAAACAGCATACATTGTTTTCCAAATAATAACAGTAGCATAGCAGCTATAAAAGAAGAATACTAAATGTAACAGGCCTAACTCATATCAATCATCATTTCTCATTATCCTCATCACAAGTCATCTCTAAGGCATGACCTTGATGGTATTCATGGCTCTCACAGCCCATTATCAGCATAGGATGCCACTGACACGGCATCAAATTACTTGACTTATTCATAAGGCTAACAACATGCCTTTAATGAATATAACATCAACATCCATACCTGGATATGATTACCTTCATATCAGAACCTGCATGGTTATTACAACTGATAAAGGTAATACAAAAATAAGGAATATACTTCCTACTCTTGTCATAAGAGTTAAATCTCTAATTCACATCAAATAGAGTTTAATATTCAAAAGCATTCCATTACCCTTGAATTAGGGTTTACTATTCACATTACATGTCATCGCCCTTGAGTTAGGGTTTACTATTCACATTAAGGTGAATTGAACTCATAACATCATCATGTATGAGTAACATCTTCATTGATGCTCTTAGATTAGTCAAAGGTTCATCATTTATCATAATTAGGGTTTCTATGATCTCTCACAGGTGGATCATACCCTAATTATGCTCATTCTTGTGCATTGGAGATGCTTTAATTGAGTTTTCACCTGAAAAGGGTACTTTCTCTCTCTAGAAGTACTTTCTGTCTCATCATACTGTTATGTGATGTCAACATCACTCTAAATCAGGTTGGATTAAGTCATCATAGGCTAACATAGCCCAAAACATCACCATCATGTGATTAGGGTTTGATTTGATCAAGGTATTACTTAATTTACCCTTCAGGGGTATTTTGGTAATTCACCCCATTGATCATCATCATGGTCAAAACTTTAGTCCATTAACCCCTTAATATCCTAGGTTATCATTAGGGTTTGATTCGGGCAACATTGAACCATTTATATCATCAATTGATTGAATGAAGTCAACCTTGAATTATCTTGATTGATCTCAACCATCAACCCTCAATCGATTTGAGACCCATTGGTTGAGTTGACCTTTTGACCAATTGTCATTAGGACCGTGAGGATGTGTAGACCGTTTGGTCACTTTTGACCTCAGGACCGCGAGGCCCCTTTCTCCTCCAAGACCGCGAGCCCTCCATTGATTAAGACCGCGAAGACTCCAAATGAGGTTGAGACCGCGAAGATCATGAAGACCGTTTGCCCTTCTTTGACCCCAAGATCGCGAGGCCCCTCGCGGTCTTGAGATCGTGAGCCTTCTCACGACCTTGAGACCGCAAGCCTCCTCTCGACCTTGAGACCGCGAGCTCACATGGTCTCAACCACTTAGACCATCAACAAGATTCAAAGATACACCGGATAATGTCAACTCATGTTGAAGCCCTTAAAAGGTCAAAACTATGATGACCACTTATGAATTGGGTCAATTAAGATTATGCTTGACCAATTGGTCATTCAATTGACCCTCAATGGTTGACTAATTAGGGTTGAAGTCGATTCAATTAGGGTCTATCAATGTTTACCCATCAACACTCAACAATGTGCACTAACACAAGGTTGAACCCTTCAATTGAGCTCCAAATGGGCCCAAACTTGGCCCAAACGGTCTTGAGGTCATGTGGGTGGACCCCACATGGTATTGAGACCGTTTGCCCAAGATTTCATCAAAGTATAAGGTGATTTGATAGGGGTTGAACCATGATTGAGCCACAAAACAATATTTTGATTAAATTGATAACTTATTTGCAATTAGGTCCTCAATTGGTCAATTTAGCTTAACCCTAGACCTTCAAACGGTCTTGGGTGATTGTCCTCTCGGTCTTGAGACCGTTTGGATGAGTTCCAAACGGTCTTGAGACCATTTGCCCATCCTATTTTGGATTCTAGTACAAATTCATCAAGGTCTGACCTATTGAGTTGATGATCATATCAATATTTAATTGCAATGTAACTTGGTATAATTGTACCTTCAATTGGTCAACTATTCTTGACCCCAGACCTCCAAACGGTCATGGTTGATTGCCCTCGCAGTCTTGAGACCATTTGGATGACCCTAAAATGGTCTTGAGACCGTTTAGGTCAATCAACCCTAAAAACCCTAATTTATATTATTATAATTCAATACTGATTTCGTCTAGGGTTAGCCCTAGTATTCACCCTTCAACTCTTAGCCCGTTTGGAATTAGACCATAAAACTTGGTGAGTTGTTAATTAACATTATTTGTAACAGTAATCTCATACGGTCAACGCCTGGTCAGCGACCTTACACGGTCTTGAGACCATTTGCCCAAAAAGGCAATTTCAGACCGTTTGAGAATCAGGAATAAATTCATTTAAAGTTGTTACTTAAAAAGGTCATATCTCCCGATTCCTTTGGAGTTAGCCTCCCAAATTTTGAGGGTAATTAACCTATATAATTAGGAACAGATTGCTTATACGGTCCAAGCTCGGTCAACGGGGCCAAACGGTCTTGAAGACCGTTTTCCCTATCGCGGTTTCGAGACCATTTGCTCACCTCGCGGTCTTGAGACCGAGAGAGCAAACTGGTGAGACCGTTTAAGAAAGTGAAAAGCGGTGGTTTTTTATTGGAAATCACGCCTTCATCTCCTAGCTCAAGAACAGTACGAATATCCCATGGATTTGCTTGCAAAATAACAGGGAAAAGTAGGGAAACATGAAGAGCTATCATCTAACCGCATATAAGAGATGTACATAGTAAAGCATGGGTTTAGAGTTATAAAACCCGCCTAAAGCTTGCTTCTTGAGCTCCAAGCTTTCAAGATCCAAGCTCTAATGGCGTCCTTGAGTTATTACAGGTTGGCCAAGGTGAAAACTCTAAGTTAGGTCAAGGAAAGATGGCTAGAAGGATAGGGTTTTGAGAGTTAGCCATGAAGTTGGCCTTGAATTCGAGTTCTAACCATGGAATTAGGCAAGAAGAGGGGTTCAAACCTACCTTGCACCCTTGGTCGTTCCTCTTGAGCTCCAAGATAGTCCTTAGTCGGCCAAGCAAAGAGGAAACAGTGATATGCACGAAGGAAAGGTTTCTTTGCTTAGAGAAGTGAAGTATACATATACTTGGGTGATGTTTCATTAAAGGCCCATAAGTTTCCCCATAATTCCAATTAAGTCCTTCCTTCATTACTTGCTCGTCCCTCCCTCTTTATTATAAGGACAAACCTTATCTTAAGTTCTAGAAAAAGAAGGCAAGGGAGAACAATCTAATACTAAGGTACATACATAAAGAAATATTGCACATATACCCTGATTATTCAATCACAAGGCATATATCATAACCTGATAACTTAATTGAGGTGACTTCCTCATCATTTCTTCTCTTAATGATGGCAAGAGTCTAAAAGGTACATTATATGAAATATTTCACAATTTGCATCCCTTAATTTGGGTAAATTGCATTTTACCCCAATTTAGGGTTTCGAGCACCGGGATTGCTTCCACAGCTGCACCTTGGTGCCCAAGCTTGGGAAATCCCTCAAACTTTGCCAAAAAGATTTCTCATGATGTCTCAACATCAGAGGAACATCTCATCATGTGCAAATTGTAAGCTAACTCTTTTAACTGGGTAAATTGCACATAGGTCCCTGTATATCAAAACAATGCTACAACTTTAAATAAAAATGAGCAAATACTGAAATATATGTTTCTGAGAAACTTAATTATATGCTCAGGGTTAATCACAAGGATTTATTTACATATTTAGGCAAAACACCTAGGGTTAACTCATAACCCAGGTCAGGGATGTTACAATTAAACTAAACACATGCAGTATAAAAAAAATTTGAGGCACTGAGACAAAATCTCAAAAGTACTAACTACTACTCTGAGGACCTGAGAGTACAGAGATGACATATAGGACTCTATGTACATCTAAACAAGGAATATCAGCTAGTGTCTCCACCTGAGACTTCATTTTTGTCCCTACTGCTGTTGTTGTTGTCCTTCACCTACTGAAGGATTCCTGCCTCCTCATCCGCGCCCACCTAAAAATGTTGTTCCCATGGGAGTGAGACAATTGTAAATTGCCCCAGCGAGAGATATAACTCTCAGCCAGAAACATTATTATTGCCAATAAATCTGAATAGAAGAATCATTATTGTTTAACAGCAGTTGCTTCATTGTCTAACAGATTAGAACATTATTCTTATCTAAAGCATTGCATCTATAACTTTATAGAGTAGCATGTCACTTATCCATTTAAGGAATATGTATAACATTTATTCACTATAGAATTATAACCGCAACATATACTCTCTTCAGGCATAGATCACATAGCTAATGCCTGCATTGTCTTTGTGGAGTCATGGCATGTAGCCATATTCTTTTAACAGAGTATTGGGATCTTAATCCCTCATCTCAACAACTACAATTCCATTTCTTAACAATTTCATCATCATGATTATAGAATATGGGTATTTGAACCCTTAACTCAACATAGAAAACTTGTTACCACTTATTAGGTAACTTAATACCTTCAGGTCATCTGACCAAGGACATTATGATTCTTTTTACACAAAGCATTCCACATAGTTCACAAAGCTCATATCACCTCTTGTTACCCCTTAATAGGCAACAAGGCATATTATGGAATATGAAGCCCATAACCAATTTCAATAGTTAAACATCATATGGCACACACGGCTCATAAATTTTCAGATTACTTCTCACTGAGCAATAAAGCATATGAAGGCTTATAAAGACTGTAAAACATTTTCAATATATAGAACATCATAGCCCATACCTGGCTATGCTGATCAGCTCAACATACCTGCATGATTAGTACTCATGATATCAATCATATATCAGTACCATGCAATACAAGGGTTTTCATATTACATTCATAACTCATCAATCTATATTTGAGCATCACATAGAATTTCTCTGTGTTAAGACTTCACATAACATCACCGTGTATTAGGGTTTCACATAGCATTACCCTATATTATGGTTTATTATATCCTATTGCCCAATTTAATGTTAGGATGTACTATTCACATCAGATTAGGGTTCATCGTGTCCTTTTACCCAATTTGGGTTTACTGTAACATTACATAGCATCATCCTAGATTAGGGTTTCGTATAAATAACCATATAGGTTCTCAAGATCATATTATTAATGATCAAGTCCTATTCCATTGATTCACAAAACTAGGAATCAATATGGATAACATAAGTATTCAATCATACTTATTTATTCTCATCATTCATCATTAAATGAATTATCAACACAAAGTATAAGTTTCTCTCTCATGTTTACCATAATATGATTGCATCATAGTCTATTGATTTGGATTAACCTTTTCATAAGGCACGTTAGCCTACACTTATCAAAGTGCACTACATCTGAATGTAACAACTGTCATGACACACTTCATGTGTCACTCATCCGAATATATTGGATTTAAATTACATTAAGGTATATTATACTTGAGGTGCTGGATGCGAAATCTATCGTATTTTGATGTATCACTTCCCTCATTATCATTACCTTATTTGAGTTCATCCACTTAGCTTGTATTAGGGTATTTCCCATCCCAATACTTTATACACCAGTTCATCACATTTATCATGTAATGTATTGGTCACAAGTCACTGTATTTAGAATATACAACCATTGCTAATGATATGGACTTATCTTTGAGTTAGGAACTATTGATATAAGGATATCCACTATCAACTTCTTTAGATGTTACACTTGTCAAAATATCAATCACTATTCCATTATTAGGAATAGGATTTTCCATGTTTATAAATTAAGGTTCACATAGTATCTCCCATAAATATGGGTTTCACATAACATCCACATATATTAGGGTTTCACATAGTGTTACTTGAAATTAGGATTTCACAACACATCACCCAGTGTTGGGTCTTCACATAAAACTTGTAGCATTACCCTCAATTAGGGTTTCTCATGGAATCACCCTCAACTAGGGTTTCTCATGGAATCACCCTCAACTAGGGTTTCACATTCAATAACCCACAATTAGGGTTTACTATTCGTCCCAATTAGGGTTTCATATTTCAGTACCCATAATTAGGGTTTACTATTTGTCCAAATTAGGATTTTGCAACACATTACCCTAAATTAGGGTTACTCATGCCTTTTCCCTGGATTAGGGTTACATCCTTACTTTGGATTAGGATTTCGCATAGGATTGCCCTGAATTGGGGTTAAGGTTCATTAATCTTCTCATTTAGGGTTTATGCTCATGATTAGGGTTTCATGATCTCTTTACCAAGGATCATACCCTTAATCACCACATGAATCATACTCAAGTATGAATTCATCTCTATTATCTTCTCAACTTGATTAGGTTATATCAACCCTTCAATCAAGTACATACAACTATGATTGACATAGTGTACTGAATTATTGCTTTTATAAGCAATTAAGGTTTATCTCTTTAAAGATACTAATCATTTAGGTACTTTAGGGATTCGGCCTTTGTACCTATCATTGATTGTCATTACTATTAATCATTGGATCAATTGAACAATCACCATATTCAATTACCATTTGATTGAACCACAATTGACCTTCATTCGGTTTTGAAGTTTCATCACAAAACGGTTTTGAAACCATTTGGTCTCCAAATGGTTTTGAAACCGTTTGACCCCAAATGGTTTCAAGACCATTTGGACTCAAACGGTCTCAAGACCATTTGGGCCAAATCAGTCTCAAAACTTAAAGGGTTCATTAGGGCAATATCCAATCATATTGAATGTAATTTGCACCATTGAATTGGCCATTGATTAGGCAATTTATGATTTATCAATCAACACCATTAGATCTTTATCCAACAATCAAGGATCAACCATTAACCTTACAAATGGTTTTGAATCCGTTTTTTCCCAAATGGTTTCAAGACCGTTTGGGCTCAAACGGTTTCAAAACTTTTTGACCCAAATTAGCTTGAAATCGTTTGCAATAATCATGGATTCTTCAACACACTCGATTATGGTTTCCAATTGAAGGATTGTACATTCATTGAATTAATCAATTGAATCCATTGGATCATCATCCATCATGTACTAGGGTTCATACCTCAAATAGTCAACCCTACCAAACGGTCAACCCTCTCTTGCGGTTTGGAGTTCAAGTCATCAAACAGTTTGCAAACCTTTGGGTCTCCAAACGATTTTGATGAAACCGTTTGGACCAAAAGTCCAAAACCGTTTGCAACTCAAGTTTGTTGAGGTGTGTGCTTGTGATGATGTCATAATCATCAAACTACGATCCTTCATATTTTTCTATAGTTTTCATGGTGGTTCTATTAATTTGATCAAATGAATTTCAAGAAGAACAATTGATAAGGAATTGAATGCAATAACAATATTAAGGGTTCAAGTTATAAAACCTTCCTTCAATTGAACTTCAAAGATTGTAGCTTCACCTCAACAATGGTGGAAGAAGCTTTTGCAACCCTCCCAAGGCTCGTCCTCAAGCTTTTGAGTGAAAAGATTCGCTAGGATTGAAGATGGAGTGAAATAGAGAAGAAATCATGCATTGTTTTGTGATTTCCACCATGAATTCAAGGTGAAAGAAAGTCAAGAAGATTACCAATAGGTTGGGGTCGTCCTACTGTTGCTCCAAGATCCCTTGGTAATTTTTGCAAGCAAGAAGTGAAAGTGGATTCCAAATTATCCCTTCACCTCAAAGATAAAGGAGCTTATAAATGAATTTTATTGAAAATTCATTTAACAGAGAGAAAGAAGGAATTATCTCCTCAAATTTCTTGCCATATGCCCCCTTCTCTTCCTTAGGGACGAGGATATCCTCTTTTTCTCTTATTCCTCTCAATTATCCATGATTTAAAGGCAAACAAACTAAGCACCTTAAATCATATTATAATAATATCCATAAGTGAGTGGATATTTCTTTTTCTTATGATAATGTGAGTGAGTTATCCACTTCCTTTGGATGTTTTCGTGGCCTAGAAAAGGCACAAAGGTGTTCACACTTGAATAAATTTAACCATCTCGTTTTTGGTTGAAGGCCCTTCAATTATTTTATTTATTTTTGCACTAAATGGAAGTAAAGTTCCAATTATGCTTAAATCTTGATTATTTTAATATCAATATTCTCTCTCCTCCAAAGAGGTACAAATGAGACACCTCTATCATTTTATTTGTTCTACATGATTCCAAGAAAAATTATGGACTATTTTTAAGTGGAAATTAGTATATTGAACCCTGGGTTTTGGGTAAATTGCACATTACTCCAAACCTAGATTTTAATGCACAAACATTGCTTTATCAGCTCTTTCTTGGTACTCAGTCTACTAGAAGCCATACATATGCATCATCTTCATTCGCATGATGCTTCAACACATGAGGAACATCTTATCATGTAACATTTGCAATTTAACCCCTCCACTTGTGTAATTTGCACTTTAGTCCCAAATTAGCAAACATTGCTTCAACATTATTCAATCAGGGCCAAAATTGAAACATAAGTTCCTCTTGAGCCTTAATTACTTTTCAAAATATAAGAGAAAGCATATATTCCACTTTATTAAGAAAAACATCTAGGTTTAAGCATAACTCAGGTCAAGGATGTTACAGATAGTATGAGGTCTCTTAAATGCAAGCGGTCTAAATTTTCATGTTCTGGTAAAGTTACTAGATTGCTATACCATTCCAGATTCTATGAATCATTCCATATGTGAATTTTTGTTCCATCCTCTACTCTCCAGTGTAGGCCTTCCACTAAATCGGTTTCACACCCCCACAAACTTCTCCATCTATAACTGAGTTTGTATCCTCCACTTATATCTAGAACTGATGTTTGTGGGAATTACATTTCCTTCATCACTTTAAAGGCCAGAGTCTTCATTTGTTAAGAGTCTCTGGATTTAACATGCCAACATTGCTTGGTTAAAGACGTGCATGTCACGGACGCCGAACCCACTCACTCGCTTAGGTTTGCATTGCCGGGTCCAACTAAGCCACACAATTTTTCTTTCCCTTTCATTTAAACTCCATTAAATTTTTGTCATACAACTTTGTATTTCATCGAGAAGACCCGGTGGAAGATGGAAAAACTCATTACATATGTTGGAATTTCTTGTGTTATCGCCTTAATGAGAACTTCTTTTCCTTCCTTTGATAGTAATTTTTCTTTCCATCCCACCACTTTTTTCAATACTCTATCTGTGATGTAACTAAGACTTGTTTCTTTGTTCTTCCCACCGCCATTGGTAAGCCTGGATACTTTGTGTGTCTTTCTACCTCCCTCACTTTCTAGAGATCCCTTTGCTCAATTCTCCACTGAAATGGCACTCCTCTACTAAAGGCAACTTTTGTCTTTGATAGTCTAATCATTTGACTTGATGCCAGTTCATACTGGCTAATGAGATTAGCTAGTTTCAGGCATTCATCTCTTGTCACTCTTGAAAAGAGAATGCTATCATATGAAAAGAAAAGATGTGAAATTTGTGAACCATTTTTGTTGACTTTTATGCCATGTATAGAATGTTCATGTAAGGATAGGGTGATAGAAGTAGAAAATGATCCATCACACAAAAAAAAGAGGTAAGGAGAAAACGGCTCACCCCTGGCAAAGTCTGTGAGAAGGTATAATCATTTTGGATTGGCTACTGTTGATGGCAATAAAGAGATTGGTCGATGATACACACTCCCTAACTTAGACCTCCATATATATCCAAAGTCCAATCATTCTTGCACATAATCCAGAAACTCTCATTCAACTTTGTCATAAGTCTCAACAATTTGTGAGTAGGATGGCTTCTGGTTCTGGCTCTGGCGACGGAGGATGGAGGCGTGACAACGGTGTTCCTGGAGGACGGCCTCCCTCTCCTCCTCGAAGAAGTGAGCGCTCCTCTACTGGAATTAATACCTTCGGACGAGTCTTCCTCAGTTCTTAATGCTAAACCCGATGGCACAGCTACTAAATCCTGGGCAGATCTAATGAAACCAAAGGCTTACGACACTTTTCTAGAGAATATGGAGATTGACGTCCAGGGCCAGAAGCTCATCTACTTGGAGGAGGAGGTGATGAGGAATGCAGAAAGATGGAAGAGGTGTCTTGCAGGCTATATTGTCAGGTTCAAGCCTTTTCTCCCGACTCTTGAGAAGTATCTATCGCAGATATGGATTCTGAAGGGCACGATTGAAGTCTTGAACCGTGGTCAGGGCTTTTTCTTGATTAGGTTTTCTGAAGAGGTGGATCTAGATAATGTTCTTGATAGAGGTTTATATTTCATCAGAAATAAACCTATGGTTCTGATGAAATGGAAGCCAGGGGATGTTCTACGAAGGTTCAAACTGACTGATATGCCTATTTGGATTCGTGTTCATAATCTACCATTAGAGATTTGGGATATGAAAATGTTTTCAAGGATAGGATCGTTCCTCGGCAACCCTCTACAAGTCGACAAAGCAACTTTCGAGTTGAGAGATTTAGAGTTTGCGAGACTTCAAATTTTAATGGCAGCAGACTCGTCCTTCCCAGCTGAGTTAGAAGTGGAGAGCGATAAAGGTGCTTCCCATCTAATCAATTTTGAATATGAATGGAGGCCTAATGTCTGACTTGTATGCAAGCTATTCAGACATAATGATTGTGTCGGAGAAGCTCATAACCAAAGCAAGAGGATGGTCTGGGTGCAGAAGAAGCCATGCTCTGATGCTGGTAAGGTGGCTGAGTTTATGCCTGATTCACAAACAACTCTGAACAAGAATCTTCCACCCCCTGTTGAGGAGCATGCCGCACTAGTGTCTTCAAATATTCCTGTTACAGAACCAGATCCCATTGAGAATGCTATGTCCCGAGATTATCTTCCTATTTCTTATAGTGATGACAATATGGTTGCTCCTAGAGAAGAGGAAGAGTTTCATGTGCCTAGTGACTCTTTTGAAGACACCCTACTTAATTCTAATTCTGATTCTTCTGAAATCGATAGCTTAGTCACAAGGTATGTTGTTGACCTGTCTACTCCGCCTATGGCTGAACAGGTAAATGAAGATGATGGATTTGAGATTCAGAAAGGGTACAGGAGGAAGAAAGGGAAAGGAAAGGGGAGGAAGGCCCCAACTACTAACAAGGATTCACCATCGATTTCCCAAAATGCTTTTACCAATTGAGGATGGAAGGTAGAGAAGTGATCATCTCAGAATTGCCCCAAACCAGTGAAGTACTGGTCTCAAAGGTGTCAAATGGATAGCTCCATTAATATTCTCTCGTGGAATGTCAGCGGTTTAAACTTAAAAGCTCTGGCAGTACAGAATAAAATTAGGGACTTCAGACCTAACATTATTATTTTAAATGAAACTAAAGTTAGGGAATCTAAAGTAAGCAAGATTATGTCCAAGTTTTTTCAGGAGTTCAGGTGGATATCCAATCACACCTCTCATGCTTTGGGGAGAGTTGTTGTCTTGTGGAAAGAGGGTGATGTTTCTATGAATAAAATCTGTGAGACTGATCAGTCTGTCCATTTGAGAGCCTACTATGCTGACAAAGTTTTCTATATTACTGATGTTTATGGGCATAATCCTGATAGTGATAGAGTCAGGCTATGGAATGAAATTGATATGATTTCTCAGAACATGGCTGACCCCTGGATTATCCTTGGAAACTTCAATGATGTGAGGGAAGTTGATGAGAAGATGGGTTTAGATCTTCCTGCTGCTAAGTCCATGGAAGATTTTAACAATTGCATGTTGAGTTGTAACATGTTCGAGCTTAGACTCAATGGTTTTATGTTCTCTTGGGACAATCATCAAAGTGTAAAAGGTTTTATGACTTCTTACATTGATTGTATTCTTTACAATGATAAATTCATGTCTGAGTTTGATGATTATAAAGGCATCCTTCACTCTAATACTATTAGTGACCACAATATTTTGACCCTTGACATTGAGAAGAGAGTTAAAGTTAAAGCTCCGTTTAGATTTATTAATGCATGGTGTTCTAAATCTGATTTTTTTGACATTGTCAAGAGAAATTGGAGAAAGGATGTTTCGGCTTTTCCTATCTTCAAAGTGTATTCCAACCTTAGGAAGCTTTGTATGGCTCTCTATGAATGGAACAAATCCCATGTGGGAAACTTTTCTGATAAAGCCAGGAAGAAAGAGTACTTAGTTGTTGAAGCTCAGCTGGCCCTGGATTTGGATCCTTCTAATGTTACTCTTCAAGAAGAGGTTTGTCTCAAGAGGAAAGAAGCTATTGCTGCTAATTTGCAGGAGGAATCTTTGCTTAGACAAAAATCAAGAGTTATGTGGATGAAAGAAGGGAATTCCAACTCAAGATTTTTTTATACTTCCATTAAAGTCAGAAGAAACTTCAATCCTATTAAGACTTTATATGTTGATGGCACTATTTGTTCTGATGATTCTGCTATTAAGAAGCATATTGAGGACTATTATTATGGTTTGTTTAATATAACTCATGTTGTTGCTCTAGATATTCTGGATGACCTTCATTTCCCTAAGCTAAGTGATGTGGATAATCTTGTCTTAGGTAGGCATTTCACCATTAAGGATATCATTGATGTTGTCAAAGGTTTCAATTCTGATAAATGCCCTGGACCTGACGGTTTTAATGGTAAGTTCTACAAAAAATTGTTGGAGCATCATTTGTTCTGATGTTGTCGAGGCTGTGTTTAGTTTTTTTAACATAGGGAGGTTGCTTAAAGAGGCTAACCGTACTTTCATTGTTCTCATCCCAAAAGTGAAATATTCAAATGAGCTCAAGAACCTTAGACCCATATCTCTTTGCAATGTTTTTTATAAGATTATTTCCAAGCTATTAACTAATAGATTACAGAGAGTTTTGCCCTCTATTATCAGTGATAATCAATGTGCTTTCGTTCATGGCAGAAGCATCAAAGATGTTGTGCTTCTTTCTAATGAATTGATTCATGACTTTAACAAGAAAGGTTGTAAGCCAAAGATGTGTATCAAGATTGATATTTCAAAAGCATACGACTCTATTTCTTGGGATTCCCTCTTCTACATCTTTCGAGTTATGAACATCCCTCACTGCTGGATTGTTTGGTTTAAAGAAATCTTTAGTACTATGTCTTATGAAGTTTTAGTCAATGGAGAAGACACGAAGTCCTTCAAGCCCAGGAATGGTGTGAGGCAGGGCGATCCCATAGCCCCCTATATTTTTGTTCTCATTATGTAGGTGGTCTCTCTCCTTTTTGAGGATGAAGTGAAGAAGGGTAACCGAAAACCGTTGAGGGCCTCTGACTCCTTAGCGGTTTCTCACTTAATTTTTGCTGATGACTTAATGGTTTTTGCTGAAGCGGATGTCCAGAGTGTGGCTTCCATCAAAAGGGTCCTTGATAAGCTTTATAGTTCTACTGGTTTGAAGATTAATTTTGAGAAAAGTGTGGTTATTTACAGCTGTGGTGTGGATAAAAATAGCATTGGCAGTGTCTTGGGTATCAATGAAGGTACTCTCCCGGTTAGGTACCTTGGTGTTCCTCTCTTCATTGGTAGGCTTACTAAAGCTCACTGTAGTCCCTTAGTGGACAGGATCAAAAGGAGACTTGATAAATAGAAAGCCTCACATCTTTCTATGGCTGGTAGGATTGAATTAGTTCAATCTACCCTCACTGCTACGTATCAATATTGGGTGGCTATTTTTCCTTTACCTTCTTCCATTTGTGAGGACATTGACAAGCTTTTTCGTGATTTCAATTGGGGTAAAATGGATTCTAAGTCTTCTGTCCATCTTGTCAAGTGGAGTTCCTTAATTAAACCCAAGATCACTGGAGGTCTGGGTATTAAAAATATCAGGGATGTTGTCAAAGCAGATATTATTCTTCATGGGTGGAACATTGCTAAAAAGAAAGATGGCATTTGGATAAAATGGATTCATGAGAGATACCTGAAGAGGCATTCTTTTTGGTCCCTGCCGATTAATGATTCTATCTCCTGGGTGTTTAAGAAGGTGTTGTTGGAACGTGATGTGCTCAGAGGGTTTATTAGCCTTACTATTGGCAATGGATTAGATACTTATGTGTGGCATGATCCTTGGCTTCTGAAAGCTAGGTTCCTGATGGAGGTGCTTGGGAAGCAAAGCTTTATTCAGTTGGGTCTTCCTAGTAAAGCTACTGTAACTACCCTTATTAGAGATGGTGACTGGTTCTTTGATGAGTCTAGGTTGCATATTGAACTATTTAATATTTTAAAGAATCTTCCATCGCCTAATGGTTTCAGTGATAGCATTTCCTTTATTGGGAATTCTGATGTGAATCTAAGGTTGATTATGGAGAATCTTAGTTCAGCTCGTGCTTGTACCCCCACTCCCTTTTTTCAGTGGCTCTGGAGTATCAGTGGTCCTAAAAGGTTTCAGCTGCTGGGCTGGAAAATTGGTCATGGCAGAGTCCTTACTTCTAGTTATATCAAAAGTTTGGGCATTTGTCTGGCGTCGAGGTGCCCTTTATGCAAGGTTGCTGAAGAGGAGGTCTTCCATGTTTTCTTTACCTGTCAGTTCACTAGGGCTGTTTGGAGCTTCTCCTGCTCTGCTTTCTCTTTTCACATTTCTGAAGATTTAAACGATCTATGTTCCCTTCATGGCAGAAAGTATGTGGTGATATGCATCTGCATTTTTCATTGGTTGTGGAAGGAAAGGAATGATATAATTCACAGAAGTCGTGAGAAAAGTGCCCACAGCCTTTGGTTGAGTATCCTGGATGATGTCTGATGCATTCTGGAGTGATAACACGACCATGACTGTGTTTTGGATAACACGACTGTGTTGGGTCCCTGATGTCTGTGCTTCCTGATGGTTCTTCCATGACCACGGCTGTGTTTTGGACAACACAGCTGTGTTGGATCCCTGACGTCTGTGCTTCCTATTTTGTTTCTTCTGTGGGAGGTGTTTGGCTGTATAGTTTGCCTTTTTTATTCTTCTGCCTTCCTAGATTACACTCTTTTGTTCTTTGTTTAGAGAGTGTACATATTCTTGTACAATTTACAAAAATTTATAAAAATCAATGGAAGAGCTCGGTTCACAAAAAAAAACTTTGTCATAGGTCTTTAACATGTCCAACTTAAGAGACACATGTCCCTGAGTGTTTTTTTTTCTTCATTCTTCATTTTTTGAAACACTTCATATGAATCCAGGACATTATATGTGATCATCCTCTAAGGAATAAAGGTACTTTGATATTCAGATACCAACTCATTCATCAATGGCTTCAATCGGTTCGCCTGACTTTACATGCAATCTTATATAGGACATTGCATAATCATATGTGCATGTACTCCATCAGCGGCACTGATATTTCTACTTTTGAGATGAGCACCACCAGCATCGAGTTAATTTTTCCAATATCATGTTCACCTCTCCACCCACTCTTAATGTAGTTGGTTACAACTTTCTCCACCACATGTCAGTATTTTTGAAAAAAGATCAGTTACTTTCCACAGTTCTCTGGTTATATTTTCAGTAATCTTCAATGTGTACTGTGTGCATCTGGATAGTGTAAATCATAGTTTTATCCTTGTTTCCAAGCGTTAACTCATCTAATGTGTCCATGAGACCCATGTTATTGTTAGTGTCTTCTATAAGTCCTCATCTTCTAGTTAGTCTTCCAGTGAAAGAAGAGATTTCGCTGGTTCCATTTCTCCCAATTGTTCTCTTAACGTCACTGCCCATGCCTCCTCCGCAAAGGAGCAAGCAAATAAGGTATGAGAAGTTGTTTCCTGTTTAGCTCCACAAATATGGCACTTACAGTCCTATATGCAGTGTCTATCCCAAAGTCTCCCTATTGTCACCACACATCTCAACAAAAAATGAGCTAGTATAGGGGGTCATCGGGTCCTCCAAACAAGCTTCCACACTCTTTCCATATCAACCAATTTGTTGTTTAGAAAATTTTCATTTCCCAAAGTGGCAAGCCAATATGTAGATTTTGTATTAAATTTGCCTTTTGGTTCTGGCCACCACATCGGCTGGTCTTCTAGTAGCCTACTGCTGATAGGGGTGTTTAATATTTGTCTATAAATATATGATGGAAATGCTTCCTGTAGTAAATTACAATTCTATCCCCCCTTCGGTGGTACGAGGTCTCTTACATGCACGAGGTCTGAATTTTCATGTTCATGTAAAGCTACCAGATTGTTATACCGTCCCAGAATCCATGAATCGTTCCATATGTGAATTCTTGTTCCATCCCCTACTCTCCAGTATAGGCCTCCCATTAAATCGGTTTCACACCCGACAGACTTATCCATGTATAACTGGGGTTGTTTCCTGTACTCACATCTAGAACTGATGTTCGTGGGAGGTACATTGCCTTCATCACTTTAAAGGCCACAATCTTCATTTGTCAAGATTCTTCAAATTTGACATGCCAACATTGCTTTTTTAAAGGCATGCATGTCACAGATGCCAAACCCGCTCGCTCGCTAAGGTTTCAATAGTCGGGTCCAACTAAGCCACATAATTTTCCTTTCGCTGTCATTTAAACCCCATTAAAATTTTGCCTTACAACTATGTATTTCATCGAGAAGACTCGATGGTAGCTATAAAAACTCATAACATATGTAGGAATTTCTTGTGTTATTGCCTTAATGAGAACTTCTTTTCCTGCATTTGATAGTAATTTTTCTTTCCATCCCTACACTTCTTTTAATACTCTATCTAAGATGTAACTGAAGACTTGTTTCTTTGATATTCCCATTATCACTGGTAAGCCTAGATATTTTGTGCGTCTTTCTACCTCCCTCACTTGCAAGAGATCCCTCAACTTAGTTCTCCATTGAAAAGGCACTCCTTTACTAAAGGCAACTTTTGTCTTTGATAGGCTAATATTTTGACTCGATGTCATTTCATACCGACTAATGAGATTAGCTAGTTTCAGACATTCATCTCTTGTCACTCTTGCAAAGAGAATGCTATCATATGAAAAGAAAAGATGTGAAATGCGTGAACCATTTTTGTTGACTTTTATGCCATGTATAAAATGTTCATGTAAGGATATGGTGATAGATGTAGAAAATGCTTCATCACACAAAAAAGAGGTAAGGAGAAAGAGGCTCACCCTAGCGATGTCCACATGAAGGTATAATTTTTTTGGACCGGCTATCATTGATGGAAAAAAAAGAGATTGGCCAATGATACACACTCCCTAACTTATACCTCCATATATGTCAAAAGTCCAATCTTTCTTGCACATAATCCAAAAACTCTCATTCAAGTCTGTCATAAGTCTTTGACATGTCCAACTTAAGAGACATGTGTCCCTTAGTGTTTTTTGCTTCATTCTTCATTTTGTGAAACACTTCATATGCATCCAGGACATTATCTGTGATCATCCTCCAAGTGATAAAGTTACTTTGATTTTTAGAGATCAAATCATTTATCAATGGCTTCAATCTATTTACCTGACTTAACATGCAATCTTATATAGAACATTGCATAATCGTATGGGCATGTACTCCATCAACTGCACTAGTATTTCTACTTTTGAGATGTGCACCACCAGCTTCGAGTTAATTTACCCAATATCATGTTCACCTCTCCACCAACCCTTAATTTAGTTTTTTTTGAAATCAAAAGATCTAATATATTAGATATGCAAATCTGCTTGAATGCAGTTCATTACAACAGGAGGTAAAGAGCTACTATTAAGAAAAGAAAAACTACTACTAGCAGCCAACCGGGCAAGCTGATGCACCACCCCATTAGCCAATCTACGGCAGTAAACAAAAGAAATGCTAGTAAAATAACTTCTAAGATGGCCTATGTCCTCAAGAATAGATCCCAGGAGGTCCGCTCTTTTAGTCCCATTCTCAATGAGCTTGATCACCGCTTCAGCGTCTGATTCCACCATTACATGGGTAAGATTCATGTCTTTGGAAATGAGGTGTCCTTCTCTAATGGCGAGTGCTTCTTCGCATTTTGGGTCCTTGAGTGTCGGTTGTTGCTTCCCTTCTATCTTTGTTGCATCTCCATCAGCTGTCCTCCAAACCATACCAAAGTCGTCTTGTCCTTGTAAGTTAACCGCAGCATCACAGTTCA
This sequence comes from Alisma plantago-aquatica, assembly GCA_963693085.1. Taxonomy (NCBI): domain Eukaryota; kingdom Viridiplantae; phylum Streptophyta; class Magnoliopsida; order Alismatales; family Alismataceae; genus Alisma; species Alisma plantago-aquatica. The sequence goes on along the minus strand of OY856409.1, from coordinate 1,958,804,951 downwards.
ATTTGGTAACACCCTCTGGCAGCCTACACCAGTGCACACGTGCAGCCGGCGTTCCCGGACAGGTTGGATTGCTGCTCGGCGTCGGGAATGATCTGACTAGTGGCAGCATTGCGTTCTTCATCAGGAGAGGTTGACGCACCTTGTTCCCAAAGATTATATTGTTCCTTAATTTAGTTGGTTACATCTTTCCCCACCACATGCCAATATTTTTGAAAAAGGATCACTTTCAGCCCATCTATCCTGGTGATTTGTTAGGGTGCATTTGTTTGATTACTATCATAATCTCTTCTTCAGTGATATCCCTCTATAATGATTTATTCATATTTGTATCCACTTTCCTTTCTAAGCCTCTTCCTGACATCTCATAATTTTGTGACGAGCTAGTTTTCAATTAGCTCTTTGAAAAATTTAGTAACTTCCTTATCTATCCCATCCTCCTCTATAATCAGATGTCCCTGGTTGTTTTTCAAGTTGTTAATTTGGTTTCTTTTCTTTCTGTAAGATACCTTGTGGTGGAGTATGTTGTATTTTTGTCCCCTACCTTTGTCTCATTGACCCTTACCCGTTCACACTAATATTCATCTTCATTCCTGTGCCAGTACTGGATTTCCTTTTCTAGCTCACCGCATCTGTACAAAGTGGTGCTATCAAGTAACTTTTGTTGTTCTTGGCCCAAGAGCTTTTCTGTTTCTTTAATTTTCTTCTTTATTTCTCCGAGACATTGTTCGACTCATACTGATAATTTTTCCCCACAACCAAACAATTTTTCAGGAAGGCCTCCACGTGCAAATATGTTCTTGTAATCTTTTAGTTTGTTTAAACAACCTCCTTCCTCCACCCACATGGGTTCAAACATGAAAAATCTCTCTCGTCTTATTTTCTTTACCAATCTTCTGTTAGCTGATATAACGATATGAACATGATCTGATTCATAGAAGGTTAGATGGAATACTTTGTAGTATGAGAAGATAGAGCATCATTTGTGGGTAACCAATGCTTTGTGTAGTCTCTCTCACCAACGTGTCTATATTGTTTCCTCTTTCCCATGTATAAGGATAGATAGAGAAGCCAAGATCCATAAGCTCACATTTGTCAATTACATCCCAGAAATCTTGTAGCCAACTGTCAGGTTTTGGTGGTCTCCCCATTTCTTTTCATTAGACACTATTTGGTTGAAGGCCCTAAAATATATCATGGGTCGGTTGTTACTCGCCTTCAGATTCCACATAATCTCTCAAGTCTGATATTTATGTTGTTCCTCTAGCCAACCATAAATAGATTTTGATCTCCATTTGTATTTGCCCACCTCTTCAAAAATGACTCTATCTCTATAATGTTGAGAATAGCTCAGAACTTCCACTTGAATATCTTTCCACCATAGACCAACACCCGTGACTTTCCTACAATAGACAGACACACCCCCTCTATAAAGCCACATAATCACTTTGCTTCTACAAGTTTTACTACAACAATTTTGATGTTGAAACAAAAACCAAATTTAAGCTCTCTCTCTCTCTCTCTCAAACACAAAGTACAGGGAGCTTTTTGTGTCGAGATTGTCCACTCCTCGATAGTTCCAACTTAGGATTTTTATAGTTATTTGTGGGTTGATCTAGTATCCGCTACTTGGAGCATTACACTCCCATTCTCCTGATTCATTGCATGTGACACAAGCTACTTTTTGTAATTAACTGGTCTATTTGGATTAACATCTAAGTCCATCTCAACTTGTTCATCATCTCAGCCTCTTTTCCTCATTCTTTCTTCGAGTAGTCCCTCATGAACCTCCTTCAGTTCATCTGGTGCCTCTTCATTAATTCGCCTATACATTCTCACTTCTAATTTCTTATTTCTTTTCTAGATTTTTTTTTGACATCTGGCTTTCCTTCCTAGACAACATTGATCAAAATTTCTGGCCTCTTGTCTACCTTCTTTCTTTGAAGACACCATACAAGATCTTCAATTCTTCACCACCTGAGTTTTCTATCACCTATTTTCCTACCTTTAGATCATTATCTTATCGAAGTAGATCATTGTTCTGAGATGCAAATATATCTTGTACCTTCACAACTATATCACATACTACTCTGCCTGCTAAGGATTTTAAATTTCCATTATTGTTATATTGATTGTCTTGTTGTACCTTTTCCACCTTGTTTAGTATATTGGATCCTTCTTTATGAGCCTCCTCAGATTGAACCTTGGTACTCTTTACTGGTGTCTCTGATGGTACTACTCCCTTATCATTCTTTCGATATATCATCTATTCCTTTGAACTATCTGATCAAAATTTTTCAAAAAAACTTCTCAACACCTCGTTTCTTTAATACCATGAGATTCACAAACCAGATCAATGGATAGGAATTGTTGGTACACCACTACCTTGTTGTGTTGACTCCACCCATTCAAGACATTTTCCTTTCTTCTATCTTCTGTCAATAGATTGAACCTCTGTAACTACCTCTTTGTCTGTCTCCGCTTCTGGTTTAACATGAAAAATTAGTTTTTTCTTTGTTGAACCCTTTCCCAGAACTTCTTCTTTAACCGAAATCCTAGTCTTTCTCAAAGATGCACAAAGCCAGGAACCCACACCCTTTGTTGTTCATCATCTTCCTCTTCTATAGGACAATTCTTATCAACATGATCAAGTTTTCTACATAAATAGCAATAATTCAGAAGCTTTTCATACTTGATTTCAATCATTTGCACTACTCATCGCTTGTCTTTAACCTTCTAAAATCTCCTTCATGGTTTTGATATATCAATGTCTAGTCTCACCCTAATCGAGATTTCCCAACCCAACTCTTCCTGATCCAGATCAACAACTCTTCCAATTCTTCTTGTTATTGTACTAATAGCCACTTTTGGTCTTTGGCCTAAAGGGACCCCATACAACCTTACCCAAAAGAGACACTCAAAGAATTTTATGTTTCCCAAGACATCTCCTTCATCCACTTCCTTCATAAGTAGAAGTTTGTTATCAAAGTGCCACATACCCCCATCCAGAACTCATTTCTTATCCTTCCAATGAAAAATTGGATAATGAATATTTTCGAATCAATTTGTTTGAAGACTACCTTGTTTTTCAAGGACCATACTAGAGTCAGGTTGTGTTTCATCTCCCAAAAGTTGTATGTTTTATCTGCCATCAGTCTTGGCATTAAGGTTTGTGCCACATGGTCATCTTTCCTATCCTCTCTTCCATCTAGATATTCAAAAACTTTGTCTACCTCATCCACTATCCCCAAATGTGCACATCAGTTAATAATCTCTTCTGCCATTTTTGATATTCTTATCCCACAATGAGATACCAATCATTGGACCTACAAGAAATGGTAACCACATAGGAGAATAGAAAGCGACAAAGGTGAATAGGTATCTCACCACCATTTTCCCTAATTACCAGAGTGGCTAGGGTAGACACATGGGACATATGACTATTTTGAATGAAACCACCATATCAATGTATGTAACCATAATGTATACAAACTGATAAAATAAGTGTAGTTGTTGATGTAACATCCCTAGCTCATCATCTTATATGAGATGACTATTGTAGGCATGATGCATGGAGTGACATAGTTCAACCTTGGGAATGGATTGTAAGTGTGAAATGGGGTGGTATATGATGATTCACTACATTAACTAAACTAGAAACCTAAAATTATGTTATGATGTATAACTTAGTATGCCATGTTGTATCTTGATTGATTTTGAGGATGCAATTCATTTTATGGGGTGGAGTGTTGTAGCATATCTGAATCTAGGTTCATAGTCCATCTCATACTTTACCAAGACCCCTATTTGGTTAGGATAATATTATGCCCCCTTTCTTAGTTTAGAATATATTCAGAGTAATTGTTGTTAAATAATCTCATAATATGATATTTTTTTCTTTATATTATGTTTTAAAATAATTAACTAATTAATTTCATTAGTATGGTTTAATTTTTACAAAAGCACATATTAAGTTTTTTTGACTCTAATATAAGACTCTAGGATCATCCTTAGTCCATTTGACGAAAGGAAATCAATAAATACTAAATAAATATCTAATTTTCTTAAAGGTAAATAAATGCATTAAGTGAATATGTATAAACAAAGCAAAGAAATAATATGCAAAGGATTGTAAAAGACAAAGTCAACATTAAAATTTGTATCTCCATATCATAATCAACTTATTTATAGATTTTTATGTCAATTGGGCCTCTTTAGAACATTCACTAATTTGACTTAGGTAATTTCACATTTAATGGCTATCATTCTATTCATTTCCTTCCTAAATCTAAGTCCCATCTTTAATATAATTAGTGAGAGCACCCCCTCTCTGTCACGCATAGGTTGTGCCCCTTTCTAGAAAACAAGAAGTTGTCAACTAAAGCTCATAACTACTCCTTCATTCTCGCCTTCCTCCATCATTTCCTTCTCATCTTTTCTTCCCAACCCCACTTCTATTTCTTTTTCATATTGTTTGCTTCTCCTCTCTTCACCATTTCCTCCTTCTATTTCTTCCTCCTCTTCATCCTCTTCACTGCTAACTCTCCTCCTCCTCTTTCTTCTTATTTCCTTCTTCTTCATCCCTTATCCTTAAGTGCCATAACTTCATCTCTTACCTCATGCTAGCCTCTTAGGCCACTCAAAATTGTTGTTGTGTCCTACAAAACTCACTGCAAGGCACCACCAACAACCAAAATTGTCAGTCTGTTGTCTCCAGTGTCTACAAGACTCCCTCACACATGACCTATAGAACTGTTGCCACAATTTGTAAGGGCCAACACAGAGAGGAATCCATGGAAACTAATTTATCTTCTAGATTCCCCACCAAGGATTTCATCACCCTATACCCTCCTTCTCCACCTCCATCAAGTAAACCTCAACTAACAACCTAATCTACTGCCACAATGGATCCACTTATCTTCGTGCCTCTACAGCTGGTACATCTTTAGATCCATGACGTGCAACCTCAAGGAACTTCGATCAAGTCCCCTCTAATGCAAACATGTTCGTGTAACCACACATTCATGCTTCTTAGACCTTCCCAATGACCTACATCTTTAGTAAATATTGCAAATATTAACTTAAAAGTCATCATCTCCATCACCATCAAGCTTTGAGATGAAGTGCATAACTCTTAAAAATATAGAAGAACCTGACGATTAGCTTAGTACAACTCAAGGGATAATCTCTGGTGGATCCTTGGAGGCCACCTTTCATTACCTATTCATAAATGCCCATCAGCACTTCTGGATATGATGAGAGAGACAGCCAACTTGATTTAGTTCCATCACAAAATCTACATATTGGAACTCTTCAACCATGATTCAGTAGGTTAATCACTCTTGCACTTGTACATTTAACTTATGAGTCATTCTATACATATGGGGATAATAGTTTTAGTTCAAGTAAAACCCATTTATGTAAACAACTTATATGATTAACCATATAATAGCTCATTCATATTAGCAATTTGTATAAAACTTGGTTGAACGGATTTATAAACTAGTATATGTAGGTCGTGATTAGTACATTGATATTTTTAGATTGAAAATGTGAAATTCTATGAAATATATCAAATACATGAAAGTATATAATTCCTAATATATAATAGGTAATGATGTTTGTTAATAATCAATTCATGACATTGACACACAATATGTTAGTATATATGGACTCCCATTTTTATCATTACATAAGTTAGAATACAGTCTGAATTCCAGTAGAATTATATTACTAATTTTCATATTATAGATTACTTGAAATTTGAATATGAAAAATGAGTGCAATAATAAGCTATCATATTCAATACATCACTCTAATGATTGTTATATATGAACTAAACCCTAGATTTTCTTAATAAGGGTATAATGGTCCAATGATCTCTCATGTAATGCATAACCTCAACCTATTTGAGCAAATTGAGCTATATGATACAAAGCAAGAGAATGACATTACATGACCTAAACTGGATAATAGATATTGTTAACACACATATAAAACCTAGTGATCCTTTGACTTATATGACTAAAGAGGGATCAACGAAATAAAATGGATGTCTAATAGATGATATGTTCTTTTAACAATACTAAAAGCCCTAATACCATTTGGTGATTAGGATTTTGGTGAGATCTATATATAGCTATTTTATGAGTGCATAGACATGTTCTCTTTGGTGTCCCTAAGATACCTAATGTATTTATAGGATCAAAAGTTGACTCTGGGATCCAAGTATATATTCAGCTTAATCATTGGTTGTGAAGATCATGTATTTGTAGTCTCTATGTAAATTTAGGCATTCTTATCAATTGAACATACATTTTTCTAAAATAAGGCATCTCTTGACTTCATCATTTCCTATTGCATAATTATATGCTTTTTTATGGCAATCATTTTAAATTATCTTGGAACTATGTGTATTCATAACTATTTTGGATTTGATAAACCTCATGTTCTACCAATTTATCTTGTTAATGTGAATGATGGACACAAGACTTGCCTTAATGTTCTGCATGTAGTATTAGACAAATTAAACTAATGGATATGCTTATTCATAACCAAGTTTTTATACAAGGACGTGTTTTTCCATCTGGTGTGCGCTATTCCACCCTTTATAAAATAGGGATGTTGTATTCCGCCCAAGCATTCTATTTTTCCATACATATTTTATGGCAATGATCCTTGGTGTCTTGGTCCTACTTTGTTTGATCTCCGGTCTACATCATCTACATGCATCTGTTTATTTTATGAACTGATTAATTGCAATACACTTTATGAAGTTTTCGATTCTTTAATACATCATTCTTTTATGAATTGATTAATGGAAAGACACTTTATGAAGTTCTATAGTGCTTCAATTCATCATTCTTTTGAAGTTCATTCTCTTGTATAATCTAACTAACTTACCTATTTTCTAATATCCCCTCTTGAATGGGAACATCCTGTAATTTACTCATTTGACCCAAAATGTCTAAATCTGTTTACAATACACATACTCAATGTTTGTTGCCCATATTTTTTGTATCTCTTTTTGGGTGTTACTCCCAAGCCATCCAGGTGTAGGTGTCTTTGAGGATCATGACTCATGAATCTCAAATATAGGAGTTTAAAGTTGGGGATATCTTGGGATGGACAAGTCACCCTCTGGTACTAGTGTATCAATAAATACAGATGTACTTTTAGATTTTATATAAGCACCCTTGAGTCGAGGAACAATTTTTTAATGATAAACTGTGTAACTTTTCAATAGTCAGTTTTCTATTGCTTATAAATTGCCATGCTCCATGTTATATATTCCATTTAAAAATATATAAAATTTCTCATTTACATCATATTTTAAATAGGATGATTTTATTTTTCAATTTTGTGAGGAGTGGACCCCTCTCAAGTTTTTCTCTTTATAAGATGACTAGAAATTGAAGGAAATTTAGAAAAACTAATAAATCACTAGAAATATTGTTTTATCCTATATTCAATTTAGTTTGGAAATTATTTTCCAATTTAATATGGAAAACACGTGATATTTATTTTAATAGATAGTTAAGTTATAGGAAAACAAATAAATGTTATAAATAGAAGAAAATTCGAATTAATTTTACCATGGTGACTAATTAGTGTAAAAATATAATTATGATCCAATCTGAATGGGAATGGACCAACATACATGTTAATGGAAATTACATACATAAAATAAAAGGAACTCATTATAAATTGAATCAAAATTAGAAAAACTTGAAGGTAACTAGATCTGTTTTTGATAGCATTTAGCCTAATTTGACCCTAGTGACTCTCTCTGCTATGGTAACTTATTATTTGACCTAGTTATGTAGTAAGATGATAATTTGTGAAACAATTCTTGGAAAGGTAAAATTGAGAAAAAAAATACAATGATGTATAATTTCTGTAATGGACATATTGAATGTTATCTGCCCTTAATGTCTGAGCATATAAAGATTAATATATTTGGACTCTCAATTCATTAAATGGCTATATCCATATTTGGTTAGTAAGTATATGCACATAAATATGCATGCATGCGGCGTAAAGATTTATGTGGAATAATGAAAATTTAAGATGTGATCATTAGTACATCAATACAATACGAATCTAGTGGATCTTAATAAGATGTTGTAACAATTAAAGACACATATGTTGTTTTTGGCACATATTAGATTTGTTATGCATGAGGGGAAAATGGTAATTTTACATTACAAATATCTAACTTCTTAGATAGCTCAAAATGAATAAAGAATGCAATGTTGGAACCTAACTGACATAGACATGTTGTGGATATATCACATAATAGCATTAGAAACCTACAGAGAGAGAGAGAATATGATGAAATGCTTTGTAACTTCATGTGGTGTTTATCTATATGATAAGATAATAACATACATGGGCAAATGACATTTGTTATGTAGACACATATGTATAGTGAAATTAGAAATTACTAGAAATAAACATAATTGGAAAGTGTGGAATCTAATGACCCTAAATGGAGAGAAAATCATAAAAAGTACATTGAACAGTAATTTCTTCCAATCCAAGTGTTAACCACATTACAATATTGTAGATTCTTTTCTTTGGATCCTTTTGCAATTGTATAAATTATGTATCCTTGCAAAATTGTGGAACCAAATTCCCTATTACATTAATGTACTTTTTACTTCCCTCTTAAAAATTCATGCATAGGATCTAGTATAGTGATCAACCCAAATTGGTTATTTAGTTTATCTTTCCTATTGAAGGTCATCACAAATACATTTTTAGAATCTTGAATACTATCAAATATAAAGATAACACTAAATTTTATCTATTGGATTTTTCAACTAGCTTGGTATTTGGCCCCTGTTTGGACTTTGGTCCCTTGGGATTTTAGCCCCTAGAGCATCAAATCACTTGAGGTTGGATCCCACCACCCTGCATATTATTCTATAATAAATTAGTTGTCAACTGATATATGCTAGTACAAAAATAACGTATAACGTCACATTTGTTGGCGTCGGTTATAAATAGAACACCGACGCTAGTAAACTACAATGTTGGTTAAAACTATCAACTGACACCTATGTATGGAGGCCGGCCACTTTATAAAAGACATGGGTATTGCTTTTTCTTTAACATCAGTTAGTAGAAATAAGAACCGACGTCCAAAATCACCCGCAAAATACAATTTTCTAGGGAAAAAAAATTTTCCTCCAAAATGTTCAATTTGACGTCGGTTGTGTACACACTGACGACTCATGTTCTGTGCCAAGCCCCGCAAAATCCCCCCCCATATGGCATCGATTATTTATAACATAACAAACGCCTAAATACCCCTCGCGAGGCAAAATTTCATACTATATTCTACGTCGGGTGTTGCATGGGAATCGACGAGGATTTTTGTTTGTGCATTGTCTCTGTGAAAACTTTTTTCCCATTCGGGTGTTTGTAGATGATGTTAAGCGCCAGTTTTAAGCAAAAACCGACGTTGATAATTAACGGAATAGCACCAGCATGAGCCAGTTTTTCCCTTTCTCTATTTCATTCCTGATTCTCTATTGCCACTCAAGCTAGGTCTCGCGATTCTGTGTTGCCGCTCATCGCTGCCGCTGCTGCTACTGTGGAGAGGAGCTCGCCGCAGCCACTATGGAGAGGAGCTCACCACCGCCGTTGTGGAGAGGAACTTCCACTGAGGAGCTCGCCGTCACCACTCCAATTTAGTCGTCGTCGCCGCCTCTCCAGTTTAGTCACTTCCGCCGCTCGTTTGCTCAGTCATCTCTACCAACGACCACAACCATAGCCTGCCATCCTGGCACTACTCGCCACCTGCTTCACCACAGCTTCAGTCATCTCCGCCTCCACCTCCGACCACAGTTGCGACCACCTTTACAGCCACAACTGCAACCACCTCCTCCTCCGGCCACCTCCACCACAACCTACTCTACCAGTGCGGTGAGTTTTCTGTAAGATTATTATTGATTAATTAGGGTTGATTAATATTGATTAATAAGGGTTAAATGAGGAATGAATGAACTTAGTTCAATATATAATTTGTTCTCTAAAACTGTGTAGTTTATTAATAACGATTATATAACTAGGCTTAATGATGAATTAATGAATTTAATAAATTTTTATTGCTTTCTTCTCTCTTATTAGTGATTGATTTAACTTATTTCAATATATAATTGTTCTTCAAAATTGTGTAGTTGATTATGATTGATTTGGGTTAATGATGAATGAATGAACTTATCCAAATGGAATAATGAATTGAATTAAATGATGTTACACAAAAACTAGGATATGAACGGTGATACTATGATTGTAGGTATGTCAATGACAACATATGTACATGTATTTTGTTGGCCTAGAAACCCATCCGAGATTTACTCATTAGGAGTAAATCTTGGATAGTCCCTAGTTTGGGACTGTTCTTGAACACTTAATCTCACTTAGGATGTAAGTGTATAATGTGTCTTCGATTTTCATGTTGTTTTGTCAGCACTTCCCCATTTGTTCTCTAAGTACATATGTCGGTGGGCATTTGCCCATGTACAATTGTGTACTTGGAGAACTGTGGTGAAATGCTGTCAAAATTTTTTGAAAATCAAATACACATTATACACTTATTAGTGAGATTAGGTGATCAAGAATGCGATAGGTGGTACACATTTATCATATATAACACCATCAACCCTAATATATACTTGTTTTCTCTTTGATCATAGAATGGATAGATCATGGATGTCCATTCCAAATCGCTACACCCCAAAGTTTATTTCTGGTCTTGATCAATTTATTGGATTTGCCGAGGAACATATGAAACAACCTGGAGATAGGTTCTATTGTCCATGTAGGCATTGCGGTAACAACTTGAAAGTCAGCACTGGTGATGAAATCAAAAGTCATGTCATGTGAAACGAGATTGTACAAGGCTATACAGAATGGCACTAACATGGAGAGATTTTAAACTTGAAATCAGTAGATGTCGATAGCAGTGCTTGTGTGGAAGAAGAAATTGCCTCCGATGACGTGGATGTAAACGAACCAGTTCCAGTAGACATCATTGATGCGATGTTGGATAGTTGTGGGGGTAGAGCACCCACCGATCCACCTCCCATGTTTAAAAACATTGTGCATGATGCTGAGATACTGTTATACACAGGTTGCACTAAGTTTATGAAGCTTAGAACTATGTTGAAATTGTATAAACTGAAATCTAACAATAGATGGAGTGACAAAAGCTTCACGTTATTGTTGTCTTTGTTGAAAGAAATTCATCCTAAAGGAAACGAGCTACCAATCTCAACTTACTAGTTAAAGAAATTGTTGTGCCCAATGGTAATGGAGGCCGAGAAGATAAATGCATTCCTAAATAATTGTGTATTGTTTCAAAAGGACTATGTGGATTTGAAAAATTATCCAAAATGTGGTGTGTCAAGGTATAAAATCATGACTTCGGGGGAGTCCAAAATTGGTTCTCCTGTCACGATGATGTGGTGTCTACCTATAATATCACGGTTTCAATGCTTGTTTGCCAATCCGATAGATGTGAAGAATTCGAGGTGGCATGTAGATGTTAAGAAAAATAATGATGGGATCCTATGACATGCATCTGATTCCCCACAGTGGAAGAAGATTGATTTATTGTACCCTAAATTTGGTGAAGAAGTCAAGAATCTCAGACTTGGGCTTTGTACAGATGGGACGAATCTATATGGGACATTGAGCAGCCAACACAACACTTGGCCAGTTATGCTTGTTATATACAATCTTCCTCCCTAGTTGTATATGAAAAATAAGTACGTTATGTTGTCGTTGTTGATATCGGGCCCTAAACAACCTGGAAATGATATCGATGTTTATCTTGAACCTCCGATTGATTACTTAAAGAAACTCTAGAGTGAAGATGTGATGACCTATGATGCTTCATGAAGAGAGACATATTGTTTGCACGCTATGTTGTTTTACACTGTTAATGACTTTCCAACATATGGGAATTTGTCTGGATATAGTGTCAAAGGATCTAAAGCGTGTCCTACATGTGAAGATAACACTGATTCAATACAACTAAAACATGGCGGCAAGACTGTATATCTTGGTCATCGAAGGTTTTTCTAAAATTCCATTCGTATTGTAGGTTGTGCAAAGCGTTTAATGGACAGAATGAGGAACATAGTACACCTAAACCTATACCAGGGGAGGTTGTTTATTAAAGAGTAAAAGACTTTGTCAATGAATTTGGTAAGAGGTCACAATGTAACATGGTCAGACAGAGTGACAAATCTTTATTCAAGAAGAAGTCAATATTTTGGGATCTTCCTTATTTGAGTTCTTTGGTAGTCAGTGTTGGTAGGTATGCCCTGAGAGCCAATCATAGGATGATTGGTGGGATACATTAAGACTGATTTGATAAACATCAAAGGCAAGCTTCCAATTCTTTTTGGTTCAGTCATATGAGATAGTGATAGAACAGATTGAATGTCGAGAGAATGACAGTATTCAATGACGTATGCCTTCAGGTTGAGGACCTGAACGATGAGATCATACAGATGCTAAGAGTTTGTACATTCTTGTTATGTCCCTAGTCGGATGTCATTGTGGAAGGTAGATAGATAGCAATGACACACAAGACTAGATTGTGGTATTGGTTGATGACAGAATCTCATTAGTCATGATATAGAGATATCAAACTAAACACATAGGTACTTGTTAGAGAACAAGTGTACCGGACAGATCCACCGTGAGTTTGACACATGGAACCATGACATGGTAGTCACAGTCAGTACTCACAGTGATGGTGGTGAGTGTGATTCTTAGACCTGAAATCACTACACTCAACACATGTTGTTGGGCACACTTTGACATCATCAAACGCAGTCCTGAAACATGGGTTGTTATAAAGGTGATGATTGGGTGGCTTTGACACATGGGGATTTTGAGGGGTGAGTGATAGATATGAGATTTGTCCCTCCTGAGGGAGTTTGATATCCAAGGCCACTTGATGAGTAGGATTGAGATAGGCGTGCGCACGCATGTGTGAATCAATATGTGATATTGATGTCATACATATCTCGTTCAATCTACTCTGAGATCAAGAAAGTGAATGAACGTTGACAGGATGACTGTTCCATGCCTCTAGTTCATTCGGGATATCAGTGACAAAGGAATTATACACTCGATGTAACACCATTCACGGATTGTAGGATTGAAAGTTGTTCTCCAACTTTCTACTTTCACTTGGGTAGCACTGATGTGTGACTAGGCACCGCTCTTTGCTTGTGAAGTCATAAGTGTTATGGACTTTCACTGCCAACGTGAAATGGACCTGCAGGGTCACACACATAGGATTTAACCTGGAAGAGGAGTTTTGTCCACAAACAATGTTTAGATTGATTACTAAAGGAGTTTAGTAGTTCAATTAAACACTCAATCAATTGATAGCTCAATATCATATTGTTCAAGGTGTTGGACATATTGATTGGAGTATCGGATTGATTGAAATCGCATTTGACTGATTCTGCACAACCTGTACTCCCAACCGATCGGTTCAAGTGTTGAACCGGTCAGCTGAGGTTGCTGAATCGGTCGGCTCAAGTGTTGAGTCGATCGGCTCATGGTCAGAGTGAAACGATCGGTTCAAGTGTTGAAACGATCGGTTCAACTGGTGCAACTGAGCAAGTTGGGAAAGTCAGGTCGGTAAGAATTTTCCTTGCGTTTCACTTGCCCAATTTGATTGGAACAAGGATTGGTATTCGATACCAATTAGAAACAAAAGAAGGAAATTCAATCGGGAACTGATCAGGACCACGAACCGACCGATTTAGAAGTGAACCGATCGGCTCATGGGTCCCAACCGATCGGTTGGTGTTCCAACTGACCGGTTCAGGTCCCCAACCAACCGGTTCACTTGTGAACCGATCGGTTCAGGTTGCGAGTTGATTGCTTTTGTGGAAAATCTCGAACCCTTCTACTCCTGCTTTTAGTCCCGCATTTCCCATGATAGAGAACCCTGTCCCATGACCCTCCTATATATAGGGGTATTGGGGGCTTCTCAAAGTACAACTCAGTGCAACCAGTTGCTCTGCAAAGTTGTCATTCTCTCTGGTTTTGGTAACCGAGAGAGAGCCCGAGCAAGTGCTTCCCGCAAAGGGAGGTGCACCAAGGGAAGGACAACTGCAGTTGCAACTGGAGGCAGGAGAGTGTGTTGGCGACTAGTACGTCAACAGGAGGGTGCGACTCCTTCCACTTCCTTGTGGGACAAGGAATGTGGAGTTCTAGGTGGTCTGTGTGGACTACTTCAGAGGTGGGAGGTTTCTGCCGCTTAGGAGGACAACTGTCAATCCCGACAGTTCCGGTGAGAGGAGGAGTCGTCAGTCCCGGTGCGACCAGGAGCTACACAGACACCGTCCAAGACCGGAGTTGAAGACCGTGCATAGTGCGAGGTATTGTCACCGAGCAAGCCTCGGGACAAGGTATGATTCCACAAACCATCCTTTCCTATTATATAGACGTTGATGCGTTTCCTTGTTCTGGGTTTGGGGAGAAGAAAATTTTTGTTTCCACTGCCTTCTCTGCCTCCCTTAAAACCCAACAGTGGTATCAGAGCCACGTCAACTTCTCTATATTTTAGGAATATCAATATGATCGATTTTGGTTTGTCGCCTTTATTTATTGCATACGGTGTGAATAATATTAGCTTTATGCATGCCCAATCCTAAATCCAAAAATCCCAATTTACATATATGATATGTATTATTAATGCACTCGATACGCATCACCCTTAAACGAGTTTTGTGGTGGATGTATAGCGTGGTTATGGCCAATAAACCCTATCTGTGTATGGTTGTATGTGGTTGCTTGCATCTCGGTCTGTGCACCAGTCTTCCTTCTCCTATTCCTGATGTAACTCGAAATAATTTGAGATTCTTTCCTACCTTTGCTCCCCCCGAATGTAACTCGGGGTTTCCTTTTTTAAGCAATGTAATATTATGATAGATTTTATTTCCTGTTATGTCAAAGAACGGAGGACATCAAGATGACAGTCCAGACGATCGGTTCAAGGCGTGAAACGATCGATTGACATTCTAGACGATCGGTTCAAGGAGTGAACCGATCGATTGATGACCGGTTCAAGGAGCGAGACGAGCGGGTGGCGACCATGAAGAGATGCACGACGACCAGGTGAACCGATCGGTTGGAGGAGCCAACCGATCGGCTGGTGGCACCCAGACGACTGGCTAGAGAGAACAGATCATTCATGTGATGAGTTGATCTACTCGGATGGCAAGGCACATAGTTCATCTTGTATAGGTTGCATGTGATGTAGACCTAGATGACCGTGATTCCTCTTGGCTTGAGGAATCACATTAGGATGGCCATAATCATCGCTTTTATTGTTTGTGCATGTTTTCTGTGGGATATAGCATGTATATGATATGTACTATGCATTGTGGTGATTGGATATGTATATGTATATAAAAACCAAATCCCTCATTAAAATATTAAGTCGTATATGCCTTCCATTAGTGGCACACATGAAAAGCTCGATCGACCAAACGTAGGTTACGCCAAAGCGTGGTGCGCCATCTATCTTGTGGAAGTGTGAAGGGTAGATATGTAGGTTCTGCCAAAGCAGGGTGCATGTTTACCGTGTCGGCTTTTGGGTTAGACTTAACTGGTGATTCTTAGAGCGTCTAAGCCCAGAGGCAAGGAATGTTCATGGCAAGGTGTTGTGCATGTTCATTC
The DNA here is from genome assembly GCA_963693085.1 of Alisma plantago-aquatica. NCBI lineage: Eukaryota > Viridiplantae > Streptophyta > Magnoliopsida > Alismatales > Alismataceae > Alisma > Alisma plantago-aquatica. The sequence goes on along the minus strand of OY856409.1, from coordinate 1,958,789,228 downwards.
AACAAGAGTTGCATATGATGCAATTGGTAAGAGTTGCCTACCTGAGAGATCTAAGTTGTGGGTGATTAGCCAAAGCTGACTCATGACTTAGAGGATTTCAGCATCTTGCCCACTAGAAGGTTGTACGATGCAATCTTCTGAGTTGATGATGAGGGCTATCAATTTGAAGTAAAATAGTGGGAGTGATAATTAATTAAAGGCCTAATTTTATCGTCAACTTTTCAAATCAATCAAACAAGTCAAAAGAGTTTTGGACTAAAATTGCATATATTTCCTTTTATTAAAATAAATGGTTAATCAACAAATCACTTTATTTGCGATCGGTCTTTGAGACCAACAAATTAAATGGGAATAATTCCACGACTGGTTAGGATGATGAGAAGTGTTCTCAAAGAGCAAAAGCTCTAAATCCTAATTATACCAGAACCAGATGAACTCGATCCCACCACATCAATGGCTGAAAGTATGCTTATGGAAGCATATCGAGGATGACATTGATGAGGAGTGCTTAATGTTGTGTTCTCTGAACTATGAGTTGCAGAGACAACATGAGACATATGATGTCTCCAAGACACTGTCCTAGTATATCATGACAGAAGGAGATCCATTAAGGTATTCACACACTCAATGTGATTGGGTATGTGGAAAACCTGACTAAGAAGGATTCCCTCTGAGCCAAGAGTTGGCTATTGGTATGATACTGCAAATGTTGTGAGGATCATACAATTCATGATAAGCTACAACATGAACAACTTTGACAAGCGTTGACAGAGTTGTTGGACATGTTGAGGATAGTAGAGGCAAAGATGAAGAAAGACAAACCATAATCTTTGATGTGATCAAAGAAAAGGTAAGTCTTAAGGCCAAGGGCAAGGGCAAAGCTAAGAAGTTTTCTGATGCTAGCCAGCAATCCAAGCCGTCTTCAGCCTCAAGGCACATGGGGAAAGGGTGTATGAGGGAATTGCCCTCTATATCTAGAAGAACAAAAGAAGATGAAGGAGGGGATGGAGATCTCCACCTAAGGTATCATGAAATGAACCGCTTCTTTATCTAAGGTATATGATACCAAGATATGGATCTATCATATATGATATGCAAGATCCGCAAAGAAGTGATGGCCTTTGTGAAAGGACCAAGAAAGAAGTACCCATCATTGGAGCAAGTGTTGCTGCCATAGATAGGAGTATCTTTCAGTTTATTTCAGCCTAAAGGGCACGGAATAGAGTTGAGAACTGCTATTACATATATTTCCAATAGATAGAAACATTTTATTATTGCATATTGTATGACAACGATGGCAATTAATAAAGTTGATGTTTCAATCTTAAAGATATGATCTTTGTGGCAATGCCTTGTTTATCTTGTGATACATTGTATGCATAAGATAAAATGATACCTAAAGTTATAGATAACTCAAACAATAAAATTAGCATCAATCATGAGAAATTCATTTCTAGTTTCCATGTGATGGATAAATCTAGACTCTTTTGGTTTTAGAACCAGTAAGAGACATGAATATCTTGGACATGATTAATCAATCTTCACTAAAGGTAGTGGGAGAGTGATTATCCTATTAGGTATAATACATGTGATGTATTTACATACCTATTGGAACAAATGCTAATACTTCAAATGGTGTTTAGAGAAATACCAATATGAAAATCGTGAAGTGTTCAAGATTATCATGGTTGAAGTACAAATTTGGTAAAGTGTTAATTCTTGATGAGATCAATGAATGAAATACTTGGACCAAATGTTTGAGATCCTTATGAGTGATTATGATAGTGTATCATAGTGAACTCATGATTAAGGTATGGTGATGTCTAAATCAAGAAGGAATCATACTCTAAGGAGTTAGAGAATGATTATCAAATAACTGAATTCTTCTTAATAAAAGGATACCCCACAATAAGAAAAGACATTGAGAATTACAAGGAGTTGTGAGTTCTTATATCCTTGACAGATACACCTCAATTATCTATGTGATTAGTTGTTCATGTGATGAGTCAACTATCTAGATGAATATGAGGAACCAAATTTTGACTTATGGTTTATGACCATTACATCCTAAATGACATCCATGTGAACCATAAGGTATGACCTTGATGGTAGCACCCATTGGGATGAAATCCATAAGTGCAAATAAGTCTTAAGTGTTAAGACACATGGATAACATTTTGAGAAGGATGATGCTTGTTGATTGCAACTTAATGACTAAGACATTTGGCATATGGATACTAAAACCGCATTCCTATGAGGAATAAAACAAGGATGTGTACGTGACACAACCTATAAGGTTTATGAATCCAATAATGCAAATGAAGTCTATAAGTTACAATGGACCAATCAATATGATTGATTGAGTACAAGAAACTCAAAATTGGGTCTTTACTTTGATGATATAGTCAAAGGGTTTGACTGATATATCAAAGATAAAGAAAGGATCTATGATTTAGTGGGAGCGTGCTCACATTCCACATGTTGATGTCAAATGGAAATGTTCTAGAATGGAAATCCAAAAGTGGAAATTGTCTTTAAGGAAGGTAGAGATATTTCCTATGTGATAGGAATAGAGATCTATAGAGATAGTTCTCGAAAAATCTCTTGACCTGAAAAGAGAAAGCATACATTGGCAATCTATACTGAAGTGTTCAGTATGCACAGATTCAGTGGGAGAAAACTTGTCCATGTTACATGGAGTTAGTATCCCAAGGCCAAGTGTCCAATTCTTATGAAGAATGGGAACACTAAGAATAGATAAGGATCTATCATGTATGTAATCATCCCATTATCTTGCATGTATAGACATGGAAAGAATAAAATGCATTCATCATTTTGTATGTCTGACATGACAATATGATGTGCTCATCCTGATAACTCATATGTGGGACATGACGACTGGATGTGTGTCTACTTCCAGTAAGGGTTACTGGAATACCATAAGAACTTGATAAGTACTTGAGAAGTACTAGTTCTATGGAGATAAGGAAGAGTTCGATGTAAAGAGTTACATTGATGCGAACTTCCAAAAGGATAGAAAATTAATCAAAAAGTATATATAGGATATATAAAAGTGAAGGTTTGTTGATTGGAAGTGTTCCAATAAAACCATTTAGAAGGAAATGTCGAGTATCTATGCGTTAGAGAACAGTAGTGGATACTATACGGATTTGGAAGTTCATGAGATGAACTTATAGATATTCTGGTCATTGATGACAAGTATGGAATCCTTGATCATGCAATGTGGCTAAAGGTTAGCAAAGGAATACAAGATCGCATATTATGACAACTCCATCTCATACGTGTGACGTACAGCGAAGAGATGTGAGACATGCAGTTAATACCGACTTTGGCAAGGTGTTGCCATAACTCACTATATTGGCACAAGAGCACAGTAACATGTGGGACATGTTTGAAGATCACTATGAATATGATTCAAGGGTGATTGGCTCGCAGTGCAAGTGGGAGTCTATTGGTAGGTATGCCCTGAGAGCCAATCATGGGAGCCAATCATGGGATGATTGGTGGGATACATTAAGATTGATTTGATAAACAATAAAGGCAAGCTTCCAATTCTTTCTGGTTCAGTCATATGAGATAGTGATAGAACATATTGAATGTCTAGAGAATGACAGTACTCAATGACGTATGCCTTCAGGTTGAGCACCTGAATGATGAGATCATACAGATGCTAAGAGTTTGTACATTCTTGTTATGTCCCTAGTCAGATGTCATTGTGGAAGGTAGATAGATAGCAATGACACACAAGACTAGATTGTGGTGTTGGTTGATGACAGAATCTCATTAGTCATGATATAGAGATATCAAACGAAACACATAGGTACTTGTTAGAGAACAAGTGTACCGGACAGACCCACCGTGAGTTTGACACATGGAACCATGACATGGTAGTCACAGTCAGTACTCACAGTGATGGTGGTGAGTGTGATTCTTAGTCCTGAAATCACTACACTCAACACATGTCGTTGGGCACACTTTGACATCATCAAACGTAGTCTTGAAACATGGGTTGTTATAAAGGTGATGATTGGGTGGCTTTGACACATGGGGATTTTGAGGGGTGAGTGATAGATATGGGATTTGTCCCTCCTGAGGGAGTTTGATATCCAAGGCCACTTGATGAGTAGGATTGAGATAGGCGTGCGCACGCATGTGTGAATCAATATGTGATATTGATGTCATACATATCTCGTTCAATCTACTCTGAGATCAAGAAAGTGAATGAACGTTGACAGGATGACTGTTCCATGCCTCGAGTTCATTCGGGATATTAGTGACAAAGGAATTATACACTCATTGTGACACCATTCACGGATTGTAGGATTGAAAGTTGTTCTCCAACTTTGTACTTTCACTTGGGTAGCACTGATGTGTGACTAGGCACCGCTCTTTGCTTGTGAAGTCATAAGTGTTATGGACTTTCACTGCCAATGTGAAATGGACCTGCAGGGTCACACACATAGGATTTAACCTAGAAGAGGAGTTTTGTCCACAAACAATGTTTAGATTGATTACTAAAGGAGTTTAGTAGTTCAATTAAACACTCAATCAATTGATAGCTCAATATCATATTGTTCAAGGTGTTGGACATATTGATTGGAGTATCGGATTGATTGAAATGGCATTTGACTGATTCTGCACAACCTGTACTCCCAACCGATCGGTTCAAGTGTTGAACCGGTCAGCTGAGGTTGCTGAACCGGTCGACTCAAGTGTTGAGTCGATCGTCTCATGGTCAGAGTGAAACGATCGGTTCAAGTGTTGAAATGATCAGTTCAACTGGTGCAACCGAGCAAGTTGGGAAAGTCAGGTCGGTGAGAATTTTCCTTGCGTTTCACTTGCCCAATTTGATTGGAACAAAGATTGGTATTCGATACCAATTAGAAACAAAAGAAGGAAAGTCAATCGGGAACTGATCAGGACCACGAACCGACCAGTTCAGAAGTGAACTGATCGGCTCATGGGTCCCAACTGATCGGTTGGTGTTCCAACCGACCAGTTCAGGTCCCCAACTGACCGGTTCACTTGTGAACCGATCGGTTCAGGTTGCGAGTTGATTGCTTTTGTGGAAAATCTCGAACCCTTCTACTCCTGCTTTTAGTCCCACATTGTCCGGGATAGAGAACCCTATCCCATGACCCTCCTATATATAGGGGTATTGGGGGCTTCTCAAAGTACAACTCAGTGCAACCAGTTGCTCTGCAAAGTTGTCGTTCTCTCTAGTTTTGGTAACTGAGAGAGAGCCCGAGAAAGTGCTTCCCGCAAAGGGAGGTGCAGCAAGGGAAGGACAACTGCAGTTGCAACTGGAGGCAGGAGAGTGTGTTGGTGACTAGTACGTCAACAGGAGGGTGCGACTCCTTCCACTTCCTTGTGGGACAAGGAGTGTGGAGTTCCAGGTGGTCCGTGTGGACTACTTCAGAGGAGGGAGGTTTCTGCCTCTTAGGAGGACAACTGTCAATCCCGACAGTTCCGGTGAGAGGAGGAGTCGTCAGTCCTGGTGCGACCAGGAGCTTCACAGACACCGTCCAAGACCGGAGTTGAAGACCACACATAGCGCGAGGTATTGTCGCCGAGAAAGCCTCGGGACAAGGTATGATTCCACAAACCATCCTTTCCTATTATATAGACGTTGACGTGTTTCCTTGTTCTGGGTTTGGGGAGAAGAAAAGTTTTGTTTCCGCTTCTCTGCCTCCCCTAAAACCCAACAGTCAGACATTGTATCAATGTCATGCACGTTGAGAAAAATGTTTATGATAGTGTCATTGGTACTTTGTTGAATATACTAGGTAAGACTAAAGATGGGATAAAATCTAGAATGGACCTACGTTAAATGGGAATAAGGACAAAATTAATAGAAGTAGTTAGTAGTGATCGAAGAACATACTTACCTCCTACTTGTTACATGTTGTCTAGAAAGGAGAAGAAAGCTTTTTGCGATTGCTTGGTAAATGCTAAGGTGTCACAGGGTTACTCATCCAACATCCGTAGATTGGTATCAATGAAGGATCAGAAGTTGATAGGTCTTAAATCTCATGATTGTCACACTCTAATGCAACAAATATTGCCCGTGGCAATTCGATCTATATTGCCAAATCATGTAAGGTTTGCAATCACCAGACTTTGTTTCTTTTTCACCAGTCTATGCAGCAAAGTTATTGACCTTGATACTCTCAATAAATTACAAAGAGAAGTGGTTGTTACCCTATGTCATCTTGAGATGTATTTTCCTCCTTCATTCTTTGGTATCATGGTGCATCTTGTTGTCCACTTGACTAGGGAAGTGAAAATGTTGAGACCAATTTTCTTGCATTGGATGTATCCCTTTGAACGACACATGAGCATTTTCAAAGGTGATGTTCGAAACCATTATCGACCAGAAGGGAGTATTATTGAGGGTTATGTGGTAAGAGAGGTTATGGATTTTTGCAATGACTTTCTGAGTGGTAATGATGCTCCTGTTAATGATAAGAATATTGAGGAGTATTCTGGCAAAAGAATTTTGGGATCATGGATGAAAGTAATTAGCCGTGAGCAGTTGGAACAAGGTCACTTATATATTTTACACAACATCGATGGAGTGAGTGTTTATATTGAGGAACATACCAATTTCATCAAGAAACAATATCCTCAAGCCAATTCAATGTGGCTTTCTAGAGAGCATAACAAGACATTTATTAAGTGGTTTGAAGATAAAGTCTTACATCAACTATCTCAAACACCAAATAATCTTGCTGAAACTATTAAATGCCTCGCATTTAAACCAAAATTGAATGTTATGTCTTATGAAGGGTTTGACATAAATGGGTTCTCATATTACACAAAGCGTCAAGATATAAGAGTGTCATCCAAAACAATGGTGTCACCCTTCAAGCGCCTTCATTGTTTTTTGCAAATGCAAAAGATTAGAGTCCACATGAAGTTAAAATGTCATATTATGGTGTCATTGAAGACATATGGGAGTTTGACTATGTAGATTTCAGAATTTTTCTCTTTAAATGTAATTGGGTTGATAACACCAAAAGAGTTATAGTGGATGAATTGGTTTTCACATTAGTGAACTTTGAAAAGATTGATGAGAAGGGTGAACCATTCATATTGGCATCACAGGTGAAACAAGTATTTTATATCGATGATCCTGCAAATGATAAATGGTCAGTTATTCTTCATGGTAAAAGGCAGTTCACTGCAGATCATATAGATGAAGAAGAGTACTATGATAAGTATGATGACTCCAGTCCATTCTCAGTTGGGTTGCCAACACCAAATATTAAAGCTAATGATGACTTGTATGTGCACATAGATCACACTGAAGGAATGTTAATTGATAAAAGATCGCAGTATTAGAGGCATATTTTTATTTTTTTATATGTTTTATTTTTTTGAAAGTGAACTTTACAATGTTTTTTTATCTTCTAGTTATGTTAAATGTTAAATGTTTGATTTTTGAATGACACTTTTAGATGTCTGAGCATGAATATGATGACCATGATGATGATTACCGTGAGGGTGAGGATATGAATGTGGTGCTTGCCAATTTAAGTTTTTAAAATATATCCTATATTTCTATCTATATGTCCATTTATAGTTAAATCCTATAAGTGTGATTTTTGTCAAATTTTAGGTTGATGATGTACCCCCTAAAGAACTTGGGGAACTTGATGAGCAGAATTTTTTTTTTGAAAAAGTGAGGGCCATTACTATGATGAACAAGTTACTACAAAAAATGAGCAATGGATCCAAATTGGTCGTGGATTTTGATCATGCAGGAAATCTAGTTGGAGTGAACCACAACTCGTTTATTTCATATCTTGGGTTTCTTACTCATAGCCATTATAGTCCTAATGTAGAATCTTGGTGTAAAGTTCCTAAGGGGAAGAAAGACTTAGTATGGAAGGAACTATGCGTGATTTATTATTATTTGCAATTCTATTTTGCATATTACTAATTTTTAGGATACTAGTTAAAAGCAATTCTATTTTGTAGAGTATATTTGAACAAGATGAAAGCATGCATCGTAAATACGTGATGCAGTGCTGTGGGAGGGTCCTTAGGAACTATAGGAAAAATCTCACCTGAGATTACATACGAGATGCTGAGAAGAGGAAGAAGTCAGCCACTGAGCAATGGAACTACCTGGACCCCCATGACTGGGAGGAGTTTGTTACCAAAAGAAACTGTTGAATTCAAGGTATTAAGGGCCACTCCCAATTTAATTAATATACATTCTTATGTATTCAAGATTGACCTTTAGTGTTACTAACTAAATCAATGTGCTTATTAACAAGGCTATCAATGATGCTCAAAGAGCAAGGCGTGCACTGAATGTGCATGACCACACAATGGGTCCAAAAGGCTAAGCAGGTGTTCGCCAAAGACTACAAGTTGTTGCTGCTGCTGAGTCTGCTGCTACTCAAGAGACTGGGGAGTCCTCTACTTCTTCTCTCACACCTCTTCCTCACCATGATGTGTGGATAGTTGGGAGGCAAAACAAGAAAGGAGATATAACCAAACATGTAACTGTTGAGGCGGCTGCAAAATTGGTAAAATTCAATTCTCAGAGCAATCAATATTGATTATTATGTTTACTTATCAATTTCTATTGGCGATTAGTGGGAGCTTCATGAGCAAAGGAAGCAAGGCAAGTTCATCCCTGAGGGTACAAGGGATGAATTGATAGTTTCTCTTGGTAACCCAGAGCATCTCATACGTGTTAGGGGTGCAGGTGTTGGTGTGGGCATAACAACTTTCTTTGGGCCATCACAGCGCAAACATGTCCCAAAAGCGGGATTTTGAAAAGCTCAGGTAACATATTCTTTATTTATAATGTTATTGCAAAAGGGAATTCAATAATCAAAAGCTAGAGTTTCTTTTATCCATCCATAGGTAGATGAGTTAATTGATGGGAGAGTCGAGGAAGCACTTAATAAGAGACTCCATGAAGCAATGAGCAAGTGGCAGGCATCTCAGACTGCCACTTAGATAGTATGTGTGGTGTACCACTCTTCTCCTGTAGAGGTGGTTGGGAGTAATCCTTTAGACCCACCACCTAGCACATCCGCTGTAAGTATTTTTATGAAATAGTAGCTAGTCTTTTCAAGATGATATGTTATATATATATATATATATATATATATATATATATATATGTATATAATATACTTTACGTAAATTTTTAAGGGTTGAATCCATGTTGTCTAAAAAGCAAATAATTTATCATTGTAGAGGTTGAGGTTTACCCACCTTTTCCGGGGGGTATGTTTCATGGCACTCTAGTTCCAGTTGGTGTGGTTTGTGTGAATCCGAGACGTGTACTCCACCTGTGGAGGCGTCATCCATTGCCATATGCCCACCCAGATTCTGAAATGCTTGGTGAAGTAGAATGTGGAGTGATATTGTGGCCCAAAGAAGATGTTGTCTATACTGATATTGTATAGTAAATTTACATTACGTTAATTTGTTAGCGTGTATATATGAGCTAGTCAATTGATCTGAAATTATATATATAGGTCAAAAGGAAGAAACCCACTACAGCTCTGCCTCCACCTCCACCTCTTCCTAAAGTACCTAGTTCGCTTCCAAGGGACCTATATGACTCGTTAGGTCCTAATTGTAAGGGTATGGAAGTATGGATATATGAACATGACCCAAATTCTCCTATAAATGTTTCTATTCTGGTGGATGTTGCAGGAGAATCATACGATAACCAAATATTTATACAAGATATTTTTGAGTTGTTTCGTTATGATTGGCTGAATACATCTATGATAGAGCTATGGATATGGTGAGATCTTGTTTATATATCCATATACCTTGTTTTATATACGGTGATCTGGTTTCTTATATATTAATGTATACATATTACATGTTTTGCAGCCACTTACACATGGTCTGTAAACATTTTTCATTTTCCCATGTGGGATTTCAAGTTCCACCTTTGATCAGTCTTGTAGATAAAAACTCTTCATCAGTTACCTCATACTACTCTGCTGCTTTTGAATGTTTTGGTAAAAAAAAGACAGTGATAATAGCTCCATTCAATGTTGAGTAAGTTTACTTTACTTATAATTTGGACTTAAGAAAATTAAATTTTTATTGTTGATTTTGAGTTATAAATTTTTAACTTTCTTACCTCTAGTGGTAGGCATTGGGAGCTACTGGATATTGTCCTTAAGACGGGGATTGTTTATTATCTAGATCCTTCAGGGAAGGAATTAGACTCACTATATGGATACGTAATGAAAAGGTCATTATTCACATGAGAAATATTTCATATTTTTTATACCCGTTAACTTCTATTATTACATTATTATTTAATAATACAATTTAATGTGTTACATTAACATGTAGGGATTTAAAAGCATTCAAAAATATTGGAGGATACATGGACAAGACAATGAAACTATTACTTTGAGAGAATGTGAAAGTAATTTCCTGACATTTAATATATATATCATTTATGTGAACTATGCTTGTTTGTATTTGTTAATATTTTGTATATTTCAATTTATAGTGTGCTACACAAGACAATGGATGGGCATGTGCATACTACATGATGTGATGTATGGACCTAATTATCAAACATTGTGCAATAGAAATTGATACCATACAACATGTGTTACAACCCCAATTTTTGGGTTCAATTGGTGAGAAATGTAATTTCTCATATTAAAGATAATTGAACAAATAATGATATAATTTGTTTTAAATAAATGGATTACATTTACAATAGCCTTGATGATTGTGTTGTGGGCTTTATTGGCTATTGGGCCCAATAATAAGGAAGTGAAGAAAGGAAATTCAATTATTAAATTAGTAAATGAATAATTGAGTTTTTGAGAAAAGAATGAGATGGAAACCTCTAGAAGGCAAATCCAAAGAGGTATTTGGTGCCTCTTGGGTTCCTTGGGTTCCAAGGAGTCCAAAGTTGCATAAAGAGTGCAATAATAAAAGAAAGAATCAATTAAGTATTTCTTTATTAAGAAAGAAATTCAACATAATGATAAAATATTGGAAATAAGTGGAAAAAAGGTATAATTGAGTTATCCTTAGTGGGATTTCGTATCCCAAGGATTTCTAATGTTAAAAGGAATACCAATGAGGAAAATAAAAGAGAAATAAAGAGAAATCCTCAAAAAGAGATATTTTAATAAGAAATAAACAAGATAATGTGAAATAGTGCATATAGATGCATCTAGAAGGATAATAAGTATCCTTAAAAGTAATTTCGAAATAATAGAGTTTCTTGGGGTACAAGGAGCCCCAATGAAGGAAGAGGAAAGAGAAAATATCGATAATGTCAAATAAGAATATAATATGATTCTTAATTAATGAATTTCATGATAATATTAAAAAGGAAGTAATTTCTATTAAAAGAAAATAGAAATTCGTGCTAATGGATTAGAGAGCAAGAATAAAGAGGATAAGAAAGAAGAATTTCGAATTTCCCAATATCCAAAGGATAAAAGGAAAGAGAGAGAATATACTTATCATTGAAGGAATTGATTTCCTACTTGGAAAGGGACTCTTTGATTCATGCATAGCCGACCTAGGGCTTCATTCCTCACCCCTATATATAGGGTAGAGACCTTGGTTCGAGTTTAAGATGGAATCTCATGCAACTCTCCCCTTTCTCCTTCTTCCTTACGTGTAAACCCTAGTCGAGGGTATAGACCTATCCCAAGGGCACCAAGGAGCGGTGTCGAGGTCTTGATGGAAGCAGGGCGCTCCCACAGCAACCCAAGATCGATCGGTTGCTATCCCAACATCCCTGTCTTCGTGCCAATCCTACCATGGGTCTGCAAGGTTGCTACAAGTGCAACAGCAATCCGGAGCCAACCTCGCCTTGGAGCAGTCATCCTGGTGGCAACCTAGGGGTGCCCCACGTGTACCAAGGCTCAACAGAGCTAGGGCGCCCACTAGCGGCAGCCCTCGAGCCTCCAGGAGGGAGGGGCCGACTGCAGGAAGGCAACCACCGACAGCAAGGGTAGGTGTGCAAGGTTGAAGAAGAAGCCAGGAGGCATTGGATGCTTTTACCCCTCCGTGGGTTGAAACGCTGCTCACTTACATGGGGGCAAGTTCATAATTTGTTTATAAACTCAAGCAAGCTGTGTTGCATGCATGAGGTGATGTGGCGGCTTCCGGTAGGTCCCAAAAAGTATCTTTTGCTAAATTCATATCTCATAAACTGTAGCTCGGATAAATACTAATAATATATGTATTTTGATCAGGAGAATGAGAGGAATCCAATAAAAATGATAATAAAGATTGATTCCGTTCCTAATTGCAAAAGTACTACAAGTTGATGAAAAGTGCATTAAAGTTAAGTTAAAAACCATATTTGTGATTAAAGGTTGAATCTAGTATGCTTAATGGGTTAATTGAAGTATTAATAACCTCTTGAATGATAATGTTAGATTTGAAACTGATCTAGATGTAAAATTGCATGATTTAGGGGTTTTACCTCATATGAGAATGATTAGATAATTTAGAAACCTTAATTTAGGGTAAAAGAAGATAAGATCATATTTAATTTGAAAATTGTGAAAATATGTTGTTAAATGATGGTTCTAAGTTATTTCTATATAAAAGTCCTTAGTTCTGGATAAATACCCTAAATGTAGTAATTAGGGTCTTTTCACGAATAAAAGGTGGAATTGATGGCAAAATGAGTTCATATGTTAATTAGACCCTAATGAACTTTGAATTAATGATAGATGTGCATAATGATCTTGTCATGGATAAAAAGGATAAAAATAGTAGCTTTAATGTAAAAGAAGCTTAATGAAATTAATTGATGGTTAACCGTGCCTTTAAGCTGAAAATAGGGTTATATGTTGTTAAGATAACCTTAATATTGAAGAATAGATGAGATAATTAGGGTTTATGAGTAATGGCATAAAATTAGGGTTTAATATGGTGAAAGATGAAGGGAAACCCTAATTGCAAACAAAACCCTAAAATGGATACGGAAGCCTTAGGAAGTGATTTTAAGTTGAATAGAAAGAATCTTGATAAGGTGTGTAGTAAATAGAGTACATGTGTTTTTTAGGATTCTTGATGATGTGGTTGAATTACTTGCTTGGTTGGAATTGATATTAGCTTATGAAATCTACTGAACAAGTATGTGGTTATGCTTATGCATATTCAGAGTTAGTTTTTTGAGGGTTTGTCGAGGTTTTATCGGTTGCTTGAAATTAACTATTGGATGACTGTATTTCATGCAACTATAGAGTGACTATGACTATCACTATAAATGTATACATATAAGTAGCTTAGATCTGTGTCCACCGTTGTGGCTATACAAAGGCTAAAAAGGATAACCTAGAGTAAGGTCTAGGTTATCATGAGTTAGAAATTGGGCTACTCTTTTGTAGTTCCATGAGACTCTTAGCATGCCATGAGTTAAGGAGTGGGCTACCTATGGGTAGTGTCGTGTGACTCAACCCTAGAAACTGATTCACCTATTAGGTGGGATCATGAGGGGTATAATGGAGATATGATATACATGGATCGTGCAATTATATTTAAACTATAAAATTGTTTGTTAAATGGTAATTGGATGCAATACATTGTTATGAATAATTGCACGATTATTGTTTCCCCCACATACCAGCTTCGGTTGACTGACATTTTGTCTGTCGGTGTTTTAGGAACAAAGCCAAAAGGACAAATAGTAAATCATCATATTGAGAAATACATGAATTGAAATACAAGGAGGATTAGTAGAGTAGAAATTCATACGTGGATAGAAATTTAGAGATCCAAATTTTAAAAAGGTATGCAAAAGCTTATTTTCTTACAACTTTCCAGTATAGTCTATTAAAATTTAATAATTGTTCTTGGTTAAATGTCGAACCTTTGATCCAGAAATTGTGGGTGCGGCTTCGACCTCTCGGTCTCCCTTAATTAGGGGTTATTGGAAGGTGGGGTCGTAACATTTGGTATCAGAGCGTAGGTTCCTCACTTAACCATTAATAATTATTAAATTTTTACAAACTCCATAGAACCCAAAGGAGTTATTAGAGGATTATCCAAAAGACAGAGGTGTCTAGAAAAGGATCACGACTGGGGGCTGGAAATATTTTCCTCCGCACCGCTAGTCAGAATATGAGGACTCCCATATCTGTGTGACTGCCTGGCCAAAGTCTTAGGGTATGAATCTAAATAAGATACCTTTAGGACTTTCTCCTCTTATTCATCCCTTCTCATCACAAATTCTATTAAGGACCTTAAGGATTAGGGTTTTCTCTCTTCTCCTCACCCTCTTGAGGTATGGGTAAGGTTGATAAGGTTTAAGGGATCCTCCACCAAATTAAATGAAAAGCATGTAAATAAGATGTCATGGACATAAGCTTAATAGATTAAGCGCAAACTAAAGAATAGATACATGCTTAGGTCGTATGACATAAGTTGTCATGCTCTCAGCAGAGACCTGAGGCTTGACCTTCTTGTTAGGAGGATAAGTAAAGAGAGTTAGTCATGGAGGCAGAGATCTCCATTATAAGTAGAGACATGGGACATCCTCTGAGGATGATGTTAACCCTAACCCTAAGAGAAGGTTAGAGAGAGAGGGCATTAAGAGGTAGACCAAGTGTTTGGATGGACATGCCTTGGATGATGTTTGGGCCATGAGAGGTTAGTGAAGGACCTATAGAAACCCTGGAAAGGGTCATGCATGATAGAGTAAAGGATAGCTCCTTCGATGAGTAGGTTAGTGAAGGACCTATAGAAACCCTATGGGCTTATGCGAGTAGGGCATAGCATGCACCCAGAGTACGTTAGTAGTGCGAGCAATAAGTTGAAACCCTGAACAGGAGAGTATGAAGGATAGCTTATGAGATAAGCATAAAGAGCTAGGGATAACCTTGAGCGAAGATGAGTTGAACATAGGCTTCATCCAGGTAGGGTCATGCTTTTGAGAATGACCCTTCACGAAGAGAGGACCTCTAATGGTGGGGTTGGTTGTAAGGTTAGCTCTAGAAATAGAGAGCAGGAACCAAGCAAGGAGGTTGGAATCCTAGACTCTGAGATATGAGGAAAATTAGGGAGTTGAGGATGATGCGACCTAAATGGATGATAGTGGTGGCCTTATGCTTGACTCTTGGAGGTTGATGATATCTTGGTTGCCTTTAAAAGAACCAACCCTAGTGAGAGGATGAGGCTTCTAGCACCTATGTGCATATGGTATAAGTGTTTACCTTCTGAGAAAGGAAGAAGAAGTTTTGTATACCCTGGAGAGGTTTAGTAACATGTTATGAGGCCTTGTACCTTGTTGATTATCCTTGAGGAGGACTCAACTTTAAAGTGTTGATCAAGGAAAAAGGATGACAGGAAGTGTACACTACTACAGAAAATGCTTTTTACAATGGGAGATAGACAATAGTTCTGATGATTGTGTTGTAGTTAGCATACTTATCACAACAATCCCATTTTTGTGTTGTATATTGTATATTTTATACAACGCAAGTCATTTACAACATGCCAAACCTGTTGTAATATAGGAGGATACTACAACAACTGCTAAAGTGTTGTAATAGGTTGTAGTATCACAACATATTCAAAACTGTTGTAAAAGATGTTATTTACACAGCATATTTTGACCCGTTGTAATAGTCACATGTTGTAATAGACCATCATTACACAACGCACACTCACCCGTTGTAGTATGTATTAATTATACAACAGGCCTTTACATGTTGTATTTGGTACATGTTGTAATAGACCACCATAATACAACATATTAAAACTCATTGTTATATCCCAACATGAGACAACAGACTCCAACCTGTTGTTATATATTATAATTACACAACATGTTGTAACCTGTTGTAATATCCACACATAAAACATCGTTGTAATAGACCTCCATTACACAACGTAAACTAAACCATTGTAATATACTATAATTACACAACATGATATCACCTGTTATAATAGCTACATATTGTAAAAGACCATAGTTGAACAAAACATCATATTCACACAATTCTCTGAATTTTTCAATTATTCGCGTATAATATATGTTTGTGTATCCATTATAATATTCGCGTATAATATTCGCTTATATATATATATATATATATATATATATATATATATATATATATATATATATATATATATATATATATATATATATATATATATATATATATATATATATATATTAATTCTATAGTTTTAAACATCACTATATAATTTTGATATTGTATCCATAAATTTTAAATACTTCTATCTGCACTAATATTTCATTAATACATAATATATATAAATGCAGATAGAAGTATTTAAAATTAATGGATACAATATTAAAATTATATAGTGATGTTTAAAACTATAGAAATAAACCATATATACATATATATATATATATATATATATATATATATATATATATATTAATTCTATAGTTTTAAACATCACTATATAATCTTGATATTGTATCCATTAATTTTAAATACTTCTATCTGCACTTATATTTCATCAATTCATAATATATCTAAATGCAAATATAAGTATTTAAAACTAATGGATACAATTTTAATATTATATAGTGATGTTTAAAACTATAGAAATAAAACATATACATATATATATATATATATATATATATATATCTATTAATTCTATAGTTTTAAACATCACTATATAATTTTGATATTGTATCCATTAATTTTAAATACTTCTATCTGCATTTATATTTCATTGATACATAATATTTATAAATGCAGATAGAAGTATTTAAAATTAATGGATACAATATTAGAATTATATAGTGATGTTTAAAACTATAGAAATAAAACATATACATATATATATATATATTAATTCTATAGTTTTAAACATCACTATATAATTTTGATATTGTATCCATTAATTTTAAATACTTATATCTACATTTATATTTCATTAATACATAATATTTATAAGTGCAGATAGAAGTATTTAAAATTAATGGATACAATACTAAAATTATATAGTGATGTTTAAAACTATAGAAATAAAACATATACATACATATACACACACACACACACACACACACACACACACACATATATATATATATATATATATATATATATATATATATATATTATTTCTATAGTTTTAAACATCACTATATAATTTTGATATTGTATCCATTAATTTTAAAATACTTCTATCTGCATTTATATTTCATTGATACATAATATTTATAAATGCAGATAGAAGTATTTAAAATTAATGGATACAATATTAAAATTATATAGTGATGTTTAAAACTATAGAAATAAAACATATATATATATATATATATATATTAATTCTATAGTTTTAAACATCACTATATAATTTTGATATTGTATCCATTAATTTTAAATACTTCTATCCGCATTTATATTTCATTAATACATAATATTTATAAATGCAGATAGAAGTATTTAAAGTTTATGGATACAATATTAAAATTATATAGTGATGTTTAAAACTATAGAAATAAAACATATACATATATATATACATAATATTTATAAATGCAGATAGAAGTATTTAAAATTAATGGATACAATATTAAAATTATATAGTGATGTTTAAAACTATAGAAATAAAACATATACATATATATATATATATATATATATATATATATTAATTCTATAGTTTTAAACATCACTATATAATTTTGATATTGTATCCATTAATTTTAAATACTTCTATCTGCATTTATATTTCATTAATACATAATATTTATAAATGCAGATCGAACTATTTAAAATTAATGGATACAATATTAAAATTATATAGTGATGTTTAAAACTATAGAAATAAAACATATACATATATATATACATAATATTTATAAATGCAGATAGAAGTATTTAAAATTAATGGATACAATATTAAAATTATATAGTGATGTTTAAAACTATAGTAATAAAACATACATATATATATATATATATATATAGTTTTAAACATCACTATATAATTTTGATATTGTATCCATTAATTTGAAATACTTCTATCTGCATTTATATTTCATTAATACATAATATTTATAAATGCAGATAGAAGTATTTAAAATTAATGGATACAATATTAAAATTATATAGTGTTGTTTAAAACTATAGAAATAAAACATATACATACATACATATATATATACATATATATATATATATATATATATATATATATATATATATATATATATTAATTCCATAGTTTTAAACATCACTATATAATTTTGATATTGTATTCATTAATTTTAAATACTTCTATCTGCATTTATATTTCATTAATACATAATATTTATAAATGCAGATAGAAGTATTTAAAATTAATGGATACAATATTAAAATTATATAGTGATGTTTAAAACTATAGAAATAAAACATATACATATATATATATACATAATATTTATAAATGCAGATAGAAGTATTTAAAATTAATAGATATAATATTAAAATTATATAGTGATGTTTAAAGCTATAGAAATAAAACATATACACACACATATATATATATATATTAATTCTATAGTTTTAAACATCACTATATAATTTTGATATTGTATCCATTAATTTTAAATACTTCTATCTGCATTTATATTTCATTAATACATAATATTTATAAATGCAGATAAAAGTATTTAAAATTAATGGATACAATATCAAAATTATATAGTGATATTTAAAACTATTTTTTTTTGGTCGGTCAAAAAACGTGTTACTATAGAAACCAAAAAACTATAGTGATGTTTAAAATATAGAATTAATTAGTGATGTTATATATATATATATATATATATATATATATATATATATATATATATATATATATATATATACACACACACACATATGTGTGTGTGTATTTTATGTGCACCAGCTTGTCTTATATACTACCATATTAGTTTTTATTTTATTATTTTATTATTTTTATTGCTATAGTAGTTTTCTTTTTTTCTAAGTTTACAATTAAATGCATGTATATATTTTCTTTATTTTTATAATTTTAAACTTATTATATAATTTTAGTACTATATTCATTAATTTTAAATACTTTTATGTACATTTATAAATATTATGTATTAATAAATATAATATTCTATTAATATTTTTATTATCTTCAGTTATTATTTCATATATATGGCTAATTTCATATAAGTTAATGTAGATTATATTTATTTAGCAATTTAACATATATATGTATATATATCATAATAAAATAATATACATGGTATCATAATAAAAAAATTTAAAAAAGAAAAACATCGGCCTGTCCAACGGGTAGCTGGGGGCGCGGCGCCACGTGGCAATCCCACGATGAAGACGCCAGTCAGACCGGCGTCTTCATCGTGGGACTGCCACGTGGCGCCACGCCCCCAGCTACCCGTTGGGCGGAGCCGAATTTGCTTTTTTTTAGCCAATAGGGGTGAAGACGCCATTCAGTTCGGCGTCTTCGACCCTTTCTCTCTCCCAAACTCATCTATTCGAATAAATTTGTTCCAAAGTCGTTCATTTTAGTTATTATTTATTGCTAACTCGTCTATTTTGATTTTTTCCCTCTAATTTATAGGTGTCAGGGAACAAAATTTCCCCGTGCTTCCTCTTTTCCTCCGCCCGCCGATTCGCCCAAAAGTGTGATCAGCAGTTTCATAGCAAACCCAAATCCCCCTTTTCACACACGCAACACACACACACAACACCCCCCCCCCCCCCGTCCGAGAGCGGGTGCCGAGCCAAGAGGAGGAACTCCTCTTCTGCTGAACCGGTGCTCAAGCAGAAAAACGCCGAAGAAGCCGTGGCAGATATTATAGAAGAAGACGAGATATTCGAGGAAGACGTTGTTGACGATTGTGATGATGACTCGGAGATTGAAGCGTTGCTTGACAATGGTAAACCTCTGACTGGTGACATGCTATATTTGAACTTTTACCCAAGTCATTTGCTGCACGTTCACCCAAGTCATTTGCTGCACATTCACCCGATGCCATAGCCTGAGGCTGTCAATGTTTTTTCTTCTTCTAGGATATCGATTCTTGTACCGCTTCTCATATTGTTTTATTTTATTATTAACATATAATATTTATATCTTCAATCGGGTATAAGTGTAACATTATTTATCAAAGTTTTATATATCTCTAAACCAAGGGTTTGGAAAACTGATATATGCTGTTTCATATCTACTATTTGTTTTCCTAGTGTTTCAGCAAACGGTTTGAGGATCTTCAATTTTAAGTATATATCATTTTACTGAGTTACAATGATTTGTAGAAGCTCATTGTTTTACTTGGAAAAGAGGAACCCGAAACCTGTACGTTTAGAACTTAGAAAACAAATATGGTAAACAGTTTGCACAACCAAAGGAAACTCTAGAACAAGAACATTTGAATCCTTTTATTAACATTGAGATATTTACTAGCTGCGTACCAACCAAACTCCAGTTTAGTGCTTCGGCAGTCTAATATTCTAAATCATCTGAACTTTTTCTCTGGATGAACAATCCGACCAGTTTACTAGTATATTCATTGGAAAAATAGGAGTTGCATTTGGATGGAAATTATGCATTCCAATACATTGGGACTTGGATTCAGATTGCTAGACGGTGAGGCCTTGGATACCTCACAGGCCACACCCTTGCTGCGAATAATTTACATTTTTACAACAGTAATTGCAACTCAAAAGTTCAGATAGCAGGACTTTACCTTGTAGCATTCGACTGATGCTGGTGGAGGTGCATTGTATATAATGAAGTTTTTGTAGCACAGATGTCAAGAAATATTTTTTCCATATATTGTTGGCACTTGGCAGACACCACATACTCACCTAATAACCTCTTCACTCGTATATCTGAAGCTGTTTTGATGTTTATATTCAAAGGGGGTCCTATCTATATATATCCATGATAAACACTGTAGCCATCTTCCCTTTATGCAAATTATATGCTATATGTTATTGGCTTTGATAGTTTCCAATGTATACACCCTAAATCCAATCTGATATGGAGTCAATCGTGATACATCCTGAGTTAAAGCACCCTAGAGGCAGAAGAATGCATTAAAAACTATGTATACATAATGGTACTTTGAGACAAAGAATGTTACTTTACAGAAGGCATTTTGAAGACAATCAAGTCCAAAAATTAAACAAATTGATAAAGCAGACAAGCAAAGAGGGTATATGATTATTTTTAGAGTCTAGACAGTAATTGTCGGTAAAGGTCTGTACACTAAAAAAACCCTTATTTAGTGTATTATTTCATTTCAAATTTAAAAAGCCAATGAATCCAGCCAGGTTGGGAATATGCTTTCTAATCCACTCTTACTGATTGTTTACTTCTGCTCTAGATATCATTGATGATGATTATGATGATCTTGAGGATGAGTTTGAACAGGAGGAAGCATACCCCTTTGTAAGTAGGAAGTCTCAGTTCTGATTGAGAAACAATATCTCCTGTTTATACAAGTGTTTGAGATTTACCCATATGATATTGTCTTGAAGGCTGGGGATGGAGGTGCAGGAGGTGGAGTGGCTTTAAGTGGAACAAGCTGGGAGAAAGAAGCACTCACTATTGCTGAGGAAGTTTGCATCTCACTCGGTGATCTGCAATTATATGCTTTCAAAACGTCAGCAATTCCATCAGTTCAAGTGCGCATTGAGAAGTTGTCCAATAAGTAAGTGCATTGCTATATTTCTTTAATAATGTCGATATTACGTTTTATTGAATATATATGTGCCCCCTATAGATTAAACATACTGACACCAGTAGTAATAATAAGATTAAGTAGATGTTACAGATGATATTTTTCTTCCAGATCAGGAAAACCATCCCCAACATAGTTGGGACTGAGGCTTAGATGATGATGATGATGATGATGATCAGGAAAACCATATAATAGGAATATGACATTGCTAAGACTTGAACAATGGGGTAACGGCAGATGAGAATATGCAGATCATTTATCAAAATAAAAATAGGGAGTTCAGGTGCTACCATAGTAACAAATTTGGGATTTGATAACTTTTCGGCTGGCCGGAAAAATCGGAGTTCGAAAAAAATCGGAAAAATTCGTGAAAAAATCGATATATTTCGGTCAACTATTCAGAAATAATATGGAACAAGTCGGCTATATATATGTATATATACCTATATATACTTATATACGCATGTATAAATGTATGTATATAATATATACACACACATATACTCATTCATACATATATGTGTGTGTATGTATATACATACATGCATATCATACACCAATTTAATAAATAAGGTCACTAAGCATACAATCTTATTAAGTGAATAAAGTAGGAAAAGATTAAAGAATAGTTGAATAATAAAAATGTCGGGAGAGTGGGGGGTTGGAGGTTTAGTGTATATCAGGAGTTGTGTACATGGTTTGGTAAAGAAAAGAACAAATGACTTAAAAGAGAAAAATCGTGAAAAAACATGAAAACTCATGGAGAATCGTGAAAAATCGTATAAATTGTGAAAAAGCAAGAAAAATCATGAAAAATCAGCTACCGGCATATAAAACGTGATGAATATTCGGGAGCCTATATAATCGCAAAAAATTGCTGATTTTGCGTATAATTCGGAGACTTGTTACTATGGGTGCTACAAACTGGATTTTGCTGCCTTGTTCATTGAAAATCTAAAGAGCTTAGAACAAAATATTTGAACTGTGTCTTTAGAATTTTGGATCTTCAAACGAAAGATAAAACTGTGTTGTAACTGCAAGTTTTTAGATAAAACAACTACCCGTTGAAATTCATGTGGTAGAGAAGTTATGAATAGATCTTCGATATATCTTTAATATGCTACGGACCGGAATAACAACATTGATGTATCTATGAGTTACAAAGGAGTTATACATTCTTACAGAAACATCATGGTTCCAAACTCTTAAGCATATTGTATAGTTACAGAAAAACTGTTTATGACTACGGTAACTCCAAAACACATTGATTGTAATCTTCATCCCCTTTGATAACTAGTTTGATCAGTAGAAAATGACAGGTCTGGTTCTCCGAGTATGAGTGTTATTTAAGAGTTCAGTGTTGCTTATCGTTCAAGATTGGATGAAGCAGCTAATGCTGGAACTATACCAGAGGACTTATCCTTGGAGGTATCTTTCCCCCTGTACTTTTAACTGACACCCTGTCTCATAAATTCAACTTAAGTTCCAATTTTTCAAAGCATGCTATCTTTTATTTGAAAGAAATAAGAAGCAATGATACATGTTTTATTTAATTGTTTAAAAAGTCAAGTTAAATGCTTTCCAATTAATATCACAGAAAGATATTTAGTATAACATGGCTATAGGTTGTAGAACAAACATCATGAAACTGTGTTGCACTGGCGATGCAGCTAACCGGATCCATTGTAACCTCGATATTGGACATTAACATCCAGTGGTGGCTTCAGCTTCTGATTGATGACTTCCTCATGGTGAAAAATAATTTTAAAAATAAAACATACTCAGAATACGACTGCATTTTACTTACTCCATCCTCCAACCCACCTACAATGTCTTCATTTTACGTACTCCACCCATCTACCTTGCATGCTCATGCACTTTTGAGAGGCAAATCATTTTGAGGTGGATAGCTTGGGGTCCCCTATGATTGCTTTTGTACCTAAGAGAACATCTTAGCACCATTTACGCAACAACTATCTTTATAGAGTTCAGATTTTTCCACAAATATACCCAGGCATTAACAAGCAAAAAATAAATCAATGAGAGGTTGCACGTCAAAGACCAATGACTAACACGAGACATTAGTGTCCGCCAAGACTCTGAACATGTATTAAATTTTCAATTTTGACAGTTAGGACAATTTATATGAGTGCCTAAAAGTGTTGGATAAGTATGTGTGTGTCACACATGCTCTGTATATAGGCAGGGTTGCAGTGTACAAGATTTTTCATACTTTCTAGAAAAGAATGTGAACTAGGCAGCATACTTGTAAACTTGCCATTCATAAGGAGGTCCATAGCTGCATCCTTTACTACTTTTATGTTCAAATTTCAATGCGACCTGAGTAGTTCACGAAAGCAAAGAAAAGGATTCATATGAATTATAAAGTAGCAGCATTCAGATTTACATCATCATTACAAATACAGGTGGCCTTAGAAAATCAAAATGGACATCACAGGTTCAAAACTAAACAAAGAGTGTCCTAGATTATTTTTTTCATCGAACAAAATGTTTTTATGATCCTTTCAAAAGCATAATAAGCTAACAGAAAAAAGATCCAATGCATAGACCTCACTCAGAATTTTGTGCCCTCAACAAACTGCATATAGTTCTGAAACATTGACTTGTGATTATTTTAGCGACTGGAATTGCTAATTAATGTTATCTAACAACTCTGTAACTGGATATATAGTCATGCCACAAGTAGACCTTTCTATACAAGTTATAGTCGACTGGAGAGTGGAGACATATTGGTCCAACTCAATCTAGGATGGGGTTCCATTCAAACAAGATAGACTAAATATGGTTCAGGCCAAAAGATCTATTTGATGCTTTGTGGAGCAGTTAAACCTTAAAATTCCAGAATTTGAACAAAAGATCATATCATTTTCTTCAAGTTTCTCTATAGAATCCGTATGCTGATCAATATTTTTTGTTAATATGAAATAAAAAATCAACTTCTGGCTTCACAATTGAGGTTTGCTCATTAGTTTTCACCAAGTTTGTATACTGGTTCTGAACATACTTCTGCCATAGTCCAACTAAGAACCAGTGCAAGGTAGGCAAAAATTATAATTGTAATGTCACATTAAGTTATCATTCATTTGCAGTGGTTGTAGACCGCATTCAAGTTGCTTTAAATTGAAAATATAAATGCAGATGAAACTTATGGAAACATAAAAAATGCTTGAATATCCTTACTTACAATTGAGACGGTTGTAGATAAAAGAAATCTATAAGTTATGGTAGATCTTCAGGGACTTGTTATCCCCCATGTCTATGTATTCACACCAATATAACCATGCATATCACCAACCAAATCTACAGGGAGGATATCCACCTGAACGGGTATGTGCTTTGTCACCTAGCACATTTACATCGTGGTACTCCTCCCTAAATGTCCAGTCTCCATGCAGTTATTGTAAGCTTTCTCGTTTGCGTATCTTGTAGCAATGGGTCCTTGTTTGTAGTGTTTGTTGTAGAACCTCGTATCTCCTAGTTGGTTGGAGATAGACAATCCCTAGAATATAGCCGACAAGTGTGGCAGATTCCTTCATTTGAACATTTGTTCGCAATGTCACCAAGTTTTTTACAGATACAACACTAATCCAGCATGACAATAGAAACAATGCCATGTCTAGTCTCTCTACACATCAAACACATAAATCATATCATACAACCTTATGAAAGAAATAGTTGTACGACTGCATTAGAAACAATGCTGGAATGAGAAACATACAAAGAAGATTGTATGGGCTATGAACTGGAATATGGTATAGTATTGTGATAGTATTATGTAAATATTAAAATCAAACTGGAGAATATTTTTGTGAGAACCTCAGGTTTGAACTATCGAAACCAACTCTATTTTGACTATAATGACCATACATGAACTTCAAGGATCTGTTGCATTTAATTTCTCACATGACAGTTGTGAACTTAAAGAATCGTCTAATGTTATTGCAAAATGGATAGTCATTCGATTTCAGTCAGCAGAAGATTATCAGCAACTGTCCAAAGCAAAGTTCCATCAAGAGTTATTCAAAGTAAAAATAAACAGTAGTAATTCATTACATATAAGAGTTGTACAAGAGGACAATAATCAACCTTTTGTTTAAGAGTGCACATTTGCTTGTCATCTAATATAAAAAAGAAGAGTTTATCATAGTACCAAAAGGTTGTGTTTCATCACAGGGAGGATCTGGCGAGATAAAAACATAAGCAAAGTAAACACTGCAATAACATGAGTTGTACAAATATCAACTACATTAGAGTTGCTGCTAAAGCACATTTTCTTTGAACACAATAATTGACGTGATATGTTAGGATGTTTCACTTAGTTTTATGTGTTTAAAAGACTAAAACATGACTTGAGGTTCAAGATCTTATCAGAATTGGTTCCCTTTGTCAATTCACCCCATGCGGTGGCACATTTACCAGCAACATAATATATAAAACTTGAACTTGAGGTGCTTCATATCAGCGTATGTGCATATTACTTTATATAGCAGTAAGAAATGAGCTAGAAGATATTTATATATTACTTCCGTTTAGTGTCCTTTCTAACTACACATCAGCTATAATGGTATGAATAAGCATATTTGAATTAGAAACTTGTCTCTTAGGAAACTCACGGGTAGTTGCTATGTAGGTGATTTGAAGTATTTGGACAAACATGTGGTCTCTGCAAAATTAAATTTTAAATAACATTGAAAGTGAGTAATTTACTTTCAAGTCATTTGCGATAGCAAAATGCACTAGTAACAATAACCATAGGGGATCTCCAGCATGAAAAATAGTATAAAAGAAGACAGTTGTTATAAAGGAATATTGTGTCGCTGCTTCAAGTCGATAGCTATCTACATTTAGTCGAGCCAAAAAGATTAATAGGTTGGCTGAAATGAAGGTATATAAGACAGACATAAACAAGAGAAATTGCATTTCGTACTTATTTTCTTCCTAATACAGGTGGCAGATCAACACAAAATTAACATCAGTTTGTCCATCAATGTAGCTAAGTTGCTAACCAAGTTAAAAAAACATGTGTAGTGTGACATATTATTTTCCTTTGTGTTGTTTTCAGTAAAAGAATTTTGTGGTCCAGGGATAACTAAAATTTTGAACAGAAAAAGGTCTAATTATAAACTATATGTATATGATGTTTTGTCATCTGCAAGCATTGGCAATGGTGATTACTGTTTTGCACCTACTAACATATACCACCCAGTCATTTACAGTAGAACAAAAAATACTAACATTCAATACTATTCAACTAGCATAGGTAGATACAAGTATAACGAAAGAAACAGAGGAAGAGAAATAGAAAATTAGACTAATAGTTTGATACAAGTCCTTTGTCTAAATTTCCAGCTTACATGTGAGAATGTGTAATGGAGCAGAAAATTGCAATTTTTGGTGACATACTTAGTGGAGAACTGGATATGTAGCAACTCCTTGTGTTCATTGCCATGGATGAAGCCGTCGATTAATTTTTCCTTGCCCTGATCTGCATTGGTGTAGTCATTCACCTCAGGATTGTGGTTGGAATAGCTTACATGGGGAATAGGACACTAGACAGAAGGTGTGAAAAAGGTGTTGCAGGGAGGGGAGATCTTACCCCGGAGAAGAGACGAGGGAAGGTAATAATGTGGTAATTCTTGTTCAGGTATCCACATTGGTAATTTAACAAATAGCTAATGGTAGATAAAGTTTAACAATAATGAACTCTTACCGCATAAGCACAAGGGACAAAGTGGAAGTCCTGGATCTCTTTTATTGTTGGATATGGCGCCAACTCAAGGAGGAGAAACCATCCTAGGTTCATTTGTTGAGGGAGATCAATGGTGCTGACAGAGACGTGAAACATGGTGGTTGGCAGAATCAGAGCTACATAGTGTAGATCACTCTTATAGCCATAAACCATGCCTTCTTCAGCAATAAACCATGCCTTTTTCACTCTTATAGCATTTTTTATTCTGTTTACACATACCTTTTATTAATTTTTTGGCTATTTATACCTTTCCATCCTCTTATTTGCTAACAAGTTCTCAAAATTATTTAGATAACAAATTAATATTTATTTTGTACAGTGTCCAAAGCAGCCGAACGATACAGATTGCGGGTATTATGTGTTGAAGTATATGAAAGACATCTTTGATGTGAGAAATAGAAATATTCCTGAATGTGTAAGCTACTTAACATTATATTCTTTTAGTTTGTTCAAATTTCTAAATAAATTAAAAAAATCACAATATGTTGATATATTTTTCATATGATTGCAGTATTATTCGAAGTATATTGGTCGTTGCTTCAACCAAGAAGAAATCGATGAGGTCCGAAACGAGTGGGCGACATGTGTTCTTGAGCACACATAAGATTACGTGACATGTGGGGGAGACATTTGTTCTTTAGCATAGACCAATGTGTGAAACGTTTTTAGTTAGTTTTCAGTTCGATTCTAGAGTGGATACTCAGTACTTTGTATTATTGAATCGTTGTATGGATGATTTAATATTAATTAAATTTAGTACGACTTTCTTTCAAGGTTTAATGGAAATTTTGTTCAACTATGTGTTTATTTGTGAAATGAAAAAGTATAATTTCATATTTATTATAATTTATTAATAATATGGTTAATTTGATCAATACAAGTGGTTTGATATATGACCTGTCAAACTCTAATCAAAGATAACAGTTAATGATATGTTGTAAAATGTATGATTCTACAACAAACAACACATGTTGTGTTATCCACACCTATTACAATAGGTTTGTCAGGAAAAAATACACCTATTACAACAGGTGTTTTTAGTGAACTACAACATGCATAACATGTTGTATAAATTGTGTATATTACAACAGTCATACACAATGTTGTCTAAACAATCCTATTACAACGGTTAAATGTATGGAAAAACAACATACTCCAACTGTTGTATACACATGTATATTACAACAGGTGCACTGCATGTTGTAATAGACCTACCTATTACAACGGGTGTGTTTAGTGAAAGACAACATGCTTCGACTGTTGTATAATATATTACAACGGGTGAACCACATGTTGTAAAAAATACCCCTATTACAACGGGTGTGTTTAGTAAAAGACAACGTCATTCAACTGTTGTATAATATATATTACAACAGGTGCACTGCATGTTGTATAAAATACCCATATTACAACAGGTCATTCCTTAAAAGACAACATGTTTCAACTGTTGTATAAAATACATCTATTACAACATGCGATCACATGTTGTGTAAAGCACCCCCCATAAGACCACGCGATCTAATACAACGATTAACACCTGTTGTAAATTGAGAAAAGGAACTGTTATAAAAAGCATTTTCTGTATTAGTGGTATGTCATTTCCATTACATGTTTGGTTTGTGGTTAAGAGGTTGAGCAGACAGCTAGACATCAAGAACATGAACCTATGGTTCCTAGGCCTAAGAGGGGAAGTGGTATACATAATGCTCATGATGAGAATTAAGTTGCTATAGTTTTGAGCATGGTACTCCTCATGTATGGAGGAAAAGGGAAGCCCCTTAAGTTTAAGGTATGTTTGATGAACCCCTTACAACTAAGTTGACGACATGGGAAGGTATAATCTTGACCCAATGTTGAGGATGAGAATAAGTGTGACCTAGCATGGTTTAGCAGGTGGTCCGCTTGTGCCTCAATGGCTTGCTAGGGTCAAGCATGCTCATATGGATGTAAACCCTAAGGATGTTTGTGACGTTGTTGTCAAGAGTTGTAGTTTCCTCCCATCCTTGGAGAGGGACCCTTTTGCAGGGTGTATACCAGTTTTGTGGGTTTTGAGGAAACCTAAAGAGGTCTCATAGGATCTTGAGAAGCTAAGTGAAAAGTATATGGTATGAGAATGAACCTGTAGACCCATAGAGAACCATCTCTAAGTGCATATGGATGTGTTACCATGGAGATAACCGGTTTGGGGCTTGACCAAGGTAGACAGGTTGCCATGAACCATATGAAAGGATGAAAGTCAGCCCATGAATGCAGAGAGAGATATGATGAAGGCTTGGGTAAGGTTCTAAGTTGAACATGTACTATAAGAGAATCCTAAGTCTATCCTAGGGTCAGGTGGGGATACGACCGATGGAAGTAGGAGTTGCCTAATTCCCTAGTTGCACATGACCATAGGGTCGGGAGGTAACAACTATCATTGTCTAAGGGCCATGGGTTAGGAGATTGATCGCCTTCATGAACTCATGGGACCCAAAGGACAGATGAGTAGGGCACTCTCTGGATGCATAAGGGAAGAGGGATGACCCTAAAAGTGCCAGCACCCTATAGACCTAGAGGAGATGACCAAGGATTGTGTAGTGACCTAAGTAGGTTCGAGACCAGTTATCCATGGAAGTAACTTTGATACCATGATGATTGTGATGTAGAGACATATGTGGCATGTTGCAACTTAGATTTAAATGTGTACTGGCAAGGTGGGATGTACCATCTCTACTCTTGGAATAGGAAGAAGTCTGCATTTGGACTATAGCCAAATGCTTATTTCCTTTTGTTATGGGAGTGAGAGATAGGACAGTACACATGCTATACACCAAGGATAAAGATGATGTGGGTTGGAACATTGCCACGAGATATGGGAACAAAGAAGATAACATACCCTGGTAAAGGGAATGATACATGGATGGTTTAGAAACACTAAGAGAAATAAGGTAGTCATCTTATAAGGATGTTTTTAGCATGAGCTATGTGGAAATTGCAAGTGATGCAAGATTGAGTTGATCATCATGAGGATGAGCTAAGAGTTTTCTTGATGAAAGTAGACTTAGAATTTGAGATGATAAGTGAAATACACAGAAGTGTATGTCTTCAATGTTACCAAATACATAACAAGGTGAAGTAGTAATGGATGCCATGGTTGAGATATATCTACCTAGTTTGGCTAGAAGAGGTCGTTAGACTAACCCTAAGTTTGGGAAAGAAGATATGTTTGGCTAACACTCTGATGTAATGAGATCAGTTAATGTTTGTTTGGTTAGCCAGTCTAGTCCTTGATGTAATGAAAGGATGGTGGTAGAACCTTAGATGCACTTCTTTGGAAAAGAAGGTGATAAAACCCTGATGAGAGCGGTCTAGAGTTTCAGAGAATTGATCTTGAGGAATCATGACATATAGGAAATCATGATTGAAGATCACCATACACTGTAGTACTACCAAGATAATAAGTGACAGTAGTACTTTAGATGCCTAAGATAAAGTTGCATGTGGTATATGGCCATGCAAGACGAGGGAGAAGGACGAACACCAGTAGCCCAGAGTCCCTGAAAGAGAAAGCGAGTTCATCACTATGGATGTTGTAAGTCTCCCCTAGACCAAGGAAGGTCGATATGCAATATGGGTTATGGTAGATCGCCTTACCTAGATGACATGAGAAAGAAAGAGTTCTGTCAAGGGACAGATCTGGTTGAACTACCCATGAGAGAGATGGTTCAACTACACCATGATGCGAGTTCAAAGGTTCTTGAGTTTGACCTAAAGGTTCCCTTCCTAAAGGTGGTAATAGGTACATGGAGGACTCGATGTTAGTATAGTTCATCACCCCTAACTAATGGTTAGTATTATCCAGACTAAAGGGTCTGATGAGAGCATGTGTGCTCGTTCAGGGTGATATCTAGAGACCGTTCTTGTCCTATGAATGATGTGATGATGATGATTTAAAGAAGCTCTGTAAGGGAGGTAGTGTCGGTCACCACTAAGGTGATGTTGGTGAAAGGTCCACGTGATGGTTAGAAAAGGGCCACAGTGTGTGTAGATGAAGTCTCTTTGATCGTGCAATGGCTGAAAGGAGCCTACAGATGATGAGATTCGTGAGCGGATGCAAAGTAGACTGACATGTAGTTCACTGTGGGAGAATATGTGACATGAAAATCCGACCCCTCTAAGTTATAGCTAAGAGAGTTGAGACCCCGATGCATGGGTTCTTTTGTCATGGTTTGGTGGAGAGGGTTAAGTTTGATCTTACCCCTCAAGATAAAGTAATGTGTGATGAGTTCCATGTGTCCAATTTAGAGCACTATGTGAGGTACCCCGACCATGTGTTGAGCAATAAACCTAATGATCCCCAAGGGAGGCTGAAATGGCCTGAGTCACCTATGCAGTTTATAGACGCCAGGATGAAAGAACTCAGAGAAAAGAATATGTGATGATAAAGGTTCTTTGGAAGCTCCATGAGTACAGTAAAGCGACATAGGGGCCAATGATGGACATGGAAAAGTCTTATCCTAATTTGTTTGTTTGCTTGATAGAATTTTGAGGACAAAATTCTTATAAGAGGGGAAGGATGTTACAACCCCAATTTTTGGGTTCAATTGGTGAGAAATGTAATTTCTCATATTAAAGATAATTGAACAAATAATGATATAATTTGTTTTAAATAAATGGATTACATTTACAATAGCCTTGATTATTGTGTTGTGGGCTTTATTGGCTATTGGGCCCAATAACAAGGAAGTGAAGAAAGGAAATTCAATTATTGAATTAGTAAATGAATAATTAAGTTTTTGAGAAAAGAATGAGATGGATACCTCTAGAAGGCAAATCCAAAGAGGGATTTCATGCCTCTTATGTTCCTTGGGTTCCAAGGAGTCCAAAGTTTCATAAAGAGTACAATATGAAAAGAAAGAATCAATTAAGTATTTCTTTATTAAGAAATAAATTGAACATAATGATAAAATATTGGAAATAAGTGGAAAAAGGTATAATTGAGTTATCCTTAGTGGGATTTCGTATCCCAAGGATTTCTAATGTTAAAAGGAATACCAATGAGGAAAATAAAAGAGAAATAAAGAGAAATCCTCAAAAAGAGATATTTTAATAAGAAATAAACAAGATAATGTGAAATAGTGCATATAGATGCATCTAGAAGGATAATAAGTATCCTTAAAAAGTAATTTCGAATTAATAGAGTTTCTTGGGGTACAAGGAACCCCAATGAAGGAAGAGGAAAGAGTAAATATCAATAATGTCAATTAAGAAGATAATATGATTCTTAATTAATGAATTTCATGGTATTATTAAAAAGGAAGTAATTTCTATTAAAAGAAAATAGAAATTTGTGCTAATGGATTAAAGAGCAAGAATAAAGAGGATAAGAAAGAGGAATTTCGAATTTCCCAATATCCAAAGGATAAAAAAAAGAGAGAGAATATAATTCTCATTGAAGGAATTGATTTCCTACTCGGAAAGGGACTCTTTGATTCATGAATAGTTGACCTAGGGCTTCTTTCCTCACCCCTATATATAGGGTAGAGACCTTGGTTCGAGTTTAAGATGGAATCTCACGCAACTCTCCCCTATCTCCTTCTTCCATACGTGTAAACCCTAGTCGAGGGTATAGACCTATCCCGAGGGCACCAAGGAGCGGAGTCGAGGTCTTGATGGAAGTAGGGTGCTCCCAAGGCAACCCAAGATCAATCGGTTTCTATCCCAACATCCCTATCTTTGTGCCACTCCTGCCATGGGTCTGTAAGGTCGCTGCAAGTGCAGCAGCAATCCGGAGCCAACCTCTCCTTGGAGCAGCCATCCTGGAGGCAACCTGGGGGTGCCCCGCGTGTGCCAAGGCTCAGCGGAGCTAGGGCACCCACTGGCGGAGGCCCTCGAGCCTCTAGGAGGGAGGGGCAGGCTGCGGGAAGGCAACCACCGGCGGCTAGGGAAGGTGTGCAAGGTTGAAGATGAAGCCAGGAGGCATTAGACGCTTTTACCCATCTGCGGGTTGAAACGCTGCTCACTTACGTGGGGGAAAGATCATAATTTGGTTATAAACTCAAGCAAGCTGTGTTGCATGCATGAGGTGACGTGGCGGCTTCTGGTTGGTCCAAAAAGGTATCTTTTGCTAAATTCATATCTCATAAACCGTAGCTCGGATAAATACGAATAATTTATGTATTTTGATCAAGATAACAAGAGGAATCCAATAAAAATGATATTAAAGATTGATTCCTTTCCTAATTGCAAAAGTACTATAAGTTGATGAAAAGTGCATTAAAGTTAACTTAAAAACCATATTTGTGATTAAATGTTGAATCTAGTATGCTTGATGGGTTAATTGAAGTATTAATAACCTCTTGAATGATAATGTTAGATTTAAACCTGATCTAGATGTAAAATTACATGATTTAGGGTTTCTACCTCATATGAGAATGATTAAATAATTTAGAAACCCTAATTTAGGGCAAAAGAAGATAAGATCATATTTAATTTGAAAAATGTGAAAATATGTTGTTAAATGATGGTTCTAAGTTATTTGTATATAAAAGTCCTTAATTCTGGGTAAATACCCTAAATGTAGTAATTAGGGTCTTTTAACAAATAAAATGTGGAATTGATGGTAAAATGAGTTCATATGTTAATTAGACCCTAATGAACTTTGAATTAATGATAGATGCGCATAATGATCTTGTCATGGATTAAAAGGATAAAAATATTAGCTTCAATGTAAAACAAGCTTAATGAAATTAATTGATGGTTAACGGTGCCTTTAAGCTGAAAATAGGGTTATATGTTGTTAAGATAACCTTAATATTGAAGAATAGATGAGATAATTAGGGTTTATGAGTAATGGCATAAAATTAGGGTTTAATATGGTGAAAGATGAAGGGAAACCCTAATTTCAAACAAAACCCTAAAATGGATACGGAAACCTTAGGAAGTGATTTTAAGTTGAATAGAAAGAATCTTGATAGAGTGTGTAGTAAATAGAGTACATGTGTTTTTCAGGATTCTTGATGATGTGGTTGAATTACTTGCTTGGATTGCTTTCTTGGTTGGAATTGATATTAGCTTATGAAATATACTGAATAGGTATGTGGTTACACTTATGAATATTCGTAGTTAGTTTTCCGAGGGTTTGTCGAGGGTTTATCGGTTGCTTGAAATTAACTATTGGATGCTTTTATTTCATGCAACTATAGAGTGACTATGACTATCACTATAAATGTATACATATAATTGTCTTAGATCCAGGTCCACCCCTGTGGCTATGTAAAGGCTAAAAAGGATAACTTAGAGTAAGGTCTAGGCTATCATGAGTTAGAAATTGGGCTACTCTTGTGTAGTGCCATGAGACTCTTAGCATGCCATGAGTAAAGGAGTGGGCTACCTACGGGTAGTGTCATGTGACTCAACCCTAGAAACTGATTCACTTGTTAGGTGGGATCATGAGGGGTATAATGGGGATAGGATATACATGGATCACACAGTTATATAATGGGTAATTGGATGCAATACATTGTTATGAATAATTGCACGATTATTGTTTCCCCCACATACCAGCTTCGGCTGACCGAAGTTTTGTTTGTCGGCATTTTAGGTACAAAGCCAAAAGGATAAATAGTAAATTGTCATATTGAGAAATACATGAATTGAAATACAAGGAGGATTAGTACAGTAGAAATTCATATGTGGATAGAAGTTTAGAGATCCAAATTTTAAAAAGGTATACAAAAGTTTATTTTCTTACAGTATAGTCTGCTAAAATTTAATAATTGTTCTTGATTTAATGTTGAACCTTTGATCCAGAAATTATGGGTGCGGCTTCAACCTCTCGGTCTCCCTTAATCGGGGGTTACCGGAAGGTGGGGTCATAACAACATGAATTATATATAGTCTCACTAGATAATATAAAATATATCAATCTTATTATATATTATTAATTTTATATATACATCATTCTCTTTATAGGTGTTTAAAACTAGTGACTTCACTACAGGTGAAAAGTTATCAGATGTACATACTCCCTATATGATGGAAGAATTAAATGATGTAAGAGAATAATGGGAAAAAGCCTTACAAGTAGTGGGAATTTTTTTATTATCATTGGAATACTGATGTCGATGATGACAATGATAATGATAAAGAATGATATTTCTAAACTTTGTTGTCATAATTATTTATGTATTTGATGACATGTTAAACTTTAAAAGACACATTTATATATACATGTTTGAATGAATTTTTCAGAATTGTCTTATCTGAAGATGAATACATGAATGTTTAATTCTACATGTATGTGTCTGAATGTGAAAAGAGATGAAATGAATGGAATCGCATGTTGCTACATGTGTGTGAATATGAAATGGAGGAATGAAAACTACAGGTTTCTACATGTGTGTGATAAAATCATAATAATAAAATGTGTTTATACATGTGTGTGAATCATTCCATATATTAAAAATGTTGTCCATCCTTATTAATTTTGCCGATTTGTGGCATGTTGTTGGCTGAAATCAATAGATGTTGTAAACCTATAGTTCATAACTGAACTGCAGGTTCTGCATCCTACTGACCAACCAGACAGCAGGCCTGTAACTGAACTGCTGGTTCCGCATCCTACTGACCAACCGGACAGTAGGCCTGTAACTTGATAAGAAAAAAAATAAAATATAGACATCAGTTAACAATAGAAGCCGACAATAAAAACTTAACTTGTCAGTGAAAAATAATTAACCGACATCTTTATCCTTTACCGACGTCAGTTTTTTATTGCTAAAAGACACCTATGGTCTAACCTGGTGTAGGTTATGGATTTTAACCGATGCATATTATCCCCCTACTGGTGCGGTTTTTGGGTTTGCAATTGGGGGACGAATTTGTGGCGTCAGTTGTGAAACTGACGCTTAAGGCGCCTACATTTAGTGTCACCCACTTGGGTGTCGCTTGGGAACCGACTTCTAAGGTCAAATTTAACTAACGCTAAAGGTGATATATGTACTAGTGATAGTGGCTAGAACATAAATTAGATGACAATGTTGTTCTCTCGTAGACTTGTGAATTCCCTTTGTGAACTCTCTTGGCTAAAACATCCCACCACTCTGCATATTATTCTACAATATCTTGAGTACGTCTTGTTTGGTTAATAATCATGTAATTTGGTATTTTGAATGTCCTTGTGAATTCTCTCTCACAAACTTGCATTCTAGAAATGTTTAGATTGTCGACCTTAATCCATCAAACTGTAAGAACATGTTACACTAAATGAGCACAAAATACGTTTACTCATTAATTAAACATAAACCTAGAAAAGTGGGTAAATTAAAACCGATTTCAACATTACCTAAGTGCTTAGAAACATATACGTAAGATTCCAACAACTTATTTTATTTCATGTAGTGCCTAATATCTTTTACAATTGCTATGTAGCCTCAGCTACAACATATACTTACAAGGAACACTATCCACATATTTAACATATACAAGAATCAACATGCTAACTAAAACCCGATTCGATTAGAATATTGCATACAAACTTTTTTGTCCGGACCTGAGAGTATAAGGACGACTCTAGAACACACTATACAACTAAACAACCTTCTTTAAGTTTCATCATGATAGTTCCTCCTCACTGTCACATGCATGTTGCCGCCACAAGCTCAAACACACATACAACTAAACTCTCATCCGCTACTTTACCTCAAGAAAAGTTACTAACACTCTCTTACAGATAAGAGAACTACGTTGTTGATAAACTCAATTTGTCAATATTGTCAATTGTTACTTTACCTCAAGGCAAAGTTGTTAGCCCTCTCTTATCCACAAAAGAGCTCTACCAATTATTCTTGTTCTTTTTTTCTTATACTACAGAAGGCACCAATAATGAACAACTAGTAGGATCATACCAACATCTTGGATAATCTCAATGACCTCCTTCAGGGCCTCTATTAATAAATCTTATTGTCGTATGTTTGCAACTATAAATTCTGGTTCAAATCCTATTCCGATTCCAAACAATAATTTACATTGTGCATATGTAGTCATCTTCTTTTGTTTAGAATTTAACTCCTGTTAGAATTGACAACATGCAAAACTAACAAACTAACTTCAATTCAATCCAAATCCATATAAGACATGTCCTGGAATATTCCTCTTCCAACAAATGGGATAATGAATCCACCGTTGCAGCTGTGTTCATGCCAGGATGTACTC
Source organism: Alisma plantago-aquatica (assembly GCA_963693085.1). Classification (NCBI taxonomy): domain Eukaryota; kingdom Viridiplantae; phylum Streptophyta; class Magnoliopsida; order Alismatales; family Alismataceae; genus Alisma; species Alisma plantago-aquatica. The sequence continues at coordinate 1,958,751,549 of OY856409.1, read as the reverse complement.
GTGCCCCAACTCTTGGTTCTTCTAGATATATACAGTTTTCTTTTACATTCCTTATAATATCCACGTCTGGAGATCCTGACTTTCTTTAGGGTGAGATAGGAAATTGTGTGGCCAAGGGACTTTGCTAATGATATCCATGAACTTTCATTCCAGCTAGTCCAATGGCTAGCTTTTTTACTCTTATGAGATACCTCAAATAACTCCCAGCTTTGTCTTTTAAGGAGCCGCGGTACTTATCCTTTTTGGATAGAAGACCTGAAGCTCATGAACCTGCGCACTAAAAAGCTGTACTACAACATGGATCTTTATCGCAGGATACCTGAATGGCCAGTACATCCAACTGGTGTGGTTTATACTTCTATGTTAGATTTACGTATTAATAAATAACAACAATAAGTTATCCTATGAAAAGACAATTGGGTGTAAGAAGTGAATGCAAAGGGACTGACGAAGGATTAGCTAAGGTGTTGCTTCAAACTAAAATGATGTTACACACACTAAAAGAATTTTTAACTAAACATGGTTAATGGCTATATAGCATTTATTAACGACGTAGTATTTTTTGTATTAGACGTGTATATTTTCTGTATTGTGTTTACTTGTACGGAATGTGTATATTTTTTGTAATGCAAATATATATATTTTTATAATTAACAATGACTATATAACAGCCATTGACGATCTAGCACTTTTTTTTATAAAAGGTGCATGTCGTTTTATTAAATAATCAAATCATTTGCAGCTAGTACAAGAACCTCATCATCAAAATCCTCCCTGACATTGTGAGGATCAACAAAACGGTAGGCGAAAGCGGCCAAGGCATGAGCTACACTATTGCCTTGCCTTCTAACAAAAGAAAAATTAAAAGATAAAAAACTATGGGACAACTCGACAATGTCTCGGACAAGGACATCTTCATAACCCCTGTCGCCATGCCCTTTCTTCATTGCATCCACCATCATTGCACAGTCTGACTCAACAAGGATGTCGAGGAATCCCTCTCTAATGGTCAGCTTGATGCCTTGTAGAGCAATCATACCCTCCGCACTAAGCATTGAGTAAGGATGCTCTAGACGGCATTGGAACGTCAAGTGGACCTGTCCACGGTCATCCCAAAAGACAACCCCTACTCCACTTTCCCCATCAACGTTAAGGGAGGCATCAACATTTATCTTGATGCATCCTTTGGGCGGTCTGCTCCAAGCAGCTTTCCTTGGTGGCGACGGCTGCATGCAGGAGGTCCTCGTTGCGGAATTGTAATGATTATAATCAGACACTAAGTCCTAGAAACTAGCAGTAAGAGCGGGAACAAAAGGTGGACGGGTATCAAATAAAATCTTATTCCTAGCTGTCCATGCAACCTAGAGAAAGGTTTCACCTTCATCTCTGTGTTTCAGATCATCTTCATCCAGTAAAATCTTCACAAACCCACCCACATCGGACCTATCTAGCTGTGTTTGCCAAGAAAAAACCCTAGTCGACCATGTTTGTTTGGCTAGGTTGCAATGTAGCAATACATGTGCTAAATCCTCCCTTAAGCCACAGTGGTGGAAGACCTCCTCCTGTATCACGTGTTTCTTAACCAGTTTGGATTTAGTAGGAGGGATGTTCCTTAGAGCTCTCCAGATAAAGTATTTTAGTTGTGGGGCCATCTTTGTTTTCATATCCTCTTCTTGTTATTTATATCCCCTGCTTCCTCTAGGTCATCACCCGCTCGTATGAGTCTATAAGTGCTCCAGACCGAGAAGATGCCATTGCTTTCTTTATCCCAGAAAAGTGTATCCTCATCAGAACGTAGATAAAGTGGGATATTAGGAATACGCCTAGCAATGTGAGGGGAAAAATAAGACTCCATAGCGTCCCTATCCCACTGTTTAGGCTCTTAGGAAATCAGATCTCTAGCGTACTTGTATTCCACCGGGGCCTTGTATCAAATAGTGTTGAATCGGACCGCCAAGCTATGGAATCCATCTATCTTTATAGATACGGATCTTATTGTCGTTCCCTACCCTCCAGAGGAAGTTGTGTTTGACAATCTGCATTGCACCCCATATACTTCTCCATGTATAGCTAGAAGCCCCACCAAGTTCAACCTACAGAATGGTGGAGTTTCTGTAATATTTTGCCTTAAAAATTCGGTTTGCAAAGGTGTCATCGTGAGTTTCCAATCTCCATCCTTGTTTTGTAAGAAGAGCCTGGTTGAAAACTTTTAAATCTCTAAAACCCATGCCCCCACATTCTTTAGGCCTACATAATCTCTCCCAGCTTATCCAATGAATCTTCCTCTCACCCTTTTTGTATCTCCACTAAAACTGTGTTATCATTGCATGTATCTCATCAATCAATCCTTCAGGTAGCTTGAAAATGCTCATTAGATAAGTAGGAATAGCCTAGATCACCGACTTTATCAGAACCTCTTTCCCTGGCCTGGACGATAACTTTTCCTTCCACCCCTATAATGTCTTCCACACCCTATCTTTAATTGCTGCAAACACCAGTTTCTTAGACCTCCCTATCACCGTAGAAAGCCCCAGATATTTCTTGTGCATGTCCACCTCTCTAACATGCAGTCGATTCTTGATGAGGTCATGCCTTTCTCCCGTGACGTTTGCACTAAAGGAAACCTCTGACTTCTCAAAATTAATTTTCTGTCCTGATGTCCTCTCATATCGACTGAAGATATCAGCTAAAGCGGAGCATTCTTCTGAAGTTGCCCTTATGAATATTATGTTATCATCTGCAAAAAAGAGGTGGGTGACCCGTGGTGCATGTCTGCATATACTTGCCCCATGTATCAAGTTGCCCTAGGCTGCTTTATTAAGAGAAATAGAAAGCACTTCAGCACAAAAAAGAAAGAGGTAAGGGGAGATAGGATCACCTTGGCGAAGCCCTCTGGTTGGATTGAATATCCCCTCCTTCTGCCATTGACGATGAACTTGTGGGAGACACTAGTGGCACACTCCATGACTTTGGCACTCCATCTGTCAGGTAATCCCAGTTTCCTCATAACTCTCTCCAGGAACAACCATTCCACCCTATCACATGCTTTGCTCATATATCCAGTTTAAGTGCCATCAAGCCCTCCTTCCCCTTCTTTCAGTATTTCATAGTGTTAAAAAGCTTGTGTGCAACCAGATCATTATCTTTGATCATTCTGCCTCCTATGAAAGAACTTTGGTTTTTCGAGATCATCACGGGCTTAATCCTATTAGCCAATACCTTAGTAATAATTTTGTAGGAAATATTACACAGGCTATAATTTTGTAGGAAACATTACACAGGCTAATGGGGCGGTATTCAGATGTTCGGACTGGATTATTCATCTTGGGTATGAGGACAATGTCAGTATCATTTATCTCCTTCAAACCCACCTCACCGTGCCACCATTTGGTGACAAAGGACAGGAAACTACCCTTCACCACATCCCAGAATTTTTGGTAGAAAACCGCTTTTATCCCGTCAGGCCGTGGAGCTTTATTTGGAAGCATCTGTTGTAGAGCAGCCCACGCCTCTGCTTCCGTGGGAATTCAACCAAGTGAAGCTCGTTTCGTCTCTGGGAAGACCCTTGGCATGACCTCTAGAAACTCATCTATATCATCAGATGGGAACTTGAGAAAAGGAAATTGTAGTATGATGAGATGATGTCAACAACTGTGTATGGGTATGTATGCCAGTTGTTGTCCTCCTTGAAGAGACCATCTATTGTATTGTGTCTCCTCCTTTGACTAGCCTTTTGTTGGAAGTATTTTGTATTCTTATCCCCGTCTCTCATCTCATTGGTTATAGCTCAAGCCAATCAAAAGCTTTCTTCTAGTCTTTGAAGCTCATGTAACTCTTTCGATAAAGAATTGCATTCTTATAACATATCATGTGAAGGGGGGCGGTTATGTGCTCTAACCAACTCACTTTCAGCCTTTTGCATTCTCTTCTTGATGTTACCAAATTTTTCCGCCGCCCAACATGCAAGCTTTTTTGTGCATTTTTCTATCCACCCCTACAGACCCAAAATCTAACTGTTGTTCCATGTTGGACCACCACCTCCTTACACTCCGGGGATGAGAGCCACAAAATTTCAAATTTGAATTGTTTCTCCACATGACCCCCTCCATGTCTTCAATTTTCAGCCCACAACAGAATTTGTCCGTGATTTGAATAATAAATAGGGAAATTTATCACCTTCCTAGTATTGAAGATATCACACCATCTTCCATATGCCATGAAATGGTCTAGTCTTTCCATAATCATATTATCAACATGGATACCTTTTTTCCAAGTGAACTTATTCCCTGTGAAGCCCAAGTCCACAAGCTGACATGTGTCAATAGCTTCTCGGAAATTGTGCATCTGCGACTCACTCCTAGGTTGTCCCCCTTGTTTCTTTGTCGATACTATAATCTCATTAAAGTCCCCACCAAAGACTTTTGGCCAACTGGATTGAGCACAGAGATCCTCCATCAACTGACATGTATTCCTTCTGTCCTGAGTAGCTGCCCAACTATATATGCCCATGAAACAAAATTGTTCGTTACTGTCTGGGGTCCCAACCTCTACACAAATATGATGATCTGAGTGGGGTTTCACTATGACATCATTCTCTCTCCACCATAAACCGAACCCCCCTAACCTTCCTATGCTATCAACCCCAAAGCTAGAGTCAGAACCACTTCTCCTCCTAGTAGCCTCCTGATCTCCACTCCTACACATAGTTTCCATGATGAAAAATATATTGGGCAATTCCCTCCAACATCTCTGCCAGAGAAAGTTTACCGTCCTAGGGCGACCCAAGCCCTGGATGTTCCAACATATTGTCTTCATTGCCCTTCACGGGCCTGGTCCTCCCCAATGCCCACTACTTTTGTGTGTTCTACTGCCAACTGAGAACCACCCTTCATATGTTTCCCTCCCTCCTCCCATGGTCCCACTTCCTTCTCCTATCCTTCTACTATTATAGTTCTTATTCTTTTCCCACACAAGATCCCGGTCACCTTCCCCTTCCCCTTCCCCTTTCCTTCTCCTCCCCCTCCGCCTTGTGCCCACCCTGATGAATCTTCTTCCTTTACTCCCCTTCCCATCTACTTTCTCTCTACAGTTGACCCCCACATTGATGGTGCAAAGTTTCTGTTCCGAGCTTGTCTTCTCCATAGTTGAGTTAACCCAAGCCGAAATGTCCATCTTGATTCCTTCTTCACTGTTTCCGATCCATCTCGAATTTGTTGTGCATGTTAAGATTATACCTAGTCTGAAACACAATCCAAAGTAGCTTCCCCTTGTGTTGTCTTCAATTGTTTGAGGCCTTCCCCTTGTATTGGTTGGTTCCTTCCTACCGTATCTCCTATGTGCTTTTCCTGTCCTACTAGCTTAGATAGTGGTTGCCCCTGTTTGAGAGAACTTTCCTATACATCAACGATCTTTAGTCCCTCCATCGACCTTGAAGCGTCGTCCTCTGTGCCTGCCCTTTTGGTGAAGGTGTTCTCCAGGTATTGGATGGTCACTGAAAAGATTGATTCCCTTCGTCTTCTGTCCTTCTATGTCCTCTGTTGCTGTCCCCAGATGCTGCTCTTTCTACTCCGCCCCGAGTCGACTGGCTATCAACTACCGAGCGTGAAGATGGGGGTCTAGTTGTGAACTTAAGTTCTCTGCTCGTGCTCTCCCTTTTGAACAACTCTTCTTTTATCAACATGTTCCATCTCTTCGGTGGAGAGTCCTTAATCTAGGTGCCCCAGAACCTCAGATTCAACTCGCCGTCTGCAACTTCCTTGTCCTCCATGCAGTCCTTCTCCAAGTGACCGATGATGCCGCACAAGTTACAGAATGTGGGTAGCCGCTCATACCTAATTTCTATGACAACCATGTTCCCTTGCTTGTCACAAATCTTCTATTTCTGTCAAATTTTGGTTTAGTCATGTCAATCTCCATCTGAGCATGGCATGACGCCCCCACCCTAGGTCACGCTTGTCCACTGCGCTCACACGGCCAATTTTCCCTGTAACTGTCCTGATAGCCTCTTCGGTTCTGTACCCAAGCGGCAAGTTGTAGAGTATGATCCAGAATTGGCATATGTTGATTGCTATTTCTGACGGGATGTCCTCCGCTTTAATCTCCCTGACAACCAACAAGTGGTTGTCAAAGTTCCATGGACCTTCAGATATTACCTTCTCCTTGTCCTTCCAGTGGAGGAACTGTATGACAAAAAAGTTATTGGAGATTTGTCAAAAACTCGCCTCCCTCCGCAGTGACCGGGCAGTAGTATCCACTTGAAAGCTGGGAAGTTGTATGGCCTATTCGTCGTCAAGCATCCGACCAACACAAGGTCGATGTGCTCGTTGTTGATTCGAGTCTCTATTTCCTTTAGATCCAGTATGTCGTTCTCCTCTTCTTCCTGAACCCTGAGTGTTGTGTATCTCTCCACAAGATCATCCTCCATGGAGCGGAGGGAACCTGCAAAGATAAGAGAGGTTCGCCTCAGTGGCGAGGGGGTCCTGGAATCACCATCGCTCAGAGCTAACCCTAGGATACGGACACCCAGGAGAGATCTATGATCTAGCACTTATTGTACTGGATGTGTACATTGCATGTACATTTTTTTAATAGGCTTTGTTTCTAGCACTTATTAGCGGCTCATGTGTTTCTAGCCTGTTGCGAGAGGAAGATTCACTGGATAACCTGGGAGAGATTATGCAGGCCTAAAGAATGTGGGGGCATGGGTTTTAGAGATTTAAAAGCTTTCAACTAGGCTCTTCTTGCAAAACAAGGATGGAGATTGGCAACTCACAATGACACCTTCGCAGCTCGAATTTGAAAGGCAAAATATTACAGAATCTCCACCATTCTAGAGGTTGAACTTGGCGGGACTCCTAGCTATACATGGAGAAGTATATGGGATGCATATATGCTATGTGTATACATTGCATGTACATTTTTTTTACTGAGCGTGTACATTTATTGTACTGAAAATAAGATTTGTATTGTAGGCCAATACCTCAATAATATTCATATAGTAGTTATTAACTGTCCTGTTACATCTTGTACTTGATGTACAGATTTTTTGTATGTACTAAGCGTTGTGTATTTCTTGTATTGTGTCCATATAAAAAGTGTGTTATTGGGATATAAAAGTAAGTGTAGAATGTTGTGCGAACTTTTTCCTAGTCACCTAATTCTAATATTTTCACGATTAGATTCATAATAAGGTGAAAAAGATACGGAAGACGGCCGCCAATCCTTTCTGAATAGTAAAATCATTTCTCCGAAATACTACATCTAAAGGATTGAGGTCATGACGTTATTGTGCATAATATTTTGAACTATCTTGAGAAGTTTCACAGTTTCGGGTACTAGGAAACCAAAAGTGTCAACTCAAGAGGTATAAAAATGTATTGATTTTTTACCCACGCTTTTTCATACTTGACTACTTTGACTGAGGTAACTTCCAGAGTCGCGTGTCCTATAGCAAATCATCCACCACTGAAGCTCACAAGTGTGAAAACCCCTAACAAATTCACACACACCATCTCTATAGTTGGGTCTTTGGTCTGGTGTAACTATGCTCTTGGATGTATATATTTTCTGTCGTTTTCCTATGATGACTACTGCGATGATGACTTTTATTGAGAATTCAGCGTGCGCTACTTGGAATTATGTTGCTAAGCACAGATCTATAAGTCGTAACTTCCCTTCCCTTGTCATTGTGCAGTTATCACAATAATCTGTCCGGGAGAAAATAAGATTGGATATGTTTGTCAAACAACACGAGAGGGGTTAAATTCCTTGTTCTCCCAGCAGGAGATTTTCGTCTAGTGCCAACTTCTAGTTTTCCTTTTCCTTCTTTTGCTACTTGCTTGCGGCCTCCAGAACTTGCATCCCGTATCTCGTTTTGTTATTTTACAGACAAACTAGCAAGGGTAACCACGCCCATTAAACTGGACCGAAATGACAAGCATCAGCAATATTTTACAGTTTCGATGCTTTGTTAGCAGAAAGAAAACAGACGTCTGGTCTTGTTTTGTTAAAGGAAAGGTCAGAAGGTTTACTTTTGGGCTAAGGACCTACCAGGCTCTTGGGCCGCTAGATGTTAATGTGGGCTTCAGGTTCTGCCCATCTCAGGCAGGAAAGTCGCTTACGACCTAAAAGCTTGAATCGTGCCGGCTCTGTAGACACATATGCAGCGTCCGGCAAAAGCGGCAAGTGCTACGTTAGTCCCTAATGTCAACCGGGACATTTCCACACGATGAGAATCTCCCCTCAACGCATCCCTCCAGCAGAAACTTTACTAGAAAAGTACCGTTGTGACTCCTCGTGTCTTAATAACAGTTTTTAACATCTGCCCATTAAACGAGCATTGACCACGCCTTTGTCAAATAGTGCATAAGTTTCACTCAATAAGTTGTTCTTAGGCCGCTATCACAGCTGGACAGAAAATCAAATTTGACCATCAGATTAAATTGAACTTGATCAAACCGCTTGGTTAAGTCTGATTTAGAAAGATATCACGGTCAAATTTGGTTTACAAAGTGTTCTGACCATTCTTAATGTTAGATATATATGGTTGTAGCAGCCATGTATTTAGTATGAGTTAAGCCCAATGTAGTGCAGCAAGTAATATGATAATATAGTATTGTCTCTAGTGCAAATGGCAAAGAAGTTTTATCACATATTACTCAGTCTTAGAACTTTTGTGATCCTCATATGTAGGATCAAATGGGGTACTAGTGTCCAAGGGGTCCTAGAAGGGAGGTATACTCACCCCCTTGGTGGGTGGGGTTACCACATCACAACGCACACACGCACACGCGCGCCACGCCATGCCTGGCCAGGCCGGGCCGGGCTTGTGGTTTGTGGAGAATGTCTTCCGTCTTTTTTTTTACACTAGGATACAACTAAGTAATTAATTACTCGTGTAATTAATTGTTTCTTTCTTATTCGGATTTATTAATCCTAACTGGAAAATGTTTCTCTTTTGCGGATTATTCCGTATTGTGTACAAGAGCAACCGAACGTTTGCGTCTTACTGGGAATAGGATTAGGGACGTGCATGGCTATATATACGCCTCCGGTCATTAGGGTTAAACACACAACAAACATCTTTCTACCGCCGTTTCACGTGTGTTTTGAGAGCCCTAATCCAGAGCGAGTGCCTTCGTTCCAAGCCGCTTCGTGGAGTTATTCTCTTGTGCGAAGTGCGGCGCTCCTTCCCGTTACCGAGACGCAACTGTCAGGCGGTGGTTCCTGCGGTTGCTGTGCTGCACTGGTAGCAGTGCAACATGACTACGTCGAGTGCGAGTGAGACGTGCAAATTCCAGGTTCGTGCCGGATCAAGACTGGGAGAACGGTGCCTTTCCGCGAGGATTGCCGGACACGGATTTCTTTAAGTATCACGTTCGTTTCTCAACGAACGATCTGGTTTGCGAATCTAACTCCTATTATTTTGTTCTCCTGTTTTGTTTGATCTTCATTTCTTATTTTGGATCTGCATGAAATTGTTAATTACTTTGTACCTATCGTTGTTGTATGAACGACGTTAATAAATATTAACAACAGTATTAAAGAAATTATTTTTCTGTCGTTAGTTAACAATGGCCGGTCAGGGTGGTTCGAGATGTAAAATTGATACCACCAATATGCCTGAAAAATTTACTGATACCAACTTTGCCCGTTGGCAGTCGGATGGAAATTTGGCTAAATATTGCGGGTTATGATCAATATTTAGTTGAAACTGAACCTAAATCTGATGAAACAATTCCTGATAATGTAAAAATTTTTGCTAATTGGAAGAAGGGTGATAAAACGTGCCACAGTTTGATTATATTTGGTTTAAATAACAAACTGTAATATTTAGTCAAAGCCGCCAATCACTACGTCTAAGGTTTTATAGGAATTGTTGATTAAGAATTTTAGCACTGAAAATCAAGGTGTTGAAAAATATTGCTCGTCTAAATTTCATAAGTTTCATATGGTTGAGGGTAAATCAGTTTCTGATCAAACTCATGATCTACAACTCCTAGTTCATGAACTCTCAGATGCCAAGATGGTATTGACTGAGAAGTTTGTTGTTATGTCTATCATAGAAAAATTCCCTAAGTCATGGGAATTGTAAAGATCCTGCCTCCCGGTAACCCCCAATTAAGGGAGACCCGAAGGTCAGAGCCGTTATTCAATTAACAGGATCAAAAGTTCGACAAATAATCAATAATAATTAAGAAATTCTACTAACTAACTGGAATTTGGTATAAAACTAAAACTTTACTTACCTTTGAAAACTTTGGAAATCTATCTATCCAGAGCTTGAATTATTCTATCTAATCCTCCTTGTACTTTATTTCTTATTTCCACAATGTGTCACTTTACTGTTTGTTCTTTCAATTATTGTTCCTAAAACGCCGACAAAGAAAACGTCAGTCAGTATATCGAAATATACTGGTATGTGGAAACAACCAAAATCTTGCAAATATGGCTAACAATTTAATAATCACAATCAAATTATTTAACAAACCACTTTACATTTTAAATGTGTCATTCTCCACTGCTTTTTACCTAACCATGGCATACCCCTCTATGGTTTCTCTTTTGCCATTGACTTAAGGACACCTTCTCAATCATGAGCTTGGTGCCTGGGAGTCACCTCTCACAGTGCTCCATAGTCATGTATCATAGACTACCTTCTCATTCCTGAGCTTGGTGTCTGGGGTCACCTCTCATGGTGTCCATTGATCTACCCTCCTGGGCCTGACCTTCCTGGCATCTTCCATTAGGGTGGCATGTAGGTGCGAGAATTCACATGTATATATAACTGTGATAGCCATAGTGACTTTATAATTGTAGTATGAACATCCAAACTGTTAGATTGCATTCAATGCGAGGAAACATTCGGGAAACCCTCGAGAAACTAATGCGATTAATCATAATTAACCACATACCTGTCAAGTTGATGTGAGACAGAAATAATCCAATCAACAATAGGCAAGCAAGCATTCAATAAGATCTTGAAACAATTATACAATTTCATTTTGGTACTCATGTCATTAAGATCTATTAAATCTAGCTCACTTCCTAGGATTTCTAAGTCCACTTTTATAGTTTTCATTGCAATTAGTGTTTCCCTTCATCTTTTACTATTTTAAACCCTAATTTAACACAATTGATCACAACCCTAATTATTTCCACATCTAATCCTCAATTTCGGATTAAAGGCATAATTAACCATTAATTAAGTCCATTAAGACTCTTTTACATTGAAGCTACAATTTTCATCCTTTTAATATATAACAAGATCATTATGCTCATTTATCATAAATTCATAGTTCATTATGATTGAATTCACATGTGAACTCTATTTGTCATGAATTCCATCTTGATTCATTCAAAAATCCTAATTTCTATATTAAGGTTATTTATCCACAATTTAGGAACTTTAATGTTCGAAATAGCTTATAACCATGAAAACTCAGTTCTATACATGAAATCAAATAATTAAAGCCATTAGTAGTCCTAATTACCAACGTTAGGGTTTCAAAGACCAGTAAAGCCTATTTGTGCACAAAAACTCTAAATTAAACGAATTACGTGCAAGGTTCATCCTTTTTGTTCCTAATGTCCCTTTTTATCATTAACAGGTTAATATCAACTTTAACCATCAATGAAACCCTACTAATCACATTAATTATATCCAAATAGGGTTTCTGAATCTTTAATTCAATAAAGTTGATAACTTCTATTAATTTTCAAATTGAAAGAGGAATTAGCTTCTAACTATATTTTTATTGGATTCGTCTCATTTTTTTGAGCAAAATGCATACATTATTCGTACCCATCCGAGCTACCGATTATTAGATATGAATTTTGCAAATTTGACTTACTTGAGCCAATCCGGGAGTGCCACGTCACCCTTGCCATTCAACGTTAGCTTTTGGGAAAAATAACTGAATGTCAATTTTACCCCTGGTTAAGTGGGTTCCTCTTCAGCCCGCTGAGGGGTATACTCGTCCAACACGACCTCACCCATCTTGTACCTCCCACAGCGCCGCGGCTGTTGCCCTAGGTGCCATGGACAACGCTCCTCTTCCTCTCCTGGACCGCGACAGTCCCCGGGGATAGGTCCCCTTGCTCCATAGGTCTCCGCCGCCCCTGCAGGTTCTCCAAGCCACCACTGAGGTGGTAGGTATTTGAAGCAAATAGAGTTGCAACTCTGCTGCCACCTGCAGCCGTGCTGCAGTCCTTCGGGCGGAGTTGCTTAAGAATAGGAGCACGGGTTGATCTCTGTTCCCTCCTAGGTTGTCATGGAAGCAACACACACACATCACACCTCCTCCACGGCCTCTCATAATGCCAAGATACGAGCTACTCTCTCCGCTAGGGTTTTCATGCAAAGAAGAAGAAGTAGAAGAGAGGGAGGGATACATGAAAACTCATCAAAACTCGTCCCTGAGCTCTACCCCTTTTATAGGGGAGGGTTTTCGCATACTAAGATGTGCATCCACTAAGATGCAAGATCTTGTCCCAAAAGGAATCCAATTCCTTCATTAGAAAGCAAACTTTCTCTCTCCTCTTTTTCCTTTGAATATCCCTTATTATATGGATATTAGGAATTTGAAATTCCTCTTTCATCTTCTTTATACTTGCCCTTTTTAATCCATAAGAACGAAATCCTATTTCCCTTTAATAGCAATTACTTTCTTTTTAGCAATACCACATAATACATTAATTGTATACTCACATTATCTCCTTATTTTGTAATTTTGGTATTTTCTCTTTCTTTCCTCGTCATTGGGACTCCTTGGATCCCAAGAAACTCTATTATTTCAAAATCCTTTTTATTGGATACTCATTATCCTTCTAGATGCATCTAAATGCATTATTCTTCATTATCATGTGTATTTCTTATTAAAATATTTCTTTGTGAAGATTTCTCTTTATTTCTCTTTTATTTTCCTCATTAGTATTCCTTTTAACATTAGGAATCCTTGGGATACGAAATTGCACCAAGGATAACTCAATTATACCTCTTTTTACTTGCCATTATTTTCAATTTCTTTCTTAACAAGGAAATACTTAATTGGTCTTTTCTTTTCTTATTGCATTCTCTATGCAACTTTAGACTCCTTGAGACGCAAGGAACCCAAGAGGTACAAAATCCAACTTTGGATTAAGTTCCTTGACTTCTAGAGGTTTCCACATCTTTCTTTTCTCGATTTCTTAATTAATTGAATTTCCTTGTTATTGGGCCCAATAGCCAATAAAGCCCCCAACACAATCCTCAAGGCTATTGTAAATGAAAACCATTTATTCCAAACAAATTATATCATTTGTTGTTCAAATATCTTTAATATGAGAAATTACATTTCTCACCAAATGAACCCAAAATTGGGGTTGTAACATCCTTCCCCTCTTAAAACAATTTTGTCCTCAAAATTCCACCAAGAAAATAAACAAATCAGGATAAACCTTTCCTATGTCCATCGTGGCTCCCATGTGGCCTTACCCTTTCCATGGTGCTTCCCAAGAACCTTCATCATATCATATTCTTCCATCTGAGTTCTTTCTTACCTTGGTATATTGTAACCTCCTATTTTAGTCCATTATCTTAATCTTTTTCTTTAGTTTTCCATACTCTTTTTACGTTTAAACTATAACATAATCCTAATTTTACCACTTTTTGTAAATACACCATCAGACTAACTTTTTCCTTTTATATATGCAGAAAAAGCACAAAAAAATCATAAAAGAATAACCCAGCCTCAAGACCGCATGGAGTCAAACGGTCCCAAGACTGCATGAAGCCAACCGGTCCCGAGACCGCATGGAGTCAAACGGTCTCAAGACCGCATGAAGCCAAACGGTCCCGAGACCGCATGGAGTCAAACGGTCCCAAGACCGCATGAAGCCAACCGGTCCCGAGACCGCATGGAGTCAAACGGTCTCAAGACCGCATGAAGCCAATCGGTCCCGAGACCGCATGGAGTTCAAACAGTCCCAAGACCGTATGAAGCCAACCGGTCCCGAGACCGCATGGAGTCAAACGGTCCCAAGACCGCATGAAGCCAACCGGTCCTGAGACCGCATGGAGTTCAAACGGTCTCAAGACCGCATGAAGCTAACCGGTCCCGAGACCGCATGGAGTTCAAACGGTCTCAAGGCCGCATGAAGCCAAACGGTCCCGAGACCGCATGGAGTTCATACGGTCTCAAGACCGTTTGAAGCCAAACGGTCTCACAGTCCAAACGGTCTCGAGGCCCCAAACGGTCTTGAGGTCCAAACGGTCTCCAAACCGTTTGGACTTCACTCAAAGCCTATAAATAAGACCCCAAGGGTCCTCCAAAAAGGGAGCTCTGAGACGCCCAAAGGCTGCCTCTCCAGTTCCAGAGCAATTCCATCCTTCATCCATCGCCCTAAGGCTGCCGGTTTGAGGTCCACATCTCATCATCAAGCTACCTTCTCTCTCATCAACAAAGAAGGTGGGAGGAGAAGATCCATCATCAAGCAACCACGAAGTGTGAAGATCGTTGCTCTCTCCACCAAGGGTTCAACCTTCCCTCCTCCGTGGAGATGTCGTTCTTTCTCTCTCTTCTCACCTCCTCCTTTGCTCTTGAGATGAGTGAGTAGTCCTTTTCACTAGGGTGCGGGGAGTAGCCCCGCTACCCATGTTTTCATTTCATGCAATGTAATTCAATCGTTTGCAATAGAGATACTCTCCTTTTTGGCTCAACATCAATCGTTTAATGAATGCTTGTTGCTTGATCACCAACTTGTGTTACTTATTATCTTTTGGTATGAATTGTCTACGTTTATACCCTTAGATATGAATATCGATTGAATGTTGGTTCTAGATATATGTAGTCACCATATGTATGTTTCGGTATCTAGGAGTGCTTTCACGAGTGGAGTAAACTCACTCCCATCGTTGCACTTTCATACTATGAAATGGAATCAGTTGACGTATGGAAGTGCAACCTTAGTAAGGTCGAGGAACACACTTCATGAAGGAGTAATGCAAAGTAAGTGACCATTCGTTAGGGGATGGCTGGCATTGCAATACTCCACACTCCTCGTAGTTGGTTATCCGAAAGGAAGCTAAGTCTACAAAGATACTAGCTGATTAGTTTCTCTTTGCAGGTCTTTTTATTATGTTGCATGTTTATGATCCATGTGTAGTGGTGTGAAACCCGGCAACATCCTAGTGGTTCTTAATCATTGTTTACAACCTTAATTTCTACTTTCTTGCTTTACTTTCCTTGAACTTAGCTTAAAACCAAATCAAACTTTCGATCTAAATATCAACTGTTAAGTAGTTAAGTACGACTAAAACGTTTTCCATCTTGATTACATCAAGACCGTTGTCCCGAGGATTCGACCCTTAACTATACTATGATAAGACTTCCGCGTGTCTTAGCATACGTGGGTGGAGATCTTACCATAGTACTAGTAAGGCTAAACTTAGGGATTCATCATCTCTAGGATTTTTAGTGGCGTTGCAAAACTCCATAAAAAATTGGCGCCGTTGCCGGGGACAACGGAACGTTTTAGCTTTTACTTAACAACTTCTTGGTTGATTAGGATTTTACACTTTTTCTTGATAACTACTCCAAATCATCTTGACTTCTTCGTTTCCTTCCATTATCTTAACGTGTGATTTTCTTTCTACTCAGGTAGAAAACGTGTATGCAAACCCCGCATAGCATCGGAATCTCCCCTGAACCAGAGTACGACTCTGAGGTAGAAAGAAGTTTCCACCGAAGGATTAGACTTAACCGCCAAAGAGCCAGACAGATGGCTGAAGAACAACGCCTTGTTGCAGAAAGAGTTAACGCCGCCATAGCAGCACAACGAGCACAACTTATTGCAGACACTCGTGCTCAAGTGCAAGCTGAGATTCGAGCTGAGGAACAAGCCCTCATCCAAGCCGAGAATGCTGCTGCTCAACTTGCGCTAAGAAACAAGCAACTTCGGGACTACGCAGTCCCGAAGAATTATGAAGATGATCACCCAGTCCGACCACCGATTATTAACATACCAAACTTTGAAATCCGGACGCAATGGATCCAGATCATGCAAGGCATCTCTTTCTCTGGAGCACCCGGAGACGATTGCATGGATCACCTTAAGAGATTCAAGTCACTCTGCCGACTTGTACCTCAAGCAGGAATCACCCTGGAAGCAATAATGTTACACATTTTCCACTTCACCTTATCTAGAAGAGCACTAAGCTGGTACAATGCTTTAGATAGACACCCCATCATCACTACTTGGACTCCTTTAGAAGAACAGTTTCTTGAGAAATTCTTTCCACCTTCACCAACCTATGAGATTAGGGGACAGATTAATCACTTCACCCAATTACCTGGAGAAACACTTGCGGAAGCTTGGGAAAGATTCAAGGAACTCCTGAGAAAGTGTCCTCACCATGGCATATCTCAAAATCAACTAATAGAAACATTCTACAGAGGAGTTAGTGATGATATCAAGCAATTTCTAGATTCCTCATCTGGAGGAAATTTTATGAGGAAGAAATATGAAGATGCTTGGAATATAGTTACGCTAGGGGCCGAGAACCAATCCAATTGGGGAAGGTCGTCTAACCAACCCAAGGGAGTTCTTAAAGTCTACAAAGCTGAAGAATCTATGGAACTCAAGGCCATTGCAGAGGCCCTGAAGACTATTGCTAGCAAGAAACAATCCCTCAAAACTTCTTTCGGGGAATATGACAAGAAGAAAAGCTCTCAAGTTCAACAAGTAAAGGCAGCTACTGGAACTTGTGAAGCCTGTCATGCATCTGATCATCCCACATTATCATGTGGTCTATTGTACAATGTCATGATGGATTTACAACCACCCGTGCCGCAATATGAGCCCATTATTGAGCATCCCGAGGACCAAATGCCAGAGCAAGTCAACTCCATCCATTCAATACCTGGCCAGGTGTATTACAATCCAGATAAACCAAGAAATCATCCTAGTTTTCAATACGGGAATCCTGCAGGGACCGCCAACCCACAACAACAGACACAAGGTGGATCTTTCAATAGACAACCACCAAGATTTCAGAATAACTTCAATCAGGGGAATTATAGACATGGTTTCAAAAGATCTAACTATCCTAGGAAACCTTCTTACCAATATACCCATCCAGGGCTGCACCCGCAGCTGTAACAACCTCAGTTGCAGCAGCCACAACAACCTCAGTTGCAGCAGCCACAACAACCACAGTTAACTGCACCTATACAACAACCACAAGGACAGAAAGTCACTCAATATCAACAGAGGGGTGCTCCTCCCCAATCATCTGATGTTATATCTTTGATTAGACAGATGCTTCAATCTCAACAGACTATGCTCACAAACCAGCAAGCTCAACAAAAGGCCGTGGAGGCCCAACTAGCACAGATTGCCGCCCAATTGAAACCACAAGCCGACACCTTTGCTGGACAACCAGAGGCAAACCCACGACACAACCAAAACAGACCAGAACAACTGAATGCCGTCACCACACGGTCTGGTCGTGTCCTGCCTGATGTCACCAGAATCATCCATGATGATGATGATGTAGCTATTCTTTCCCCAACAGGAAACTCAAGCAAAGAAACAGAAAATTCTACTGTGAAAGAAAAAGAAAAGGAACCAATGCCAGAAGTCCCACCCAGAATTCCTTATCCGGACAGGCTGAAAGTGACCAAAATGGACACTAGGTTCCAGAAATTCAAAGAAGCTATGAAAAAACTATACATTGATATTCCTTTCCTCGATGCTCTCTCTGAAGTGCCCGCTTGGGCCAAATACCTGAAAACCCTGCTATTGAGAAAATATACGACAGAAGAGCACGAAACGGTGAAACTAGCTCAGACCACTTCAGACATTCTGCTTAACAAAATGCCAAAGAAAAAGAAGGACCCAGGTTCCTTCGGTATTCAGTGCTCTATTGGAAATGGCTCCAGCAAGAAAGGATTGGCAGACTTAGGAGTAAGTATATCTATTATGCCCTATTCTATGTGTAAAAGATTAGGCTTCACTGATTTGTTACCTACGACAATGACAATTCAGTTAGCCGACTCTACCATAACTGCCCCTCTTGGAATTATTGAGGATATTCCTGTAAGAATAGGAACAAATTCTTACGTCCCGTGCGATTTCGTTATTATGGACATACAAGAAGATCTACGATACCCGATAATCTTCGGAAGACCCTTCCTAGCTACCGCCCGAGCACTCATCGATGTAGAAGTAGGAACGATTATACTAAGACTTGGGAAGGAAGCTTTCCAATTCAGAGTCCTTAACAGCATGAAAGGGCCAAGCATTCAAGAGGAAGTTTTTCTCCTAGATGCTATATATCAAATGTCCCAGTTAGAAATGTTCGAACCCTCTGATGAGTTGGAAAATGCCTTGACAAATCCGGAAGTAGAATTTTCGGCAAATGAACTAGTGCAAAAATGCCTTCAATATTTAGAAAAAGCTGAAGAAGCCCCAACAGCCATCTTTGAAGAACTCAAGGTTGTCACCGTTATAGAAGCGACCGAGCCACCTAAGGCCCCTGAATTGAAGGCCTTACTCGAGGGACTCAAACATGTCTTCCTTGACAGCAAGAAACTTTGTCCAGTGATTATCAGCTCTACTCTGGAAGAAGACCAAGAAAACAGACTTCTTGATGAGCTAAAGAGACACAAGAAAGCTATCGGATATAAAATGACTGACTTAACTAGTGTAAACCCAGCTTTATGCATGCACAGATTGCCTATGGTGGAAGAATTCAAACCATCGAGGGAACATCAAAGGAAGTTGAACCCTAATCTCAAGGAGGTAGTTCGCATCGAGGTTCTCAAACTCCTGAAGGCAGGTATCATCTACCCAATCTCAGATTCTCAATGGGTAAGCCCCGTGCAGGTGGTCCCTAAAAAAGGGGGGACCACTGTTGTTCTCAATGATAAGAATGAACTGGTACCTACTAGAACAGTAACTGGGTGGAGAATGTGCATAGATTACAGAAAACTTAATAAAGCAACAAGGAAAGATCATTTCCCCTTGCCCTTCTTGGATGAAGTTCTCGAACGTCTCGCCCACCAAAAAATTTTCTGTTACCTAGATGGTTATTCCGGGTTTTACCAAATCCCTATACACCCAGAAGATCAAGAGAAAACTACTTTTACCTGTCCTTTTGGGACATATGCTTTCAAAAGAATGCCATTCGAGCTTTGTAACGCACCAGCCACTTTCCAAAGATGCATGTCTGCTATCTTTGCAGGATTAACAGAATCTATAATGGAGGTATTCATGGACGATTTCTCAGTTTATGGAGACTCTTTCGACAATTGTCTGCTCAACCTGGTTCAAGTTTTACAAAGATGTGAGGAAACAAACCTCATCTTAAATTGGGAAAAATGCCATTTTATGGTAACCGAAGGTATCGTTCTCGGACACAGAGTGAGCGATAGAGGGATTGAGGTGGATCAAGAAAAAGTTTACGTTATCTCGAAATTGTTGCCACCAAAAGACGTAAAAGGGGTACGTGCTTTCTTAGGTCATGCTGGGTTTTACAGAAGATTTATTAAAGACTTATCTAAAAGAGCAAAACCCATGACACAACTGCTGACCAAGGGCACAGAGTTTAACTTTAACCAAGAATGTTTGCAAAGTTTCACAACTCTGAAAAATGCCTTGATTTCCGCACCCATACTAAGAGCTCCAGATTGGTCACAACCTTTTGAAATCATGTGTGACGCGAGCAATTATGCCATAGGGGACGTATTAGGGCAAAGAATCGACAAGAAACCCCATGTTATATACTACGCATCCAAAACGCTTGATGAAGCACAGAAAAATTACACCACTACAGAAAAGGAATTCTTAGCTGTCATCTACGCGTTCGAGAAATTCCGCTCATATTTGATTGGAGCTAAGGTCATTGTCTACACTGACCACTCCGCTATACGTTATCTAATTCAAAAGCAAGATGCAAAACCTAGACTTATCCGCTGGGTATTGATGCTTCAAGAATTCGATTTGGAAATCAAAGACAAAAGCGGAGTGGAAAACGTCGTCATTGATCATCTCAGCCGTATTGAAGTCGAGAATGAAGACAAAGTACCTATCCGAGACTCCCTCCCGGACGACCAACTAATGAAAGTCACTAATGGATTCCCCTGGTATGCCGACGTTGTTAATTATTTGGCAACAGGAATCATTCATCCGTCTGCATCTTATCACGACAAAAAGAAGTTCATTCATGACGCTAAGTAATATTTCTGGGACGAGCCCTATCTATTCCGCTTATGCGCAGATGGACTTTTTCGTCGATGCATTCCAGAGACGGAAATCACCTCGGTTCTAGAGCACTGTCACTCAGGCCCCACTGGGGGCCACATGAGTTCTAAGAAGACAGCCCTCAAAGTCCTGCAATCTAGTTTTTACTGGCCAACCATCGCAAAAGATGCACATGAATACGTGCGATCATGCGACAAGTGCCAACTATCCGGTGGAATAACCAAAAGAAATGAAATGCCATTGAATATATGGCAAGAAATCGAACTCTTCGATGTATGGGGAATAGATTACATGGGTCCTTTCCCCCCATCTTACGGATTCATGTACATCTTGGTTGCTGTGGATTACGTTTCGAAATGGGTAGAAGCTCTACCAACCATTTCTTGTGATTCAAAACCGGTAATCAAGATGTTTAAAGAGATAATATTCCCCAGATTCGGCGTTCCAAGAACAATAATATCTGACGGTGGATCACATTTCTTGGAACGAAGCTTTGAAGCCTTATTAAGAAAATATGGAGTCAACCATAAAGTTTCTACACCGTATCATCCACAGACATGTGGACAGGTTGAAGTCTCCAATAGGAAAATTAAAGCTATCCTGGAAAAAACTGTCAATCGGCACCGCACCGATTGGTCCACCAAACTATCTGACGCTCTATGGGCCTACCACACAGCTTTCAAAACACCAATCAGAACAACTCCGTTTCGATTAGTGTATGGGAAGTCTTGCCATTTGCCAGTTGAATTAGAGCATAAGGCCTGGTGGGCCATTAAGCAACTAAACTTCGATCTCAAAGGAGCTGGTGAATTCAGACAACTTCAACTCCAAGAACTAGAAGAATTACGAATGACAGCCTACCACAATGCAAGAATCTACAAAGAACAAACTAAGATGTGGCACGATGGCCACATAAAAAGAAAGGATATAATCGTCGGAGAAAAAGTCCTCCTATTCAATTCTAGACTAAAAATGTTTCCAGGAAAACTACGTACTAAATGGTCGGGGCCTTTCACAATCAAACATATATACCCGACATGAGCTGTCATTGTTTTCGATGATAATGGAGGAGAAAGGACCGTTAATGGTCACAGATTAAAGAAATACCACACTCCGGCAGACAAATTATCAAGACAAACTATAGTGATCCATGATCCTATAACAACAACATAGCTGGAGCAAAATTTTGTCGAGCCAGCGACATTAAACCAAGGCGCTACTTGGGAGGCAACCCAAGATTTCTACTTTTCCCTTTATGTTCTGCTCTTTTATTTTTCTTAGTTTTATCTTATGAAAATACAAAAAAATCTACATAACCAAAACTATCAAAAAAAATAATCAAATCAACATACAACATAAAAATTTACAAATCAAAAACCAACATAAAAATATAAAATCTTTTCTACCTTTGCCCCTCCAAACGGTCCTGAAACCGTTTGGACTCCAAACGGTCTCCAAACCGTTTGGAGCCAAACGGTCCTGAAACCGTTTGGACTCCAAACGGTCTCCAAACCGCTTGGAGCCAAACGGTCTTCAAACCGTTTGGAGCCAAATGATCTTCAAACCGTTTGGAGCCAAACGGTCTTGAAACCGTTTGGACTCCAAGCGGTCTTCAAACTGTTTGGAGCCAAACGGTCTTGAAACCGTTTGGAATACAAAGGGTCGCTAACCGTTCCCTATAAATATAAACCCTTCTCCTTCGTCTTCCCCTCTTCGACTTCCGAACTCTCTGGAGCGCTTGTGCGAAGAACTGTTCTTTTGCTTCTGCTTCCTTTGCTCCCGCGCGATCGCTCTTTTGTCCACCAACCACCTGCAATGTAGTCCGGCGACCTCTACGCACGCCACTCATCTTCCTTGCCGCCTTCGTCGTCACCATCTGTTCCACCATCGCCGCCTTCTCCGCCGTTGGTTTTAACGACCATCCGCACGTCACCATCATTCTCACGACACCATCATTCTATCTTCCACCATCTTCACCACAGTCATCACCTTCGCTTCGGACCACCATCGTCTTCGACGATTTCTTCACCATTATCTGCATCACCATCATCATTGCCGTCTTCACCTACGCCGGCAGCCCTGCGGCCTTTCGTTTTCCGAACGGTCCTCAAACCGCTTGGAACCAAACGGTTTTGAAACCGTTTGGAACCAAACGGTCTTGAAACCGTTTGGGACCAAACGGTCCTCAAACCGTTTGGAACCAAACGGTCATGAAACCGTTTGGGACCAAACGGTCCTCAAACCATTTGGAACCAAACGGTCTTGAAACCGTTTGGGACCAAACGGTCCTCAAACCGTTTGGAACCAAACAGTCTTGAAACCGTTTGGAACCAAACGGTCTTGAAACCGTTTGGGACCAAACGGTCCTCAAACCGTTTGGAACCAAACGGTCTTGAAACCGTTTTGAACCAAACGGTCTTTAAACCGTTTGGAACCAAACGGTCTTTAAACCGTTTGGTCTTGAAACCGTTTGGTCTCCCACACCCTTTCACCTTTCACAAAAATACAAAAAATGACATAAACTACAAATAAAATCTAATTTGTTTCTCAAACTTTTCGCTCTAACTCATAAATTCCTATTTTTCAGATATGGCATCACCACCAAGTAAAGCCATCAGGTTCGAAGGTCCTGAAATCTGGACAAAAGAGGAAATGCTGGAAAAACATGCCAGGCTTCAAAAGATAAGAACAGACTTCAACAGGACTGGGAAGGCACCCCCTAACGTCAAGATGATTGAAGTCCTGTGTGAACTTGATCGCATAGAGAAGTGCCTAGCTGAGGCACCAGAAGAAGAAGTTGAAATCTCTTCTTCTGATGATGAAGGCTCGGAGTACAACCCCAACTCCGAGGAGGAATCCCCTGCCAAAGAGAAAAAGGGGAAGCGCAAGGTCCCGGAGACTGCATCTGGGCAGCCCTCCAAGAAGCGGGCAAGAAAACAAGTTCGACCTATTTCCGCTATGGATCAACCCTTTGCAAAACCTACCACCACCATCTATGCTACTACCACCATCATCCCTGCAGCTACCACCACCATTCCTGCTACTACCACAACTATCCCCATCACTACCACCACTTTCATTCCCATCACAACCACAATACCACCACCAGAGAACCTCTTCATCCAAACCACCATCTCCACCGATAAAACCCTAAAACCTACCAAGTATGTCTGCTCCAGCATACTAATCAAGATGGGGATATATGATCGTATCTTCAACGTGCTAGACAAAGCCAACCTCACCAGGTTGTGTCTAATACCTGAAGTATCTTACCATGAACCCACCGCAGAGTTTTTCTCCTTTCTGACCAAGGAGCCCGTTGACGTCATGGATAGGTCACGTGATGGAGGTGACAAAAGACTTGTCACCCAAAATTTTGGCAGCAAGGTCGTCATAACAGAGAATATGCTGAACTCCATCTTTATCGACGACCAGGAGCAGCTGCGAAAGGCTAAAACAGTGGGAACCGATCATCCAGAATTCAACATACATACATTCTGGAAATCCTTAACCGGGATCCCCACTTACGATGCAAAGACGTGCAAGGCATCGAACATACACTCTGGTTTTGTGCACACTGTACACAAAATCCTCGCTGGCGCACTCTTCCCTAGGACAGAAGGGGGGAACGTTATAATCTCCGATCTTTTTGTTCTTTGGTCTATTCTTAACGAACAGCCAGTC
This sequence comes from Alisma plantago-aquatica, assembly GCA_963693085.1. NCBI lineage: Eukaryota > Viridiplantae > Streptophyta > Magnoliopsida > Alismatales > Alismataceae > Alisma > Alisma plantago-aquatica. Next base: position 1,958,727,621 of record OY856409.1, on the reverse strand, counting down.
AATATCGGACGCCATCTGATCCAGAAATTCTCAATCTCCATCCTGGGGAAAGAGATTTGCATGGGGGTCATGTCACATCTATCATCAAATATCTTAAGATGGACAAACCTTTACCCCGCTGCACGCAACTGAAGGGCGACATCCTTACCAACGAGCAAACTCTGAAGAACTCGTTCATAATCAAGGAAAAGGATGGGAAACTACACTATGTATTCTGCCCTATGGTCAAATCATTGAGAACTCTCCTCCCGCTCCCGGAGTTAGCACACTATGACGCAACACAGCTCCTCTTTTCCAAAGAGGAGCTTACTCAAATGCTAGCTTCGGTCAAAATACTCGAAAGGAAAGCAACAACGGGACAAACGGAGATGAGTATCACTGCCCCGACAGCTCGACCAACACAGATGTCTGTCAAACAACCTTCTAGGAGGCGACTGCAGGCCCAACAGCTGTTGGGGACACCAACATCTCGGCCAAATCCGGAGGCCGAGCAGCTCCATGAAGAAGTCTTAACAACATCCTCCATCGACTCTTTTATCCAGAGTCTCCACGAGCAGCTAACCGCTGCCACTGCTACCACCACTCCGCCTTCCACCATTCCAACATCTACCACTCCCTTCCTCCCCACATCCACACAACCATTCACATCCACTTCTTCACCCATCTTTACTTCGGGCTTCCCTTTCTCCATCCCTATGCCCGACTTCACCACTTTTCCATTCACTTCCGCAGTTTCCACCCCATCATTATCACTACCACCACTTTCGCCTCCAATACCACCACTTTTCACATCCTCCACCACCCCGACACCGCTGGTGACTACATCCACAGTCACTACGCAGCTCGGGGCATCATCAGTGTCTCTTCCGCAAGACACTAACACCGTCCCACACAGACCCCAATCATCTCACCCTTCCGCTCCTGGGGTCCCTTTTACTAACATCGGTGAGGAATTCAGCCGTCAATTTGACGCTGTCCGAAACCTCCTCGCCGGTCCTTCTAACATATTAAATTCTATTTTTTCTTGTGTACAAGATTTATCACGACAGGTAACCAAGATCGACGAACAACACCGAGCCTTGCCTACCTTCCTCCAAGGCATCCAGCAATGATAGGACGAAGTGGCTAAGCAAGTTGAGCACATCAACAGCCACACCAACAACCTTCCGAACCTGGTCCTTGGAGCAACGCGTCAGCAAGAAGCTACAACACAAAAAGTCGATGAGATCTCCAAACAGAATCAACCTCTTCCAGAGAATCTCCGCAAGCTTGAGCAACATCAAGAGTCCCTGAGCATGCGCTTGGCTACCATTGATGAAACACTTACGCAGCTACATCATCACCAAGAGGAGGCAAATAACGATGAAACCCAACAACTACGTGCCCAAGTCACAGAACTGACAACACATCTCCTCTCCGCTGAGGGCAGATTCACAGACCTCAAAGAAGCCCACGATGCATTGATCGAAAAACACGAGCATCTGCAAGTGGCTTTCGACGAGCTACAAGCCACTCATCGGCGGTATAAAAAGTCTGCCAACAAAAAGAAAACAGATGACAAAGATGACGATGATGAAGAAGACGACGACTCCAACTCATCTGCTGACTCTAACAAAGATACATCTTCAGATGACAAGCATGATGACGGAGAAGACCCCGGGCATGCAGCAAGACCCTCCCAAAAAGGGTCCGACAAAGGTCACCAGGACAGTGACCACCACCCCAAGTCCCCGCACAATGACAATGTCAACATGTCATATGGGGACCAATTCTTTGACTATTCAACTATGGGGTCCATCGGGGAAGCTGCCAAGGACGCGGCCTACACTGAGTTACAACAATGCATATTAGGAACCAGCGCCAGCCCGCCAAAAACCTCTGCTCTCTTCTCAGCACCTTCTCCCCCTTACCAAGACGAGGCAGACCGAGTAAGTCTAGACACGGACGAGGATCTTGACTCTGCCTCTGACTTGGATGATAATCTAGAGGGCCATGTAGAGGCCTTCGAACAACCTGCTTCTCCTCCACCACAAGAGATTCCCCCGCCACCTCCTCTGCCGCACAAAATGCACGACCTAGATATGGCAGCCATCTCTACTTTAGATGCTCAGGACATTTTTATACTGAACACTATAGTGGACGATGCAAAAGCAGGGGATGACATAATCTATCATAACACCAAAACTAGGCGTAAGTTGACACGCGAAGATTTCCGTTGCATCCTACGACCTCGGTCCACGGTGCCAATGGCGATCTTCCGTGTCCTCCTCGCCAATTGTATAGAAACATATAGAAGTCACAAGCGGCAACAACCGGTTTTTAATGCTTCGCCCGCTTTGTCTTTTGGCCTTTTATACAAAGACATACGCGAAAAATCGGTTGAGCGGCTGCGTGTCGGTTTGGCAAGAAGGGCACGTTATCTTACACTGCCCTCCAAGTCTCGGACCACTGGCTTTTTATGATCATGGATACCGAGGCTCGGGATGCCAAAGTATACAACTTCTGTAGCACCGAGCTACCAGCCGGCACTATAAATTTTGTAGGAGAAGCAGCAGGAGAAGCCAGGTGTATACCCTTCCGGCTGCTTAAATTAATTTGGGTTGCACGCCCATCTCTTCGCCAAGACTGGAGCCAACCATGGTTCAAAATCATAAACCCTCCAGTCCAAGCCACCGAGGGATCTGGGGACAGCGCTTTCTGCACCATCCGACACATCCAAGCACTGAACCAGGAAATCCCATTCAACGACCTGGTAGCTGAAGATTTTCATTCCCTACGAGGATGCTATGCCATGGAACTCATCTGTGATAGACGATTCTTCAACGACCCAACTATGTCACCAGATGATGTTCCTCGGTACCTCTTCTCAGCTGTCCAGTGACGACAACGGCGACCTTTCCAACAAGTTTTGAAAGAGTCAGAGCAGACCAAGTCGCCCGAGAAAGATAAAATCAAGAGCGATCCTTCTTACACCATCAACCCAACATTTCCTGATTTTGATCGCGATGCTTGTAAGGGTCTGAACGATCTTGAATTGCGTATCATTATGGCACGACTCTCCATAGACAAAGATGACCTGGTATTCATGTCTCGAGACATACTCGTCATGGCAGATTCACTGCGAGAGACTCTATAGGATAAGGGATCCCTTTCTGTCAGCCTCATGGCCGCCTACCAGTTTCTACTTGGCCAAACCAACCCAAACACATACATGGCGTCTCCATATATGAAAGATGATCTCCTAAAGCTCAAGAACTTTGGCACAACCGACACACTGATCTCATATCTCCAACACACAACACTGAAGTTCATCATGTTACCCATCCTGTATCATGAGCATTGGATTCTCCTGGCAACAAACCTCCCAGACGGAACAACCACAATATACAACAGTTCCGACAGCCAGTTCAACGCTCGACAGCGACACTACGTCGTGACGCCAAAGACGCCAACAGAAGTAGTGGCAAAGGAGTGCACCGAGAAATTAATCGATCTTCTGAGTCAGCATACAAAGGAGTACGACAAAGAACATTTCCATCGCCCCGCCTTCTGCCACAAATGCCCCCAGCAAATACGACAATCGAACGATTGCGGCTTCCACGTCCTCTACTGGATGTACACCATCATTGTTCTTCAAAGACCAGTAGAGGAAATGACTGACGTGGACTACCACGCTTTATGAGGACAGTTCGCATCCAATCTACTTCGTTCCCCGGGGGCAAATGAAGATTTACCTTAACCCGCGGCCCTTGTCCTAATGACTTCTCACCCTATCACTTTGCCACTCTGCGGACAGAGTGCGTGATAAGTTAGGGGGGGTGCATTAGACAAGGGCGAGGTATCAATTTCTACACTCCTCTTTCTATCTAACACTTTCCATACAATTCCTTATTCTTAAAATCCTCTTTACTTAATTTCTTCTTCAAAAATAGTCACCTCAACTAACTCTAGAATCATGTTAGTCCCTATAAGCAAATAGCACTTAGACATCGAATGGCGATTTATCAATTTCCACCCACTAGTGATTTCATATTTTTGCTTCAATTCTTCATCTGACTCTCCACAGGTCAAAATCAAGGCAGAAATAAGCCAAGATCTTGAGGATGAGAGGGAAATCAGGCAACTTCCAAATCAAAAAGTTCTGCAAGTGGACCACAAACCAAATAAGTGCACATTGAAAAACTTTAAGAACATCTTTCCTCTCTTCAAAATAAAAGAGGCTCGGCCGCCCAAAATAAATCCTCAAAAAAATCCCAAAACCCAAGCCTGTGAGTTATTGAATAAAAGCCAGAGAGACGAATAAAATTATGAGAGTTGTGCCACGCATAAGGATCTATACGAAGAACTGACGAAGGTCTCACCCGGACGGCACATTCCGCTGCCCTCACAAAGGCAGATGTGTCGTGCCCGGTAGTGAAACCCTAAAGTTTCTAAGTATATGAAAGGCTCATAAAGGACTCACCCGGCCGGTACATTCAGCTTCCCTCATAAAGGCAGATGTGTCGTGCCCGGTAGTGAGATTCTAAAAAGCATAGACAGCCCCTCCCCCACTTAAAGGGGGAGCTACACTTCAAAGCCTTTAGTCAACCCTCATACCCTCTCCAGCTTCCAGTAGGTTTTTCAGAGAGGTATAAAGCTGATTAGAGTCAACAACATGCACAAAATAAAGTGGTCCCAATGCAAGCTTTGAGATACGGAAAGAACCTGAGATCCAAGCAACTCTCAAAATCCGAAAGAATCAAGGCATGCAATAAGACTTGATATGACCCCAGGGGAACTCAGGTCAAGAATTGAAGCAAGAGTATGGAAATCCTAAATAAAATCGCCTCACCATTACATGTCTCAGCTCTATCTAACTTGAGGACAAGCTAGACTCTAAGTTAGGGGGGGTGATAACCTCCTATTTTAGTCGATTATCTTAGTCTTTTTCTTTAGTTTTCCATACTCTTTTTACGTTTAAACTATAACATAATCCTAATTTTACCCCTTTTTGTAAATACACCATCATACTAACTTTTTCCTTTTATATATGAAGAAAAAGCACAAAAAAAATCATAAAAGAATAACCCAGCCTCAAGACCGCATGGAGTCAAACGGTCCCAAGACCGCATGAAGCCAACCGGTCCCGAGACAGCATGGAGTCAAACGGTCTCAAGACCGCATGAAGCCAACCGGTCCCGAGACCACATGGAGTTCAAACGGTCTCAAGACCGCATGAAGCCAAATGGTCCCGAGACCGCATGGAGTCAAACGGTCCCAAGACCGCATGAAGCCAACCGGTCCCGAGACCGCATGGAGTCAAACGGTCTCAAGACCGCATGAAGCCAACCGGTCCCGAGACCGCATGGAGTTCAAACGGTCCCAAGACCGTATGAAGCTAACCGGTCCCGAGACCGCATGGAGTCAAACGGTCCCAAGACCGCATGAAGCCAACCGGTCCCGAGACCGCATGGAGTTCAAACGGTCTCAAGACCGCATGAAGCTAACCGGTACCGAGACCGCATGGAGTTCAAACGGTCTCATGACCGCATGAAGCCAAACGGTCCCGAGACCGCATGGAGTTCATACAGTCTCAAGACCGTTTGAAGCCAAACGGTCTCACAGTCCAAATGGTCTCGAGGCCCCAAATGGTCTTGAGGTCCAAACGGTCTCCAAACCGTTTGGACTTCACTCAAAGCCTATAAATAAGACCTCAAGGGTCCTCCAAAAAGGGAGCTCTCAGACGCCCAAAGGCTGCCTCTCCAGTTCCAGAGCAATTCCATCCTTCATCCATCACCCTAAGGCTGCCGGTTTGAGGTCCACATCTCATCATCAAGCTACCTTCTCTCTCATCAACAAAGAAGGTGGGAGGAGAAGATCCATCATCAAGCAACCACGAAGTGTGAAGATCGTTGCTCTCTCCACCAAGGGTTCAACGTTCCCTCCTCCGTGGAGATGTCGTTCTTTCTCTCTCTTCTCACCTCCTCCTTTGCTCTTGAGATGAGCGAGTAGTCCTTTTCACTAGGGTGCGGGGAGTAGCCCCGCTACCCATGTTTTCATTTCATGCAATGTAATTCAATTGTTTGCAATAGAGACACTCTCCTTTTTGGCTCAACATCAATCGTTTAATGAATGCTTGTTGCTTGATCACCAACTTGTGTTACTTATTATCTTTTGGTATGAATTGTCTACGTTTATACCCTTAGATCTGAATATCGATTGAATGTTGGTTCTAGATATATGTAGTCACAATATGTCTGTTTCGGTATCTAGGAGTGCTTTCACGAGTGGAGTAAACTCACTCCCATCGTTGCACTTTCATACTATGAAATGGAATCAGTTGACGTATGGAAGTGCAACCTTGGTAAGGTCGAGGAACACACTTCATGAAGGAGTAATGCAAAGTAAGTGACCATTCGTTAGGGGATGGCTGGCATTGCAATACTCCACACTCCTCATAGTTGGTTATCTGAAAGGAAGCTAAGTCTACAAAGATACTAGCTGATTAGTTTCTCTTTGCAGGTTTTTTTATTATGTTGCATGTTTATGATCCATGTGTAGTGGTGTGAAACCCGACAACATCCTAGTGGTTTTTAATCATTGTTTACAACCTTAATTTCTACTTTCTTGCTTTACTTTCCTTGCACTTAGCTTAAAACCAAATCAAACTTTCGATCTAAATATCAACTGTTAAGTAGTTAAGTACGACTAAAATGTTTTCCATCTTGATTACATCAAGACCGTTGTCCCGAGGATTCGACCCTTAACTATACTATGATAAGACTTCTGCGTGTCTTAGCATACGTGGGTGGAGATCTTACCATAGTACTAGCAAGGCTAAACTTAGGGATTCATCATCTCTAGGATTTTTAGTGGCGTTGCAAAACTCCATCAGTATATCGTACCCTCATAGGTGACTCAGGACATTTCAACCTCTTAAAAGTTGAATAGGTTCAGGGCTCCGCACCTAGCTTGGGTACCTCACATAGTGCTCTAGACTGGACTCATGTAACACCTTATGCATCGTGTTATTCCTGAGGGGCAAGGCTAAACACAGCCATCTCCACCAATCCATCTCAAATGGACCCATATATCGGGGACTCAACTTTCTCAGCTGAAGCTTAGAGGGGTCAGATTTTCACATCACATATTTCCCGTAGTGAACTGCATGTCAGTCTTCTTTGCATCGGCTCATGACTCATGTCACCAGTGGGCTCTCTCTCGGCCATTGCACGATCAAAGCGACTTCATCTACACACACTATGGTTCTTTCCTGACCTTCGTGAGGCCTCCTTCACCAACATCATCATAATGTAGTGGTGACTGACACAACCTCTCTATAAGACTTCTTGCATCCCGATAAAGGCTATGGTGGTTAACATCACATCTTAAGGACTGTCTCTGTGTATCACCCTAAATGAGCACACATGCTCTCATCAGACCCTCGAGCCTAGATCATATTGTCCATTAGTACGTGGTGATAAACGATACTATTATTGAGTTCTTCATGTATCTACTTCCACCTTATGGAAGTGAACCTTGGTCATACCCAAGAACTTTTGAACTTACATCATGGTGTGGTCGAACCATCTTTCTCTCTTAAGTGGTTCAACCGAATCTGTCTCATGACAGTACTCTTCCTTTCTCATTTTATCTAGGTAAGGCGATCTACCATAACCCATATTGTATCTTGGCCTTCCTTGGTCTAGGGGAGACTCACAACATCCATAGTGATGAACTCTCATTCCCTCTTGGGAACTCTTTATACTTTATATCCATGTACTGGGTTACTGGTGTTCGTCCTTCACCTCCTGGCTTGCATGGCCACATGCTACATGTATCAGGCATCCAAAGCTCTACCATCACTTACTATCTTTGTTGTTTCATGGTGTATGGTGATCATGATTTCCTCAAGATCGATTCTTCAGAAGCCCTAAACCACTCTCATCAGGGTTTTATCATCTTCCTATCCAAAGAAGTGTGTCCAGGGTTCTACAACCATCCTTCTACCACATCAAGGACTAGGCTGGCTATCCAAACAACCACTAATCTTGTTCAACAGATCTCGTATGTCTGAGGGTTAGCCAAACTTATCTCTTTTTCTCAACTTAAGGTTAGCCTAACAACCTCAACTTCTTCTAGCTTCCATCTAAACTAGGCACTATATCTCAACCAGAGCATTCATTACCACTTCTTATCCTTAGGTGTTAGGTAACATAGACCTCCATGTATTATACTTATCATCTCATCTCAAACTCTGAGTTGGTCTTCATCAGGAAGCTCTGAGCTCATCCTCATGGTGATCAAACTCAACCTTGGTTAACTTGCAAATTCCCCATAGCTCCTGATAAAACATCCTCATAAACTGACTACATTACTTCTCTTAGTGTTTGTAAACCATCCATGTATCATTCACTCCACCAAGGTATGTTACCATCTCTATCCTCATACCTCATAGCAACATTCCAACTCGCATCATCTTTTATCCCTGGTGTATGGCATGCAAACTGTCCTATCTCTCACTCCCATAACAAGAAGAAATAAGCATTTGGCGGCCATCCAAATACAAAGTTCTTCCTATTCCAAGAGTAGAGATGGTACAACCCTCATTACCAGTACACCTTCAAATCTAAGTTGAAACATGCCATCATCTTGATATCCATATTACTTCCATGGAAAACTGGTCTCGAGCCTACTTGGGTTACTACACTAATCCTTGGTCATCTCCTCTAGGTCTATAGGGTGCCGACACTTTTTGGGGTTATCCCTCTTCCCTTATGCATCCAGAGAGTGCCCTACTCATCTCCCCTTTGGGTCCCATGAGTTCATGAAGGTGATCATTCTCTAAACTCATGGCCCATAGACAATGATGGCTATTACCTCCCGACCCTATGGTCATGTGCAACTAGGGAATTAGGAAACTCCTTCTTCCATCGGTCTTATCCCTACCTGACCCTAGGATAGACTTAGGATTCCATTCTAGTACATGTCCAACTTAAAACCTTACCCAATCCTTCATCATCTCTCACTACATTCTTGGGCTGTCTTTCATCCTTTCTCAGGGAACATGGCAACCTGCCTACCTTCGTCATGCCCCATACCGGTTACCTCCATGGTAACACATCCATATGCACTTAGATATGGTTAACTATGGGTCTACAAGTTCAATCTCATGCCATGTACTTTTCACCTAGCTTTCTCAAGATCCTATAAAACCTCTTTAGGTTACCTTAACTCCAACAAAATTGGTATACACCCAACCAAAGGGTCCCTCTCCCAGGATGGGAGGAAACTACCACTCTTGACGACAAGGTCACAACCGTCCTTAGGGTTTACCCTCACATGAGCATGTCTAACCCAACAACTACTAAAGCACAAGCTGACCACCTATTAAACCATGCTAGGTCGTACTTGTTCTCTTTCCTCAACACTGGATCAACTTAGTTGTGATGTGAGGGGTTCATCAAACATACCCTTAACTTAAGGGGTTTCTGTTACCTCTACACATGAGGAGTATCATGCTTGAAACTATAGAGGCTCAAGTCTCATCGTGATCATCAGATACACTGCTTCCCCTCTTAGTCCTAGGAACCCTAGGTTCACCTTCGGGTGTTCAACTGCATGCTCAATCTCTTAACCACGAATCAAGCATGTCCAAGATATGTCAAGTACTTCCATGATCTTTCTACTCGAGCAACACTTCAGAGTTGATTCCTCTTCCAGAACAACCAACTAGGTATAAAGCCCCACAAGTGGTGACTTAAACCTCCTCAAGGTCTAAAGCACTCTTTATCTCATCCAATAGGTAATCACTTATACCATAGGTACCAGAAGCATCATCCTCTCTCTAGGGTTTGGTTCCTCTCAAGATAACCAAGACATCATCAACCTCCAGGGGTCAAGCATAGGGCAACCACTATCATCCACTTAGGTCGCATCATCATCGACTCCCCAGTATTCCTCATGTCTCAGAATCTAAACTTCCAACCTTCTTTCTTAGGTCCTGCTTTCTCTCTCTAGATCTAACTCCACATCCAGCCTCACTACATGAAGGTGGATCAAGCTCACAAGCATATCCCTACCTGGGTGAAGCCTTTGCTCAACTCATGTTTGGCTCAAGATTATCCTTAGCTCTTTATGTTTATCACATAAGCATACTCCCTTGACCAGAGTTTCAACCTACTGTCAGCACTACTGATGCACTATGGGTGCAAGCTATACCCTACTTGCCTAAGACCATAGGGTTTCTATAGGTTCTCCTCTAACCTCATCCATGGAGGAGCTATCCCTCGCTCTAACATGCACGACCCTCTCCAGGGTTGGGTCGCCAAAGGTACCAGGTTATCCAACCTCTCATGGCTCGTATGGCGATCCCAAGGCATGTCTGACCAAACACCCGGTCAACCACTACATCTAACTCATCATGTCATCTCTCTCTCTCTAACCTTCACTAACATCATCCTCCAAGGATGTGCTAGGCCTCTACTTTTAATGGAGGTCTCTACCTCCAAGACCAACTCTCTCTACTCATCCTCCTACCAAGGAGGTCTATCCTCAAGTCTCTCCTGAGGGCAATGACAACTCGTGTCATACGACCTAAGCATGTATATATTCCTTTACGCTTACTCTATTAAGCTTATGTCCATGACATCTTATTTACCTGCTTTTTATTAATTTGGTGGAGGGTTCCTTAATCCTTATCAACCTAACCCATACCTCAAGAGGGTGAGGAGAAGAGAGGAAACCCTAATCCTTAAGGTCCTTAATAGAATTTGAGTTGAGAAGGGATGAATCAACATGAGAGAGTCCTAAAGGTATCTTATTTCGAATCATACCCTAAGACTTTGGCCAGACAGTCACACAAATTCGGGAGTCCTCGTATTCTGACTAGTGGTGCAGAGAAAAATATTGCCAGCCCCCGGTCGTGATCCTTTTCTAGACACCTCCGTCTTTCAGATAATCCTCTAATAACTCCCTTGGGTTCTATGGAGTTTGTAAAATTTAATAATTATTAAAGATTAAGTGAGGAACCTATGCTTTGATACCAATTGTAACGACCCCGCCACCCGGTAACCCCCAATTAAGGGAGACCCGAAGGTAAGAGTCGTTATTCAATTAACATGATCAAAGGTTTGACAAATAATCAATAATAATTAAGAAATTCTACTAACTAACTGGAATTTTGTATAAAATTAAAACTTTACTTACCTTTGAAAACTTTGGAAATCTATCTATCCAGAGCTTGAATTATTCTATCTAATCCTCCTTGCACTTTATTTCTTATTTCCACAATGTGTCACTTTACTGTTTGTTCTTTCAATTGTTGTTCCTAAAACGCCGACAAATAAAACGTCGGTCAGTATATCGAAATATACTTGTATGTGGGAACAACCAAAATCTTGCAAATATGGCTAATAATTTAATAATCACAATCAAATTATTTAACAAGCCACTTTACATTTTCAATGTGTCATTCTCCACCACTTTTGCCCTAACCCTGGAATACCCCTCTAGGGTTTCTCTTTTGCCATTGACTTAAGGCCACCTTCTCAATCCCAAGCTTGGTGCCTGGGAGTCACCTCTCACGGTGCTCCATAGTCATGCATCATAGACCACCTTCTCATTCCCAGGCTTGGTGTCTGGGGTCACCTCTCATGGTGCCCATTGGTCTACCCTCATGGGTCTGACCTTCCTGACATCTTCCATCAGAGTGGCATGTAGGTGCGAGAATTCACATGTATATATAACTGTGATAGCCATAGTGACTTTATAATTGCAGTATGAACATCCAAACTGTTTAGATTGCATTCAATGCGAGGAAACATTCAGGAAACCCTCGGGAAACTAATGTGATTAATCATAATTAACCACATACCTGTCAAGTTGATGTGAGATAGAAATAATCCAATCAAGAATAGGCAAGCAAGCATTCAATAAGATCCTGAAACAATTATACAATTCCCTTTTATTACTCATGTCATTAAGATCTATTAAATCTAGCTCACTTCCTAGGGTTTCTAAGTCCACTTTTATAGTTTTCATTGCAATTAGGGTTTCCCTTCATCTTTTACTATTTTAAACCCTAATTTAACGGAATTGATCACAACCCTAATTATTTCCACATCTAATCCTCAATTTCAGATTAAAGGCATAATTAACCATTAATTAAGTCCATTAAGCCTCTTTTACATTGAAGCTACAATTTTCATCCTTTTAATATATAACAAGATCATTATGCTCATTTATCATCAATTCATAGTTCATTATGATTGAATTCACATGCGAACTCTATTTGTCATGAATTCCATCTTGATTCATTCAAAAACCCTAATTTCTATATTAAGGTTATTTATCCACAATTTAGGAACTTTAATGCTCGAAATAGCTTATAACCATGAAAACTCAATTCTATACATGAAATCAAATAATTAAAGCCATTAGTAGTCCTAATTACCAACATTAGGGTTTCAAGGCCCAATAAAGCCTATTTGTGCACCGAAACTCTAAATTAAACGAATTACGTGAAAGGTTCATCCTTTTTGTTCCTAATGTCCCTTTTTATCATTAACAGGTTAATATCAACTTTAACCATCAATTAAACCCTACTAATCACATTAATTATATCCAAATAGGGTTTCTTAATCTTTAATTCAATAAAGTTGATAACTTCTATTACTTTTCAAATTGAAAGAGGAATTAGCTTCTAACTATATTTTTATTGGATTCCTCTCATTTTTCTTAGAAAAATGCATACATTATTCGTACCCATCCGAGCTATCGATTATTAGATATGAATTTTGCAAATTTGACTTACTTGAGCCAATCCGGGAGCGCCACGTCACCCTTGCCATGCAACGTTAGCTTTTGGAAAACATAACTGAATGTCGATTTTACCCCTGGTTAAGTGGGTTCCTCTTCAGCCCGCTGAGGGGTACACTCGTCCAACGCAGGTTCTCCAAACCACCGTCGAGGTGGCGGGTATTTGAAGAAAATAGAGCTGCCCCTCTGCTGCCACCTACAGCTGTACTGCAGTCCTTCTGGCGGAGTTGGTTGAGAATAGGAGCACGGGTTGATCTCCGATCCCTCCTAGGTTGTCATGGAAGCAACACACACACATCACACCTCATCCACGGCCTCTCATAGCACCAAGATACGAGCTACTCTCTCTGCTAGGGTTTTCATGCAAAGAAGAAGAAGAAGAGAGGGAGGGAAACTCCTCAGAACTCGTCCCTGAGCTCTACCCCTTTTATAGGGGAGGGTTTTCGCACCCTAAGATGTGCATCCACTAAGATGCAAGATCTTCTCACAAAAGGAATCCAATTCCTTCATTAGAAAGCAAACTTTCTCTCTCCTCTTTTTCCTTTGAATATCCCCTATTATATGGATATTAGGAATTCGAAATTCCTCTTTCATCTTCTTTATACTTGCCCTTTTTAATCCATAGGAACGAAATCCTATTTCCCTTTCATAGCAATTACTTTCTTTTTAGAAATACCACATAATACATTAATTGTATACTCACATTATCTCCTTATTTTGGAATTTTGGTATTTTCTCTTTCTTTCCTCTTCATTGGGACTCCTTGGATCCCAAGAAACTCTATTATTTTGAAATCCTTTTTATCAGATACTCATTATCCTTCTAGATGCATCTAAATGCATTATTCTTCATTATCATGTGTATTTCTTATTAAAATATTTATTTTTGAGGATTTCTCTTTATTTCTCTTTTATTTTCCTCATTAGTATTCCTTTTAACATTGGGAATCCTTGGGATACGAAATTCCACCAAGGATAACTCAATTATACCTCTTTTCACTTGTTTTCCACATTTTACCATTATTTTCAATTTCTTTCTTAACATGGAAATACTTAATTGGTCTTTTCTTTTCTTATTGCATTCTCTATGCAACTTTGGACTCTTTGGGACCCAAGGAACCCAAGAGGCACGAAATCCAACTTTGGATTAAGTTCCTTGCCTTTTAGACGTTTCCACATCTTTCTTTTCTCAATTTCTTAATTAATTGAATATCCTTGTTATTGGGCCCAATAGCCAATAAAGCCCACAACACAATCATCAAGGATATTGTAAATGAAAACCATTTATTCCAAACAGATTATATCATTTGTTGTTCAAATATCTTTAATATGAGAAATTACATTTCTCACCAAATGACCCTAAAATTGGGATTGTAACAAGAATCGTTTCGTATATATGTCTCTGAAGCATCACAAAGGGACACATACAATGGATGAACTAATGATGTATATTAATATACACGGAGAAAACTTAAAGGAGAAAGGGGTCAAGGTGCCTACTGATGCAAATCCAACTGTTAATTTTACTTATGCAAAAAACACCAAAGATAAGAAATCTAAGAATGCACATAAACCTAAAGCAAAGATCCAAAAGAAACTAAAGAACAAATCGTGTTGGACTTGTGCATAGGTGGGCCACTGGAACAAGGATTGTCCAACTAAGAAGGCAAAGAAAGCTACCACATCTGCAACTGAGGAGGCTGTGGTCAACATGATGACTACATCCTTGAACCTGAATGATGGGTATGTGTCTATTAAACCTGAAATCCTTTCTATTTTTGAACCACTTTATTGGATAATTGACACTGGGGCTAATGTACACATGTGTGATGATAAACCCCTGTTTGTAACTTATCAGGCCTCTCGAGGTCGGTCCGTGACTTTGAGTGATTTCAGCTTTACAGAAGTCAAAGGCGAAGGATAGGTGGACTTGAAGTTCCCTTCGGGGAAGGTTTTGACTCTTAATAGGGTCAGACATGTTCCAACCATTCGATGCAATATCCTTAGTGACGTCATATTAGTTAGGAAAGGTTATAGAGTAGACTGTAAATGTAATAAGGTTATTATTACATGCCTTCATGATTCTTTGTTTTTTGGCAAGGGGTACTTATGTGATGTGGAGAACTTGTTTAAGATTCATGTTGAACCTGTTTCAAATTCCGTTTTAAATTTGAATGATTATAGTTCTGTTTGCATGAATCTTGTTTCATCCGATGTATGGCATTCACATTTGGGACATGTTAATGTTGCCTCAATGAAGCATATGAGGAATCTAAACTTGATCCCTAAATATGAAATTACCAACAATAAATGTGAAATCTGTGTACAAGCTAAATTGCCTAGGAAGCCTTTTCATTCTATGAATAAGAATTTGGAACTTTTGGATTTAGTGCATTCAGATATCTGTGAAATTAATGGTGTTGCTATGAGAAATCAAAAGCGTTATTTTATAACTTTATTGATGATGCGAGTAGATACTGTTATGTCTTTTTACTTAGAAGTAAAGATGAGGCATTAGATAAATTTCAAATTTATAAGAAAGAAGCCGATACTCAAACTGATAAAGTACTCAAGCGATTAAGGTCTGATAGGGGAAGAGAGTATACCTCAAACTTGTTTTTGGAATTTTTCCAATTACATGGTATAGTTCATGATGTCACTACTCCTTATTCACCACAATCAAATGGGATAGCTGAATGTAAAAACCAAACCTTAATAGATATGCTAAATACCTTACTCAAAACATCTGGATTACCCAACTTTATGTGGGGGGAGGCTTTGAATATGGCTTTCCATATTCTGAATAGAGTTCCCCATAAACATTCAGAGAGTAGTCTATTTCAGTTATGGAGAGGAAGGAAACTGAGTCTTAAATATCTTCGTGTGTGGGGGTGCCTTGCAAAGGTAATTGTCCCTGAACACAAAAGGAAGAAATTGGGACCGAAAACGATTGATGCCATATTTTTGGGTTATGTAGAGACAAGCTATGCTTATAGATTCCTGATTGTAAAATCAAATATCTCTGGCATTGAGGTCAATACAATTGTGGAATTATGTGATGCAACATTCTTTGAGGATGTGTTTCCTATGAAAACTGGTGTGCCCAATGAAGTATCTCAAGAAGATTCATTTAACATAGGTTCCATTCCCGAGCATGTGGAAAGGATGACAAATGTGGGGGGCAAATCAGAACAAGCTATTTCTGAATCGTATGATTCTGAAGAAATAGTTGAACCAAGGAGATTAAACGACCTAGGACTTCCAAGGACTTTGGAAGTGAGTTTCTCACTTACAATGTTGAGGATGATCCAGTTACTTTCAAATAAGCTATGGAATCTCCAGAAGCTATGTTTTGGAAAGAAGTCGTTAATGATGAAATCGAATCAATTCTTTCGAATGGAACTTGGGAATTGGTGGATTTGCCTCCTGGTTGTTCTGCAGTTGGTTGCAAATGGATTTTTAAGAAGAAACTTAATGCAGATGGGACAATCAATAAGTATAAGGCTAGGTTAGTTACTAAGTGTTACACACAAAGGGAAGGAATAGATTATTTTGATACCTATTCACCTGTTTCCCGTATGACCACAATCGGAGTGCTTATAGCATTGGCTTCCATTTATAATCTATATATCCATCAGATGGATGTGAAGACCGCATTCTTACATGGTGATCTTCAAGAAGAGATATATATGGAACAACCTGAGGGATTTGTGGGTCGTGGGAATGAGTCCAAAGTGTGTAATCTTGTTAAGTCATTATATGGCTTGAAACAAGCCCCTAAGCAATGGCATGAGAAGATTGATTTTGTGATATCATCATTTGGCTTTATTTCTAATGAATTTGATATGTGTCTCTACTGCAAGATTGTCAATAATGGCTGCATTTTGTTATGCTTATACGTCGATGATATCCTGCTTTTTGGTTCCTATATGAAAGTAGTAAATGAGACAAAGTCATTCTTGTGTAGCAAGTTTGAGATGAAGGATATGGGAGTCAGTGATGTGATTTTAGGGCTTAAAATCATAAGGTCTACTGATGGTATAACTCTCTCTCAGTCTCACTATGTTGAGAAGATACTGGAGAGGTTTGAGTACACATCACGTAAACTTGTTAAGACTCCTTATGATTCATCCAAGCCTTTGTTCATGAATGAGAGTGGGGTTCCACTGTCTCAATTACGATACTCTTAGATTATCGGAAGTTTGATGTATCTTATGAACTGTACATGTCCAGACATTGAGTTTTCCGTGAACAAGTTAAGTAGATACACCAGTTGTCCCGACAAGACCAATTGGGAAGCTCTTGACAGAGTTCTGAGGTATATCAAGGGAACATGGTTCCTTGGGCTGCATTATGGTAAACATCCTTCCGTAGTCGAGGGATATAGTGATGCAAGATGGATTGCCATGAATTCTGGGAGTAATGGTGTCTCAGGATATGTATTCCTATTGGGAGGAGGAGCTATTTCCTGGAGGTCTAAGAAACATACCATATTGTCTCGGTCCACTTTTGAGGTGGAGTTGTGTGCTTTAGATGAAACTAGATTGGAAGCTGAATGGCTACATGGACTTATCTCCAGTTTACCTATGGTAATGATGACGCTTCCTGCAATTTCAGTTCATTGTGACAACACTACAACTATTGCTAAGATAAAGAGTTCCAAGTGCAATAAAAAATAGCGTAGACACATCCAAGTCAGATTAAAATCTGTAAGGGAGTTAGTGTCTAATGGGGTCGTGGCTGTGGACTACGTCGGTACCAAAGATAATACAGCTGATCCTTTCACTAAAGGTCTTACCTTGGCTTTAGTGGAAAAATCTAGGTTGGGGATGGGACTGAAACCCCTATAGATTTGTAGACAGTAGAAACCCAACACAAAAGAGTGGAGATCCCATAAATTGGGTTCAATGTGGTAATAACAAGTTGTCGGGTAAATCGGATGACACTATGTATTCATGTTTGATGCTTCCTGCATCTGTGTGTCTATTCCCTGGGAAACCTATTAGTGTCATGACTGCATGTTAGTAAGAGAGTAGTCTCTTAATGGTGTCAAGTCTTAGGACAGGATGTTATCAGTACATCCTTGGAGACTCTAGCTAAGTGATTGATGTTGTGTAGGCCGCAACAGGAGAATTGGGCTATTCTCTATTATCAATCATGATATAAAATTTTGTATGCATGGACTTAATGCATTGATTTATTTACTACCATGTATTTATTGTGTTGTTACCAACCTATACTCTTGTACCCAAGGTTCAGGTTCAAGACTTTTGTTCACCTAGTTCCTACGGGGGTCACAGTTGGATAACTCAGGTAGATTCAAACCGAAAGGTATCTGCTGAAAGCACAATATGGAGGACTGAATGGTAGAGCACACTACACATTGGACTTTGTGGGGGATTGTTAGATATATGGCTGTAGCAACCATCTATTTAGCATGGGTTAAGCCCAATGTAGTGCAGCAGGTACATGTGAGAATGTAGTGTTGTCTCTAGTGCAAATGGCAAAGAAGTTTTATCCCATATTTCTCACTCCTAGAACTTTTATGGTCCTCATATGTAGGATCACATGGGGCACTAGTATCCAAGGGGTCCTAGGAGGGAGGTATGCTCACCTCCTTGGTGGGTGGGGTTACCACATCACAACGCACACACACGCGCACGCGCATCGCCTGGCCTGGCTGGGCTCAGGCTTGTGGCTTGTGGCTTGTGGCTTGTGGATTGTGGCCGGATTGTGGATTGTGGATTGTAGAGAATGTCTTGCATCTTCCATCTTCTTTTTACACTAGGATACAACTAAGTAATTAATTACTCGTGTAATTAATTGTTTCTTTCCTATTTGGATTTCTTAATCCTAACTGGAAAGTGTTTCTCTTTTGTGTATTATTCCGTATTGTGTACAAGAGCAACCGAGCATTTGGGTCATACTGGGAATAGGATTAGGGACGTGCGTGGCTATATATATGCCTCCGGTCATTAGGGTTAAACACACAATAAACATCTTTCTGCCGTTGTTTCACGTGTGTTTTGAGAGCCCTAATCCAGAATGAGTGCCTTCGTTCCAAGCCGCTTCGTGTACAAAGTGTGGCACTCCTTCCCATTAACGAGACGCAACTGTCAGGCGGTGGTTTCTGCGGTTGTTGTGCTGCACTGGTAGCAGTGCAACGTGACTACGTCAAGCGTGAGCGAGATGTGCAAGTTCCAGGTTCATGCCGGATCAAGACTGGGAGAACAGTGCCTATCCGCGAGGATGGTCAGACACTAATTTTTTTAAGTATCATGTTCATTTCTCAACGAATGATCTGGTTTGCGAATATAACTCCTATTATTTTGTTCTCCTACTTTGTTTGATCTTCGTTTCTTATTTTGGATCTGCCTAAAATTGTTAATTACTTTGCACCTGTCACTTTTGCATGAATGACAATAATAAATATTAACAATAGTCTTAAAGAAATCATTTTTCTGTCGTTAGTTAACAATGGCCGGTCAGGGTGGTTCGGGATGTAAAATTCATACCAGCAATATGCTTGAAAAATTTACTGGTACCAACTTTGCCCGTTGGCAGATTCGGATGGAAATTTGGTTGAATATTGTGGGTTATGATCAGTACTTAGGTGAAACTGAACCTAAATCTGATGAAACAATTCCTGATAATGTAAATATTATTGCTAATTGGAAGAAGGGTGATAAAACGTGTCGCGGTTTGATTCTGTTTGGTTTAAATAACAAACTGTATGATTCTTACTCAAAGCCGCCAATCACTACGTCTAAGGTTTTATGGGAATTGTTGATTAAGAATTTTAGCACTGAAAATCAAGGTGTTGAAAAATATTACATGTCTAAATTTTGTAAGTTTCAGATAGTTGAGGGTAAATCGGATTCTGATCAAACTCATGATCTAAAACTCCTAGTTCATGAACGCCAAGATGATATTTCCTGAGAAGTTTGTTGTTATGTCTATCATAGAAAAATTCCCTAAGTCATGGGAATCATTTGGTATGTCTGTGAAGCATCACAAAGGGACACATACAATGAATGAACTAATGATGGATATTAATATACAAGAAGAACACTTAAAGGAGAAAGGGGTCAAGGTGCCTACTGATGCAAATCCAACTGTTAATTTTACTTCTATGAAAAACACCAAAGATAAGAAATATAAGAATGCACATAAACCTAAGGCAAAGATACAAAAGAAACCGAAGAACAAACCTTGTTGGACTTGTTGACAGGTTGGCCACTGGAACATGGATTGTCCAACTAAGAAGGCAAAGAATGATACTGCATCTGCAATTGAGGAGGCTGTGGTCAACATGATGACCACATCCTTGAACCTCAATGATGGGTACGTGTCTATTAAACTTGAAATCCTTTCTGTTTTTGAACAACTTTATTGGATAATTGACACTGGGGCTAATGTACATGTGTGTGTTGATAAATCCCTATTTGTGTCTTATCAAGCCTCTCGAGGTCGGTCCGTGACTTTCGACGATTCCAGCTTTGCACAAGTCAAAGGCAAAGGATGGGTGGACTTGAAGTTCCCTTCGGGGAAGGTTTTGATTCTTAACAGGGTCAGACATGTTCCAACCATTCGACGCAATATCCTTAGTCGCGCCATATTAGTTAGGGAAGGTTATAGAGTAGACTGTAAATGTAATAAGGCTAATATTACATGCCTTCGTGATTCTGTTTTTTTGGCAAGGAGTACTTATGTGATGTGGAGAACTTGTTTAAGATTCATGTTGAACTTGTTTCAAATTCCGTTTTAAATTTGAATGATTATAGTTCTATTTGCATGAATCTTGTTTCATTCGATGTATGGCATTCACATTTGGGACATGTTAATGTTGCCTCAATGAAGCGTATGATGAATCTAAATTTTATCCCTAAATCTGAAATTAGCAACAATAAATTTGAAATATGTGTACAAGCTAAATTTCTTAGGAAGTCTTTTCATTCAGTGAATAGGAATTCAGAAATTTTGGATTTAGTGCTTTCAGATATATGTGAATTTAATGGTGTTTCTATGAGGGATCAAAAACATTATTTTATAAATTTTATTGATGATGCGAGTAGATACTATTACATCTTTTTACTTAGAAGTAAAGATGAGGAATTGGATAAATCTCAAATTTATATGAAAGAAGCCAAAACTCAAACCGGTAAAGTACTTACGTGATTAAGGCTGATAGGGGAGGAGAGTATACCTCGAACTTGTTTTTGGAATTTTGCCAATTACATGGTATAGTTCATGAGGACACTGCTCCTTATTCACCACAATCAAATGGGATAGCTGAACGTAAAAACTGAACCTTAATAGATATGGTAAATACCTTACTCCAAACATATGGATTACCCAACTTTATGTGGGGGGAAGCTTTGAATACGGCTTGCCATATTCTGAATAGAGTTCCCCATAAACATTCAGAGAGTAGTCCATTTGAGTTATGGAGAGGAAGGAAACTGAGTCTTAAATATCTTCGAGTGTGGGGGTGCCTTGCAAAGGTACTTTTCCCTAAACACAAAAGGAAGAAATTGGGACCGAAAACGGTTGATGCCATATTTTTGGGTTATGTAGAGACAAGCTATGCTTCGAGATTCTTGATTGTAAAATTAGATATCTCTGGCATTGAGGTCAATACAATTGTGGAATTACGTGATGCAACCTACTTTGAGGATGTGTTTCCGATGAAAACTAGTGTGCCCAATGAAGTATCTCAAGAAGATTCATTTACCACATGTTCCATTCATGAGCACATGGAAAGGATGACGAATGTGGGGGGTGACTCAGAACAAGCTATTTCTTAATTGTATGATTCTGAAGAAATAGTTGAACCAAGGAGAAGCAAACGGCCTAGGACATCCGAGGACTTTGGAAGTGAGTTTCTCACTTACAATGTTGAGGATGATCCTGTTACTTTCAAACAAGCTATGGAATCTCCAGAAGCTAAGTTTTGGAAAGAAGCCATTAATGATGAAATCCAATCAATTCTCTTGAATGGAACTTGGGATTTGGTGGATTTGCCTCCTGGTTGTTCTGCAGTTGGTTGAAAATGGATTTTTAAGAAGAAACTTAATGCAGATGGGACAATCAATAAGTATAAGGCTAGGTTAATTGCTAAGGGTTATACACAAAGGGAAGGAATAGATTATTTTGATACCTATTCACCTATTTCCCGTATGACCACAATTGGTGCGCTTATAGCATATATTGGCTTCCATTTATAATCTATATATCCATCAGATGGATGTGAAGATCGTGTTCTTACACGGTGATCTTTAAGAAGAGATATATATGGAACAACCTGAGGGATTTTTGGGTCGTGGGAATGAGTCCAAAGTGTGTACAGTTGTTAAGTCATTATATGGCTTGAAACAAGCCCCTAAGCAATGGCATGAGAAGTTTGATTCTATGATATCATCGTTCGACTTTATTTCTAATGAATTTGATAAGTGTCTCTACTGCAAGATTGTCAATAATGGATTCATTTTGTTATGCTTATACGTCGATGATATCCTGCTTTTTGGTTCTGATATCAAAGTAGTAAATGAGACAAAGTCATTCTTGTGTAGCAAGTTTGAGATTAAGGATATGGGAGTCACTGATGTGATTTTAGGGCTTAAAATCATAAGGTCTACTAATGGTATAACTCTCTCTCAGTCTCACTATGTTGAGAAGATACTGGAGAGGTTTGAGTACACATCATGTAAACTTGTTAAGACTCCACATGATTCATCCAAGCCCTTATTCAAGAATGAGACTGGGGTTCCAGTGTCTCAATTACGATACTCTCAGATTATCAAAAGTTTGATGTATCTTATGAATTGTCCATGTCCAGACATTGTGTTTGCCGTGAACAAGTTAAGTAGATACACCAGTTGTCCCGACAAGACCCATTGGGAAGCTCTTGACAAAGTTTTGAGGTATATCAAGGGAACATGTTTCTTTGGGCTGCATTATTGTGGCATACAACTCACAAAACATAATTAACTAATGCAGAAGCGTTCAATAAGTAGCGGATTACTGAAAATCACTAAAAATTAAAACCTTTTTATCAAGAGATCCATCAAAGAAAATTTTCTCACATAGAACCAAAGTAACACATTTACATTCTATTTTTGAAAAGTACATATCCTGTATCATCTCTTTCTGAGAATTACAAACATCAACTACTCGGGTAAGCTAGACACAGGCAGTATAAAATCTTGAGGCACTGAGCCAAAATCTCGAAAACACTAACTACTATTCCGAGGACCTGAGAGTACAGAGACGACACATAGGACTCTATATACAACTTATACAAGGCATAACAGCCAGTATCTCCACCTGAGACTTCACTGCTGTCCCTGTTGCTACTGTTGTTGTCCTTCACCTACTGATGGATTCCTTCCTCCTCATCCACGTCCACCTAAAAATATGATTCCCATAGGGGTGAGACAATTGTAAATTGCCCCAGCGAGAGATATAACTCTCCGCCTGAAACATTATTATTGCAGCTTAAGAAGATAATTATGAACATAGGAATCATAATTGTTTGACAGTAGTTAATTCAATGTCTAACAGATTAGAACATTATTTTTATCAAAAGCATTGTAGCTATAACTTGATAGAGCAACATGTCACTTATCCAATAATGAATATGAAGAACATGTATAACATTTATTCACTACAGAATCATTAACACAACATTAACTCTCTTCAAGCTTAGATCATATATATAATGCCTGGCATTGTCATTGTGGAGTCATGACCTGTAGCCATACTCTTTTCACAAAGTGTTGGGATTTTAATCCCTCAACTCATCAATTACATTTCCACTTATTAACAAGTTCATCATCATGATTATATGATATGGGCATTTGAATCCTCAACTCATCACAGAACACTTTTTACCACTTATTAGGTGACTTCATACCTTCAGGTCATCTAACCAAGGACATTATGAATCTTGCTACACAAAGTATTCCACATAGTTCACAAAGCTCATATCACCTTTTGTTACCTCTTAATAGGCAACAACGCACATTATGGCTTATGAAGCCATAACCAATTTCAATAAGTAAAACACCATATGCCACACATGGCTCATAAGTTTTCAGATTACTTCTCACTAAGCAATAAAGCATATGAAGGCTTATAAGCCCTATGAAATATTTTTAGTATATAGTGCATTATAGCCCATACCTGGCTATGCTCATC
This sequence comes from Alisma plantago-aquatica, assembly GCA_963693085.1. Taxonomy (NCBI): domain Eukaryota; kingdom Viridiplantae; phylum Streptophyta; class Magnoliopsida; order Alismatales; family Alismataceae; genus Alisma; species Alisma plantago-aquatica. The sequence goes on along the minus strand of OY856409.1, from coordinate 1,958,703,625 downwards.
ATCTCAACATACCTGCATGTTTAGTACTCATGATAACAATCATATATCAGTATCATGCATTACAAGGGTCTTCTCATTACATACATAACTCATCAATATGTAATTGAACTTCACATAGGATTACTCTGTGTTAAGACTCCACATAGCATCATCCTATACTAGGATTTCACATAGCATTACTCTGTATTAGGGTTCACATAGCATTGACTTATATTAGGGTTTCACATAGAATTACCTTGTATTAGGGTTCACATAGCATTAACTTATATTAGGGTTTCACATAGCATTACCCTGTATTAGGGTTCACATAGCATTGACTTATATTAGGGTTTCACATAGCAAGGAATCAATATGGATAACATAAGTATTCAATCATACTTATTTATTCTCATCATTTCATCATTAAATGAATTATGAACACACAGTATGAGTCTCTCTCTCATCTTTGCCAGAATATGATTACATCATAGTTTATAGGTTTGGATTAACCTTTTCATAAGGCATGTTAGCCTACATTCATCAAAGTGCATTACATCTCAATGTAACAATTGACATGACACATTTCATTTGTCACTCATCCAATTATGTTGGACTTATAACACATTAAGGTATATTAGTATTGGGGTGTTGGATGTGATATCTATCATATCTTGATGTATCACTTCCCTCAACACCTTTATTTTACTTGAGTTCATCCACTTAGCTTGTATTAGGGTATTTCCCATCTTAATACTTTATGCACCAGTTTATCACATTTATCATGTAATGTATTGGGCATTAGTCACTCACTTAGAATATACAACCATTGCCAATAATATGGACTCATCCTTGAGTTAGGAACTATTGATATAGGGATATCCATTAACAACCTCTCTAGGTGTTATATTTGTCAAAAAATTAATCACTATTCCATTATTAGGAATAGGATTCTCCATATTTATAACTTGAGGATTCACATAGCATCTTCCATACATTTATGGATTTCACATAGTATTTCTCTTCAATAGAGTTTCACATAATCATCCTTCTATATCAGGGATTCACCTAGTATTATGTGAAATTAAGATTCCACAACACATCACCCAGTGTTAAAGATTCACATAGCATTAATGGCACCACCCTATATTAGGGTTTCATGTACCTTTCTCCCATTTTAGGGATTAAGGTTTACCATTCACATGTAAGTAAGGTTTCTCATACCTCATACCCAAATTAGGGTTAGGATGTACAATTCCCATCAAATTAGGGTTTCTTACATTGTTACACCGAGTTAGGGTTACGTCATCACCCTAGATTATGGTTTCATTGAGCTTTGTCCTTAAATTAGGGTCAAGGTACATCAATCTTTTTCAATGAGGATTTCATGATCTCATCAATATGGATCAAACCCTGATTACATATTTATTCATAATATGAGAATTAGAGATTATTATGTAAGAAATCATCTCTCCCATTCTCTCTCTCTCATCCTCTATACGATGTTAAATATTCCAAGATCTATCTAGGTTAACTCTTCACTTAAGTACACATAGTTAGGGTTAACCTTCATAATCATCATTGGTCTACATCATTAATAATCAAATAGCTAATTGACCTTTCATCATATTAGATGTCCAAATGGTTTAACAAATTTGAATCTCAAATGGTATTAGTCACTTAGACCTCAAACGGTCTTGGTCACTAAGTTCAAACGGTTTGAAACCATTTAGCAAAGTTGGTTCTTGAAATCGTTTAGACAACACATCTTGAAACTGAATGAACTTGAGGCTCCAAACGGTTTGAGACCATTTGGTCTCAAATGGTCTTGAGACCTTTGGGTTCCAAAGGGTCTTCAGACCGTTTGGACTCAAACAGTCTTAAGACCATTTGGTCCAAACCTTCTCAAAACCGAATGGACCAAAAAGGGTCTTCAACACTTAATTGATTCAAGGTTCCAATCCATGAATCAACTATCAATTGAAACACTAAAGTATTCATCAATTGAAACACTGAATCACCATTCAATTAGACCTTCAATTTAGGGTTTTGAAACCAATTAAACTAGGGTTGATAGTCAAGAAACCATCACTTAGGGTTTTGGAACTGAGGAACCATCAATGGTTGACATTGTGGAACCAATTCAATTGAAATCAATAAACAATCATCATTATATGATATGACCTGACCTCAAACGTTCTTGAATGACCCCCAAATGGTCTTGAGGTCGTTTGGATGATCTCCAAATGGTCTTGAGACCATTTTCCCATTTCATCATCAAAATCCATAACATCCAATTAGGGTTTGGATCATTGGATTGATTATCAAATGAGCAATTGATTGCATTTCAATTTGGTATCTTTGGATCTTCAAATACCCAACCATACTCAACCCTAGACCTCCAAATGGTCTTGAGACCATTTGGGTGATTCTCAAATGGTTTTGAAACTGTTTGGGTCAATCAACCCAAAACATCAACTCAATCAATTGAAAATTCAACACTTAGCCGATTAGGGTTTGCATTTGAAGGATTGTCCATATGTTGGACTAATCAATTTGAGCCATTGGATCATCATCCAACACATACTAGGGTTCAGACCTCAAACGGTCAAACCATCCAAATAGTCAACTCCTCTAAATGGTTTGGAGTTTCAACTCTAAACAGTTTGGAGTTTCAATTCCAAATGGTTTGGAAACCGTTTAGTCTCCAAACGGTTTGGTGAAACTGTTTGGACCAATTTGTTGAAACCATTTGCAAGAGTGACACGATTTTACCGTGTGTAGAATGCAAGTGCACGTGTCAATGTAGTATAGGCCCTTGTGAGGCCCGAGTCAAACTTAGGGACACTAAATTATTGGTAGACTACTACTAACTACTCGCAATCAGCTAGACCAATAAAAAGGTTATGAGAGTTGTTTTAAAAATAAAAGAAAATAAAATAAAACAAATCAATCGATTAATGTTTAGTTTAATCAATTCAAATGGAGATCTTTAGGATTGCGGTTTCACCATGGGTTTTCATTGTATGAATTTCCATATAGTTACTCAGGTTCATCTCTCAATCCGGGTAGTGGCTTGTAGTCAGAATTGTCCACTGTCATGGTACAATTCACTACCTATGTCTAGGTCAGTTCCACCATTGTAGTAACCTATACCCTAAACTACGTGCATTAGAATCAACCTCTGGGTTTCCACCATTAATCGTACATCACCTTGTTTAAGGGATTTGTTAATTAATGTGAACTTCGTCTCTTTTCAACCGTTAATTCTTCTTTCAAAGTAATTAAAGGCATTAGATTATCATTATGGTGATCAAGCATAACAATATAATTGAGAAAATGAAATCATACCATGGATTTAAGAGATAAATTATGAATTACTATGATAAAAATATCATACAATGCTTCCCCGGGCTATTCCCGGTCCTAAAGAAAAAGGGGATTAGCCCTGCATGTTCATCTCAGAGAAAAACATGGTTGAAGAAAGGGGAAACATGGAGAAAAATGTGAATAAGTGATGAAACCCCTGAACGGAGAAGATCCAAGCGTTCCTCGGCGTAGAATGCGCGATCTACAACCTTTCGACGGTGGAAAACGTCTTCTTCGGATTTCGGACCGACTGGGGCATGCTTCTGGGCTTAGTTCTTCTCTCCACACCTTGTCGGGACGTGTGCAGCGGCTAATGACATGATACCTTGCTCTTGGCCACCGTCATTAGGTATAATCACTGAGTTAGGTTGCAAAAATATCACAACCATTGGATTAGAGCCAATCTGAAACAAACTCTGATCTGACGGTGTCGATACCATCGACGCGGGTCGATGGTATCGACCCCTCGCGATATCAGCAAGCCTTCCTTTATTTTCATCATTGCGCCTGATGCTGACTCGATACCATCGACGTGGGTCGATGGTATCGACACCCTTAGGCATCAGTTTTATCCCTTTTCCATCATTGAAGCTAAACGTGTCGATAGTATCGACTTTGGGGTCGATAGTATCGACTGACTGGTCGCCAACAACCTGATGGAATGTTGCTACCATCGACTTCCCTATCGATGGTATCGACTCTGTGTTGCTCCCTGCGGCTGACTGCGTGTGGTTGTATCGATAGTATCAACAGCCGTCGATGGTATCGACAGCTGCAGATATGTGTTTTTCCTGAAATTGCAAAACAAAACCACATAAGCCGAGATAAAACCTATTATTGTAATCATTTATGCTCAAAACAATAAAATAAGAGAGATTTGACACTGAGAAGTATCATAGACTAAAGTAAGTGAATTATGCAATATTAACCACCAAAATGACCAATAAACGCATAAAACACGAGTAAAACAAGTCTATAAATGCAACTCAAAATCATCGCATCAAACTCCCCTAAGCTTGAACACTGCTCGTCCTCGAGCAACAAACTCTAGAATACAATTGTGAGGGTCAACTAAAGAACAGATTATCACAACAAACATCACCATATGATCCCCGTCGGACATTCACATTCTGGCCCTCACTAACCACAGAATGATAATTACCCTAAAGGCGACAGTAATCATCCATAAAAGATATCTACCTCAAAATTGATGAACACTATCATATAAGGCAGTTAACATAATAAAATTCTCCGGTTCAGATTCGGTGCATCTTGTGATCTCCTATTCTATGTTGCTCGCCCTAACTACCATCTACATGGAAGAAGCTCTCATGGTATTAACGAGTGAGGAGAAAATCACAGTGGCCTACCAATTCGAGCAACGGGTGGATCGAATGGGTGGCTAGTGGAAGAAATGGAAGCATCAAATAGTTTTACATGCACAAATAACAAAAATTACCTAAGTGATGTATATGCAAGTAAAAATGCCCTAATGCCTACATTCGGGTGGAATGATGCATGCACTATCATCCCGTCTCGAAGTGAGATGGAATATCTAAGAGAACTACATCATGTACTTATTCTTCTTAGTATGCAGTGAGACGTGTTCCTTTCTCCCTCTCAATCCTACTTGCTTCTCAATACTCTTTTTATTTTTTAGAACTTCTTTTTTTTCTTATTATTTATTTCAAGCCCTTATTTTCATAGCTGACAATGAATTAATTGTCGGGCTTACTTATTGTTGCATAACTTATACGTTTGAAGCATTTAGAAGGTATGGAACAAGTTCATCACCTTTTATGTCAGAAGATATAAGATGCATGATGTACTATATGCACAAAAGATGTGAATGCAGCTACAACATGATAGTTATGCAACAAAATGACACACACTAAAGAATATGTGCATGTATAACTAGTCTATTTTTTCATTTTCATGCAAAATATGTGAAAGTAGTTGCAATGGGATGCAATCAAAGAGATTCAAACCATAATGTACTTTCAGTTCTAAAGGTGGAGTATGAAAACAATGGGGTGGATAGATCACAAGACTAATTGACTGAACCTTTGGAAATTATTATGTGTTCCTCCTTACTGACCTGTGTAGTAATCAAGAAGATTCTCTCTCTTATTTCAAATTAAAGTCTCATTATCATTTGATCAGTTTAGGCTCAAACAACCAATTCCGTCCAGTTTTCATGAATCCTAGGAATGTACAGTTGTGATATCCTATTTTAGAGTTGACAAACCCAATCATTTCCTTATGTTATGTGCTCAAAGTTTGACAACACAAGCTTGCAAAAGCACTAAGAATTTTTAAATTTGCCCCTGATTCCCATGTACAAGCAATGAGATGACACATGACTTAAGACATCCACAATTACACTAGATAGAGTGTGGATCCTACAAACAAACTTATATCTAAGAAAAACAAAAGACAAAAGACAAAGCAATAAAAACTAAAACTGAGAAAACTAAAGGATAGAGTTGTTCCAACTCCCCCCCTAAGCTTGAATTCGACTATGGCCTCATAGTAAAAAACAACCTTAAAAGGTGGAACAGTGATACTAATCATTCTGGAAGAGGAGGCGGGTAATGCAGAGCCGTGGGGTCCCAAGATGGGTATTGCCCCTGAACGCTCAGATCATACTGGGGCATTGGTGGAGGTTGTGGATACCCCCCAAAATAATTCTGGCTCCAGTAATGATCGTAGAAGGGCTGCTACTGCATCTCCATCCTATGCAACCTGTCGTGGATGTGCTATTGATTGTCGAGGAGGAGGCGCTCATTCTCGAAAATAGCCCTATGGTTATCTAACAGTCAGTTCGGTGTATCCTGAATACCGACGTATGAAGTTGTATGTTGTAGTTGGGTGTGCTGAATCTCTTGCAGCATTGTATACATCCCATGAATGGAATAGACATCCTCTCCTTGATGAGAGGGCTGAGGTGGCGGAGGCTGTGAAGAAGAAGATGCACGCGGATGCATGCGGGGATGCTTCCGGGGTTCTACTCATGCCCGAAGAGGAGTGAAAGCCTCCTCTTCCTCTTCATGCTCGTCATCGTCATTGTCATCATCGTCATTGCCGCCGACTTCATTGGAGTCGTCGATGGCAATGACAGGCCATCGAAAATGCTGAGCACCCTCAATGTTGAAGACGGGGTCGGGAAGCGAACACTCTTGATAAGCATGATTAACATGGCAATGTGCATATGCCAAGCCATCACGAAGTAGGATGAGATTGGAGCGGTGCAGATGCTGGAGGTTGACCTTGCTCCTGTTAGAAAGGGGAGTAAGCTCGGAAATATCCAACCCAAGATAAACGACCAATGGTGTGATTAGCCCTCCAAAATGGATAGGAGCTTTCCTCGTACTCCTTTTTACGGCCACCATGCGCGTCAAGAAGAACGTGCCCCAATTGCACTCCTCGCGCTTCAGTAGTTTGTGCAGGAAGAACAAATCTGTCTCTTGAAACTTGCTGAGAGATAGGTCTCCACAAGAGAACAACGTGGTGTAGAGCATGCGGTGCAGAATCCACACAAACGGATGCTCGAAGTTAGCAACTGCAGTGTTGTGGTAGCTGACGGATTTGCCCGGGGGTGTAGTCACGAGCTGGGCGAAGATATCATCGTAGTCCGTCTTGTTGTCTGGCCCCCGGTGCTGGTAAGCGTCATGATACCAGTTGTACACCGAATTGAACTGGGCAAGGGTAATGGTGTAGTTGTTGTTGAAGAGTCTAAATGACACCCACCCTTTCTTCCATTCTCTGTCGGTGGCGATCAAGTCATTGGGCAACACATTGATTTCCAATGATGCCATGAACTCCGCCACGAGTTCCTTGTAAGTCGGGCACTCACCGAAGAATGGATGGCCGTCGGTGTGGAACTCCAGCTCGTTGGGCCTCCTGGTTGTGTGTCTCACCTGCCCCTTCAAGATGTAGGTGAGATTGTCATTGAACCCCAGGTTGTGGACCATAGTACGATCAACATAGCATGTGGGCTCGATCTTTCTCTTCATCAGTTCCTCATAGATCTTCCGGACCTCCGCAGAAGGATGGACAATCCTCGGATGAGGAATAGATGCAGTAGGTGGAGGAATGAACTCAGGGATCTCCATAGGATCCGCCCGTGAAGAAGATGCACCGACTATACGCACCATCATCGCCAAGAAAGAAGGAATAGAAGATGAAGCTTGGTGAAGGTCGGAGAAGACAATCTCCGCTGAGTGAAGGCTCAGGGAAGATCACTCTCCTTGGATGCTCATAGTCGGGCTCCGGTCACACAACAATACGCACGACACAAGTGGAGGGCAAAGTCTCTGAAGGTGTGACATCAGATGACAACCATCCCACTCTTTTACAACCACGACCGTCACTGTTGTGCACCCATCGATATCATCGATGCGGGTCGATGGTATCGACACCTGTAGCACAATCCTATCTTCCTCTAGTATCGACGATTGTCGATAGCCTGATGTGGGGGCCCAGATCGATGACGCGTCGATACCATAGACAAATGTCGATGGGATCGACCCATCCCACAGATCAATTCTCTTGATGTAGCGATCGTCGTTGATTTCCTCTCATGGATCGGTGACATGTCGTGTCGATACCATCGACACAATTCGATAGTACCGACTCTGCTTAGGGAAAACACTCTCGCGAGGCATGGTCGCCACTTTGTGCCTGTAACCGGGTCGATACCATCGACAGGCCCGTCGATGGTATCGACTTCACTGAGACAAATTTCATCTGAATATCTTCAGGGATCTCACGAGTATCGACATCCATGTCGATACTGTCGACCCTGTTCTGGCGAGCAACCTGATGGTAGGTCAATACCATCAACGAGGCCGTTGATAGTATCGACTCAGAGAAATTTTTTTGTAGCCTCCTAACTGTGCCCCTGTCGATACCTTCGACACAAGGGTCGATGGTATCGACCCTGCCTCAGTCCTGCACATTGAAGAAATGATCAAGGTATCTTGTTTACACTAAAAACAAAATCTAATCAAACTAACTTACAAATGTAAAAGAAACTAAACGAAACTACCAATGGCTGGGTTGCCTCCCAACAAGCGCCCTTATTTAACGTCTTAGGCTAGAAAAAATCAATCTCATCAACTTGAAGCTTCAGAGAGTGTTCCTATGGGATCACTCGGCAGTTTGAACTCAACTCGATCTTGTCCAATCCCTAAAGTCAATGTACCTCTCCTGATAGCTGTGATAACATCAACCGTCGCTTGAAATAGCCTACCTAATAGCATCTCGCAACCCCTTAGCTGCGGCATGTCCATAACAATGAAATCGACCGGAAAGATAAACCTGTCGACTTTGACAAGCACATCCTCACACACTCCGTAGAGCTTCACAATAGACCCATCCGCCAACTCAATAGTCATAGCAGATTTGTGTAGTTTCTTCAACCCAAGATTTTGGAACGTGGATAGTGGCATAAGATTAATACCATCCCCTGAGTCACACTGTGCTTGTGGAAAATGTTGACCACCTATGGAACATGGAATGTAAAAGCCTCCTGGATCTTTCCTCTTTTTTTGTAAACTCCCATGGATAATTGAGCTCACCATCTCATTCATCCGGCAAACATCTGTGTCTTTTATCCGCCTTTTCTTGGTGATGATATCCTTGGTAAACCTCCCATATGTGGGAATCTTCTCTTCATTTCCACTAACGGAATATTGATATGGAGTTTCCTAAATATCTCCAAGAACTTCCAGTAGTGTCGATGCTCCTTCTTCGACCTCTGATTATCCGGAACAGACACCACTGCCTCATCTAAATGCTTATGAGGTGGCACATATGGGCTTTACGGGGTCTCCTCCCCTAAGCTTGCTTCAAAGTCACCCTCTGGCGTAGACTTTGGTACATCATTTATAACAGGTGTAACTTGTGGCGGCTCCTCTCCCTCGGTGATTGTAACTTCACCCTGACGCATGGCCTTCACCTGCTCTTCTTTCCTAGGTGCGGGTGCGACCGTGGTGGGCTCTTGGCAGGATTTTCTGAATGAAATATATCCTCCAGGTAGTCCATAATGACTGTGAGGATATGGTATTCTCGATGTAGCCTCTGTATCAAAAATCATTTTGCTTTTGTCATGGACTTCTGCCACCGGGGCTCTACCTTAGTAATCACAGATATGTACTTTACTTGATGATGTTCTTGAACAGCCTATGCATTCCCAACCTATCTTTGTTGATTGGCATGCTTCATGGATGCCACTTCATTAGAAATCTGGGTCACAGTCATCTCTAGTGCCCTCATTTTTGCTCCATGGCTTTGCAATGTTTGCCCAAATTTAGTCAAGATATCACCCTGAGACTGCAGCTGCTTACTAAACATGCTCATCATCTCCTGATTTTGCTGCACCACTTGACTAAGCAACTCAGTGCTTTTGTCTTCAGCCCTTGGTTGTGGCTTTACATATGGAATTGTAGGAAGTTGTTTGGATCCTTCCATGAGAATTTCCCATCCTTCCTCCAAGCATAATCATTGTTTCTGTAGCCCTATTGTTGCATAAATTTGACCTGGGCTTCCTCATCAGATTCTACATCTTCTTTGGCAAGCAACTTCTTGGCTAGAAGGTCTAATTTATCATTCAACTCCTTGATGGCCCTGGACTCACCTGCAACTTTCACTTGTTCTGGTGCATCCCTGTCGCCCCAAAACTACTACTTTGCCATATTTTTCAGAATCTCCCAACACCTAGTTCCAGTGTTGTTCAAGAAAAACCCGGATCCTGTGGAATCCAGATTGCTTCTATCATGCTCAGAAAGAGCAAAATAGAAAATCTTGACTTGTTTTTCCTTGTCCAAACCATGGTGTGGGCACCTCCTCAACATTAATTGGAAACGTTCCCACATTTCGGAATATGTCTCGCCGGATTTCTGGCTAAAGTTGTGGATCTTTCGTACAAGATCGTTGGTCTTCTCGGGCGGAAAGAACCTCTCAAAAAATACCTCAACCATGTGATTCCATGATTCCACATACTCATCATCAAGATTATGTAGCCACTCTCGTGCATTTCCCACCAGAGAGCTGGGAAACAACTTCAAGTACAATGTCTCCTGAGGAAACCTGTCTATTTTGATCATATCACAGTTCTCCATGAACTGGCTTATATGAGTCACCGGATCTTCATTTTTAAGCCCGTGAAATGCATTTGATTTGACCAAATTTATTAATGCCGGATCAATCTTGTAAGTTGGAATGTTGATCGCCTACTTCTTTATTGGCCCCTTTGAAGCGGATGAGGAAGAAGCCTTTATCTTCTCCCATATTGTCTGTTCTTCTGCCATCGCTTCTGGTTCAGGGTCTGATTCTATATCTTCAAGTTGGGGTTGAATGTTGTTCTCCTCATCGTCTGGTCCTGACAGTGGAACCTCTGGTGATTGCTGTGTGTAGTCTGTGCGACGCGTCCTCACCATGCACCAATACCTGCAAAATGATAATTTCAGTTCATTACTGTGCTAGACGATTACACAATGTGAAAAATACACGAAGAATTTCAAAAATGATTACAAAATAATAAAAATAAAAATAAAAAGTGGCCTAGAATGGCCTCTTGCAGCACTTGTAGTGCCGACAATTGTCGTGTCCCCGAAAACAGCACCAAAAACTTGACACGATTTTACCGTGCGTAGAATTCAAGTGCACGCGTCAATGTAGTATAGGCCCTTGTGAGGCCCGAGTTGAACTCAGGGACACTAAATTATTGGTAGACTACTACTAACTACTCGCAATCAGCTAGACCAATAAAAAGGTTATGAGAGTTGTTTTAAAAATAAAAGAAAATAAAATAAAACAAAGTAATAGATTAAATGTTTAGTTTAATCAATTCAAATGGAGATCTTTAGGATTGCGGTTTCACTACGGGTTTTCATTGTATGAATTTCCATATAGTTACTCAGGTTCATCTCTCAATCCGGGTAGTGGCCTATAGTCAGAATTGTCCACTGTCGTGGTACAATTCACTACCTATGTCTAGATCGGTTCCAGCGTTGTAGTAACCTATACCCTAAACTAGGTGCATTAGAATCGACCTCTGGGTTTCCACCATTAATCGTACATCACCTTGTTTAAGGGATTTGTTAATTAATGTGAATTTTGTCTCTTTTCAACAATTAATTCTTATTTCAAAGTAATTAAAGGAATTCGATTATCATTATGGTGATCAAGCATAACAATATAATTGAGAAAATGAAATCATACCATGAATTTAAGAGATAAATTATGAACTACTATGATAAACATGTCATACAATGCTTCCCCAAGCTACTCCCGGTCTTAAAGATAAAGGGGATTAGCCCCGCATGTTCATCTCAGAGCAAAACATGGTTGAAGAAAGTCGAAACATGGAGAAAAATGTGAATAAGTCATGAAACCCCTGAAAGGAGAAGATCCAAGCATTCCTCGACGTAGAATTCATGATCTACAGCCTTTCGGCGGTGGAAAACGTCTTCTTCGGCTTCCGGACCAGCTGGGGCATGCTTCTGGGCTCCGTTCTTCTCTCCACACCTTCTTGGGATGTGTGCATACGCTAATGACATGATACCCTGCTCTTGGCTGCCGTCATTAGGTATAATCACGAGTTAGGTAGCAAAAATATCACAACTGTTGGATTCGAGCCGATCTGAAACAAGCTTTGATCTAACGGTGTCGATACCATCGACGGGGGTCGATGGCATCGACCCCTCGCGATATCAGCAAGACTTCCTTTCTTTTCATCATTGCGCCTGATGCTGACTCGATACTATCGACGCGGGTCGATGGTATCGACACCCTTAGGTGTCAGTTTTATCCCTTTTCCGCTGCTGAAGCTAAACGTGTCGATAGTATCGACTTTGGGGTCGATAGTATCGACTGACTGGTCGCCAACAACCTGATGGAATGTCGCTACCATCAACTTCCTTGTCGATGGTATCGACTCTGTGCTGCTCCTTGCAGCTGGCTGCTTGTGGTTGTGTCGATAGTATCGACAGCCGTCGATGGTATCGACAGCTGCATATATGTGTTTTTCCTGAAATTGCAAAACAAAACCACATAAGCCGAGATAAAACCTATTGTTGTAATCATTTATTCTCAAAACAATAAAATAAGAGAGATTTGACACTGAGAAGGATCATAGACTAAAGTACGTGAATTGTGCAATATTAACCACCAAAATGACTAATAAACACATAAAACACGAGTAAAACAAGTCTATAAATGCGACTCAAAACCATCGCATCAAAGAGATATTTGGGAAGGTGTGTGCTTATGATGATGTCATCATCATAAAGTTCCAAACCCACGAAGTTTGCTGTGATTTCATGGTGATTGCATCATTCTACCAAAATAAATTTTGGAAATGAAGAAAGGATCACCAATTCATAAGGAATTGAATGCAATAATAAAATTAAGGGTTCAAGTTATAAAACCCGCCTCCAATTGAGATCCAAAGCTCCAAGATCACGTCAACAATGGTGGATGCAACTCCTTTCACCATTCCAGGGCTCATCCTCAAGCTTTGAGGGAAAAGGAATGGTTAGAATTTAAGAGGGGATGGAAATAGGAAGAATTCATGCATTAATTTTGTGATTTCCACCATGGATTCAAGGTGAAAAGGGATCAAGGAGCTTACCAACAGGTTGGGGGTCGTCTTCCAAGCAAAGGTCGAAAAAGCCTTTGTCGTCTTCCAAGCAAAGGAAAAGAAGTGGGGTCGAAAAAGCCTTTGTTTTGGCTTGTAAAAGGTCTTTTTATAAAAATTCAATGAGAGAGAAAATGCTTTATAAAAATTCATTTAATTCCAAAAAAAATTCCACCACTTCCCCCTCGGTTTCTTGCATGAAAAGGAATCTCTATCCCCACCGATCTCCCTTCCATTATCCATGAATTAAGGGAAAAGAAATTAAGCACCTTAACCCTTATAATAGTAATATCCATTTTTGAGTGGAAATTCTTTTTCTTAAAATAAGGTGAGCGGAATTTTAACCTCCTTAGGATATTTTTTGGTCCTTGCAAAGATCAAGGACGTCCACACACATCTTAATCCAACCATTTTAATTTTGGTTGAAGACCCTTTAATTAATACATTTATTTTTGCACTAAATTGAATTAGGGTTTCACTTAGGATTAAATCTTGATTATTTTAATATCAAGATTCTCTCTCCCCCAACTTAATTCAAATTAGGTGCCCCTCTCATTTTATTTGCTTTACATGATTCCAAGAAATATTAGGGACCTTATTGAAGTGGTAATTTTCATATTGAACCCTAGGTATTGGGTAAATTGCACATTACACCAAAACTAGGTTTTAATGCACAAACATTGCTTTATCAGCTCTTTCTTGGTACTTAGGCTACCACAAGCCATACCTTTGCATCATCTTCACTCTCATGATGCTTCACACATGAGGAACATATTATCATGTACAATTTGCAATTTAACCCCTCAACCTGGGTAATTTGCACTTTAGTCCAAATTAAGTAAAACATTATTTCAATATTATTCAAAAAGGACTAAAATTGAAATATAAGTTCCTCTTGAGCCCTAATTACTTTTCACAAGATAAGATTAAGCATATAATTATCTTTCTTAATCAAAACACCTAGGATTAAAGCATAACCCAGGTCAGGAATGTCACAAGTTATAAACCCCTAACAAGGATTTCGTCCCCAAAATCCCAGGAAAAAGGAGGGATAGATTTATTCATTTATCATACCCTCAAGTCTCCACATAATATCTTAATATCATGAAGATACCATAGATCTGTAATTCACACAAAGTTCCTTTCACTAATTCAAACTTATCAATGTTTATATTTATGTAGAGCATAAACCCCTAACATATGATGTTCGTATTATTGAAAGGAAGAAGCATAAAAGAACATACTTCTATCATCACTCAAGAATGTTTACCAAAAGAGAAACATACATATCTAACAGAGGTAATTCACTCAACAATCCTTTATTCATTTGGGAGAGTTCACTTAGCACTTTAATTAGGATAGTTCACTGAGAAAGTTCACTGAGAATATTCACCAAGCAATTTATTTGGAAAAATTCACTAAGAAAGTTCACTGAGAATGTTCATTGTGAATGATCACTGAGTAATTTATTTTGGAAAAATTCAGAGAGAAAGTTTCCTGAGAATGTTCACTAAGTAGTTTGTTTTGGAAAAATTCACTGAGAAAGTTCACTAAGAATGTTCACTAAGCAATTCACTGAGAAAGTTCACTGAGAATGTTCACTAAGCAATTCACTAAGAAAGTTCACTGAGAATGTTCACTAAGCAATTCACTGAGAAAGTTCACTGAGAATGTTCACTAAGTAATTTGTTTTGGAAAAATTCACTGAGAAAGTTCACTAAGAATGTTCACTAAGAAATTCACTGAGAATGTTCACTAAGCAATTCACTGAGAAAGTTCACTGAGAATGTTCACTAAGAAATTAACTGAGAATGTTCACTAAGCAATTCACTGAGAAAGTTCATTGAGAATGTTCACTAAGAAATTCACTGAGAAAGTTCACTGAGAATGTTCACTAAGAAATTCAATGAGAAAGTTCACTGAGAATGTTCACTAAGCAATTCACTGAGAAAATTCACTGAGAATGTTCATTAAGCAATTCACTGAGAAAGTCCTCTGAGAATGTTCACTAAGCAATTCACTGAGAAAGTTCACTGAGAATGTTCACTAAGCAATTCACTGAGAAAGTTCACTGAGAAAGTTCACTAAGCAATTCACTAAGAAAGTTCATTGAGAATGTTCACTAAGCAATTCACTGAGAATGTTCACTAAGCAATTCACTAAGAAAGTTCACTGAGTAATTTATTTGAGAAAATTCACTGAGAAAATTCACTTAGCTCTTCCTATTTAATTTCATTATACTCTCTAGATTGTTTCAAAATGATTACTTGATCAGAGTAATCAGAAAGATAACAATCTAAGAGCTCCATACTTGCCTTATCTTCCAATAATCATATACCTAGCCAGGGTATACAAGTATTGAGATTAGGTAGTATGCACTTTATTTGCTATCATATTCCTCACTTTTCATATCATTATACACACATGATTTTTTTTCATTCTTGAATTTTTCTTTAGGCATCACTTCTATATCTCACCATTTAACACACAGATAAGGGAGATTATAAAGCATTTTAAGGAACACTGAGTAAGATGTAAGTTCTCATCTCCCTTGTGTCCATATAGGACTAGTCAAAGGAAGCTAAAAAACAACTACTTTCTTATTTTTAACACATAAAAAATAAAGTATCAGAATTATTATATTTCATTTGACTATTACCTCTCACGGTTATCTACCACTTTAGGTTGACTCAACACATAGTGTCTAGTTATTTCATGTTGCTTCTTTTGCCTTTACTTAGTGGCTACTGTCCTGGTTCACTAGGCATTTATTGCACTGGTGACACCAAAAACTTTGGCTTTTCAGAATAACTAGGCAAATGTCTCTAAAATTATAGAGACCTTACCTTAAATCTTAGCTTATTGCCCCTCCTTGGGCACTACCATCACAGATGTACTATTTGTCTAAACTTATGGCAGAGTCTATTTTCTCACCATATATTAATCTTTCCCACGTTTCCACTGTTCCAACATGACCACGTCACTCAGGAATCCTTTCAAAGCCCAAAGTTTCCGCATTGAGGACTGGTAACCTAGGTTGTATTACTAGCATCCAGTCTTCTATATGCATTATTGTTATCCTAATCTACCCTTTAAGAGCATAACATAGGTTTCTCTATCATGATCAGGTCAAGATGGGAATCCCCATGCACTTGTTCTTCCTTTGCCTGATCCCTAGCACCTTCTCCTGGTGCAACAACATTGCCCTTAGCAATGTGTTCCTCGTGTTCTCCAGTTATTTTTAAACTTCACCCTTTGTTCTACATAAGAAGAAGTCACTATAGGGTATACTGGAGGACACTAACACAGACTCAACACCTTAGTCCTATGTCTATGTAGACTCAGCGAACCTAGAGCTCTGATACCACTTAATTGTGGCATAAAACTCACAAAACATAATTAACTAATGCAGAAGCGTTCACTAAGCAGCAGATTAACGAAAATCACTAAAAATTAAAACCTTTTTATCAAGAGATCCATCAAAGAAAACTTTCTCACATAGAACCAAAGTAACACATTTACATTCTATTTTTTAAAAGTACATATCATGTATCATCTCTTTCTGAGAATTAAAAACATCAACTGCTCTAGTAAGCTAAACACATGCAGTATAAAATCTCGAGGCACTAAGCCAAAATCTCGAAAACACTAACTACTATTCCGAGAACCTGAGAGTACAGAGACGACACATAAGACTCTATGTACAACTTATACAAGGCATAACAGCCAGTGTCTCCACCTAATTCTTCACTTCTGTCCCTACTGCTGCTGTTGTTGTCCTTCACCTACTGAAGGATTCCTGCCTCCTCGTCCGCATCCACCTAAAAATGTGATTCCCACGAGGGTGAGACAATTGTAAATTGCCCCAGCGAGAGATATAATTCTCTACCAGAAACATTATTATTGCAGCTTAAGAAGATAATTATTAACATAGGAATCATAATTTTTGGACAATAGTTAATTCAATGTCTAACATATTAGAACATTATTTTTATCAAAAGCATTACAGCTATAACTTGATAGAGAAACATGTCACTTATCCATTAAGGAATATGAAGAACATGTATAACATTTATTAACTATAGAATCACTACCACAACATTGACTCTCTTCAGGCTTAGATCATATATCTAATGTCTGGCATTGTCATTGTGGAGTCATGGCCCGTATCCATACTCTTTTCATAAAGTGTTGGGATCTTAATCCATCAACTCATCAAGTACATTTTCACTTCTTAACAAGTTCATGATCATGATTATAGGATATGGGTATTTGAATCCTCAACTCATCACAAAACACTTGTTACCACTTATTAGGTGACTTCATACCTTCAGGTCATCTGACCAAGGACATTATGAATCTTGCCACACAAAGTATTCCACATAGTTCACAAAGCTCATATCGCCTTTTGTTACCTCTTAATAGGCAACAAGGCACATTATGGCTTATGAAGCCATAACCAATTTCAATAAGTAAAACACCACATGGCACACAGGGCTCAGAAGTTTTCAGATTACTTCTCACTAAGCAATAAAGCATATGAAGGCTTATAAGGCCTACGAAACATTTTTAGTATACAGTGCATTATAGCCCATACCTGTCTATGCTCATCATCTCAACATACTTGCATGTTTAGTACTCATGATAACAATCATATATCAGTATCATGCAATATAAGGGTCTTCTCATTACATACATAACTCATGAATATGTAATTGAACTTCACATAGGATTACTTTGTGTTAAGACTTCACATAGCATCATCCTGTACTAGGGTTTCATATAGCATTACTCTGTATTAGGGTTCACATAGCATTGACTTATATTATGGTTTCACATAGCATTACCCTGTATTAGGGTTCACATAGCATTAACTTATATTAGGGTTTCACATAGCATTACCCTGTATTAGGGTTCACATAGAATTGACTTATATTAGGGTTTCACATAGCATTATGATGCGATGATTTTGAGTCGCATTTATAGACCTATTTCATATGTGTTTTGTGCCTTAATTACTCATTTTCATGGATAATATTGCATAATTCACTTAATTTGGTCTTTGCCATCATATTATATCAAATCCCCTTTGTTTTACTATTTTGAGCATTATTTATCATCTTATTATAAATTGTGTGGATTTACTTGGTCTTGTTGTGAAATTTCAGGAAAAACAAGTATCTGCTTCCGTCGATACCATCGACGAGAGTCGATACCATCGACCAAGCCACAGGTTGCCAGCCGAGAAGAGCAGCACAGAGTCGATACCATCGACACCCAAGTCGATAGCATCGACATCCCTTCAGGTTGCTGGCGAGGAAACTATCAATACCATCGACTCAAGTCGATGCCATCGACACATGGAGAGCTACATCGTCGCTAAACGACAACAACCGACGCTAAAGAAAGTCGATGGTATCGAGATGACCACAGGCGCTCAGACTAAAAGAAGGGAAAGCTGCCGCTAATCCGCTGGGTCGATACCATCGACCCGCGTCGATGGTATCGACGCCGGCAGATATGCGTTGGATCTGTTTTGATCTCGATCGGACGGCTGTTGTTATTTGATGACCTAATTAGGGACTTATACCTAATGACGGCCGCCCAGATGAGGGGATGATCTCATTTTTGGATTGCACGAGTGCCGAGGAAGGAGAGAAAGGAGAACGGAGGCCAGAAGCTCATCCCGGGTGATTCAGACGCTGCCGAAGACGATTTCCACCACCGACAGGCGGGGAAGCTCGTGTTCTACGCCAAGGATCTACCAGTTCTTCTCCGTTCAGGGGTTTTCCCACTTGTTTCACATTTTTCTTATGAAATCCCTTATTTCTACCATGTATTCGTGCGAGATGAACATGAGAGGCAAAAACCCTCAATCTTTAGGACCGGGAGTAGCCCGAGAATACATTGTATGACATTTTTATATTGATAATTCATATTTTCTCTCTCAAATCCGTGGTATAGATTCGTTTTCTCCATTTCTATTGTTATGCCTGATCACCATAATAATAATTTAATGCCCTTAATCACTTCGATAGAAGGATTAACGGTTGAAAAGAGAAGAAATCTACATTAATTAACAAAACCCTTGACAAAGGAGTTATAAAATTAATGGTGGGAACTGAGGGACCGTTTATCATGCACTTAGTTTAGGGGAATGATTACTACAACGGTGGAATCAACCTAAACCTAAGTAGTGACTTACACCACGACAGTGGGTAATTCTGTATTCAGGCCACTACCCGGATAGAGAGAGAAGTGTGAGGAATTATATGAAACCTAATACAATGTTGACCCGCGGTGAAACTGCCATCCTACAGATATCCCTTTGAATTGATTAAATTAACCTTTAATCGATTGTTTTCTTTGTTCGATTTTTATTTTCTTTTAAATTCAACAACAAAACCCTACTTTGTTAATCGGCCTAGATGATTGCGATTAGTTAGTAGAAGTCTCCAATAATTCACGTATCCCTGAGTTCGACTCGGGCCTCACAAGGCCTATATTACTCGACGCGTATACTTGCGTTTAAGCACGTAGTAAAATACACGTCAAGTTTTTGGCGCCGTTGCCGGGGATACGGCGAATTATTAGCACTTTGAGTGCTAAGAGCGGCCACTCTAGGCCACATTTTTTTTATTATTTTAAAAACATTTTTTTTAACATTCCTATATTTCTCTATAATTGTGCTTACTCGTTCAAAGCATTGTACTGAACCCCGATTTTCATATTTCAGGTACTTTGCATGGTGCATACGCGTAGTACCGACTACGCGAATCGCACACCTGAGGTCCCACATCCGGGACCAGAGGACGAGGACTACTACGAGCAGGAGTACCAAAGTGATATAAATTCTGATTCAGAGCAAGAACAAGCAGAAGAAATGGCTGAAGCGCAGACAATATGGGAGAAGATCAAGGCGTCTTCTTCCTCAGCATCAAAGGGGCCCATAAAAAAATAGGCGATCAACATACCGACATACAAGATCGACCCGACACTGATTAATTTGGTCAAATCCAACGCATTTCACGGGTTGAAAAATGAAGATCCGGTTGCCCACATCAGCCAGTTCGTGGAGAACTGTGATATGGTGAAGATAGACCGATTTCTACAAGATGCGTTGTATCTCAAGTTGTTCCCAAGTTCACTGGCAGGAGCAGCGCGTGAGTGGCTACATAACCTCGACGATGAGTTTGTCGAATCATGGAATCATATGGTGGAGGTTTTCTTCGAGAGGTTCTTCCCTCCTGAGAAGACCAATGATATGATCCGGAAGATCCACAATTTCACCCAACAGGCGGGTGAAACTTATTCTGAGACTTGGGAGCGATTCCAAGTCATGTTGAGGAGATGTCTGCATCATGGACTAGACAAGGAGACACAGGTGAAGATCTTCTACTTTGCTCTCTTCGAGCATGATAGAAGCAACTTGGACTCGACTGGTTCCGGATTCTTCTTAAATAACACTGATACAAGATGCTGGGAAATACTGAAGAACATGGCACGAAAGCAATCTTGGGGAGAAAGAGAAAGAGGCCCAGCTGAGCAAGCAAGAGTTTCCAGTGAGTCAAAGGCAATGAGAGATCTAAACGAGAAGATGGATCTTCTCGCAAAGAAGTTGTTGCAGAAGGAAGACAATGAGTCCGAGGATGAGGCTCAGGTCAAGTACATCAGGCAACAGTAGGGGTACCGGAACAACGATTATTCATGGCGAAAGGACAAGAAATTTTCATGGAAGGATCCAAACAACTTTCTGCAGGATCCGGACGCCAAGCCTGCACCGGTCACAGAGGATAAGAGCACGGAGTTGCTCAATCAAGTCATCAAGCAAAATCAAGAGTTGATGAACACTTTTGGGCAGCAAATCAAGAAACAGGGTGAATTTATGAACCAGTTTGGGCAGACTTTGCAGAGCCACGAGGCTCAAATGAGAACTATAGAGACTTCCATGGCGCAAATGGCAGCCGAGATTGCAAGCTGGAAAAAGCCGGCACATCCGGGTTTTCTGGGGAACACCAATGTTCCCGGGGGAAACCAACAGGCCAAGGCCATCTTATTGAGGAGCGGTAAGAAAGTGTTGAATCCAAGGGCGGATGACACAAGCACACCGCAGGGCACAGTTGAAGAAGCAACCATCAAAGAGCATCCCGCACGTGTCACAGAGCAAACTGAGGACATAGCTGAAGATGGTAAGGAAGAACGAGCCACTGAAGAGGAACCACAGAAATTAACTCCCTATGTGCCACCTCATCAAAGGGCACATACCGTTCCGGTCCCATATCCCAATAGTGCAAAGGCAAGAAAGGTGGATGCACAGTTTAAGAAATTTCTGGACAGCTTTAGGAAGTTATCAGTGAATATTCCTTTGCTAGAGGCAATTGAGCAAATCCCGTCATATGGGAAGTTTCTTAAAGATGTAATAAACAAGAAGAGGAAAATACCCGACACTGAGGTCGTGGTGCTGAAGGAGAAAGTAAGTGCTTTCATTATGGGCACTTTGCCGCCAAAGAGACAGGATCCCGGTTGTTTCAATATTTCTTGCTTTATCGGGAAGTTCAAATTTGGCCCTTTCTGGGGCAAGCATTAATCTGATGCCCCTTTCCACATTCAAGAAGCTAGGATTAAAGGAATCAAGACCAAGCAACATGACTATCCAATTGGCCGATAATTCTGTGGTGAAACCGTATGGAATCTGTGAGGATGTCTTGGTAAAGGTAGACCGCTTTGTTTTTCCGGCTGATTTCGTTGTTATGGAAATGTAGGACGAGCATGGAAATGAGTTGCTACTTGGTCGTCCATTCCAAGCTACAGCTGATATGATCTTGGAAATGGGGAGAGGTCGCTTGACCTTGGGCATTGCGGATGATCGCTTTGAGATGGTCATGCCCAATAGCAATGCATCTACTAAAGCAAAGGCACAGTGCAACATGGTGAAGCATGGTGAACACAATATCTCACTTTGTCTTGGGAAGCCATTCTTGGATATGGCTCATGTGATGAGCAAGATAGATAATGGGACCTTAGCTGTGGACATTATGGAGCAAACTAAAGTTTTCTCTTTATGCAAAGCTGTTGGGTTTCCAAATGATGAGAATGAGGACATTCCACCTTCGTGGGAGGATGATGCGATTATTACTTCAGTTTTTGATGCATATCCGGAATTGCCTTTGGAGGCGTGTTTGCTAAATGTCACTTATGATTGGATGCAGAGTACTTCACTCAAGGAGTGCGCCAAGATGCTTCAGATGCTTCCATGTTTCTATACGAGGCACTATGAAGACTTAGGTACACTTCCCCCACCGCTGCAATCATCTCTCATTTGCCCGCCTGATCTGGAATTGAAGCCACTGCCCCCACATCTGAAGTACGTCTTTTTAGCTGAGAAGGACAAGTTACCAGTGATTGTATCTGCATACTTGAGTGCGGATGAGGAGGAGCAACTACTGATAGTGCTCAAGAACCACCGTGGAGCCTTTGGGTGGTCAGTCGCGGACATCAAGGGGATTTCCCCTACACTTTGCCAACACAAG
Organism: Alisma plantago-aquatica; assembly: GCA_963693085.1. NCBI lineage: Eukaryota > Viridiplantae > Streptophyta > Magnoliopsida > Alismatales > Alismataceae > Alisma > Alisma plantago-aquatica. The sequence goes on along the minus strand of OY856409.1, from coordinate 1,958,681,107 downwards.
ATTCGGCTCGAGGAGGGAGACAAGCCAGTCATACAGCCTCAAAGACGTCTAAATCCAAGCATGATGGAGGTTGTCAAGAAGGAAGTCATAAAACTTCTTGCTGCAGGGATCATATATGCCATATCAGATTCAACGTGGGTGAGTCCCACACAGGTAGTCCCTAAAAAGGGGGGAATCACTGTCACTACAAATCTTTTGAATGAACCTGTCACCACCCGATTGGTAACCGGGTGGCGTGTTTGCATTGACTACCGCCGATTGAATGCCGCAACTCTTAAAGATCATTTTCCATTGCCATTTATCGATCAGATTTTGGAACGTCTAGCCGGTCGGTCGCATTTTTGTTTTCTAGATGGCTATTCGGGGTACAACCAGATTTCTATTGATCCTTTGGATCAAGAGAAGTCTACGTTCACATGTCCCTATGGGACTTTTGCCTACCGACGTATGCCATTTGGTTTATGCAATGCGCCAGCGACTTTTCAACGCTGCATGCTCGCCATATTCTCTGACATGGTAGAGCGGTGTCTTGAAGTTTTCATGGACGACTTCTCGGTGTGTGGAGCGTCTTTTGATGAATGTCTTTATAACTTAGATAAGGTATTGCAGCGATGCGAGGACACACATTTGGTCCTCAATTGGGAGAAATGTCACATGATGGTGACGGAAGGAATTGTGCTAGGACACAAGGTGTCTAGCAAGGGTCTTGAGGTAGACCCCGTAAAAATTGAGGTGATTTCTAAGCTACCCCCACCAAATTCTGTAAAAGGGGTGAGAAGCTTTTTAGGACACGCCGGGTTTTATCGGCGATTCATCAAGGATTTTTCAAAAATCGCAAAACCTTTATCAGAATTGTTGGAAAAAGATGCAGTTTTTGATTTCAATGAGAAATGTCTTCATGCATTCGAGGTTTTGAAAGAAAAGTTGATTTCGGCTCCGGTTGTTCAAAAGCCGGATTGGACAAAGCCATTCGAGTTAATGTGTGATGCTTCCGATTATGCTGTGGGAGCTGTTTTGGGGCAAAGGGTAGATAATAAACCTGTTGTGATTTTCTACGCCTCCAAAACACTTAATGATGCTCAATTGAACTACACAACTACCGAAAAAGAGTTACTTGCCGTTGAGTTTGCTTTTGAAAAATTTCGGCAGTACTTAGTGGGTTCTAAGGTAGTTGTGTGGACCGATCACACTGCAATAAAATATTTGATGGAGAAGAAAGATGCAAAGCCTAGACTAATTAGGTGTATTTTGCTCCTACAAGAATTTGATATTGAAATCAAGGACAAGTCAGGAATTGAAAATGTGGTGGCTGACCACTTGTCTAGGTTAGAGAGGGTTGATGAACAAGGTTTGCACATACCCATAACCGAGACCTTTCCCGATGAACAACTTTTAAAAATTGACTTTAAGGAACCGTGGTTTGCTAATATTGTTAACTATTTGGCTTGCGGGATCATCCCGGATGATTGGTCTTATCAAGAGAAGAAGAAATTCTTTCATTCGCTGAGATATTATTTTTAGGATGACCCAATTCTTTTGAAGCAGTGCAGGGATGGTATTCTTCGCAGGTGTGTGCCGGAGGTGGAGTACGAGAGTGTTCTCCACCATTGTCATGCGTCGCCTACGGGAGGACACCATGCTAGCTCACGGACAGCAGCCAAGGTGTTGGAGAGCGGCCTTTATTGGCCCACTTTGTTCCGGGACGCCTATAATTTTGTTAGGCAATGTGACTCGTGCCAGCGCGCAGGTAATATCTCAAGGAGACAAGAAATGCCCCTGAATGTATTTCAGGAAGTTGAGGTATTTGACTTATGGGGCATTGACTTCACGGGACCCTTTGTGTCCTCAAATTCAAATCTGTATATCTTACTTGCTGTTGATTATGTGTCGAAGTGGGTGGAGGCAATCCCCACAAGGACTAATGATTCGAATGTAGTGTGCAGGTTTGTCAAAGAGAACATTTTCTGTAGGTTCGGGATACCCCGAATGATCATAAGTGATGGAGGCACACACTTCCGAAATCAAAAATTTGCGAAACTTTTGAAGAAATATGGGGTCAAGCACAACATCGACACCCCATATCATCCACAGACGCAAGGACAAGTGGAGGTATCAAATAGGGAAATCAAGAAGATATTAGAAAGGACCGTAGCATCCATGAGGAAAAATTGGAGTGCATTGTTACCAGACGCACTTTGGGCGTATAGAACGGCGTACAAAACACCTATAGGCACCACGCCTTTTAGGTTGGCGTATGGCCGGGCTTGCCACCTTCCGGTGGAGATGGAGCACAAGGCCCATTGGGCGCTAAGAAGGCTGAACTTGCGCTATGATGAGGCCGGGAAGAAAAGGATGTTTGAATTGAATGAATTGGATGAGCTACGCATGACGACATATGAGCATGCCCGCATCTACAAGGAGCGCACAAAGCTGATCCACGATCACCATATTGAGATGCGCACGTTCAAGAAAGGAGACAGCGTTCTATTGTTCAATTCCCGTCTCAAATTGCATCCCGAGAAGCTGAGATCCCAGTGGAGTGGACCCTTCATAGTGGAGGAGGTGAAACCGCACGGAGCGATTCTTGTGCGTGATGGAGATGCCACGTTCTTGGTGAACGGGCAACGCTTGAAGTTGTATTTTGGTGAGAACTACAAGAGAAAAGTGGATGAGGTCAAACTCATTTCACTTGTGCATGAATGAGATAATGGGAAGACGTCTAGCCTAAGACGCTAAATAAGGGCGCTTGTTGGGAGGCAACCCAACCATTGGTACATTAGGATAGTGTAATTCGAGTCATAGATTTCTTTTATTTCATTTAAATTTTAGTTTAAAGAAGATACCTTGATCCGTTTGTGTAATGTGCAGGCACAGGCAGGGTCGATACCATCGACACACTGGTCGATGGTATCGACATGGGTGCAGGTTGATTGATGCAAAAATCGCACTGCGTCGATACGATCGACACCCCCTTCGATGGTATCGACATGGTCACAGGCAGGTGCAATAAAAGTGTTGATGGTATCGACACCCCAGTCGATACCATCGAGATCTCTGGAGAAGTTCAGACGAAATTTGCTCAGTCAACTCGATACCATCGACGGCCTCGTCGATGGTATCGACATCATCACAGGGTGAATGCAACAAAACGGCGGTGTCGCAATAAAAGCAAGTCGATACCATCGACACCCGTCGATGGTATCGACGGACATGTCACCGATCCGCACACAGACATCGACGACGCTCGCAACAGCCACGTCAGCGATCCGGGTGCTGCGTCGATACCATCAACTTCCGTCGATGGTATCGACTCGTCAGCAATCCGGGTTTCTCGATCCAGCAAACGTCAGCCGTCGATACTCTGGAGGGAGGCGGATACCCGCGAGATGTGTCGATACCATCGACCCGCGTCGATGGTATCGACGGGTCGATAGTAGCGCCGGCCAAGTCTATTTAAGGGGACTTGCAACGTCATTTGACGTCACACCTTCAGAGCAAGCATCCTCCTTTGCGCCGAGCACTCCCCCGAGTCCTCCAAGACTGAAGAGAAGCGACATCGAGCGAAGATCTTCACCGAGCGGAGAAATTCTTCTCCATCTGCACCGAGCTCTCTTCTAATCCCATCTTTCTTGCAACAATGGTGCACGCCGCCGGATCATCATCCTCGCAAGAGATTGAGGAGTTCGTTCCTCCCCCAACCGCTTCCGTCTCTCGTCCACGCCTAATGCATCCTTCCATGGAGGCGAGGAAGGTCTACGAGGAGATAATGAAGCGGAAGATCGAGCCGACCCGGTATGTGGACCGGGGAATGATCCGTGATCTAGGATTCGAGGCCAACTTGGCCTATGTGCTGAAGGGTCAAGCATGCCACACCAGCATAAGGATAGGAGAGATGGAGCGCCATGCGGATGGGCAGCCGTTCTTCGGAGAATGGCCCACCTACAAGGAATTGGTGGCGGAGTTTATGGCGTCCCTCGACGTCTGCGTCGTACCCAACCACGTGGTGACGTCGGACCGTGAGTGGATCAAGGGGAGGGTGTGCTTCCGGCTTTTCAACATCAACTACAACATCACTCTTAAGCAGTTCAACAACATCTTTAACTGGAACCAATCCCAACATGATCACCGACGCCCAGATTCCCGCACCGACTACGACAAGATCTTCGCCGAGCTAGTTACAGTGCCGACAGGAAAGTCTGTGAGCTACCATAATGCAGCGGTAGCAGATTTTGAGCACCCATTCGTCCGGGTCCTTCATAGGATGTTGAGCCTTACGTTCTTTGCTCGGAGCGATTTGGCATTGAGCAAGTTTCAGGAGAGCGATCTTTTCTTCCTCTACATGCTCCTGAAGCGACAAGAATGCAACTGGGGTGCGTTCTTTCTGCAGCGCATCCTGGCGGTGAAGAGGAGTACAAGGAAGGCTCCGATCCATTTTGGTGGGCTCATCACCAAGTTGGCACACTACTTGGGGCTGAATTTTCAGTCCATGACTCCGATTTCCACAAAGAGTAAGGTGAACGTGCAACACTTGCACCGTTCAAACCTTATCCTTCTCCGGGATGGGTTGGCGTACGCACATTGCCATGTCAACCAAGCTTATCAGGAGTGCGCACTGCCGGACGCCGTCTTCCACATCGAGGGAGCTCAGCACTTCCGTTGGCCGATCATAGCCGTCGATTCTGATGAAGAAGAAGGCGGTGATGACGAGCAAGGAGGCGAGGATGAGGAGGAAGAGGAGGCTTTCACACCTCTTCGTGCACGTGTAGCACCACAGAAGCGTCCTAGGATGCATCCGGGTGCATCTTCATCATCTCAGCCCCCGCCGCCATCACCACAGCATGAGCAGCCAGCCGAGGATCCCTATTCCATGCAGGGAATGTACACGATGCTGCAAGATATACAGCAGACTCAGCAGCAACACATGGCTATGTATACCGGCATTCATGAGACTACGAGCCGGGTACTTGATAATCAACGGGCTATGTTCGAGAACGAGCGGCTCATCCTCGCCAACCAAGAGCAGATACACAACCGGTTGCAGCGGATAGAGACGCAACAGGAGCCTTTCTTCGACCATTATTGGAGTCGAGATTACTTTGAAGGCTATCCACAGCCTCCGCCGAGGACCCAATATGATCCAAGCTTCCAGGGGGAATACCCGTCTTGGGATCCTACGACACCACAATACCAACCACCGCCTCCGCAGGATTGATCAGGGTATCACTGTTCCACCCTTAAGTTGGTTTTTTGACTATGAGGCCATAGTCGAATTCAAGCTTAGGGGGGTGGCTGGAACAACTCTATCTTTTATCTTGTCTTTTGTTATTTTTAGTTTTTGCTTTGTTATTTGTTCTTGCAATTTTAGTTTTTGTTTAGGATCCACGTCTATCTAGTGTAACCGTGGATGTCTTAAAAATTGTCATCTCGCTGTTTTCATGGGAATTTTTAAGGGAATTTAAAATTTTTGTGTCTTTTGGATAGCTTGACTTGGTTGTCCTTGGGAAACTTGTCCTATGAAAATGATTGAAAGCAATATGTCACACCCACACCCCCGTTGACTCAGGAAAAGTGGATAGTAATGGTTGTTTGAGCCTAACCTAACCAAATGGTAATGAGACCTTAATTGGATGTAAGAGAGAGAACCCTCCAAACCACTACACAGGTCAGTAAGGAGGGACACATAATACTCTTCTAAGGTTCAGTCATCTAATCTTGTGATCATTCCACTTCATTTTTTTCCATAATCCACCTAAGAATTGGAAGTAAAGTACAATTTTAATTCCTTTTGCGTGCATAGCATTTAGATAGGACTTGCATTGAAATTTTTCATACTTTTGCATGAAACTAAAAAATATATAGTGATTCATGCACACTACCTTTAGGTGCATGCCATGTAGTTGCACTCATGACTTTCATGATTATCATGCTTAAGTACACCATGTACCTCAGTTTTTCCTAAAAAGTGATCTAAACTTTTCCATACCCTCGAAATAATGCAAAGATTTCCAATCGTGAAGAAAATGGCCTTATACATGTATCTCTAAGAAATTATGGATATGTGGGCTAAAAGAAAGAAAAAAATTCTGAAAATCTGAAAAAAAAATTGAAAAAAAGGAGAATTTGGAAGGAAATGGAATAAGAGGGAGAAAGGAACATGATATCACTTGCATAACAGGGAAATTGAGTACATGATGTGGCTTAATTAGATTTCCATCTCATTTTGTGGTGGAAGGTTAGTGCATGCATCATTCCACCCAATTTTAAGCATTAGGGCATTTTCAATGTGCATTTGCATCATTTAGGACATTTTGTTATGTGCATGTTGAAACTGTGTAATACTTACAAGATTCTTTCACGAACCACCCATTCCATCCACCCGTTGCTCGGATTGGTAGGCCACTGTGATTTTCTCCTCACTAATGATTATCAGGAGAACTGCTTCCATGTAGATGGTAGTTAGGGCGAGCAACGTAGTGTAGGCGATCACAAGATGCACCAATGCTAAATCGGCGAACTTTATTATGATAACTGCCTTATGTGATAGTGTTCATCAGTTTGAAGGATAATTTTTCTTATTGATGATTATTGTCGCCTGTAGGGTAATTACTGTTCTGTGATTAGGAAAGGCCGGTTTGAGAACGTCCAGTGGGAGTTATGGGATGTGGGTTGGTGTGTTGATTTTTAGTTGACATCTGCAATTCTATTCTAAGGATTAGTTTCTCGAGGGCGAGCCATGTTTAAGCTTAGGGGAGTTTGATGCGATGATTTTGAGTCGCATTTATAGACCTATTTCATATGTGTTTTGTGCCTTAATTACTCATTTTCATGGATAATATTGCATAATTCACTTAATTTGGTCTTTGCCATCATATTATATCAAATCCCCTTTATTTTACTATTTTGAGCATTATTTATCATCTTATTATAAATTGTGTGGATTTACTTGGTCTTGTTGTGAAATTTCAGGAAAAACAAGTATCTGCTTCCATCGATACCATCGACGAGAGTCGATACCATCGACCAAGCCACAGGTTGCTAGCCGAGAAGAGAAGCACAGAGTCGATACCATTGACACCCAAGTCGATAGCATCGACATCCCTTCAGGTTGCTGGCGAGGAAACTGTCGATACCATCGACTCAAGTCGATGCCATCGACACATGGAGAGCTACAACGTCGCTAAACGACAACAACCGACGCTAAAGAAAGTCTATGGTATCGAGATGACCACAGGCGCTCAGACTAAAAGAAGGGAAAGCTGCCGCTAATCCGCTGGGTCGATACCATCGACCCGCGTCGATGGTATCGACGCCGGCAGATATGCGTTGGATCTGTTTTGATCTCGATCGGATGGCTGTTGTTATTTGACGACCTAATTAGGGACTTATACCTAATGACGGCCGCCCAGATGAGGGGATGATCTCATTTTTGGATTACACGAGTGCCGAGGAAGGAGAGAAAGGAGAACGGAGGCCAGAAGCTCATCTCGGGTGATTCAGACGCTGCCGAAGATGATTTCCACCACCGACAGGCGGGGAAGCTCGTGTTCTACGCCAAGGATCTACCGGTTCTTCTCCGTTCAGGGGTTTTCCCACTTGTTTCACGTTTTTCTTATGAAATCCCTTATTTCTACCATGTATTCGTGCGATATGAACATGAGAGGCTAAAACCCTCAATCTTTAGGACTGGGAGTAGCCCGGGAATACATTGTATGACATTTTTATATTGATAATTTATATTTTCTCTCTCAAATCCGTGGTATAGATTCGTTTTCTCCATTTCTATTGTTATGCTTGATCACCATAATAATAATTTAATGCCCTTAATCACTTCGACAGAAGGATTAACGGTTGAAAAGAGAAGAAATCTACATTAATTAATAAAACCCTTGACAAAGGAGTTATAAAATTAATGGTGGGAACTGAGGGACCGTTTATCATGCACTTAGTTTAGGGGAATGATTACTACGAAGGTGGAATCAACCTAAACCTAAGTAGTGACTTACACCACGACAGTGGGTAATTCTGTATTCAGGCCACTACTCAGATAGAGAGAGAAGTGTGAGGAATTATATGAAACCTAATACAATGTTGACCCGCGGTGAAACCGCCATCCTAAAGATATCCCTTTGAATTGATTAAATTAACCTTTAATCGATTGTTTTCTTTGTTCAATTTTTATTTTCTTTTAAATTCAACAACAAAACCCTACTTTGTTAATCGGCCTAGGTGATTATGATTAGTTAGTAGAAGTCTCCAATAATTCACGTATCCCTGAGTTCGACTCGGGCCTCACAAGGCCTATATTACTCGACGTGTATACTTGCATTTAAGCGCGTAGTAAAATACACGTCACATTACCCTGTATTAGGGTTCACATAGCATTAACTTATATTAGGGTTTCACATAGCATTACTCTGTATTACGGTTCATATAGCATTAACTTATATTAGGGTTTCACATATCATTACCCTGTATTAGGGTTCACATAACAAGGAATCAATATGGTTAACATAAGTATTTAATCATACTTATTTATTCTCATCATTTCATCATTAAATGAATTATCAACACACAGTATGAGTCTCTCTCTCATCTTTGTCGGAATATGATTACATCATAGTTTATAGGTTTGGATTAACCTTTTCATAATGAATGTTAGCCTACATTCATCAAAGTGCATTACATCTCAATGTAACAATTGACATGACACATTTCATATGTCACTCATCCAATTATATTGGACTTATAACACATCAAGGTATATTAGTATTGGGGTCTTGGATGTGATATCTATCATATCTTGATGTATCACTCCCCTCAACACCTTTATCTTACTTGAGTTCATCCACTTAGCTTGTATTAGGGTATTTCCCATCTTAATACTTTATGCACCAGTTTATCACATTTATCATGTAATGTATTGGGCATTAGTCACTCACTTAGAATATACAACCATTGCCAATAATATGGACTCATCCTTGAGTTAGGAACTATTGATATAGGGATATCCATTAACAACCTCTCTAGGTGTTACATTTGTCAAAACATTAATCACTATTCCATTATTAGGAATAGGATTGTCCATATTTATAACTTGAGGATTCACATAGCGTCTTCCATACATTTATGAATTTCACATAGTATTGCTCTTCAATAGAGTTTCACATAATCATCATTCTATATCAAGGATTCACCTAGTAATATGTGAAATTAAGATTCCACAACACATCACCCAGTGTTAAAGCTTCACATAGCATTAATGGCACTACCCAATATTAGGGTTTCATGTACCTTTATCCCATTTTAGGGATTAAGGTTTACCATTCACATCTAAGTAAGGTTTCTCATACCTCATACCCAAATTAGGGTTAGGATGTACAATTCCCATCAAATTAGGGTTTCTTACATTGTTACACTAAGTTAGGATTACGTCATCACCCTAGATTATGGTTTCACTGAGCTTTGCCCTTAAATTAGGTTCAAGGTACATCAATCTTTTTCAATGAGGATTTCATGATCTCATCAATATGGATCAAACCCTGATTACATATTTATTCATAATGAGAGAATTAGAGCTTATTATTTAAGCAATCATCTCTTCCATTCTCTCTCTCTATCATCCTCTCTAGGATGTTAAATATTCCAAGATCGATCTAGGTTAACTCTTCACTTAATTACACATAGTTAGTGTTAACCTTCATAATCATCATTGGTCTACATCATTAATAATCAAATAGCTAATTGACCATTGATCATATTAGATGTCCAAATGGTTTAACAAATTTGAATCTCAAAAGGTCTTAGTCACTTAGACCTCAAACGGTCTTGGTCACTAAGTTCAAATGGTTTGAAACCGTTTAGACAACACATCTTAAAACTAAATGAACTTGAGGCTCCAAACAGTTTGAGACCGTTTGGTCCCAAAGGATCTAGAGACTGTTTGGACTCAAACGGTCTTAAGACCATTTGGTCCAAACCTTCTCAAAACTAAATGGACCAAAAAGGGTCTTCAACACTTAATCGATTCAATGTTCCAATCCATGAATCAACTATCAATTGAACCACTAAAGTATTCATCAATTGAACCACTGAATCATATTGTCCATATGTTGGACTAATAAATTGGATCCATTGGATCATCATACAACACATACTAGGGTTAATACCTCAAATGGTCAACCCATCCAAATGGTCAACTCCTCTAAACAGTTTGGAGCTTCAACTCCAAACGGTTTGGAAACCGTTTAGTCTCCAAACGGTTTGGTGAAACCATTTGGACCAATTTGTTGAAGCTGTTTGCAAGAGATATTTGGGGAGGTGTGTGCTTATGATGATGTCATCATTATAAAGCTCCAAACCCACGAATTTTGCTGTGATTTCATGGTTATTGCATCATTCTACCAAAATAAATTTCAGAAATGAAGAAAGGATCACCAATTGATAAGGAATTGAATGCTATAATAAAATTAAGGGTTCAAGTTATAAAACCCGCCTCCAATTGAGCTGAAAAGCTCCAAGATCACGTCAACAATGGTGGATGCAACTCCTTTCACCATTCCAGGGCTCATCCTCAAGCTTTGACTGAAAAGGAATGGTTAGAATTGAAGAGGGGATCGAAATAGGAAGAATTCATGCATTGATTTTGTGATTTCCACCATGGATTCAAGGTGAAAACGGATCAAGGAGCTTACCAACAGGTTGGGGGTCGTCCTCCTGGTCCTCCAAATCTCCCTTGGTCGTCTTCCATGCAAAGGAAAAGAAGTGGGGTCGAAAAAGCCTTTGTTTTGGCTTGTAAAAGGCCTTTTTATAAAAATTCAATGAGAGAGAAAATGCTTTATAAAAATTCGTTTAATTCCAAAATTGTTGCCACCACTTCCCCCTTGGTTTCTTGCATGCAAAGGCATCTCTATCCCCACCGAGCTCCCTTCCATTTTCCATGAATTAAGGGAAAAGAAATTAAGCACCTTAACCCTTATAATAGTAATATCCATTTTTGAGTGGAAATTCTTTTTCTTATAATAAGCTGAGTGGAATTTTCACCTCCTTAGGATATTTCGTGGTCCTTGCAAAGCTCAAGGACGTCCAAACACATTTGAATACAACCATTTTAATTTTGGTTGAAGTCCCTTTAATTAATACATTTATTTTTGCACTAAATTGAATTAGGGTTTCACTTAGGATTAAATCTTGATTATTTTAATATCAAGATTTTCTCTCCTCCAAATTAATTCAAAAGAATCTCCCCTCTCAATTTCTTTGCTTTACATGATGCCAAGATATATTAGGGACCATATTGAAGTGGTAATTTCCATATTGAACCCTAGGTTTTGGATAAATTGCACATTACACCAAAACTAGGTTTTAATACACAAACATTGCTTTATCAGCTCTTTCTTGGTACTCAGGCTACCACAAGCCATACCTCTGCATCATCTTCACTCTCATGATGCTTCAACACATGAGGAACATATTATGATGTACAATTTGCAATTTAACCCCTCAACTTGGGTAATTTGCACTTTAGTCCAAATCAAGTAAAACATTATTTCAATATTATTCAAAAAGGACTAAAATTGAAATATAAGTTCCTCTTGAGCCCTAATTACTTTTCAAAATATAAGATTAAGCATATAATTATCTTTCTTAATCAAAACACCTAGGGTTAAAGCATAACCCAGGTCAGGAATGTTACTGTAATATCCTCAATTTTGATAAAATTGAAATGTGTAAGCGACGAATAGAATTAAACAAATACAAGACATGAATTGATAATTTTCCCCAATGGTATTATTGGTGGAATAATAATTACTTTTATGGCAAGGGTTCTTGGGGCACAAGTAAAATAAGGAATTTTTAGATGAATTAATAATAATGGTTTTTGTCAAGTTTCCAAAGGGAAACAAGATACATGGTATTTTAGCCATTATTGGCAACACAATGTTGAGGCACCAAATAACAATATTGTGACTTAACCTTTCAAAACGTGAATATAATATAGGAAAGAAAGATATCCTTTCCTAGTTGTTTGGTTTGTCAAATAAAGATGATATCTTTTAGATGATATCTTTTGGATAGAAAGAAAGTAATGGTAATTGTTATATCGAAACCATATATATCCCAAAGAAGAAAAATATGGATATTCATTCCTAGAAATATGCTCTTTTCATAATATTAGTTGTCAAATAAAAGGGTGACTTTTTGTACTCGGGAAATTTCATAATAACTTTCCATATACGACATCATCCTTGTACACCAAGAAAGAGAGACAAAAGGAAACGAGAAAGGAATGAACATATGTGAATATGTAGGTGTATATATACATGCATAGCCAACTGAACCTACACCCCTCTCCGAGTTTCCCTTTGGTAGGTAAGGGTGGATGCCATGATATTTTTTGACATCATAACCCTAGAGAAGAGCATACCCTAGGTACCACCAGACCATGAGAAGGAAGTTCACATCCTTTTGGATGTTGCTTCAAGTGTCAGCCAACATAGAAGCCACCCAGGGCGAGATCTCTTCATCGAGATGACCTGCTTGGTGTCTGCGATGATCTATCTTGAGGACCCCGACTCTCCTAGGAGCCCGGATTGGGTTCTCTTCTGCAACTGCTAGGATGACCCTACATCAGGGACGATGGCATCGGTGATCACGTCGTGCAGGCTATGCGGCAGTCGGTGTAGTAGGGTCGAAGTCGTGTACGACGTAGAGGCGAGGAAGAGATGGAACCCAGTGCTCGTCAGCGTCGTGGGTCTCCAGCAGATGGGAAGATGAAAGAGACGAAGTCGGAGAGGGCGAGAGGGAGCTGTGAGGCCAGGACGGCGTCCAAGGAGGGAGGCCGCATGGCGACGACAGATGCGGCATCTTCGACGCGGCCTGTGTGCATGGAAGCACAGCTGTGCGGCGGATGATGTTTGGACCTTGGAAGTTGGTGTTGGGCACCTGGGATGGCTCGAATGAGGAGACGTGGAGGACTTTTGGACTGAGCACCAATTTCACAGAGGGCGGGGAAGAGAGAAACCGGCATGACGTGACAACACCCCAGTCGGCGGACTGGTGCATCGCCAATAAAGGAGAACCACCTGTCGTCAACGACCAAGGCTGCTGGGCCTATGTTGATCTACGGTCCAGGAGGGGTGAGGTCTTGAAGACCTGGGATGCATCGTCGATGTGGAGGCGATCACCCGTTAGATGTCGGAGCTCCTGCGGCGCCGTGAGCGTGACAGAGACTGTCGGTCTCACGCAGACGACCTGCGTAAGGAAGGAGGAGACGGGTTGGCTTAATCCTGAACCGACCCCTCCCCTTTTACATCTGCTGATTGATTCAAGAAATAAACCAGCAATTATGGATGTCCCAGGAGAGAACCGCCGATTGAACCACGCCCCTGACTTAAGCAAGTGGCGCTGGTAACACCAATAGCATGACTCCACGTGGCATCCTTTTAAGGTATAAAATTGATCTTATTTTAGAAGATGCTAGGGTTGTCGAAATATAGAAAAATTATATATCAAATTGCTCAGAAAAATGAGAGGAATCCAAAGAAAATATAATCAGAGTCTAAATATGTTTCCTGTTCCAAAAGTATAGGCAATACATGTTCTAATGAGTTTAACGAAACGGAAAACCTTGTTTTGTGTAATACAATGCTTAATTGAATATATTCGTTCATGTTAAGCTAGCACCTAATCTTGCCAAGTTTAATAAGGAAATCTGTGATAATGTTGAATAATTGACGATTCTAGATTTATAATATTATTCTTGCTATTTAGGGTTTTAAAACCAATATGGACATCTTGCTATGATCATAATGCTAGACATGTGATTTAGGTGTTAGGAATAGTTTAATATGCTTAAGATGCTAATCAAAGTTTAGCGTAACATGGATGATTAGTTGTAATGTTGGAAACAATGATATAATAGAATTAGGGTTGTCACCCTGATCCTTAGTCCAAACGAGAGGTAACCTAAACCCTAGTTTAGGACCGAATCTAGATCTGATTAAAGTAGTGTGAATACGTGGTAACACATACGTAGTATGCTTTATTTCAGATGCTTGTTGATTACATGCTTTATTGCTTGGATGATTGGATGCACTCTTAAAGTACATATGATGTTCTGCATGGTTTCTGCGATGGCATAAGGTACGTGGTTACACTTATTAATATGCATATCGAATTCCGAGATTGCCGATGTTTCTCGATGAGATTGAACGACAAATAAACTGCTTGCTTGTTTATTTAGTTCTTGCAAACTATAAAGTCCATATGAGTATCATGTAAAGTAAATAATAGTATTCTGAACCCTGGGTTAGACTGATCTTAAGGGTAATGCACACGAGCCCTGGAGGGACAGTGATTACACCTGAGGTGGTTGACCAGATATGGGTTAGAATATGAAAAACAAGTTTATTTTCTTATGTGCAAGATAAAGATGTTTTCTCATATATTACTTGTGATTATTGTTTGAACCCACATACCAGTATAGAAATATACTGATCGCATATTTGTTTGTCGGCGTTTTAGGTATCAGATATACTTGATTCATGGACATGAGGGTACAATTAAAGATGATGAAGACACTATAGTTTAATCATGAAGGTTTAGTCTTAATGGTATATCTTCACATATGTAAAAGTTAATTCTGTTTAAAAGTTATGTAACTCCTCTGAGGAGCTTTTTATCTAAACATGTACATATTTGATCATTAATGGAAATTGTTTATTATTTTGTATTATTTCATGAATCTGATCCTGGAAATTATGATTGAGGATCTGCGACTTTAAGGTCTTTTAGACACTCAAAAGTGTGGGTCGTTACATTTCATTGTAACATCCCAAGATTTGAGGCCTTGGATAAAAAGATCTTATAAGGAATGATTAGACTACCCATATCACCAAGGTGCACCTCCTTTTTTGGGAGCCCATCACTAAAGAACTCCATAGTTAAGCGTGCTCAGCTTGGAGTAGTACTAGGATAGGTGACCAGTCAGGAAGTTGTCCCCGGCTTGCGCATGAGTGTGGACAAAGCGCGCAGTTAAGGCTAGTGGTGGTTTGTGGGGCCAGTCGTCATTCTTGAAACTCTACTAGAGCCTTGGGCAGTGGGCTCGGGTGTTACATAAAGGTATCAGAGCCATAACCCCTCCAGTAGGTGGGGCCCACATGGGCATGGCATGCCAGTCTTGAGTCGTGCGGTCCAGGCATGTAGGAAAGGGTTGTCCATGGTTGACGTAGCCACCCTTGCACTGGTATTCCGTGATCGGGAGCTGGGTGTCCATAGGCCATTGTGGGTCTGCACTAAAATGGGGTTATATTATGAGGCCTTATAGTTGAGCCTTGACGAGGACGTCAAGAGCCTAAGTGGGGGAGATTGTAACATCCCAGGATTTGAGGCCTCGGATAAAAAGATCTTATAAGGAATGATTGGACTACCCATATCACCAAGGTGCACCTCCTTTTCTGGGAGCCCATCACTAAAGAACTCCATAGTTAAGCGTGCTCATCTTGGAGTAGTACTAGGATGGGTGACCGGTCGGGAAGTTGTCCCCGACTTATGCATGAGTGTGGACAAAGCGCGCAGTTAAGGCTAGTAGTGGTTTGTGGGGCCAGTCGTCATTCCTGAAACTCTACTAGAGCCTTGGGCAGTGGGCCCAGGTGTTACAGTTACAATTGTGGTAAACATCCTTCTGTACTTGAGGGATATAATGATGCAAGTTGGATTGTCGTGAATTCTGGGGGTAATTGTGTCTCAAGATATGTATTCCTGTTGGGAGGAGGAGTTGTTTCCTGGAGGTCTAAGAAACAAACCATATTATCTCGGTCCACTTTTGAGGCAGAGTTGTGTGCTTTAGATGTAAATGGATTGGAAGCTGAATGGCTACATGGACTTATGTCCAGTTTACCTATGGTAATGAAGTCGCTTCCTGCAATTTCAGTTCACTGTCACATCACTACAACTATTACTAAAATAAAGAGTTGCAAGTACAATCAAAAACATCGTAAACACATCCAAATCAGATTGAAATCTGTAAGGGAGTTAGTGTCTAATGGGGTCGTGGCTGTGGACTACGTCGGTACCAAAGATAATACAGCTGATCCTTTCACTAAAGCTCTTACCTTGGATTTAGTGGAAAAATCTAGGTTGGGGATGGGACTGAAACCCCTATAGATTTGCAGGCAGTAGCAACCCAACCCAAAATAGTGGAGATCCCACAAATTGGGTTCAATGTGGTAATAACAAGGTATCGGGTAAATCGGATGACACTATGTATTCTTGTTTGATGCTTCCTGCATCTGTGTGTCTATTCCCTGGGAAACCTGTTAGTCTCATGACTACATGTTAGTAAGAGAGTAGTATCTTAATGGTGTCAAGTCTGAGGACAGGATGTTAGAAGTACATCCTTAGAGACTCCAGCTAAGTGATTGATGTTGTATAGGCCCCAACAGGAGAATTGGGTTGTTCTATGTTATCAATCATGATATAAAATTTTGTATGCATGGCCTTAATACGGGCCGGGCTCGGGCTTGTGGGTTGTGGCTTGTGGCTTGTGGCTTGTGGATTTTGGATTGTGGAGAATGTCTTTCGTCTTCCGTCTTCTTTTTGCACTAGGATACAACTAAGTAATTAATTACTCGTGTAATTAATTGTTTATTTCCTATTCAGATTTCTTAATCCTAACTGGAAAGTGTTTTTCTTTTGTGGACAATCCTAATATACAAGAAGGACACTTAAAGGAGAAAGGGGTCAAGGTGCCTACTGATGCAAATCCAACTATTAATTTTACTTCTGCAAAAAAACACCAAAGATAAGAAATCTAAGAATGCACATAAACCTAAGGCAAAGATCCAAAAGAATCTGAAGAACAAACCTGGTTGGACTTGTGGACAGGTTGGCCACTAGAACAAGGATTGTCCAACTAAGAAGGCAAAGAAAGCTACCACATTTGCAACTGAGGAGGTTGTGGTCAACATGATGACTACATCCTTGAACCTCAATGATGGATACGTGTCTATTAAACCTGAAATCCTTTCTATTTTTGAACCTTTTTATTGGATAATTGACATTGGGGCTAATGTACACATGTGTGCTGATAAATCCCTGTTTGTGTCTTATCAGGCTTCTTGAGGTCGGTCCGTGACTTTGGGTGATTCCAGCTCTGCAGAAGTCAAAGGCGAAGGACATGTGGATTTGAAGTTCCCTTTGGGGAAGGTTTTGACTATTAACAGGGTCAGACATGTTCCAACCATTCAACGCAATATCCTTAGTGGCGTCATATTAGTTAGGGAAGGTTATGGAGTAGACTGTAAATGTAATAAGGCTATTATTACATGCCTTCAATTCTTTGTTTTTTGGCAAGGGGTACTTATGTGATGTAGAGAACTTGTTTAAGATTCATATTGAACATGTTTCAAATTTTGTTTTAAATTTGAATGATTATAGTTTTGTTTGCATGAATCTTGTTTCATCCGATGTATGGCACTCACGTTTGGGACATGTTAATGTTGCCTCAATGAAGCGTATGATGAATCTAAATTTGATACCTAAATCTGAAATTAGCAACAATAAATGTGAAATCTATGTACAAGCTAAATTGCCAAGGAAGCCTTTTCATTCTATGAATAGGAATTCAGAAATTTTGGATTTAGTGCATTCAGATATCTGTGAATTTAATGGTGTTTCTACGAGGGATCAAAAGCGTTATTTTATAAATTTTATTGACGATGCGAGTAGATATTGTTATGTATTTTTACTTAGAAGTAAAGATGAGGGATTGGATAAATTTCAAATTTATAAGAAAGAAGCAAAAACTCAAACCGGTAAAGTACTTAAGTGATTAAGGTCTGATAGGAGAGGAGAGTTTACCTCGAACTTGTTTTTGGAATTTTGCCAATTACATGGTATAGTTCATGAGGTCACTGCTCCTTATTCACCACAATCAAATGGGATAGCTGAACGTAAAAAATGAACCTTAATAGATATGGTAAATACCTTACTCCAAACATATGGATTACCCAACTTTATGTGGGGGGAAGCTTTGAATATAGATTGCCATATTCTGAATAGAGTTCCCCATAAACATTCAGAGAGTAGTCCATTTGAGTTATGGAGAGGAAGGAAACCGAGTCTTAAATATCTTTGAGTGTGAGGGTGCCTTGTAAAGGTACTTGTCCCTGAACACAAAAGGAAGAAATTGGGACCGAATATGGTTGATGCCATGTTTTTGGGTTATGTAGAGACAAGCTATGCTTACAGATTCCTGATTGTAAAATCATATATCTCTGGCATTAAGGTCAATACAATTGTGGAATTATGTGATGCAACATTCTTTGAGGATGTGTTTCCTATGAAAACTGGTGTGCCCAATGAAGTATCTCAAGAAGATTCATTTACCGCAGGTTCCATTCCCGAGCACGTGGAAAGGATGACAAATGTGGGGGGCGATTCAGAACAAGCTATTTCTAAATCGGATGATTCTGAAGAAATAGTTGAACCAAGGAGAAGTAAACAACCTAGGACATCTAAGGACTTTGGAAGTGAGTTTCTCACTTACAATGTTGAGGATGATCCTATTACTTTCAAACAAGCTATGGAATCTCCAGAAGCTAAGTTTTGGAAAGAAGTCGTTAATGATGAAATCCAATCAATTCTCCCAAATCGAACTTGGGAATTGGTGGATTTGCCTTCTGGTTGTTCTACAGTTGGTTGCAAATGGATTTTTAAGAAGAACTTAATGCAGACAGGACAATCAATAAGTATAAGGCTAGGTTAGTTGCTAAGGGTTACACACAAAGGGAAGGAATAGATTATTTTGATACCTATTCACCTATTTCCCGTATGACCACAATCTGAGTTCTTATAGCATTGGCTTCCATTTATAATCTATATATCCATCAGATGGATGTGAAGACCGCATTCTTACACGGTGATCTTCAAGTAGAGATATATATGGAACAACCTGAGGGATTTATGGGTCGTGGGAATGAGTCCAAAGTGGGTAAACTTGTTAAGTCATTATATGGCTTGAAACAAGCCCCTAAGCAACGGCATGAGAAGTTTGATTCTGTGATATCATCGTTCGACTTTATTTCTAATGAATTTCATAAGTGTCTCTACTGCCAGATTGTAAATAATGGATTCATTTTGTTATGCTTATACGTCGATGATATCCTGCTTTTTGGTTCCGATATGAAAGTAGTAAATGAGACAAAGTCATAAGGTCTATTGATGGTATAACTCTCTCTCAGTCTCACTATGTTGAGAAGATACTAGAGAGGTTTGAGTACTCATCACGTAAACTTGTTAAGACTCCATATGATTCATCCAAGCCCTTGTTCAAGAATGAGACTGGGGTTCCAGTGTCTCAATTACGATACTCTCAGATTATCGGAAATTTGATGAATCTTATGAACTGTACACCTCCAGACATTGTGTTTGCCATGAACAAGTTAAGTAGATATACCAGTCGTCCCGACAAGACCCATTGGGAAGCGCTTGACAGAGTTCTGAGGTATATCAAGGGAACATGTTTCCTTGGGCTGCATTATGGTAAACATCCTTCCATAGTCGAGGGATATAGTGATGCAAGTTGGATTGCCGTAAATTCTGGGAGTAATGGTGTCTCAGGATATGTATTCCTATTTGGAGGAGGATCTGTTTCCTGGAGGTCTAAGAAACAGACCATATTGTCTCAGTCCACTTTTGAGGCAAAGTTGTGTGCTTTAGATGAAACTGGATTGGAAGCTGAATGGCTACATGGACTTATGTCTAGTTTACCTATGGTAATGAAGCCGCTTCCTGCAATTTTAGTTCACTATGACAACACTACAACTATTTCTAAGATAAAGAGTTCCAAGTACAATCCAAAATAGCATAGACAAATCCAAGTCATATTGAAATATGTAAGGGAGTTAGTATCTAATGGGGTCGTGGATGTGGACTACGTCGGTACCAAAGATAATACAGTTGATCCTTTCAGTAAAGGTCTTACCTTGGCTTTAGTGGAAAAATCCTAGTTGGGGATGGGACTGAAACCCCTATAGATTTGCAGGTAGTAGCAACCCAACCGAAAAGAGTGGAGATCCCTCAAATTGGGTTCAATGTGGTAATAACAAGTTGTCCGGTAAATCGGATGACACTATGTATTCTTGTTTGATGCTTCCTGCATATGTGTGTCTATTCCCTGGGAAACCTGTTAGTGTCATGACTGCATGTTAGTAAGAGAGTAGTCTCTTAATGGTGTCAAGTCTTAGGACATGATGTTAACAGTACATCCTTAGAGACTCCAGCTAAGTGATTGATGTTGTGTAGGTCACAATAGGATAATTAGGTTGTTCTCTATTATCAATCATGATATAAAATTTTGTAAGCATGGCCTTAATGCATTGTTTTCTTTACGACCATGTCTTTATTGTGTTGTTACCAACCTATACTCTTGTATCCAAGGTTCAAGTTCAAGACTTTTGTTCACCTAGTTCCTACGAGGGTCACAGTTGGATAACTCAGGTAGATTCAAACCGAA
The DNA here is from genome assembly GCA_963693085.1 of Alisma plantago-aquatica. Classification (NCBI taxonomy): domain Eukaryota; kingdom Viridiplantae; phylum Streptophyta; class Magnoliopsida; order Alismatales; family Alismataceae; genus Alisma; species Alisma plantago-aquatica. Next base: position 1,958,660,592 of record OY856409.1, on the reverse strand, counting down.
AGGTATCTACTGAAAGCACAGTATGGAGGACTGAATGGTAGAGCACACTCCACATTGGACTTTGTGGGGGATTGTTACATATATGGTTGTAGCAGCCATCTATTTAGCATGGGTTAAGCCCAATGTAGTGCAGCAAGTACATGTGAGAATGTAGTGTTGTCTCTAGTGCAAATGGCAAAGAAGTTTATCCCATATTGCTCACTCCTAGAACTTTTGTGGTCCTCATATGTAGGATCACATGGGACACTAGTGTCCAAGGGGTCCTAGGAGGGAGGTATGCTCACCTCCTTGGTGGGTGGGGTTACCACATCACAACACACGCACATGCCTCTTCCATATTCCGTCTTCTTTTTGCACTAGGATACAACTAAGTAATTAATTACTCATGTAATTAATTGTTTCTTTCCTATTCGGATTTCTTAATCCTAACTAGATATTATTTCTCATTTATGGATTATTCTGTATTGTGTACAAGAGCAACTGAGAATTTGCGTCTTATTAGGAATAGGATTAGGGACGTGCATGGCTATATATACGCCTCTGGTCATTAGGGTTAAACACACAACAAACATCTTTATGCCGCCGTTTCACGTGTGGTTTGAGCGTCGTAATCCAGAGCAAGTGCCTTCGTTCCAAGCCGCTTCATGGAGTAGTTCTCCTGTGCAAAGTGTGGCGCTCCTTCCCATTACCGAGACACAACTCTCAGGCGGTGGTTCCTGCGGTTGCTGTGCTGCACTGGTAGCAGTGCAACATGACTACGTCGAGCGCGAGCGAGACGTCTAAGTTCCAGGTTCATGTTGGATCTAGACTGGGAGAACAGTGCCTATCCGCAAGGATTGTTGGGCACTAATTTCTGTAAGTATCACGTTCATTTCTCAACGAACGATCTGGTTTGCGAATCTAACTCCTTTTATTTTGTTCTCCTACTTTGTTTGATATTCGTTTCTTATTTTGGATCTGCCTAAAATTGTTAATTACTTTGCACCTATCGATGTTGCATGAATGACGTTAAGAAATATTAACAACACTTAGCTGGTCTCGTCATAGTCTAGACAACTGGTTAACCAATTAGACTGAACTTCACCAACTCTACATAATATGTGTGTGTGCGCGCATATATATATACTCAAGAAAACTATTGTAGTCATTATTTTGTTGTTGTATATACAATTTTTCAGATTATATCAACATTATACTTGTTATTAGTGTGGCCGTGACTTATGTTAATTAATGTATTAGCTGATATATATATATATATATATATATATATATATATTAAAATAATTTAATTTGTACTATTACATATGATATACAAAACATCCATATAATTGAGACAATTTTAAAATTTAATTCACATTATTACATCGATTGTTATTGAAAATCATCAATCATTTGATATCAAAAGTGATGCAAATTATTGTTGAACAGTTTTCTTTGTTGATCTTAATTTAAATATGTGTCTAGTAGATACTAAATATTAGTGGTTTTCAACCTAATTTAATAAAACTTAACCAGATTGTAGCACTCAAGTTATATTTGATCTAAGTTCTTTTAACATCTAAATTTGGTCTACAAAATTTTGAATCAATATATGTGGTTTGGCCCATGTTTTAGGGTCAAACCAAACTTGAATGGGCCATACCCACCCCTGGTCACTACATTGTTTGGTTGTGAGCTTTGTTTGGGTTCTCAACAGGCTAGAAACACATGAGCTGCTAATAAGTCTTTTAGTTTCAAACTATTTTGCTAATTGGGTGTAGAAAAATGTTTCTAAAGGAATTATGTCACACTCTATTATCCGTTTTATTCAAGAAAGAACATATGTGTTACTCCCGCCTCTTGTGTGGACTCACTCAAAAATTTACATACTTCTCTAAAGACTCTTACATATTTTCATTTTGTATTTATCTCACCCTCTACATATTCAACATGTCTCTCACTAGACATACAACTTTTTTAAAAGCGAAAACATTTTTAAATATTTGTAGTAAATTTCTGGGTAATGAGTTACGATCTCCTCCTAGAGATTCATTGTGGAGTTTTTATGCTTCTATATATATTTTTCCCTTTTTGCTCACCCAACATTTATCAAAACCTACCGCTATGATACAATAAAGAGGTGATATCATACAATATTGGGTGACTTCTTCATATTAATGTAGTTTACCTTACACTCAATATATGCCAGCTCAGTTAATCATCCTCATTTACACTTATGTTCTTACCCTTCCTAGTCTATTTGTAATGTTTCCATTGGTCATCGAGGAAAGCAAGAATTCCACCATTCAATTTACTATGTCTTACCAGAGACACAAATCTGCTTCCCATTCCATTATCTAGTCTAACCTCTTGATCTCTTTCTTTTTCACCCTTCTACAAATTCTTAGAATGAAATGACCAACCAATGGTAATCCCTAAATCTGATATGTACTTTGAGGATGATGCATCAGCCTATAAATAAAATGTGATGGAAACATTGAGTTTGTGGTATAATTAGACAAGGACACAATACAATTTGGCAATGAAAGTAAATAATGTCCTCTATATTGCATCATCATATTTAACTTGAATCATCAGGTGAGTACTCTAAGTTAATCTTGACATATTGAATCCAATATCTCACTAAAGCCTACATACCATTGCATGGCATGTATATGACAGAACGACAATCTACAATATCACACTTGAAGTCGAGTTTCAATATAACAAATTCCTACTATATGTGATATTGCACTTCTTCATTTCTATTAACATCGTTCAATACAAATTTTATGCTTTTAACACATATAATGATAACATTTACTTGTTAAGAAAATATTATTTATTTGGTGATATGATATTACAAATATCATGCTAAAAGTCAAATATATTGTCTACTTCCTATTTCTAGTTCATTACTTTGTTCTTTATATATATATATATATATATATATATATATATATATTCATAAATACATAGATACATATACACATATATATACTGTGAAGAACAACAATTTTTCAATTTCTAAAAAAGTTATGTAAAATCAGAAATCAAGGATTTAAAATCCTTAAATCTCTTTGACTCTCTCTCCCTCTTCCACATTTTTCTATATTTTTCTAATGTTCATTTTATTTCTCTTTCCGAACATCTCACCCCACATACTCTCTCACCATATTTGCTAAATTGACGCTCACAATTCCCATCTTGAATTATTTTGTATCCCTCAAATGGCTTCTCCATTCTTTCTCCTCTCTTCCATCTCTAACAAATCCAGTTTCCACTACTATTTCTTATAGTTATCAAAAGCTATTTTTTCTTTTCTCCTATCTTCCATCTCAAACAACCGTCCTATGCGATCTCCTCTAATGTTGTTTGCACTTATTGAAAACCATGAATGGTGCACACAAAACACTTCTCACCCGCTTCTTTAAAAAATGATCACTAAGAGAAGGAGCCGCCAGTAGAAGGTGTAATGATGCCTCTAAAAATGGACTCAAAGTCAACATTTATTTGGATCTTTTACTACAACCCTATCAGGTATTTAAAGAACTAAAATCTTCCATGGGCTCTCTATTAATGCTAGAAGATGTCATGCCAAAGAAGTCTTCCAACAGTCGGCACCTACCCTGTACATTCCAACTTGCAGTTTTAGCACATGTTTGATTTCAGCATGATTACTGCACCCTGTGTAACATACTAAAATTTGGCTACCCTGACTTCAAGAACCCTAATTCATGGAATAGGATGATAGTGTGCTAAGATCATTAGAATTGACCAAATAAGGTTAGAATTATATTATGATATGCTTTTTTGTCCACTAATGAATATATAAGATGGGTAATATATATAATATGAGTAACTCACATATTAACCATAGTTATGGATCCATATGATCTGGACTATGTCATAGACTAATAAACCCTAATGTGATGATGAGATCATGTATGGATCCTAATCCTAGACTTACGACATATGAAGAAGGTGTAAGTGAATTGTAATGATCATTGACCTAAGCCATGTGTTGTAATCATCTAATCCTAATATATGCATCCTTGGTATTAATAATAATACATTAGAAAGATTATATTCCATAACCATATATCATATGTTAATACATCTAATCTGGACTTAATCACCTAAATATGGCTTGATATGTAAATCAACTTATCAATGTTTAATGTGTTTTACGTTGTCCACTAATATATATAATGACTAAGTATGGTTAATAAGCAATTGGATTTACATAAATATGCATGAAAGGCTAATGTGAGGTTAAATGTACATAATTTATAATAGGATGTAAATACATATGAGTAATTGATTCATTTGGACAACAAGGTGATTAACTTATATAATTTGACAACATTGGATGCTTAGTGCAAGTGGGAGCTATTGACATGCCATTATTTAAATTAATATTGACATTATGGACTTATTAAATAATTTGTTAATATAACTTAAATCATTCAAGATAATATCTTGAAACTCATTTTTTAGTAAGATTATGATTATAGTACTATAAATATGCAAATATTGTGGATAATGTCAATAGGTCATGATAATTTTAAAGATAATAGTTGTAAATTCTAATTGTACTCAAACGTGTACAAGATAATTTCAAAATGCAAATCTAGGTGTATACTCATATTCTTTGGGTTCTAATTAGTCTAGATGTAAAGTTTTGGCTTAATTGGATAGTGTTATAGGCTTATTTTGATTGGAGGAGACAATTCCGAGATGCACAATTTCAATTGTAATTGAACTTTGATATTATATATAACCACTTTTAATGCTAGACTTATATTTTCCCAATTTTTCATTTTCCCCTTTAGTTCCCTATCATGTGCTTTAGCCACTACGTGACCTCTGCATCAGTAATTAGTGATGCATTGTGTAGCTCCCCTATTTCTTCTTCATTGTGTTTGTGGCTCAAAAGACTCTCACCGCTTGATAAACTAGGTTGTGCAAATCTTTCCCTCTTACCACTCCCTCGATACCCCCCTACAATCTCGATCATGCTCTATGCTTTCTTTACTGCCATGTTTGTCTTGCGGTTTCATACTCATAGACTCCAATGAGGAAAAGACTCCATCTCTTCCACATCCAAGTCGGCGAGGGATTCTACCATTCACCTATTTCCTTTTCCTGTGATAACTCTGCTCGCCTGAAGCGTTCTATCCTATAAATACCAATATCATTACCTCAACTCTACCATCTAGAAACTATTTCCTAGTGTTGCCTCACACCAATATATCCCAAACCTATCATCCCCAAACTCCTTCATGTGATCCCTCAACTTTGAGTTCTACAGACACTAAGGATCCATGGTGGTCCTCAAAAACCATCTAGACCTCCATGCCAATGTTGTACAGACCTTCTACCAAGTTCAATTTCATTTTCTTAAGGTCTATTATTTCCCCCTTCTCTCCTCTTCTCTTACTACCCCAACATTTCTCTCTAATAATGTTAAATTTTGTTCACCTTTGGGATCTTCTTCTCCAGGCGTGGTTTCTATATTATCTCACAACCTTGTCACCTTCTGCTTTTTCATTTGGGGGTTAGTTTTCTTGGGCTTCCTAAGAGCTCCCATTAGAGGGTGGTGGCAGGTGTATGATCTAAAGATTTTGATTCCCACTGGCTGTCTTCTAGGGGTCATGAAGATTGGTTGACTATGGTGAATCTAGTTAGGTTGTCTTCTAAAGGATAGGAGTCCCTGATCTGTACCTTGGATCCTTGGGATTTGAGCTCATGAAAGTCCATGTTTTCTCAAGTTTTTGTCACCATCAATCGTTAAAGAAGATGACTTTTGACAAAATTACGATCTTGCCCTCATTTCATTTCATACGGTCACGTTTTATATGGGCTTTATGGTCTTTTTTCCTCCAATGTGATGATATCATCACAAGTTTATAAAATTGATGGATTTTACATGTATGCCATGTCATGCATTAAGGTTTTGATATGTGATGCAGAAGCTTACTTGTCTTTTGTTTTAGTTTTTAATATTTGATATCAACAAATTGACATATCTTGAAAAATTCACAAAAATAAATATAAAGATTAGAAAAATAAATCAAGACATGTTTTGTAATAAAAGAACTAAGAACTATTGTTTGATATGGTTTTTATGATCTAATTGTATAATATGAAATACATGATTTTTATGGATTTTCCTAACTATCTTTAATTTTGTAAAATTCATATCTAATGATATATAAATTAGAAATTAATAAATAAATATGTTTTTAAATAAAAATTATAATCTATCGGATCATATAATTTTCACAACTTAAGTTAGTAAACATAAAAAGGGTCTTTTTAGGGTTTTATTTATAGGAGCATAAACCCTAATTTATTTGAATTCTTAATAGGTAGATTTGACCTTGATTTGGATCTAGGGTTTGACCTTGACTTGTTATTACACATTTGTGAGGTATGTTGCACTCAGTTTTGAATCATATTGGAAAATATACTTATTTCTCTCTCTCTCTCTTGACTTGATTGAGGCATATTTCTATGTATGTCACTTGGTTATACATGCTTGACCCACTTGGGTCTAATCCACCCAAATTTTATCTTATAGAATGTTGGTATTGCAAATTGAATCTCTTACATTTAATCGTGTTCATACTTATTCAATTTGCAACCTTTATTGCATTATTTCATCTTGTTGTTCCATTTCATGATAGAAACCCTAAATTGATATATTTTCTTAGACTGAACTTATCTTGCCTCTCTATTATGTGCATATTTTATTATAGAGACTATTATATATATATATATATATATATATATATATATATATATATATATATATATATATATATATATATATATATATATATACCATTATATAGGATTGTGGGTGCTCTCACCTCCGTCCTAGGCACATAAAGAAGAAGTGTTCTAGACCTATTTTTAGATGGTTGTAGTCTAATAGTTAATCTTAATGCCTAATTCTTATTGTTTATTGGTTGTTCTCTATTTATATTCAAAGGAAAGAATTAAAAAGTGTGAACTTTATTATTTTCTTCATATATATTTACATATACCATTATACAGGATTATGGGTGCTCTCACCTCTGTCATAGGCACATAATGTAGAACTATTCTGGACCTACTTTTAGATGGTTCTAGTCTAATATTTAATCTTCATGCCTAATTCTTATTGTTTATTGGTTGTTCTCTATTTGAGATTTAAAGGAAAGAATTGTGAATTGTGAACTTTATTGTTTTCTTCATATAATCTTTTGGTCGTCATATACGAAGATATCTTTTGATATCCAATTGGATGATTCTTTCTTTTTTGTTTGGGAAGCATTGTTATATTATTTGTTATCCCTTTTTCTTAATATTGTTCAGACACTATTTAATAAACATACTGACTTTTATACTAAACAACCACTTCGTCTTCTCTTGTGGGGTATGTTTCCAACCCATAGGTGAAGAGCAAGGAGGAGTTGTCAACTTTTGACCGTGACTTATCTAAGTGTATCTGAGCTTTCTTGGGAGGTAGATTGAAGTGGTTGCTTTACCCTCTACTGGTCCTATGTTGTAGATAAGTCTCCTATAGTTGATTTTATGTACACCCAACATGATAAAGAATAATGATAAGGATAAATATTGTAGTAGTTAGATTTTTATCTTCTATTGCTACACTTTATGGTGGATAACACATTACATACTTGAATTATTGTATATCATTATTTGCATAAAATGATTATCAAATTTTTCATTGGATGGTTTTCATAAACTGAGTGGATCCCCTCTCAAGTCCCACTCCTTACAAGTTGGGTATCAGATCCAAGGCATTCAGTTAATCTGACTATTTGAACATTATATCCTTTAGGTTTACCTCTCCCATGAGTTCCTTATAGGATCCTTAGTTTATATGAAAACGTTTTAGGTGAGGTGCTTTACCCAAGAATCTACCTATATTAACCATGTTAGTATGAGAGAAGTATATAGAATCTAATGAGATGACACTGATAATATTAAGTAAGGTAACCCTCATTAGCTTGGACACCATGTGCTTTTCCCTGGGATATAAGTGTGATACCCATGTTTATGTTTTGAGGCTATGAGAATCGACTTAAGAGTAGAACTATATGATGAGGAAGATGAACATAGTTGTAAGTTGAGATGCCTAAAGTAGAACAATATGATTGGGTAAACTGTCCTTAGAACCTAGACATTGATATATGGTTATAGGAAGAGTAAGTGATGAAGTGATGATTCTATACATGGTTTTGTTAGACTCACCCTTTTACCTCAAGTTTAATATGATTTATGAGGTCAACCTTTTTAAGGAGTGGAGGGGTAGTACTTGTTAGAATACATATATGCTGATTTCTAAGATGAAATCATTTTAAGGGGTGGAGTCCTTTAACATACTAAAATTTGGCTACCCTGACTTTAGAAACCCTAATTCATGGAATAGGATGATAATGTGCTTGGATCATTAGAATTGACCTAAAAAGGTTAGAACTATACCTTGATATGATTGGTCGCCCACTAATGAACATATAATATGGGTAATAAAAAATGTTGGTACCCTGATGAACATTTAATGCAAATAATATGAGTAATTCACATATTAATCCTAGTAATGAATGCATATTATCCTAACAATGTCAAGGACTAATAAACCCTAATGTGATGATGATATCAATGTATAGAACCTAACCCTAGACTTAAGGCATACTGATAAGGTGCAAGTGCAGTATAATGGTCATGGTGACCTAAACCCTATGTTGTAATCATCTAATCCTAATACATGCATCCTTGGTATTAATTATAAAGCATTAGTGACATAAGATGCCATAATCATATATAATATGTTAATACACCTAATATTTGGACCTAATAACCTAATCCTAGCTTGATATGTAAATTAGTTTATAAAAATGTAATGTGTTTCACCTTGTTTACTAATATACATCTAATGAGTCAAATATGGTTAATAAGTAATTATATTTACATAAATATGCATGAACGATAATTTGGGGTTAACTGTGCATAACTGGTAACAGGAGGTGAATAAATCTGAGTAATTGATTCATTTGGATAATAATGTGAATAATTTATATAAAGTGACACTAGTTGGATGCTTATTTCAATTAAGAGTTTTCAATGTGCCATTATTTAAAAAAATATCGACATTAATAGTCTTATTAACTAACTTCTTAAAAAAACTTAAATCGTGCAAGATAATATCTTGAAACTTAATTTTCAGCAAGATAATGATAATAGGACTATAAATATGGAATATTGAGAATAATATGAATATATACTAATAATTATTCAAATAATAATGATAAATCATAATTTTACTTCAACTCATAGAAGATAATTTCAAAACACAAATCTAAGTACACGATTAGATTCTTTAATTTAATTATTCTAGATGCAAAATTTCAGTTTAATTGGATAATGGTTGTTAGCATATTTTGGTTGGAGGAGATAATCCTAAATACACAATTTCAATTGTAATAGGACTTTGGTTTTATACATATATATAACAACTTTCAATGTTACTCTTCATTTTCCAATTAGTTTTCCCCATTTTCCTTAAGTTCCTTGTCAGTGCTTTAGCCAATGCAAGAGCTCTATATAAACTGTCAGTGTTGCATCATGTGGTTCCCCTATTTCTTCTTCCTTGGGTATGTGGTTCACAAGACTTCTCACTGTCCGATTTAAATAGGTTGTGCAAACCTTTTCCTCTTCCCATTCCCTATCTATCCCTCTGTAATCTCAACCTTATGCTCTTCTTTCTTTTCTACCATATTCTTTCACAGTTCTAGACTCAGAGACCCCAATTAGGATGGGAATCTTTATGTCCCACATCCAAGTCGGTGAGGGATTCCTCCCTTCCCTTGTTTCCTTCTCTTGTGATGACTCTGCTAGCCCAAATCCTTCTATCTTAATTTTACCTATACCGTTACTTCTTCCCTACCTCTAGAAACTATATCACAGTGTTCCATCACACTAATTGACACCAAACCCATCGTCCCCAAACTCCTTCAGTTGATCCCTCTGTTGGGTTATAGGGGAGATAAAGAAGGCAGTGGAAACAAAAAAAAATTCTTCTCCCAAACCCAGAATAAAGGAATCACATCAACGTCTATACAATAGGAAGGATGGTTTGTAGAGGCGTACCTTGACCCGAGGCTTTCTCGGCGACGTTTCCTCACGCCTTGCGCGGTCTTCACCTCTGGTATTATACGGTGTTTGTGCAGCTCCTGGTCTCACCGGGACTGTCGGGATTGATAGCTGCCCTCCGAGCGGCAGAAGTCTCCCACCTTTGCAGTCATCCACACAGACTACCTAGAACTCTGATCTCCTTGTCCCATAAGGAATCGAAAGGAGTCGCACCCTCCTGTCGGCGTACTAGTCACCGACACACTCTCCTGCAACCAGTTGCTTTTCTACAGTTGTCTTTCCCTTTTTGTGCCTTCCTTATCGGGTAGCACTTGCTCAAGCTCTCCTGGTTACCACAACCAGAGAGAACGACAACTTTGCAGAGCAACTGGTGTTCTGAGTTGTACTTTGTGAAGCCCCCAATACCCCTATATATATATAGGAGGGTCATGGGACAGGGTTATCTACCCTGGGCAATGCAGGATTAAAGCAGGAGTAGAAGGGTTCGAGATTTTCCACAAAACAACCAACTGTACCAGCTGAACCAATTGATTCACACCCTAAAACGATCGTTTCGGTCCTCGAGCCGATCATTTGGCACCTGAGCCAATCCTTTGGTGCTCTGAGCCAATCGGTTCATGTCTGAGCCGATCAGTTCATGGTCCAGATCCAACTCAAGTTGACTTCCATAGTTGTTTCTGATTAATCAAATATTAATCCTTGTCCAAATCAAATTTGTACAAGTGAAACAAATTGTATTTGAAAAATAGTCTTCTGACTTTCCAAACGATCTTGGTTGGTCACATGAATCAACCGGTTCAACAATTGAGCTGATCGTCTCATTGATACATGAGTCAATTGTCTCACCAGTTGAGCTGATTGGTTTGCCAACCTGAGCCGACCAGTTCATCACATGAGCCGATCTGTTGGAAGTGCAGACTGTGCAAAATCTGTCAATTGCAGTTTCATTCAATCCAATACTCTAATCAATTGGTCCAACACCTTGAACACTATGATTTTGAGCTATCAATCAACTGAGTGTTTAATTCAACTACTAAACTCCTTTAGTAATAAATCTAGACATTGTTTGTGGATGAACTCCTCTTCCAGGTTAAATCCTATGTGTGTGACCCTGCAGGTCCATTTCACGTTGGCAGTGAAATTCCATAACACTTATGACTTCACAAGAAAAGAGCAGTGCCTAGTCGCACATCAGTGCTACCCAAGTGAAATATAAAGTTGGAGAACAACTTTCAATCCTACAATTCGTGAATGGTGTTACAATGAATGTATAATTCCTTTGTCACTAATGTCCTGAATGAACTCAAGGCATGACACAATCATCCTTTCAACGTTCATCAATTTCCTTGATCTCAGAGCAGACTAGGTGAGATGTTTGTGACATTAATATCACATATTGATTCACGCATGCATGCGCATGCCTTTCTCAATCCTACTCATCAAGTGGCCATCGACATCAAACTCCCTTAGGAGGGATAAATCCCATATCTATCACTCACCCTTCAAAAGCCCCATGTGTCAAAGTCACCCAATCATCACCTTTATAACAACCCATGTTTCAAGATTGTGTTTGATGATGTCAAAGTGTACCCAATGACATGTGTTGAGTGTATTAATTTCAAGTCAAAGAATCACATTCACCACCATCACTGTGAGAGATGACTGTGACTACCAAATCATGGTTCCATGTGTCACTCTCACGGTGGGTCTGTCCAGTACACTTGTTCTCTAACAAGTACCTATGTTCTTGGTTTGATATCACTATATCATGACTAATGAGATTCTGTCATCAACAAACACACAATTTAGTCTTTAGTGTTATTGAAGTCTATGGTTATTTCAACAATAACAATCAACTAGGGACTGAACAAGAAAGTATACTCTTAACATATGTATGATCTCATCGTTTAGGTCCTTAACCCAAAAGAATACATCATCAAGTAAAACAATTCTTTAGACATCTATCATGTTACACTATCATCTCAGAAATAGTCAAAACATATAGATTGGAAATCGCCTTTATTATTATTCAAATCATTTACAAAGTATCCCATTACAATCATCACATGACTTGCTCTATGGGCATACATACCAACAGACTCCCACTTTCACTTAGAGCCAGTCACCTAGGAACCTCAGTCCTTATGACCTAGCATGACCATCATGCTTCTGCTGAGAAAGGGCCTTCGTCAGTGGATCAACTATGTTGTATTCCGTTGGTAATTTGCTAATCTTCACATCTCCCCGCTGTACGATCTCTCGTATGAGATGGAAGCGCCACAATATGTGCTTGGACCACTGATGTGATTTGGGTTCCTTAGCTTGAGCAATAGCTCCATTATTGTCATAATAAAGCTCTTTTGCATCACAGCTACTGGGAACTACACCAAGTTCAGTGATGAACTTCCTAATCCACACAGCCTCCTTTGCTGCATGTGAAGCAGCAATATACTCGGCCTCTGTAGTAGAATCAAAAACTGTTTCTTGCTTGGAACTCTTCCAGCTCACAACTCCATTGTTTAAGCAAAATACAAATCTTGATTGCGATCTGCAATCATCGTTGTCGATTTGGAATCTTGCATCGGTGTAACCTCTTACCACCAGTTCTTCCTCACTGTCATATACAAGAAACAGATCCTTTATCCTTCACAAGTACTTGAGGATGTTCTTTACGGCTGTCTAGTGAGCATCCCCGGGATCTGACTAGTACTTGCGTGTCATGTTGAGGGCATACGAGACATCTGGACATGTGCACAACATAGCATACATGATGGATCCGATGGCTGATACATATGGGATCCCATTCATACGCTCCCTCTCTTTACAAGATTGGGGACATTGAGCTCTAGAGATGGTGACTCCATGTAGCACGGGGATGTTGCCTCTCTTTGAGTTCTCCATGCTGAATCGCTTCAACACTTTGTCAATGTACGTGCTTTGACTTAGTCCGAGAAGCCTTTTAGATCTATCTATATAGATTTTAATACCTAGAATGTAGGATGGTTCTCCTAAGTCCTTAATTGAGAAAGTATTCCCAAGCTAAGTATTTACCTTTTCTAAGGCTGAGACATCATTCCCCATCAATAGTATGTCATTCACATACAATATGAGGAATGTGATCATGCTCCCACTAACCTTCTTGTACACACAAGGTTCATCTTCATTTTGAATAAAGCCAAACACTTTGACTTCCTCATCCAATCGAAGATTCCAACTCCGAGATGCTTGCTTCAATCCATAGATTGACCTTTGTAGCTTATAGACTTTATTGGCATTCTTTGGATCTACTAAACATTCAGGTTGTGTCATGTACACATCCTTATTTATATTCCCATTAAGGAATGCGGTTTTAACATTGCCAAATCTCATAGTCATAGTAAGCCGCAATAGCAAGCATGATCATGATGGACTTAATCATGGAAACTGGAGAAAAAGTTTCGTCATAGTCAACACCTTGAACTTGTCGAAAACCTTTGCAACCAATCTTCCTTTATAAGTTTGCACATTGCCATCCATGTCGGTCTTCTTCTTGAAGACCCACTTGCACCCTATGGGTTTTACCCCTTCGGGTGGTTCCACCAAAGTCCATACTTTGTTGGAGTACATGGATTCCATCTCAGATTTCATGGCTTCAAGCAATTTCTAAGAATCTGGTCCCTCCATAGCCTCTAGATAGGTAGTTGGATCATCATCTATGATCAACTCACCGCCTTCATGAGTCACAAGGTATCCAAACCTCTCAGGTTCAAGGCGTGTCCTACTAGATCTACGAGGTCCTTGTGTTACTTGAGGAGATTGAGATTCCACAACACCTTGTGAACATCTATGTTCCTCTTGTACATCTACTGGTTCAATGTTTTCTTATTGGGCTTGAACCTCTTCAAGCTCTATTTTTCTCCCACTGTTTCCTTTGGAAATAAATTCCTTTTCTAGGAACACATCATCCCTGGCAACAAACACTTTGTTTTCAGTTGGATGGAATAAGTAATATCCCTTAGTCTCCTTAGGATATCCAACAAAACAACATTTATCAGATATAGGGCCTAGCTTGTCAGGAAACATTTTCTTGACATATGGCTCACACCCCCAAATTTTCATAAAAGACATATTGGGATGCTTCCCAGTCCATATCTCATATGGTGTCTTTTGAACCAATTTAGATGGTACTCAGTTAAGTGTAAATGCAGCGGTTTCAAGAGCATAACCCCAGAAGGAAATCGGAAGAACAACAAAACTCATCATTGATCACATCATATCCAGTAAAGTGTGATTCCTTCTTTCAGACACACCATTATGATGTGATGTTCCAGGCAGAGTCCATTGTGATATGATACCACGGGCTCGCAGAAGGTCCTCAAACTCCTGGCTTAAGTATTCTCCACCTCGATCAGATAGAAGTGCTCCAATATTTTTACCAAGTTGGTTTTGTACTTCATTCATGAAATCCTTGAACCTTTCAAGGGTTTCTAACTTATGTTTCATCAAGTACACATAGCCATACCTACTGAAGTCATCAGTGAAGGTAATGAAGTACTGATACCCACCTCTGGCATTAGTTCTAAAAGGCCCACATACATCAGTATGTATGAGTCCTAATAGATCACTAGCTCTCTCACCTTTACCTGAAAAGGGAGTCTTGGTCATCTTGCTCAACAAACAAGATTCACATGTCTCTATTGATTCATAATCAAAAGAGTCTAGATAGCCATCTTTATGGAGTCTAGAGATGTGTTTCTCATTTATGTGCCCTAGACGACAATGCCAAAGATATGTTTTGTTTTGAGTTTTTACCTTTTGGTGTTTATGTTGTATACGCTAGTTTCTAGATCTATCAAGTATAGACCATAATACATTGGGGCACAACCATAAAAGATCCCATCTTTTGAAATGGAACACTTTCCATTCTTAATTAGAAATTCAAAACCATCTTTGTCCAAACAAGAAACGGAAATGATATTCCTATTTATGGCAGGTACATAATAGCAGTTCTTCAACTCTATTATTAGCACACTAGGTAGAGTTAACTCATAGGTTCCTACGGCACTGGTGGCAACTCTTGCCCCATTGGCAACAAGTAGTTCAACCTCACCTTTCCCTAAAGGCCTACTTCTTTTAAGATCCTTCACATTTGAACAAATGTGAGATCCACATCCGGTATCAAGTACCCATGTCAAAGAAGTATTAAAGTTCATCTCTATCACGTATACACCAGAAGTAGAGATCTCTATCTCTCACTTCTTCTTCCATCATTCCTTCCATCCTCTCCATGTTTTGAGCGTAGAAGATTCTGACATTGGTTTGGCGAGAGAACCCTTCTCTCCCTCACCTTTGTCCTTAGACTTTGTTCCATTGATCACCATCAATGAACTATCCATCTTCTTAGGCGTACATAGAGTGGATTCAAAGGCTACTGGTATATGTGGATTGTGCATAACACTTTTCACAATCTCCAACCAGTCATGGAATTTATTCTCAATTAATTTGCCCATTTTAAAAGATGATTCTTTTGCCATTATACAAGAGAAAATTGCATTTGTCAAAACTCCTTTTGATTTGATATGATTTGAATAAAATTTGATAGTAGTTAATTAGGCCTTTAATTAATTACCGCTCCCACTATTTTTGATTCAAATTGACAGCCCTCACCATCAATTCAGAAGATTGTAGCGTACAATCTTCTAGTGGGTCAAGATCTATATTTCATCAAGTCATGAGTCAGCTTTCGCTGATCACCCACAACTTGACTATTTAGGTAGGCCATCATGCCAATTGCATCATATGCAACTCTTAATGAATGAACATGTGCAACACCTTGCCATGATTAATTAAGTTTATTACCATATTCTTTTAGCCTCAATCAAGTTATTATAATTAACCACAACAAATGCTACAAAGAAAGGTGTAATACATCTATCACATACTTTTCAAATCTTTAAAACACATGATACTTGGGATCTCAGTCCCTTATCACATTACTGGGAATTCACATCCCTCAACAACACTATCATCATGTTTATTAGATCTGGGTATTCAAACCCTTAGTTAATCATTGTACAAGGTTACCACTTATCAGGTAACTATTACCTCCAGGTCGCCTGACCAAGGTATTCAGGATACTTGTTACACAAGCATCTTACATTGCTCACAAGGCCCATTAAGTATCTTATCACTTCTCACTAAGCAACAATTATCACATGGCTCACAAGGCCATTACATCTTATCACCTCTCACTAGGTAACAACTTATTCACATGGATCATAAGGCTATTGCACATATTGTCACCTCTCACTAGGTAAAAACTTATTCACATGGGTCACAAGGACATTGCACATCTCGTCACCTCTCACTAGGTAACAACTTATTCACATGGCTCACAAGGCCATTGCACATCTTTTCACCTCTCACTAGGTATCAACTTATTCACATGGCTCACAAGGCCATTGCACATTATACTTTTATTCAAGTATTTAGCATGCCTCTTCATGTGTCATTAATTCAAGTATATTGGATTTAGGGTACATAAAGGTGTATCAACCTTGAGGTACATGATGTGATATCTATCATGTCTCGATGTATCACTTCCCTCATCACTTTTAACTTACTTAAGTTCATCAGCTTATCTTTTATTAGGGTATTTCCCATCCTAATACTTTATGCACCAGCTCATCACATTATTCATGTAATGTATTGGTTATAAGTCACTCATTTGAATTATTCAACCATTATCTATGATATGGACTCATCTCGAATTAAGGAATTATTGATATAAGGTTATCCCTTATAAACCACTTTAGGTGTTTCATCTAACAATATATTAGTCACCATTCCATTGTTAGGAATAGGGTTTCCCATCTTTATCAATTAGGGTTTTACATAACATCACCCTATGTTGGGGTTTCTCATGACATCACCCTATATTAGGGTTTCACATAACATCACCCTATGTTCGGGTTTCACATGGCATCACCCTAGATTAGGGTTTCACACATCATTATCTTGAATTAAGGTTCCTTATAACTTTTCCCTAAATTAGGGTTTCATGTAACTTTACCCGAAATTAAGGTTTCATGAAGCATCCTCTTAAATTAGGGTTTTTCATTATATTTCCCTGAATTGGAATTTATCATATCATCACCCTAGATTAGGGTTACACCATTACCTCAGATTAGGGTCTTCACCTAGCATTGCCCTAAATCAGGGTTAGGGCTCATCAACCTTCTCGATTAGGGTTTCATGATCTCTTTATCAAGTATCATACCCTAATTACATATTTTATTCATGTTGAAAGTGTGGAGGCTTAACCACTACATGATTATTATACATGTATGACTTCCTCTCTCTCTCATCCTCTCTAGGATGTTGATTACTTCAAGCTTGATTAAATTAGGTCAACCCTTCATTCAAGTACATACATTTAGGGTTAGCATAGTGTATTGAGATATTGCTTCCATAAGCATCAAAGGTTAACCCCTCTAAGGGTACTGATCACCCTAGTACCTTAAAGGTATCACCATTGTAGTTATCTTTGATATACATCATTAACAATCATGGGGTTAATTGATCTTCCATCACATAAGTTCTTCAAATGGTTTTGGTTGCATTGCACCTCCAAACGGTTTTGACTCCTAAACCTCCAAACGGTTTTGATACTGTTTTCCCTCCAAATGGTTTTGAAACTGTTTGGGCATCTAGGGTTGAGACCGTTTACCCTCAAAACAGTTTTGAAACCGTTTGGGCATCTAGGGTTGAGATTGTTTGCCGTCCAAATAGTTTTGAAACCATTTGGGCACTCAACCCTTGAAACCGTTTGATCACATGTACATTGAAATTGATTGGACCAATCAACATTTGAAACCGATTGGAACTCAAACGGTTTGAGTCTGTTTGATCTCAAATGATTTGAAGACCATTTGGACTCAAACGGTCTCAAGACCGTTTGGTCCAAACTACCTTGAAACTAAAAGGATCATCTAGGGTTTCCTTCAACCAATCAATTAGAGTTTGCTTCATTGAATCATTCATCAATTGGACCATTGGGAGTGCATCAAATTATAACCCTTGAATCACCAACCATCCATCACAGCCCTTGACCTCCAAATGGTCTTGGGACCATTTGGTTTCAAACCGTCTTGAGACCGTTTGCACAATGAACCATAAAATTGATTCAATTCAATTTGGGTTTCAACACTTCAACCTGATTAGAGTTTGTAATTAGTGGATTATCCATCACTGAACCTATTATGAGCCAATCAATTAGAACCATTGGATCAACATAAAACTACATCAGCAAGTATCTCCAAATGTTCTTGAGACCATTTGATCCCAAACGGTCTTGAGACCATTTGCACCCAAACGGTCTTGAGACCGTTTGGTTTCAATCGGTCTTGAGACCGATTGGTCTCAAGTTGAAACCATTTAGTCCTGATATTTCTTGATGTGTGTGCTAATATGTCATCATCATGTTCAAGCTTCAAACCTTCGAAATTTTCTGTGATCTTTGTGGTGATTTCAACAATTAATCAGAAGGAAATTCAAGAAAGAAAAAGGAATCAACATATGATGAAGAAATGAAATCAATAATAATATTTAAGGGTTCAAGTTATATAACCTGCCTTCAAAGTTGAATCCAAGATTCAAGCTTCACGTCTTTAATGGTGAATGAAGCTTTCTCAACATCCCAAGGTCCGTCCTCAAGTCTTTGAGTGAAAAAAATGGCTAAAGTTGAAGATTGAATTGAGAAAAGAAGAAAATAAGCATTGGATTTTGATTTCCACCATGAAATCAAGGTTGAAGATTATTAAGGATATCACATACAGGTTGGGGTACGTCCTCCTATTGATCCTAAGCTCCCTTGTGCTCATCCAAAGCAAGGAAAGAAAGAAGAGTCGAAAAAGCCTCTCATGTGGGTGAAAGAATGGAGTGTATATAAGGGAAATTCAAGAGAGAGAAAGTGTTATAAAAATCCTTCAATTCCCTAAATTGGTGCCACTTATCCCCCTCACTTCCATACATACGAAGACATCATCCTCCCCTTAGAAATACTCTTCTTAATCCATGAATTATAAGAAAACAATTAAGCACCTTAATCAATTTAATAATAATATCCAAAAATTAGTGGATATTACTTTTTCTTTAACTAATGTGAGTGGGATCTCCACTCACTTTAGATATTTTGGTGCCATTGCAAAGCACAAGAACGTACATACTTATATAAATTAAACCATCACATTTTCAATTGAAGGTCACTTCCATTAATATATTTATTTTTGCATTAAATTGAATTAGGGTTTCAATTATGCTTAAATCTTGATTATTTTAATATCAAGATTCTCTCTCCCCCAAAGAGATCCAAATGAGATGTCGCTCTGATTTTCTTATCTCTAATTGATACCAAGAAACATTAGGGACTCTCTAGAAGTGGTATTTTGCATATTGAACAATAGATTTTGGGTAAATTGCACATTACACCAAAACTAGGTTTTAATGCACAAACATTGCTTAATAAGCTCTTTCTTGGTGCTCAGGATTCCAAAAGCCATACCTCTACATCATTTTCATTCTTATGATTCTTCAACACTCGAGGAACATTTTATCATGTAATATTTGCAAGTTAACACCTCAACTTGGGTAATTTGCACTTTAGTCCAAAACGGGTAAAACATTGTTTTCAACATTATTCAAAAAGGACTAAAATTGAAACATAAGTTCCTCTTGAGTCTTAATTACTTTTCAAAGTATAAAGATAAGAATATAAATGACTTACTTAAGAAAAACTTCTAGGGCTAAGGCATAACCCAGGTCAGGGATGTTACAATTATAAACCTCTAACAAGGATTTCATCCCCGAAATCCCAGGTAAAGGAAGACTTATATTATTTATTCATCATATCATCAAGACTCCACCTAACATCTTAATGTCATGGAGATGTCATAGAAATTTGATCATCACAAAGTCCTTCCATATAGGGTTATCATAGAACCTGTCCTACATGATACATACTCTATTGTTTCTTTTCATTATTGACTGTAGAATCAACTCTGTGTCAGGTAACACTTTTCTTAGTCAGAGATACATTATATATACCTTATTTAATTCAGGTATCAAACCTCATTGATTTATCACCTTTCTCAAGTTATAACTTTTTGTGACGTGATTCTTAATTCTGAGGAATCTTCCATATTCCTCATTTAGATAAACATTTTACTTCCAAGGAAAAACCAGAGTTACATTTTTGTCACCCACTTATGACTACAAGTCTCGCCATACATCTGGTGTGTAATCCAAACTATTGTCACAACACTAAACTTTCTTACTACTTGTATCAATTATTTCATTAGTTGTACATACTCTTGTCATAAGGGAAGGTTACTTACCAATTAAGAACTTATCTTAGAAGTATCTCTAGATGTTATGTGTAAGTTGTTTTAATAGATCTAGATAGGGATACTCTAGGGAATTATTTTTAGCTTGATAAACTTTTCCCACAAAGATTCGACAATTGTTCCTCCAATTAGTACATCCTTATCGATGTTATGTTTATGTGGAGCATAAACCCCTAACATGCGATGTTCATACTATTTTATGTAACTAGACTGATTTCACAGTTGGTCATTCCAGATAACCAACATAATTCATCTAATTGGGAGTTATGATTTTACTTTGCCATACCACCTAGTATTTCTCAGATACCAGAATTCCTTACTTTGGTATCCATCACATGTATCAAAACACATCACATCCTCATCATTCCCATCTCTCTATTGTTTTTACCAAAGCCATACATATAAAAGGATCTTTCTTTCATCTTTGGGACATTATTATTACACATATATTTATGTTGGAGTCAGATTCCAAGATAAACTGATACTTTTCTAAATATCCATTATTGAATTATTTCTAATCCATACACATCAAGTGTCATAGTACTCACTTGATTGCCATGTGCCTAAAAGGAAAGAACACAAAGAAACATATTCCTATTATCACCTCATCATCACCTAGGGTTGTTTATCAAAGAGGAGGGATTATCATTTCCTCTAATTATAGCATGAACTTTCAACTGTTCATGAGTCATTTACTCTTATTTCATCCTAGGTTCCTTCCTATCAACATAGGAATTATAAGGATGATTACTTGTCATTACTCATTTCTTTGTTATTTTCTAACATGATTATGAACATTTTGTGATTTTATCACATTTCCCATTTCCGCATCATGGGAAAAGATCTTTACTAATCACATAGGCTTTATCAGACAAGAATCATATCCCTTGTCCTCATTTTCTTTATCATGGGGATTATACTTTTTACTTCCTCATACTCACAAATTGATCTGAGATCATTTCATATTCCTTTTTATTGTACTTAGGATGTGATGAAAATATCCATGCCATATTTCTAGTTTCTTTATGCTCACTAGATTGTCTCAGAATGACTACTTGATCAGAGTAATCAGAAAGATAACAATCTAAGAGTTCCATACTTGCCCTATCTCCAAAAATTATATACCTGTCCAGGGTATA
This sequence comes from Alisma plantago-aquatica, assembly GCA_963693085.1. NCBI lineage: Eukaryota > Viridiplantae > Streptophyta > Magnoliopsida > Alismatales > Alismataceae > Alisma > Alisma plantago-aquatica. The sequence goes on along the minus strand of OY856409.1, from coordinate 1,958,638,928 downwards.
CAAGTACTGAGATTAGGTAGTATGAACTTTATTTACTATCATGTTCCTTACTTTTCATATCATCTAAAACATAGGACTTATCATTCCTGGATTTCCTCCAGGCATCACATATATACCTTATCCCCTTTTCACAAAGATAAGAGAAATTATAAAGCATTTAAAAGAATACTAAGTAAAATATAAGTCCTCATCTTCCTTGTGTCCTTATATGACTAGTCAAAGGAAACTCAAAAACTACTACTTTCTTATATTTAACCCATGAAATCATGAAATAATATACATTAGAATGAAACTGTTTCATCTGACCTGCCTCATCTCACAGTTTTTTTACTACCTCAGGCTGATTCTTTTCATAGAATCTTACCATTGCCTGATGTTGACTTTGTGCTTTGTTATTTAATACAGTTGATCCTGCCTGGTACGTCTATCCACGTCCTTGAATGCCACTAGAAAATTGTTTCCTCTGATGACCTTGATGTCTCTGCCTCAGTGGTTGGGTTACCATTGTGTTTCCAACTGGACAATCCTTTGCTAGATGTCCTACCTGTCTACACTGGTGACAGGTTCTATTATTTTGATATGGTTTAAAAGGTCCTTTACCATTTCTGGGTAGCCATTTCCCTAGTGTACTAGACACTGGCTGTCTCATGGGTACCAAAAACTTCCCCTTTTTGAAACTACTAGTCCTCTGTTCCTGAGTTTGGATAGGTATTTTCTTAATTCTTTCCTCATTATCCTTTTCTGGACAATCTCTTATGATATGTCTAGGCTGCCTACACCTGTAGCAAACCCTAATTTTGGGTTGTAACCTATTTCTTTTAACATTTTCTTTTGCTTTGACATGCTGATGTTGCTCAAGAATCCTGCTGGAGTCTAAAACTTCATCATAGGGGGCTGGTAATCTTGGTTGTATTGCTAATATATGGTCCACTATACGCATCATTACTGTCCTAACTTGCCCAACAGTGATATAAAAAGAAGGATTCCTTATCATAGTTGGATCATCTTGGGGGTTCTATGGCAGTCATTCTTCTCTTTCCTGGTCCCTTGCACCTTCTATTAGTGCAACAACATTGCTCTCAGCAGTGTACTCCTTCAGTAGTCCAGACATCTTTAAGCTTTATTCTATCTTCTGCATGAGCAGAAGTCATTATAAGTTATACTAGAGGACACTAGAACATACTCAACACCTTACTCCTATGTCTCTGTAGACTCAACAAACCTTAAGCTATGATACCACTAATTTTGATACACCGTTCGAACAAAACGTCATTGTCTAAGCGAAAGCGATCTTTAACAACACATTACTAAAAATCACTAAAAATTAAAACCTTTTGCATAGAGATCCAATTCTAGGAAACTCTTATCAACAAGAACCAAAGTATTACATGTACATTCTGGTCCACAAGTACATACCATGTACCATCTCTTCTCGAGGATTACATACATCAATTGCTCTGTTAAGTGTACATATGAGCAACACAAAATCTTGAGGTATTCAAGCCCAAAATCTCAGATCGATTATGAAAACACTAAGTACTAACTCCAAGGACCTGAGAGTACAGAGACGACACATAGGACTCTTATCTATAAGACACGACAGTCAGTATCTCCACCTGAGATGTCATTGTTGTCCCTGATGCTGCTATCCTTCTCCTGCTGCATGGTTTCTACCTCCTTGTCCTCGTCTGCCTAAAAATGTTGGATCCCACGGGGGTGAGACAATTGAAATTGTCCCAATGAGAGATATAACTCTCTGCCAAAAACATTATTATTACAGTTTAATAGAATAAAACTGAGCAGAGGAATCATATATATTCAACAACAGATAAATCAATGTCTAAACAGATTAGAGAAATATTCTTATTCAAGGCATTTCAGCTATAACTTGATAAAGCAGCATGTCACTTATCCAATAAGTAATTAAAGAACATGTATAACATTTATCCTTCTAGGATATGCTAAGCAAGGTGACATCAACCAATGATTCTTGTATTTCAAACTTAAGTAATTACGCTACACGGCTGACTACATTTTATAATCATACTTAAGCCTTGAGGAGATGAGGTATCCCGCTCATACTCCAACTGACCACGGCGAAGTCGAAATCGGTACCATAAATAGGTCAAGGAAGAGCCGGATTTCCATGACCTCATCCTTCTCAGTCAGTGTGAGCAAAAAATGCAGGACATCTTATGTCTCTACTAAATAGCTTTCCAGGGTATACTGGAAACTTCACTATAGAGTTACAGTGGCGGTTGTACTCTCTTCGCAATCGAGAGATTTCATGTTTATCTCACATCAATCCGACATTAAAATTATCAGGAGATTCGTGATACATCCATCCCGTCACATATAATGAAGGATTGAGAGATTTAATGTTTATCTCAAATCAATCCCACATTAGGGCGTAAGGATATTCACGCCCATCACCCCCACATATTCAAAAATATGCTCTTTGGGTTATGCTGCGGAGCAACCCGTTTCACCATTAAGCAAATCGTGACGCTGATGGATCTATGGTCAGGGCACTACATGATAAGCTTTCACCTGATTAATTAAGTGTATTACCATATTCTTTTAGCCTCAATCAAGTTATTATTACTAATCACAACAAATGATACAAAGAAAGGTGTAATACATCTATCACATACTTCTCAAATCTTTAAAACACATGATACTTGGGATCACAGTCCCTTATCACATTACTGGGAATTCACATCCCTCAACAACACTATCATCATGTTTATTAGATCTTGGTATTCAAACCCTTAGTTAATCACTGTACAAGGTTACCACTTATAAGGTAACTATTACCTCCAGGTCATCTGACCAAGATATTCAGGATACTTGTTACACAAGCATCTTACATGGCTCACAAGGCCCATTAAGTATCTTATCACTTCTCACTAAGAAACAATTATTACATGGCTCACAAGGCCATTACATCTTGTCACCTCTCACTAGGTAACAACTTATTCACATGGCTCACAAGGCTATTGCACATATTGTCACCTCTCACTAGGTAACAACTTATTGACATGGCTCACAAGGCCATTGCACATCTTGTCACCTCTCACTAGGTAACAACTTATTCACATGGCTCACAAGGCCATTGTACATCTTGTCACCTCTCACTAGGTAAAACTTATTCACATGGCTCACAAGGCCATTGCACATCTTGTCACCTCTCACTAGGTAACAACTTATTGACATGGCTCACAAGGCCATTGCACATTATACTTGTATTCAAGTATTTAACATGCCTCTTCATGTGTCATTAATTCAAGTATATTGGATTTAGGGTACATCAAGGTGTATCAACCTTGAGTACATGATATGATATCTATCATGTCTTGATGTATCACTTCCCTCATCACTTTTAACTTACTTAAGTTCATCAACTTATCTTGTATTAGGGTATTTCCCATCCTAATACTTTATGCACCAGCTCATCACATTATTCATGTAATGTATTGGTCATAAGTCACTCATTTGAATTATTCAACCATTATCAGTGATATGGACTCATCTCGAATTAAGGAATTATTGATATAAGGTTATCCCTTATCAACCACTTTAGGTGTTTCACCTAACAATATATTAGTCACTATTCCATTATTAGGAATAGGGTTTACCATCTTTATCAATTAGGGTTTTACATAACATCACCCTATATTTGGGTTTCTCATGATATCACCCTATATTAGGGTTTCACATAACATCACCCTATGTTGGGGTTTCACATGGAATCACCCTAGATTAGGGTTTCACACATCATTGTCTTGAATTAAGGTTCCTTATAACTTTTCCCCAAATTAGGGTTTCATGTAACTTTACCCGAAATTAGGGTTTCATGAAGCATCCTCTTAAATTAGGGTTTTTCATTATATTACCCTAAATTGGGATTTCTCATGTCATCACCCTAGATTCGGGTTACACTGTTACCCTAGATTAGGGTTTCACCTAGCTTTGCCCTAAATTAGGGTTAGGGCTCATCAACCTTCTCGATTAGGGTTTCATGATCTCTTTATCAAGGATCATACCCTAATTACATATTTTATTCATGTTGAAAGTGTTGAGGCTTAACCACTACATGATTATTATACATGTATGACTTCCTCTCTCTCTCATCCTCTCTAGGATGTTGATTACTTCAAGCTTGATTAAATCAGGCCAACCCTTCATTCAAGTACATACATTTAAGGTTAGCATAGTGTATTGAGATATTGCTTCCATAAGCATCAAAGGTTAACCCCTCTAAGGGTACTAATCACCCTAGTACCTTAAAGGTAAAACCATTGTAATTATCTTTGATATACATCATTAACAATCATGGGGTTAATTGATCTTTCATCACATTAGGTCTTCAAATGGTTTTGGTTGCATTGCACCTGCAAACGGTTTTGACCCCTCAACCTCCAAACGGTTTTGAGACTGTTTTCCCTCCAAACGGTTTTGAAACCATTTGGGCATCTAGGATTGAGACCGTTTACCCTCCAAATTGAACCATTTGGGCATCTAGGGTTGAGACCGTTTGCCCTCCAAACAGTTTTGAAACCATTTGGGCACTCAACCCTTGAAACTGTTTGATTACATGTACATTGAAACTGATTGGACCCATCAACATTTGAAACCGATTGGATAAATCAACCTTGAAACCGATTGGACCTCAAACGGTTTGAGATCATTTGATCTCAAATGGTTTAAAGACCATTTTGACTCAAACGGTCTCAAGACCGTTTGGTCCAAACTACCTTGAAACAGAAAGGATCATCTAGGGTTTCCTTGAACCAATCAATAAGGGTTTGCTTCATTGAATCATTCATCAATTGGACCATTGGGTGTACATCCAATTTTAACCCTTGGATCTCCAACCAACCATCACAGCCTTTGACCTCCAAACGGTCTGGGGATCGTTTGGTTTAAAATGGTCTTTAGACCGTTTGCACCATCAACCATAAAATTGATTCAATTCAATTAGGGTTTCAACACTTCAACCCGGTTAGATTTTTAATTAGTGGATTATCCATCACTAAACCTATTATGAGTCAATAAATTAGAACCATTGGATCAACATCCAACTACATTAGGAAGTATCTCCAAACGTTCTTGAGACTGTTTAATTCCAAACGGTCTTGAGACCGTTTGGTTTCAATCGGTCTTGAGACTTATTGGTCTCAAGTTGAAACCGTTTAGTCGTGATATTTCTTGAGGTGTGTGCTAAGATGACATCATCATCTTCAAGCTTCAAACCTTCAAAAAATGTTGTGATCTTTGTGGTGATTTCAATAATTAATCAGAAGGAAATTTGGGAAAGAAAAAGGAATCAACATATGATGAAGAAATGAAATCAATAATAATATTTAAGGGTTCAAGTTATGTAACCCGCCTTCAAAGTTGAATCCAAGCTTCAAAGTCTTTAATGGTGAATGAAGCTTTCTAAACTTCCCAAGGTCCTTCCTCAAGTGTTTGAGTGAAAAGAATGGCTAAAGTTGAAGATTGAATGGAGAAAAGAAGAAAATAAGCATTGAATTTCGATTTCCACCATGAAATCAAGGTTGAAGATGATTAAGGATCTAACGTATAGGTTGGGGTATGTCCTCCTATTGCTCCTAAGAAAGCTTCTCATGTGGGTGAAAGAATGGAGTGTATATAAGGGAAATTCAAGAGAGAGAAAGTGTTCTAAAAATCCTTCAATTCCCTAAATTGGTGCCACTTATCCCCCTCACTTACTTGCATATAAAGCCATTATCCTCCCCTTCAAAATCCTCTTCTTTATCCATGAATTAAAAGAAAACAATTTAGCACCTTAATCAATTTAATAATAATATCCAAAAATTAGTAGATATTACTTTTTCTTTAACAAATGTGAGTGGGCTCTCCACTCACTTTAGATATTTCAGTGCCATTACAAGGCACAAGGATGTCCATACTTATATAAATTCAACCATCACATTTTTGGTTGAAGGGTACTTCCATTAATATATTTATTTTTGCATTAAATTGAATTAGGGTTTCAATTATGCTTAAATCTTGATTATTTTAATATCAAGATTCTTTCTCCCCCAAAGAGATTCAAATGAGACGCCCCTCTAATTTTCTTGTCTCTAATTGATACTAATAAACATTAGGGACTCTATAGAAGTGGTATTTAGCATATTGAAACCTTGGTTTTGGGTAAAATGCACATTACACCAAATCTAGGTTTTAATGCACAAACATTGCTTAATAAGCTCTTTCTTGGTGCTCAGGCTTCCACAAGCCATACCTCTGCATCATTATCATTCTTATGATGCTTCAACACTTTAGGAACATTTTATCATGTAACATTTTCAAGTTAACCCCTCAGCTTGGGTAATTTGCACTTTAGTCCAAAACGGGCAAAACATTGTTTTCAACATTATTCAAAAAGGACTAAAATTGAAACATAAGTTCCTCTTAATTCTTAATTACTTTTCAAAGGATAAAGAAAAAAATATAAATGACTTAATTAAGCAAAACTTCTAGGGTTAAGGCATAACCCAGGTCAGGGATGTTACATATTAGGAGTCCTCATACTTCACTCTAGAGTATTAAGGACAACCTATAATGATATGATAGATAAGGTTTGATCTAGATTATTGATTCAGCCCTATTTTAGGGCTTTATCTTGTGTCGTTTTGCATTTAAGCCACATCTATACTTGTTAGATTACATGTTATTTCCCCCAGTATGCTTATTTCTATCAAATGCACTTATGGAGGCTTTTTACATGTTTTATAGGTACTTTGTGCACTACTTGATGGGATAAAAAGAGTATGGTCCAATCTAGGATTTCCTCAGGCTTGGAGAAGCCCAATATGAGGCCAAAACAACTTCCAACCTACCCCAAGTGGTCAAAGAATGTTTAGAAGCAATACCCTCCATGGATGATCAAGTTTAAAGCTCAAATGCATGGGAGAGACACCACGACGACCGTGGTACCCCACCACGGAGTTGGTGGTCATGCCCCAAGCACAAAAAATCACTAAAACTCCCAGAAATTGATGAAAATGGCCAAAACGACCGTGGTGATCAACATGCCCGTGGCCATAGGTCCCCACCACGACCGTGGTGAGCCCCCACGGCCGTGGCCATCCATGTACATATCCCTGTGATCTCCAAATTTTAATTCTCACGACCATGCCCATCCACCACGGCCGTGGTCTACCCTACCCACCACGACCACGGTAACCCACCACAGTCGTGCTACTCACAAAACCCACCTAGTTTTCGCTGCTTTTCCTATTTTACCCCTAACTTAACCCTAGACCCCTAGACACCTATATATACCTAGGTGGTGGCTGGGGCATGAGGATAGATACCTTCTACCCCCTCCTAGGTCCCCAAATTTCCATCCACTCCATTCTACTCCATATCCACCTCAAATCCACTCCATTTCACCATTTCCACCACCAAAACACTAGTTTATAGTAGTTCCTACACATAATCCCCTTCACTTGACACCCTTGCACCTTGGAGGAGGGAGGAAGATGTCCTATAGCAGCTAGAGAGGAGGAGTTCTTCATCTACACCGAGCTCCATGGCATCTTCTACCTCTCTCTCCTTTCTTTTTGTATTTTTCTTTGTTATGAGTAGCTAGGCCCCTTGGGTGTGCTGTTTGGGGGAAATTATGTTAGTTTGATACCATGTTGGGGGAAAATGACATGTAAACGTTGTAATTCCATTTTTTAATGATTATATTCTATTTTAAGATATCCACAAGCACACAGGTTTGTGTCATAGTATTGGAAGGTGGCAAGTAAAGGGTCGATCCACAAGGAAAAGAGGCGGCGCTAGAGCTAGGTTAGTTTGACTAGGTTCCTACTGTGGAGACTAGGGATAAGGGTTTGAAGGTGATTTGATTGTTAAACTACGTGAGAAAGAAAGTAATTAAAGGAGAGAATGAAATCTATGTTAACCCTAGGTTAGATTAATACTAAGCAAGCAAGGAAAGACTAAGCTAGGCATGGAAAGGCAAGTTACACTAGGACAAGCAAGTGAGAAGTAAAAGAGAAATTAAAGAGCTATACTAGCATGAACAAGACAAGAACAAAGCAAGAAGCTAACTAAGCAAGGAAAGAACTAATTAAGCTAAGCAAGCATGAAACTAGGGTTTTAAGCAGTAAAGAGATGTGTGGGTTGTTTAGGGGTATGAACTTATCACTTAAGTTGGGGGGTGACATATGAACATTATGATTCCATTTAGATTATCCAAACCAAACAACAAGTTAGAGTCTGATGAATTAACCTAAGCTACTAACTGGCCATGTATATGCTAGGTTGTGCATAGGGGAACTAGTCCCTAACACCCCCTACTACCCTTACGAGGCTCAATTGGGTTAGGGATTAGGTTCAATTCAATTAGAGTCTAATCAAGTCTAGGTTTCTAGATTTGGCATTCCTAGGACAATTAGGGGTCGGGGGTATTAATGGGGAGGTGAGACTAGGGATTTGGACCCCAATTCCCCCACATTCTAGCCTTGAGAAGGCTCCATGCTAATTGCACTGGAATTACCTAATCTAGCTACTTAGATCTCTCACTTAGGTTTAGGGAGATTGATTATGAGGTAGGAAGATGAGAGGCAATGAAGGGATCCAAGAATTAGACCAAGGGGCAAATCCCAAAATTCATACATATAAGCAATCTGCCTAAATTCCTAGTTGATTCCACACACAAACCAACAAGAAATCCATGAAGAATGAGATGCAAATAGAATATAATCATTAATAAATGGAATTACAATGTTTACATGTCATTTTCCCCCAATATGGAATCAAAGTAACATAATTTCCCCCAAACAGCCCACCTAAGGGGCCTAACTACTCACAACAAAGCAAAATACAAAAAAAAGGAGAGAGAGGTAGAAGAAGCCATGGAGCTCGGTGTAGATGAAAAAATCCTCCTCTCCAGCTGTTGTAGGATGTCTTCCTCCCTCCTCCAAGGTTCAAAGGTGTGAAATGAAGGGGATTATGGGTAGGAACTAGTATAAACTAGTGTTTTGGTGGTGGAAATGGTGAAATGGAGTGGATTTGAGGTGGATATGGAGTGGAATCGAGTGTGTGGCAATTTGGGGAGCTAGGAGGGGGTAGAAGGTAGATATCCTCATGCCCCAGCTGCCATCTAGGTATATATAGGTGTCTAGGGGGTCTATGGTTAAGTTAGGGGTAAAATAGGTAAAGTTGTGAAAACTAGGTGGGTTTTGTGAGTAGCACGACCGTGGTGGGTTACCGTGGTCGTGGTGGGTAGGGTAGACCACGACCGTGGTGGATGGGCACGGTCATGGGAATTAAAATGTGGAGATCATAGGGATATGTACATGGATGGCCACGGCCGTGGGGGCTCACCACAGTCGTGGTGGGGACCTATGGCCACGGGCATGTTGATCACCACGGTCGTTTTGGCCATTTTCATCAATTTTTGGGAGTTTTAGTGAGTTTTGGTGCTTGGGGCATGTCCACCCCGTCCGTGGTGGTGTACCACAGTCGTGGTGGTATCTCTCCCATGCATTTGAGCTTTAAACTTGATCATCCATGGAGGGTATTGCTTCAAAACATTCTTTGACCACTTGGGGTAGGTTGGAAGTTGTTTTGGCCTCATTGTGGGCTCCTCCAAGCATGAGGAAACCCTAGATTGGACCATCCTCTTTCCATGCCATCAAGTAGTGGACAAAGTAACTATAAAACATGCAAAAAGCCTCCATAAGTGCATTTGATAGAAATAAGCATATTGGGGGAAATAACATGTAATCTAACAAGTATAGATGTGGTTGAAATGCAAAATGACACAAGATAAAGCCCTAAAATAGAGCTGAATCACCACCCCAAACTTGAAACATATTTGTCCTCAAGTATGCTCCAACTCAATCTCTCTACAAAGTTTTCACAATCAAGACATGACAAATGCAATGTAAAAGATAATTATCGCTGAATGGGATCAAAGATGACAAAGTGCATGCATTTCACCTCTCTCCTCTCCTGCATTCACAAACCAATCATTAAAAGAGCACAAAGCATATGAACTTCAAATATAGCGCATGGAATACACTAGTTATCCATATTTCTTCCATAAAGTTCCAGGTAAATCGTTTCATGGTGGCATTAATCAAGAATGACTAGGAGTTTTGTTTCACATTCATGCATTCAATTTTATATTTCAAATCACACCAAATGACCCACGTGGCTGCGTAAAAGGGCAAAATGAGCTAAGTTTGATGCTTCTTAGCTCACTGGGTATGAAAATGGAAGAAAGGGTTGTGGTAAGATTTTTGGAGTGTTTTACACACTCATCTTTTCTTTATTTGAATGCTCTTAAACAGGAGCATCCTTTTATAATTTGTTTTTTCTTTTCTTTTTCTTTTTTCTTTTTTTTTCTTGCCCTTGTGTAGATAGGGAATATGTGGATAAAGTGATGTGGAGAGATGGAGATGTGGCCACCCCAAACTTTTAGAGGTGGCTACGTTGATATGTGCACTTTGGCATCCTTTCATGAGGCGGAGGAGTAAGAAGATGGTGAGTGAAAAGTCAGGTCAAAGAGGGGTCATAGGTATGATTCTCCACATAAGACATCATGCATGAAAATTAATCCAATACTTCATCCTAGATATGACACCACATGAATGAACAAGATGAAATTGATATATCAATCAAGTGATTCTACAAAAACTAAGCGTTCAAAGCTTGCTCAACTTCACAATTTAGCCAAATCAATCACAACCATAAGAGAGGTGATGCACATGTAAAATGTCAAACATTGATAACACTTAGCAATAAACAATGATAAGTCACTTGCATTTGTCAAAGGTCATCATTTTAATCCAAAAAGTAGAGATTGGGTTGAAACACACTTTTAGACAAGAAATCTAAAATTTGGGCAAAATTGGCCAAAATGGTGCCAAGTTTCCTCCAATCACATCTAAACCTATATTATTGAACTTAAAACACCAAACAAGCAAATCCTAGCTAAAACATGCAAAAATTACCAAAAATCTACATGATACGCAATGCATGGCAAAAAGAGCAAATTTTTTTAAAATTACACAAAAATAGAAAGGAAGCAAACTACATGGCATGCAAGTATGCAAAACAAGCACACAAAGTATGGATGCACAAATATGAGAGATGGTTATACTGTTCAGTCATCTTGAGCAAAAACTTAGAACAAGGAACATAGAAGAAAGTGGGGTAAATAGGGGCTTACCGCCCTACCACCCCAAACTTTTAAACCATGTTGTCTTCAATATGAAATAGAAGCTCAGACTGGTAGGGTAGAGGGCATGGAGTCGTAGTAGATAAATGCCAAGAGGGGAGAGAGATCCCAATGTGTCCATTCAGTAGGGGATAGCCTCCACGACCGTGGTGTGCACCGCGCTTGTTTTGGAATGCATGCAATACAACTGTGTTGTGTGGCACGGCCGTGCTGATATCCTTTTCGTAGCTTCTCTACTGATTTGCAATTTTCTCTTCATTTTTGTTCTCCTCCATGCCAATATCATCCATGCATCACTCTCCTTCCAATGTACCTGTCCTAAAATGACATAAACAACAAAAACCATCAAGCACAAAGTGTGTGTGTTTTCCTGGAAAGTATAAAAGCAAAGAAAAAGTATCAAAAATTGAAGTTTGGGTGAACAAATCCCAAACCTATGTGTGTTGCCTCCCACAAGCGCTAAGTTCCATGCCTTCAGCTGGGCTTGTTGTTCTTTCACCATCAACCATGGTCCAAAAACAAAATGTTTTCACCCCCATCATAAGCAATCCTCTCAAATGCTTTCCTTGATTGATATTCCTCCCAAGGGTCATGCGAGCTTCGTAAGTATTTTTTAGAAATTCTCTCTCCTTGGGGATCATCATCATAGATCTTAATCAACCTTAAGACCCTTAGAAATCTCATGCCATAGGTTTTCTCTCTCTTGAGGAATGGGTCTTTATAGGCACCAAAGAGAGGGGTCTCAATCATATCCATTTTCTCATGGGAAGTAGAGGGAGCATGTGATAGTTGTGGTGGTGGCATCGGTGTTGATGGTCGTTGGACTTTAGGTGGAGGAGGGCATTGAGTGTGGGCTCCGATCTCCAAAACCACGATATAAACTCAGCGGAATACAAAAATCACCGGAAATTAAAACTTTTTGAGACAAGATCCTGAAATCATAAAACTTCTTTTATAGAAACAAGATAAACAGTTTACATCTCTGTTAAATCACTTCTTGAGTGATCATACACAACCAGATACACAATCTCCAGATTCAAAACCAAAAAAAAAATCTCAGACCACTAACTCCAAGCACCTGAGAGTTCAGAGACGGCATAGGACTATCTAACTACAAGACTCAGTAGTCAGTATCTCCACCTGAGATTCACTGCTACTCCTGGTGCTGCTGCTGTTGGTATTGGTCACCTGTAGGCTGGTTCCTCCGTCCTTGATGACCACCTAAAAAGTTGAAGTCTACGGGGTGAGACAATTTTTAAATAATTGTCCCAGCGAGATTTATAACTCTCCACTAGAAGCTTTATATATCAATCAAAGAACAACATAAGCAATAAAAGCTTTTAAGACAATCAACAGCAGATTGACATTAAGTAGAACAACAACATTTAGGAAATATGAAGAACATATGTACTATGCAGTGTAACATCATTCATGTGTCTCGTAGTTTAACCTAAGCAGATATACTACGCGGTTGATTATGTTTTACAAACATCATTATGCCCTGCAGAGATGAGGTATACCACTCATACTCCAACCGATCACTGTTAAGTCGCATCGGTATCATACCTAGGTCATCAAAAGAGCTGGATTCTTATGACCTCATCTTCCTCAGTCAGAGTGAGGATATACATGCAGGACATCTATTGTCTCTACTACTATAGCTCACCAGAGTATTCTAGTACTTCTCTATTAGAGTCACAATGGCATTTTGTACTCTCTTCGTCATCAAAAGATTTCTTGTTTATCTCTCATCGATGCAGTATAAAATATTTCCTCAGGAGAATAGTGTTACATCACCCCGGTATAAACACATAGTGAAGGGTTAATGGATTAAGATACATCTACATCAATTCCTACACTAGGATGTAAGGATATACACATCCATATTACCCCACATACTCAAAAGTATGTGATCCAGGAGTTCCCTTAGGAAAACCTGTTTCACCATCATTTAACTTCTGATAATGATGGATCTATGATCAGGGCTCTACATGGTATGATTATACTTGATTAATTAGGTACATTTCAGTATTCTTTTAACATCATACATGTTCTCAAACATTAATCATTAGCATAGTAGATGTGAAAGTAGAATACTAAATGTAACAAGACTAATTCACATCAATTATCATCTCTTAATCATTTCATCTTATCACAAGTCATCTGATTAGCATGATCTTGATGATACTCATGGCTCTTACATCCTATCAATTCTCATAAGATGCCACTTACTAGGCAACAAGATATGTTACTATTCATAAGCTAATAACATGCCTTCAATGAATATGGTATCATAATCCATACCTGGATATGATCATCCTCACATAAGAACCTGCATGGTTAATTCCACTAATAATAGTAAACAATTCATTTCAAGAGTTGTACCTTCATACTCTTACACGAGATAGGTTCCCTGATTTTCATCAATTAGGGTTTACTATTCACATTACATGTTATCACCCTAGAATTAGGGTTTACTATTCACTTCATGGTGATTTGGACCCATAACATCATCATGTATGAGAAACATCACCATTGATGCCTTTAAATTAGTTTAAGATTAATCAATTATCATAATTAGGGTTTCCATGATCTCACCTAAGTGGATCATACCTTAATCATGCACATTCATATGTATTGAAGGTACTTTACTTGAGTTTCAACCATAAATGGTACTTTCTCTCTCCTCTTACTAATAGATGGTGATTACATCACTCTAGATTAGGTTGGGTCAAGTCCTCATTGACTATCATAAGCCAAATCACCACTATCATGTGATTAGGGTTTGATGAAAACAAAGTATCATTTGATTGAACCCTTCAAGGGCATTTTGGTAAAGTACACACTTGTTCACCATCATGGGTCAATCCATTAGTCACTTAGTCCCTTAATGTCTTAGGGTACCATTTAGGGTTTAGATTAGACCACCATTGAACCAATTACACCTTCAAACGATTAAGCATAATCAGCCCTAAAAGTCTCCAAACGGTTTCAACCTTCAACCTCCAAACGGTCTTGAGACCGTTTGGGGGCGTTGACCGTTTGGATAGTTTGACCTTCAAGACCGCATGGATCACCAAGACCACATGGGTGCATTGACCATTTGAGAAAGTTGACCTCCAAACCGTTTGAAGCTATGCGACTTGAAACCGTTTGATCTTAAACGATCTTTAGATCGATTGGTCCAAACGACCTTGAGATCGTTTGAGCCCAAACGATCTTGAGACCGTTTGGCCCCAAATGGTCTTGAGACCGTTTGGCCTCAAACGGTCTTGAGACCGTTTGGCCCCAAACGGTCTTGAGACTATTTGGCCTCAAACGGTCTTGAGACCGTTTGGTCCAAATGGGCTCAAATCGCATGGACCTCAAAAGTAAAATCAAAGGTTATGATCGATTGGGATTTCCTATGTTGAAGCCTTCAATTGGCCATGTCCTTGTTAACCACTTGTAAATTGAGTCAAATAGGGTTATCTTTAATCAATTGGACACCAAATTGACCCTCAATTGAAAGCCAATTAGGACTGAATCCAACTCAATTAGGGTTTTCAATCGGATAATCATCAATTTTCAACAATGTGAATCAAATTGAGGTTGAACCCATCAATTGACCTCCAATTGGACCCAAACTTGGCCCAAACGGTCTTGAGATCGTTTGGACATCCTCCAAATGGTCGTGAGACCGTTTGCCCAAAGTTTTATCAAAAACTATGTCGATTGGATAAGGATTGAACCCTAATTAGGTCTAAAATCAGCATTTTTATCAATTCATCAACCTATTGTGATTGGACCCTCAAACCATCAAATCACCTTAACCCTATACCTCCAAACGGTCTTGGGTTGTCACCAAACGGTGTGGAGACCGTTTGGATGAACCCCCAAATGGTCTTCAGACCGTTTGGGTCCTTCAACCCAAAGTTCACCAAAATCTATCCTTGAAATCAGCAATTCAACCTGATTAGGGTTTAGGGGGTTGAAGTGCCTTCAACTTGTGATTGGTTTGGAATTAGGTTATGATTCTTTGTAGATATTAAATTCAACATGTTTCCAACAGACCACCAAACGGTATTCCCTTGGTCAACCCTATCAAATGGTCTTGAGACCGTTTGATTCTAAACGGTCTTGCAAGACCGCATGAGATCAAACAGTTAGGGACCGTTTGATTTCAAACGGTTTGCAAACCATTTAGACCAAAGGGTCCAAGGTCATTTGATAAAGTTGCCTAGGAATTCACACTCATCATCTTCAACCTCTGTTCAGGTTGGTTACTCCACGGATTGCTTGCAAAAGTGCAAGGAAGAATAGGGAAGAAGAAGAACTAAGTATAAATTGCACGAACATAGATATGCATAATAAAGCAAGAAGTTTAGAGTTATAAAACCCACCTCAAACGTTTTCCTAGAGCTCCAAGCTTCCAAGATTCAAGCCTTTAATGGCATCTTGGGCTCCATAAGTCGTCCAAAGATGATTCTCCAAGAAAAGGATGGGGATGGTCGGCTAGAACAAGAAACCTAAGTGAGTTTAACCATAAAACCAACCTTATACAAGGAATTCCTCCATGAATCCAAGCTAGAAGATGGTCTCTTCTCACCTTAGAACAAGTTGGTCGTTTCCTTGAGCTCCAGAGCTCTGCCTTGGTCAGTTGAGCAAGATGAGAAGTGAAGAAGAGAAGAGAATATGTTTACTTGGTTTGCAAAGGAAGAGGCTTATATAGCTTAGGTTAGTTTTCACCATAAGGACATCTAGTTTATGAATTTCTCATCTAGGTCCCTCCTTCCTTCTAAGGCACGTCCAAACCATCATAACTTAAGCAAAGCTCTTCAAAACTCAAGATCTAAGGGTAAGGAAAGCCAACATGCGACCTAAGGTACATATATGAAGGGTCTCCTTACTAATACTAGGTGATTTTACTACAGAGGTCATTCTTCTTATCTGATTATTCAATTGAAGCGCCCCTTTCATCATTCTTTCTCTAAATGATGTCAAGAGTCAGAAAATATATTCTAGAAGGGGTATTTTACAAGTTGCACCCCATATTTTGGGTAAATTGCACTTTACTCCAAAATTAGGGTTTTAAGCACAAGGATTGCTCCACAAGCTGCATCTTGATGCCCAAGCTTGGGAAATCCATCATACCTCAACATATTCACTCATATGATGTCTCATCATCAGAGGAACATCTTAACCTGTGCAATTTGCAAGTTAGCCCCACTATATGGGTAATTTGCACATAGGTCCCTGCATTACAAAACAATATCATAACACTGTTTAAACAGAACAAAATTGAACGTGTATGTTCCTCAGGAACTTAATTACATGCCCAGAAGGTAATCACAAGTATTTAATTACATATTTAGGAAAAACATCTAGGGTTAGTTCATAACCCAGGTCAGGGATGTTACAAATTATCCACCCCTTACAAGGATTTCATCCCCGAAATCGACAAAACATATTAAGAGAAAAGAGTAGGGTATTTACTTCTCATCTCTTCCTCTAGTTCCCAAGTGGCTTCTTCAACACCACGGTGATTCCAGAGGATTTTAAAAAGACTTATATCTTTCTTCTTTAGCTTTTTAATTTTGTTATCAAGGATTGAGACTGGTCCCTCCTCATAAGTTATATCTTCATTCAATACTACTTCCATATGTTGTAGAACTGACTCGGTGTCAGGGTGACATTTCCTCAACATAGAAATGTGAAACACAGGGTGTAACTTCTGCAACTCCTGAGGTAACTCTAGTCTATAGGCTACCTTTCCAACTCGTTCAATGATTGGATAAGGTCCCATAAATCTAGGAGCTAACTTCCCTTTCCTTCCAAAACGAAGGACTCCTTTCCAAGGTGAGACCTTGAGATACACTCTATCTCCAACCTGAAACTCTAAGGGTCTACGTCGTCTGTCAGCAAAAGACTTCTACCTATCATGTGCAGTCTTAAGTTGTTGTTGTATAATTTTGATCTTCTCTGTAGTCTGTTGCACAAGATCAGGACCTAACAACTGATGTTCACCAGTCTCATACCAATATAAGGGTGATCTACAACGTCTACCATACAAGGCTTCATAAGGTGCCATATCAATACTATGATGATGGCTATTGTTATAGGCAAACTCTATCAAGCTTAGGTGTAGATCCCAACTCCTGGTAAATTGGAGAACACATGCTCTCAACAAGTCTTCCAAGGTCTGTATAGTCCTTTCAGACTGTCCATCAGTCTATGGATGGAAGGCTGTACTAAACCTAACTTGGTGCCTAAGGCTCTGTGTAACTGCTCCCAAAAACGACTTATAAACTGGGGACCTCTGTCAGAAACTATAGTGACAGGAACTCCATGCAAACGCACTATCTCTTGAACATACAACTGTGATAACCTTTCAGCAGAATAGGTTGTTTTGACAAGTAAGAAATGTGCTGTCTTTGTCAACCTATCAACAATTACCCAGATGGAATCATGTCCTTTGCTTGTCCTGGGTAGGCCAACAACAAAATCCATGGTCACATGGTCCCACTTCCATTGTGGTATGGGTAAAGGTTTCATTGTTCTTGTAGGCTTCTGGTGTTCAGCCTTAACTTGCTGACACACAGGACACCTCAAAACAAACTCAACAACATCTTTCTTCATCCCAGGCCACCAATACATATCTTTCAAGTTTCGATACATTTTGGTGCTCCTTGGATGCATGGCATATATAGAAGAATGAGCTTCTTCCAGGACTAACTTCCTCAGGTTATCCACATCTGGTACTATCATCCTCCCATGATAACATGCCACCTGATCATCTGAATCATGAAAACCATCTCACTTTTCATCACCATACTCAGATCTAATCTGCTGGACTGCCGCATCAACTTGTTGTTCCTCCTTTATATGCTCTCTTAGGGTAGGTTTAATATGCATCTAAGCTAACAAGTCGGCTTACAATGATACCTTCAACTGCACATTGTCTTGCCTTAAAGAGATAAGCATATCTCTCCTAGAGCATACTAATGAACTTAGTTGTGCTCTATCCATGGTTGATGTTGCTGATTTCCTACTCAAGGCATCTACAACCACATTGGCCTTGCCGAGATGGTAATCAATTGTACAGTCGTAGTCCTTGATTAACTCCATCCAGCGACGTTGCCTCATGTTAAGCTCATGTTGAGAGAAGATATACTTAAGATTCTTGTGGTCTGTGAGAATTTGGAATATTTCTCCGTAGAGATAATGTCTCCAGATCTTCAAGGCATGAACCACAACAGCCAACTCTAGATCGTGTGTCGGATAATTTTCTTCGTGTTTCTTAAGCTGTCAGGAAGCGAAAGAAATCACTTGCTTATCCTGCATCAACACACATCCAAGTCCATTCTTGGAGGCATCACAGAAGACTACATATCATTTACCCTGCTCAGGTAGCACAAGCATAGGTGCACTTGTCAACCTCTCCTTTAACAGCTGAAAAGACTATTGACACTTATCACTCCAGGCACAAGGAACATCTTTCCGGGTTAACTTGGTTAAGGGTAAGGCTATAGAACTGAAGTTCTTAATGAACCTTCGGTAGTAGCCAGCTAACCCTAAGAAACTACAAATCTCCGTCGGTGTCTTCAGTTGTTCCCATTGTAGAACAATTTCTACCTTTTAGGGTCAACACGAATACCCGAGGCAGATACCACGTGCCCAAGAAAAGATACTTCCAGCAACCAGAACTCACACTTGCTAAACTTAGCGTATAGCTTATGTTCTCTTAGCAAAGTCAAAGCTTGGCGAAGATGCTGTTCATGCTGCTGAGCATCTCTACTATAGATCAGAATGTCATCTATGAAGACGACAACACACTGATCAAGGAAAGGTCGGAAGACTCTATTCATGAGTTCCATGAACGCAACTGGTGCATTAGTTAGTCCAAATGACATAACTGTGAACTCATAGTGACCATATCTTGTCCTAAAAGCAGACTTGGATATGTCACTGTCCTTAATACGGAGTTGATGATATCCAGACATCAAGTCTATCTTTGAGAAGACGGTTGCACCATGCAATTGGTCAAAAAGATCATCAATCCTCGGCAGAGGGTACTTATTCTTTATTGTTACTTTATTGAGTTGTCTGTAATCAATGCACAACCACATTGACCCGTCTTTCTTTTTAACAAACAAAACCGGAGCACCCCAAGGTGAAGTACTTGGTCGGATAAAACCTTTCTCAAGTAACTCTTGAAGTTGTTTCTTGAGTTCTGCCATTTCGGAAGGTGCCATCCTATACGGTGTCCGAGCTATGGGTTGTGTATCTGGGACCAAATTGATTTCAAAATCAATTTCCCGAGGCGGTGGTATACCGGGAAGTTCTTCAGGAAACACGTCTTCAAATTCCCTGACAACAGGAACTTCAGCAGGGTTGGGACTCTCCATGGTAGTATCTACCACATAGGCCAAGAATGCATAACATCCTTGCCTCATCAGCTTATCAGCAACCATAGTTGACACAAGACAGGTGGGTAGAATCTTTCTTTCTCCTTGAAAGATCCTTGTGTTGGTTTCATCAGCAAACACAACCAACTTGGATTCACAATCCAAAACAACCCTATACCTTTCCAAGTTATCCATCCCAAGGATTATATTAAATCCTTGCATATCAAGTGGTATAAGGTCCACTTGAATGCGATGATCAGAAAAGAAGAGGATGCAGGGAGAGCATACCTCCTTCAAAACAGCAGACCCTCTCAACGGAGTCTCAAGCAACAAACTATCTGTCCTATGACTGAATGTCATATTGCAGTTACAAATCACTCTTCGAGTGATAAAGGAGTGCGTAGCACCTGGGTCAATAAAAATAGATACAACACATGATTTAGACATATCATAATATAAAAGTTCCATCTGACCTGCCACAACCCGTGGATTGACCACTGCATCTGGTGGGTCATAGCATAGAACCTTTCTGTCGCCTGAGGTTGAGTTGGTGCTGACGATCCAGCTTGAGATGCGTGTCCACGTCCCCTAGCTGCTCCTTGAGACTGCCTTCTCTATGATCCCTGTTGATTCTGTCTCTGAGGATGTGTCACACTGACAGGCCTAGACCTGTAGTCCTTCATCAAATGTCCCACCATCCCACAGTTGTAGCAGCTTCTTTCCAGTTGTTGTGGTCTTGGTGGTCCTGTGACTGACATTGATGCTGAACTGCGAGTCTCTTATAGTGGTAGGCTTCGTCCTCTACCTCTACTCGGTATCCACTATGTCTGAGCACTAGATCTGGGTGGTGGAGGTGTAGGTGTAGAGAATCTAGGCTTCTTAAAGTCTCTAGATGAAGAACCCTGGAACTGCGGATAAGGCTTATGGGTTTGCCTCTTCTCAACTACAAATCTTTCTATCCTTTAGACTGACTCAATGAAGGTAGCGAACCTTTCCCGATTCTCTAGGGCAGACACGGGAGTAGTCAAGTCGACATTCAAACCCTTCTCAAACCTTCTGATCCTTTCTTCTTCTGCGGCAGCCATGTGCGGACAGAACCGCATCAACTCCATGAACTTAGCTTCGTACTCGCTAATGTTCATCATGTCCTACCTCAATCTCTCGAACTGAGAGATCTTCTCATCCAGGAAGGTCTTTGGAAAATATCTGTGGACAAATTCCCAACGAAAGTCTTCCCACGAGATCTCTATTCCAGGTCTCTTTTGCTCTTCCATGGTCCACCAGTGACTAGCACTTCCTTTGAGAAGATAGACAACATGTCTAACCTTCTCAGCTTCAGGGATGTTCAAGATTCTGAAGGCTTTCTCCAACTCGGTTAACCACAGATCACCATCTGTGGGGTCTGTTGTCCCAAAGTATTCAGTAGCTCCGACACGACGAAGTCGCTCGAACATCTTACCGATACCTTGTCCCTCAGGCTGGACAGGTGCCCTAGGTGTAGGCATGGGCATCCTGTCGGTGATATGTGTCATGGCAGTCATAAACTACCCGAACATGGTTTGAACAACTGGGTTACCCATATCAGCTGGGTCAAACTGAGGTGGCTCTCTGGGTGGCTCAGGTATGGGCTGCTCTATTTCTAGGTTCCTTGCACCATCTCGAGGTGCAGCGATGCTACTTTCTGCCACGTACGCCTCATGTGGCTCAGACATCCTTATATATCTTCTTCTCTTGAGGAGTAGAAGATTCTATTAGATAAGAAAGAAACACTAAGGATAGACTCGACATCCTAAGTCTTATGTCTCTGTAGACTCAGCGAACCTAGAGCTCTGATACCACTAAATTGTGGGCTCCGATCTCCAAAACCACGATATAAACTCTGCGGAATACAAAAATCACCGGAAATTAAAACCTTTTGAGACAAGATCCTAAAATCATAAAACTTCTTTTATAGAAATAAGATAAACAGTTTACATATCTGTTAAATCACTTCTTGAGTGATCATACACAACCAGATACAAAATCTCCAGATTCAAAACAAAAAAAAAATCTCAAACCACTAACTCCAAGGACCTGAGAGTTCAGAGACGGCATAGGACTATCTAACTACAAGACTCAGCAGCCAGTATCTCCACCTATGATTCACTGCTGCTCCTGGTGTTGCTGTTGTTGGTATTGGTCACCTGTAGGCTGGTTCCTCCGTCCTTGACGACCACCTAAAAAGTTGAAGTCTACGGGGTGAGACAATTTTTAAATAATTGTTCCAGCGAGAGTTATAACTCTCCACTAGAATCTTTATATATCAATCAAAGAACATCATAAGCAATAAAAGCTTTTAAGACAATCAACAGCAGATTGACATTAAGTAGAACAACAACATTTAGGAAATATGAAGAACATATGTACTATGTAGTGTAACATCATTCATGTGCCTCGTAGTTTAACCTAAGAAGATATACTACGCGGTTGATTATGTTTTACAAACATCATTATGCCCTACAGAGATGAGGTATACCACTCATACTCCAACCGATCACTGTTAAGTTGCATCGGTATCATACCTAGGTCATCAAAAGAGCTGGATTCTTATGACCTCATCTTCCTCAGTCAGAGTGAGGATATACATGCAGGACATCTAGTGTCTCTGCTACTATAGCTCACCAGGGTATTCTGGTACTTCGCTATTAGAGTCACAATGGCATTCTGTACTCTCTTCATCATCGAAAGATTTCTGGTTTATCTCTCATTGATGCGGTATAAAAGATTTCCTCGGGAGAATAGTGTTACATCACCCCGGTATAAACACATAGTGAAGGGTTGATGGATTAAGATACATCTACATAAATTCCTATACTAGGATGTAAGGATATACACATCCATATTCCCCCACATACTCAAAAGTATGTGATCCAGGAGTTCCTTTAGGAAAACCTATTTCACCATCATTTAACTTCTGACAATGATGGATCTATGATCAGGGCACTACATGGTATGATTATACTTGATTAATTAGGTACATTTCAGTATTCTTTTAACATCATACATGTTCTCAAACATTAATCATTAGCATAGTAGCTATGAAAGTAGAATACTAAATGTAACAAGACTATTTCACATCAATTATCATCTCTTAATCATTTCATCTTATCACAAGTCATCTGATTAGCATGATCTTGATGATACTCATGGCTCGTACATCCTATCAATACTCATAAGATGCCACTTACTAGGCAACATGATATGTTACTATTCATAATCTAATAACATGCCTTCAATGAATATGGTATCATAATCCATACCTGGATATAATCATCCTCACATAAGAACCTGCATGGTTAATTCAACTAATAATAGTAAACAATTCATTTCAAGAGTTGTACCTTCATACTCTTACAAGAGATAGGTTCCCTGATTTTCATCAATTAGGGTTTACTATTCACATTACATGTTATCACCCTAGAATTAGGGTTTACTATTCACTTCATGGTGATTTGGACCCATAACATCATCATGTATGAGAAACATCACCATTGATGCCTTTAAATTAGTTTAAGATTCATCAATTATCATAATTAGGGTTTCCATGATCTCACCTAAGTGGATCATACCTTAATCATGCACATTCATATGTATTGAAGGTACTTTACTTGAGTTTCAACCATAAATGGTACTTTCTCTCTCCTCTTACTAATAGATGGTGATTGCATCACTCTAGATTAGGTTGGGTCAAGTCCTCATTGACTATCATAAGCCAAATCACCACTATCATGTGATTAGGGTTTGATTAAAACAAAGTATCATTTGATTGAACCCTTCAAGGGCATTTTGGTAAAGTACACCCTTGTTCACCATCATGGGTCAATCCATTAGTCACTTAGTCCCTTAATGTCTTAGGGTACCATTTAGGGTTTAGATTAGACCACCTTTGAACCAATTACACCTTCAAACAATTAAGCATAATCAGCCCTAAAAGTCTCCAAACGGTTTCAACCTTCAACCTCCAAACGGTCTTGAGACCGTTTGGGGGCGTTGACCGTTTGGATAGTTTGACCTTCAAGACCGCATGGATCACCAAGACTGCATGGGTGCGTTGACCATTTGAGAAAGTTGACCTCCAAACCATTTGAAGCTATGCGACTTGAAACCGTTTGATCTTAAATGATCTTGAGATCGATTGGTCCAAATGACCTTGAGATTGTTTGAGCCCAAACGGTCTTGAGACCATTTGGCCCCAAACGGTCTTGAGACCGTTTGGACCAAATGGGCTCAAACTGCATGGACCTCAAAAGTAAAATCAAAGGTTATAATCGATTGGGATTTCCTATGTTGAAGCCTGCAATTGGCCATGTCCTTGTTAACCACTTGTAAATTGAGTCAAATAGGGTTAGCTTTAATCAATTTGACACCAAATTGACCCTGAATTGAAAGCCAATTAGGATTGAATCCAACTCAATTAGGGTTTTCAATCGGATAATCATCAATTTTCAACAATGTGAATCAAATTGAGGTTGAACCCATCAATTGACCTCCAATTGGACCCAAACTTTGCCCAAACGGTCTTGAGATCATTTGGACATCCTACAAATGGTCTTGAGACCGTTTGCCCAAAGTTTTATTAAAAACTATGTCGATTGGATAAGGATTGAACCCTAATTAGGTTTAAAATCAGCATTTTTATCAATTCATCAACCTATTGTGATTGGACACTCAAACCATTAAATCACCTTAACCGTAGACCTCCAAACAGTTTTGGGTTGTCACGAAATGGTCTTGAGACCGTTTGGATGAACCCCCAAATGGTCTTGAGACTGTTTGGGTCCTTCAACCGAATGTTCACCAAAATCTATCCTTGAAATCAGAAATTCAACCCGATTAGGGTTTAGGGGGTTGAAGTGCCTTCAACTTGTGATTGGTTTGGAATTAGGTTATGATTCTTTGTAGATATTAAATTCAACATGTTTCCAACAGACCACCAAACAGTCTTCCCTTGGTCAGCCCTAGCAAACGGTCTTGAGGCCGTTTGATTCTAAACGGTCTTGCAAGACTGCATGAGATCAAACAGTTAGGGACCGTTTGATTTCAAATGGTTTGCAAACCATTTAGACCAAAGGGTCCAAGGTGGTTTGATAAAGTTGCCTAGGAATCACGCCCATCATCTTCAACCACTGTTTAGGTCGGTTACTCCACGGATTGCTTGCAAAAGTGCAAGGAAGAATGGGTAAGAAGAAGAACTAAGTATAAATTGCAAGAACATAGATATGCATAATAAAGCAAGAAGATTAGAGTTATAAAACCTGCCTCAAACGTTGTTCCTAGAGCTCCAAGCTTCCAAGCTTCAAGACTTTAATGGCGTCTTGAGCTCCATAAGTCGGCCAAAGATGATTCTCCAAGAAAAGGATGGGGATGGTCGGCTAGAACAAGAAACCTAAGTGAGTTTAACCATAAAACCAACCTTATACAAGGAATTCCTCCATGAATCCGAGCTAGAAGATGGTCTCTTCTCACGTTAGAACAAGTTGGTCATTTCCTTGAGCTCCAGAGCTCTGCCTTGGTCAGTTGAGCAAGATGAGAAGTGAAGAAGAGAAGAGAATATGTTTGCTTGGTTTGCAAAGGAAGAGGCTTATATAGCTTAGGTTAGTTTTCACCATAAGGACCTCTAGTTTATGAATTTCTCATCTAGGTCCCTCCTTCCTTCTAAGGCACGTAAAAACCATCATAACTTAAGCAAAGCTCATCAAAACTCAAAATCTAAGGGTAAGGAAAGCCAACATGCGACCTAAGGTACATATATGAAGGGTCTCCTTACTCATACAAGGTGATTTTACTACAGAGGTCATTCTTCTTATCTGATTATTCAATTGAAGCGCCCCTTTCATCATTCTTTCTCTAAATGATGTCAAGAGTCATAAAAGATATTCTAGAAGGGGTATTTTACAAGTTGCACCCCATATTTTGGGTAAATTGCACTTTACTCCAAAATTAGGGTTTTAAGCACAAGGATTGCTCCACAAGCTGCATCTTGATCCCCAAGCTTGGGAAATCCATCATACCTCAACATATTCACTCATATGATGTCTCATCATCAGAGGAACATCTTAACCTGTACAATTTGCAAGTTAGCCCCTCTATATGGGTAATTTGCACATAGGTCCCTACATTACAAAACAATATCATAACATTGTTTAAACAGAACAAAATTGGTAGTGTATGTTCCTCAGGAACTTAATTACATGCCCTGAAGGTAATCACAAGTATTTAATTACATATTTAGGCAAAACATCTAGGTTTAGTTCATAACCCAGGTCAGGGATGTTACAAATTATCCACCCCTTACAAGGATTTCGTCCCCGAAATCGACAAAACATATTAAGAGAAAAGAGTAGGGTATTTCCTTTTCATCTCTTCCTCTAGTTCCCAAGTGGCTTCTTCAACACCACGGTGATTCCAGAAGATTTTAAAAAGACTTATATCTTTCTTCTTTAGCTTTTTAATTCTGTTATCAAGGATTGAGACAGGTCCCTCCTCATAAGTTATATCTTCATTCAATTCTACTTCCATAGGTTGTAGGACTAACTCGGTGTCAGGGTGACATTTCCTCAACATAGAAATGTGAAACACATGGTGTAACTTCTGCAACTCCTAAGGTAACTCTAGTCTATAGGCTACCTTTCCAACTCGTTCAATGATTGGATAAGGTCCCATAAATCTAGGAGCTAACTTCCCTTTCCTTCCAAAACGAAGGACTCCTTTCCAAGGTGAGACCATGAGATACACTCTGTCTCCAACCTGGAACTCTAAGGGTCTACATCGTCTGTCAACATAAGACTTCTGCCTATCCTGCGCAGTCTTAAGTTGTTATTGTATAATTTTGATCTTCTCTGTAGTCTGCTGCACAAGATCAGGACCTAACAACTGATGTTCACCAGTCTCATACCAACATAAGGGTGATCTACAACGTCTACCATACAAGGCTTCTTAAGGTGCCATATCAATACTATGTTGATGGCTATTGTTATAGGCAAACTCTATCAAGCTTAGGTGTAGATCCCAACTCCCGGTAAACTGGAGAACACATGCTATCAACAAGTCTTCCAACATCTATATAGTCCTTTCAGACTGTCCATCAGTCTGTGGATGGAAGGTTGTACTAAACCTTAACTTGGTGCCTAAGGCTCTGTGTAACTGCTCCCAAGAATGACTTGTAAACTGGGGACCTCTGTCAGAAACTATAGTGATAGGAACTCCGTGCAAACACACTATCTCTTGAACATACAACTGTGATAACCTTTTAGCAGAATAGGTTGTTTTGATAGGTAAGAAATGCGCTGTCTTTGTCAACCTATCAACAATTACCCAGATGGAATCATGTCCTTTGCTTGTCCTGGGTAGGCCAACAACAAAATCCATGGTCACATGGTCCCACTTCCACTGTGGTATGGGTAAAGGTTGCATTGTTCCTACAGACTTCTGGTGTTCAGCCTTAACTTGCTGACACACAGGACACCTTAGAACAAACTCAGCAACATCTTTCTTCATCCCAGGCCACCAATACATATCTTTCAAGTTTCGATACATTTTGGTGCTCCCTGGATGCATGTCATACATAGAAGAATGAGCTTCTTATAGGACTAACTTCCTCAGGTTATCCACATCTGGTACTATCATCTGAATCATGAAAACCATCTCACTTTTCATCACCATACTCAGATCTAATCTGCTGGACTGCACATCAACTTGTTATGCCTCCTTTATCTGCTCTCTTAGGGTAGGTTTAATATGCATCTCATCTAACAAGCCGGCTAACAATGATACCTTCAACTGCACATTGTCTTGCCTTAAAGAGATAAGCATATCTCTCCTAGAGCATACTAATGAACTTAGTTGTGCTCTATCCATGGTTGATGTTGCTGATTTCCTACTCAAGGCATCTGCAACCACATTGGCCTTGCCTAGATGGTAATCAATTATACAGTCGTAGTCCTTGATTAACTCCATCTAGCGATGTTGCCTCATGTTAAGCTCATGTTGAGAGAAGATATACTTAAGATTCTTGTGGTCTGTGAAAATATGGAATGTTTCTCCGTAGAGATAATGTCTCCAGATCTTCAAGGCATGAACCACAGTAGCCAACTCTAGATCGTGTGTCGGATAATTTTCTTCGTGTTTCTTAAGCTGTCGGGAAGCAAAAGAAATCACTTGCTTATCCTGCATCAACACACATCCAAGTCCATTCTTGGAGGCATCACAGAAGAATACATATCCTTTACCCTACTCAGGTAGCACAAGCACATGTGCACTTGTCAACCTCTCCTTTAACAGCTGAAAAGACTGTTGACACTTATCACTCCAGGCAAAAGGAGCATCTTTCCGGGTTAACTTGGTTAATGATAATGCTATAGAACTAAAGTTCTTAATGAACCTTCGGTAGTAGCCAACTAACCTTAAGAAACTACAAATCTCCGTCGGTATCTTCAGTTGTTCCCATTGTAGAATAGTTTCTACCTTTTTAGGGTCAACACGAATACCCGAGGAAGATACCACGTGCCCAAGAAAAGATACTTCCGGCAACCAGAACTCACACTTGCTAAACTTAGCGTATAGCTTATGTTCTCTTAGCAAAGTCAAAGCTTGGCGAAGATGCTGTTCATGCTGTTGAGCATCTCTACTATAGATCAGAATGTCATCTATGAAGTCGACAACACACTGATCAAGGAAAGGTCGGAAGACTCTATTCATGAGTTCAATGAATGCAGTTGGTGCATTAGTTAGTCCAAATGACATAAATGTGAACTCATAGTAACCATATATTGTCCTAAAAGCAGACTTGGATATGTCACTATCCTTAATACGGAGTTGATGATATCCAGACCTCAAGTCTATCTTTGAGAAGACGGTTGCACCACGCAATTGGTCAAAAAGATCATCAATCCTCGACAGAGGGTACTTATTCTTTATTGTTACTTTATTGAGTTGTGTGTAATCAATGCACAACCGCATTGACCCGTCTTTCTTTTTAACAAACAAAACCGGAGCACCCCAAGGTGAAGTACTTGGTCGGATAAAACCTTTCTCAAGTAACTCTTGAAGTTGTTTCTTGAGTTCTGCCATTTCGGCTATGGGTTGTGTATCTGGAACCAAATTGATTTCAAAATCAATTTCCCGAGGCGGTGGTATACCGGGAAGTTCTTCAGGAAACACGTCTTCAAATTCCCTAACAACAGGAACTTTAGTAGGGTTGGGACTCTCCATGGTAGTATCTACCACATGGGCCAAGAATGCATAACATCCTTGCCTCATCAGCTTATCAGCAACCATAGCTGACACAAGACAGGTGGGTAGAATCTTTCTTTCTCCTTGAAAGATCCATGTGTTGCTTTCATCAGCAAACACAACCAACTTGGATTCACAATCCAAAACAACCCTATACCTTTCCAAGGTATCCATCCCAAGGATTATATTAAATCCTTGCATATCAAGTGGTATAAGTTCCACTTGAATGCGATGATCAGAAAAGAAGAGGATGTAGGGAGAGCATACCTCCTGCAAAATAGCAGACCCTCTCAATGGAGTCTCAAGCAACAAACTATCTATCCTATGACTGACTGTCATATTGCAGTTACGAATCACTCTTCGAGCGATAAAGGAGTGCGTAGCACCTGGGTCAATCAAAACAGATACAACACAAGATTTAGACATATCAGAATATAAAAGTTCCATCTGACCTGCCACAACTCGTGGATTGACTACTGCATCTGGTGGGTTCATAGCATAGAACCTTTCTGTCACCTGAGGTTGATTTGGTGCTGACGATCCAACTTGAGATGCTTGTCCATGTCCCCTAGCTGCTCCTTGAGACTGCCTTCTCTGTGATCCCTGTTGATTCTGTCTCTGAGGCTATGTCACACTAACAGGCCTAGACTTGCAGTCCTTCATCAAATGTCCCACCTTCCCACAGTTGTAGCAGCTTCTTTCCAGTTGTTGTGGTCTTGGTGGTCCTGTGACTGACATTGATGATGAACTGCGAGTCTCTTGTAGTGGTAGGCTTCGTCCTCTACCTCTACTCGGTGTCCACTGTGTCTGAGCACTAGATCTAGGTGGTGGAGGTGTAGGTGTAGAGAATCTAGGCTTCTTAAAGTCTCTAGATGAAGAACCCTGGAACTGTGAATATCTCTTATGGGTTTGCCTCTTCTCAATTGTGGATCTTTCTATCCTTTGGACTGACTCAACGAAGGTAGCGAACCTTTTCCCGATTCTCTAGGGTAGACACGGGAGTAGTCAATTCGGCATTCAAACCCTTCTCAAACCTTCTGATCCTTTCTTCTTCTGCGGCAGCCATGTGCGGACAGAACCGCAGCAACTCCATGAACTTAGCTTCATACTCACTAATGTTCATCATGCCCTGCCTCAATCTCTCGAACTGAGAGATCTTCTCATCCTGGAAGGTCTTTGGAAAATATCTATGGACAAATTCCCGACGAAAGTCTTCCCACAAGATCTCTATTCCAGGTCTCTTCTGCTCTTCCATGGTCCACCAGTGACCAGCACTTCCTTTGAGAAGATAGACAACATGTCTAACCTTCTCAGCTTCAGGGATGTTCAAGATTCTGAAGGCTTTCTCCAACTCGGTTAACCACAGATCAGCATCTGTGGGGTCCGCTGTCCCAAAGTATTTGGTAGCTCCAACACGACGAAGTCGCTCGAACGTCTTACTGATACCTTGTCCCTCAGGCTGGACAGGTGCCCTAGGTGCAGGCATGGGCATCTTGTCGGTGATATGTGTCATGGCAGTCATAAACTGCCCGAACATGGTTTGAACAGCTGGGTTACTCATATCAGCTGGGTCAAACTGAGGTGGCTCTCTGGGTAGCTCAAGTATGGGCTGCTCTATTTCTAGGTTCCTTGCACCATCTCGAGGTGCAGCGATGCTACTTTCTACCACGTACTCCTCATGTGGCTCAGACATCCTTATATATCTTCTTATCCTGAGGAGCAGAAGATTCTATTAGATAAGAAAGAAACACTAAGGATAGACTCGACATCCTAAGTCTTATGTCTCTATAGACTCAGCAAACCTAGAGCTCTGATACCACTAAATTGTGGGCTCTGATCTCCAAAACCACGATATAAACTCAGCGGAATACAAAAATCACCGAAAATTAAAACTTTTTGAGACAAGATCCTGAAATCATAAAACTTCTTTTATAGAAACAAGATAAACAGTTTACATCTCTGTTAAATCACTTTTTGAGTGATCATACACAACCAGATACAAAATCTCCAGATTCAAAACCAAAAAAAAATCTCAGACCACTAACTCCAAGGATCTGAGAGTTTAGAGACGACATAGGACTATCTAACTACAAGACTTAGCAGTCAGTATCTCCACCTAAGATTCATTGCTGCTCCTGGTACTGCTGTTGTTGGTATTGGTCACCTGTAGGCTGGTTCCTCCGTCCTTGACGACCACCTAAAAAGTTGAAGTCTACGGGGTGAGACAATTTTTAAATAATTGTCTCAACGAGAGTTATAACTCTCCACTAGAAGCTTTATATATCAATCAAAGAACAACATAAGCAATAAAAGCTTTTGAGACAATCAACAATAGATTGACATTAAGTAGAACAACAACATTTAGGAAATATGAAGAACATATGTACTATGCAGTGTAACATCATTCATGTGTCTCGTAGTTTAACCTAGGCAGATATACTACACGGTTGATTATGTTTTACAAACATCATTATGCCTTGCAGATATGAGGTATACCACTCATACTCCAACCGATCACTATTAAGTCGCATCGGTATCATACATAGGTCATCAAAAGAGCTGGATTCTTATGACCTCATCTTCCTCAGTCAGAGTGAGGATATACATGTAGGACATCTAGTGTCTCTGCTACTATAGCTCACTAGGGTATTCTGGTACATCGCTATTAGAGTCACAGTGGCATTCTGTACTCTCTTCGTAATTGAAAGATTTCTTGTTTATCTCTCATCGATGCGGTATAGAAGATTTCCTTGGGAGAATAGTGTTACATCACCCCGGTATAAACACATAGTGAAGGTTTGATGGATTAAGATACATCTACATCAATTCCTACACTAGGATGTAAGGATATACACATCCATATTCCCCCACATACTCAAAAGTATGTGATCCAGGAGTTCCCTTAGGAAAACCTATTTCGCCATCATTTAACTTCTGACAATGATGGATCTATGATCAGGCTCTACATGGTATGATTATACTTGATTAATTAGGTACATTTCAGTATTCTTTTAACATCATACATGTTCTCAAACATTAATCATTAGCATAGTATATGTGAAAGTAGAATACTAAATGTAACAAGACTAATTCACATCAATTATCATCTCTTAATCATTTCATCTTATCACAAGTCATCTGATTAGAATGATCTTGATGATACTCATGGCTCTTACAGCCTATCAATTCTCATAAGATGCCACTTACTAGGCAACATGATATGTTACTATTCATAAGCTACTAACATGCCTTCAATGAATATGGTATCATAATCCATACCTGGATATGATCATCCACACATAAGAACCTGCATGGTTAATTCAACTAATAATAGTAAACAATTCATTTCAAGAGTTGTACCTTCATACTCTTACAAGAGATAGGTTCCCTGATTTTCATCAATTAGGGTTTACTATTCACATTACATGTTATCACCCTAGAATTAGGGTTTACTATTCACTTCATGGTGATTTGGACCCATAACATCATCATGTATGAGAAACATCACCATTGATGCCTTTAAATTAATTTAAGATTCATCAATTATCATAATTAGGGTTTCCATGATCTCACCTAAGTGGATCATACCTTAATCATGCACATTCATATGTATTGAAGGTACTTTACTTGAGTTTCAACCATAAATGGTACTTTCTCTCTCCTCTTATTAATAGATGGTGATTACATCACTCTAGATTAGGTTGGGTCAAGTCCTCATTGACTATCATAAGCCAAATCACCACTATCATGTGATTAGGGTTTGATTAAAACAAAGTATCATTTGATTGAACCCTTCAAGGGCATTTTGGTAAAGTACACCCTTGTTCACCATCATGGGTCAATCCATTAGTCACTTAGTCCCTTAATGTCTTAGGGTACCATTTAGGGTTTAGATTAGACCACCATTGAACCAATTACACCTTCAAACGATTAACATAATCGGCCCTAAAAGTCTCCAAACTGTTTCAACCTTCAACCTCCAAACGGTCTTGAGACTGTTTGGGGGCGTTGACCGTTTGGATAGTTTGACCTTCAAGACCGCATGGATCACCAAGACCGCATGGGTGCGTTGACCATTTGAGAAAGTTGACCTCCAAACCATTTGAATCTATGCGACTTGAAACTGTTTGATCTTAAACGATCTTGAGATCGATTGGTCCAAACGACCTTGAGATCGTTTGAGCCCAAACGGTCTTGAGACCGTTTGGCCCCAAACGTTCTTGAGACCATTTGGCCCCAAATGATCTTGAGACCGTTTGGCCCCAAACGTTACTGAGACCGTGTGGATCCAAACGGTCTTGAGACCGTTTGGTCCAAATGGGCTCAAACCGCATGGACCTCAAAAGTAAAATCAAAGGTTATGATTGATTGGGATTTCCTATGTTGAAGCCTTCAATTGGCCATGTCCTTGTTAACCACTTGTAAATTGAGTCAAATAGGGTTAGATTTAATCAATTGGACACCAAATTGACCCTCAATTGAAAGCCAATTAGGATTGAATCCAACTCAATTAGGGTTTTCAATCGGATAATCATCAATTTTCAACAATGTGAATCAAATTGAGGTTGAACCCATCAATTGACCTCCAATTGGACCCAAACTTGGCCCAAACGGTCTTGAGATCGTTTGGACATCTTCCAAACGGTCTTGAGACCGTTTTCCCAATGTTTTATCAAAAACTATGTTGATTGGATAAGGATTGAACCCTAATTAGGTCAAAAATCAGCATTTTTATCAATTCATCAACCTATTGTGATTGGACCCTCAAACCATCAAATCACCTTAACCCTAGACCTCCGAAGAGTCTTGGGATGTCACAAAACGGTCTGGAGACCGTTTGGATGAACCCCCAAACGGTCTTGAGACCGTTTGGGTCCTTCAACCCAAAGTTCACCAAAATATATCCTTGAAATCAGCAATTCAACCCGATTAGGGTTTAGGGGGTTGAAGTGCCTTCAACTTGTGATTGGTTTGGAATTAGGTTATGATTCTTTGTAGATATTAAATTCAACATGTTTCCAACAGACCACCAAACGGCCTTCCCTTGTTCAACCCTATCAAACGGTCTTGAGACCGTTTGATTCTAAATGGTCTTGCAAGACCGCATGAGATCAAACGGTTAGGGACCGTTTGATTTCAAACGGTTTGCAAACCGTTTAGACCAAAGGGTCCAAGGTCATTTGATAAAGTTGCCTAGGAATTCACGCCCATCATCTTCAACCTCTGTTCAGGTCAGTTACTCCACGGATTGCTTGCAAAAGTGCAAGGAAGAATGGGAAATAACAAGAACTAAGTATAAATGGCAAGAACCTAGATATGCATAATAAAGCAAGAAGTTTAGAGTTATAAAACCCGCCTCAAATGTTGTTCCTAGAGCTCCAAGCTTCCAAGATTCAAGCCTTTAATGGCATATTGAGCTCCATAAGTTGGCCAAAGATGATTCTCCAAGAAAAGGATGGGGATGGTCGGCTAGAACAAGAAACCTAAGTGAGTTTAACCATAAAACCAACCTTATATAAGGAATTCCTCCATGAATCCGAGCTAGAAGATGGTCTCTTATCACCTTAGAACAAGTTGGTCGTTTCCTTGAGCTCCAGAGCTCTGCCTTGGTCGGTTGAGCAAGATGAGAAGTGAAGAAGAGAAGAGAATACATTTACTTGGTTTGCAAAGGAAGAGGCTTATATAGCTTAGGTTAGTTTTCACCATAAGGACCTCTAGTTTATGAATTTCTCATCTAGGTCCCTCCTTCCTTCTAAGGCACGTCCAAACCATCATAACTTAAGAAAAGATCATCAAAACTCAAGATCTAAGGGTAAGGAAAGCCAACATGCGACCTAAGGTACATATATGAAGGGTCTCCTTACTCATACTAGGTGATTTTACTACAGAGGTCATTCTTCTTATCTGATTATTCAATTGAAGCGCCCCTTTCATAATTCTTTCTCTAAATGATGTCAAGAGTCATAATAGATATTCTAGAAGGGGTATTTTACAAGTTGCACCCCATATTTTGGGTAAATTGCACTTTACTCCAAAATTAGGGTTTTAAGCACAAGGATTGCTCCACAAGCTGCATCTCGATGCCCAAGCTTGGGAAATCCATCATACCTCAACATATTCACTCATTTGATGTCTCATCATCACAGGAAAATCTTAACCTGTGCAATTTTCAAGTTAGCCCCTCTATATGGGTAATTTGCA
This sequence comes from Alisma plantago-aquatica, assembly GCA_963693085.1. NCBI lineage: Eukaryota > Viridiplantae > Streptophyta > Magnoliopsida > Alismatales > Alismataceae > Alisma > Alisma plantago-aquatica. The sequence continues at coordinate 1,958,603,840 of OY856409.1, read as the reverse complement.
CATAGGTCCCTGTATTACAAAACAATATCATAACATTGTTTAAACAGAACAAAATTGAAAGTGTATGTTCCTCAGGAACTTAATTACATGTCCAGAAGGTAATCACAAGTATTTAATTACATATTTAGGCAAAACATCTAGGGTTAGTTCATAACCCAGGTCAGGGATGTTACATTGAGGTTGGAAGGTGAAGTGGTGGGAGGGTTGTGGTGATGGAGGTGGTAGAATGAATTGAGGTTGGAAGGTGAACTGGTAGGAGGGTTGTGGAAATGGAGGTGGTGGTAGTGTGTAAGGCTTAGGATAGCCTTGGAGGTCGGGTAGTGGAGGAGGGAATTGAGGTTGGAAAGTGAAGTGGTGGGAAGGTTGCTACAATGGAGGTGGTGGAGGTGTGTAAGGCGTAGGATAGCCTTGGAGGTAGGGTGGTGGAGGAAATGGATGGGTTTGTGCATTTTGGCCTTCCATCTTGTCTTCTTCGAGTGGCTTGTCGCATGCACAAGGCACAACAAACAAAAGAAAGCAAGTTAGCAAACCAATATACACAAAGAATGCAAAGAAAAATGAATAAAGAATAGCAATGATAAGGGTAGTAGGAAAAGTCAAAGAAAAAGTAACTAGCTAGGCCGAACACCTCTAATCCCCGGCAACGACGCCAGAAAGCTTGGTGTGATTCCGCTAGAGGTGCAACACACTAGCTAATTTGACCTGACTAGATGCACCCCATGAGGTCGGAACACACCTGATGGGAATTTGCTTTTAAAATTTATAAGACCTAAACTAACACACCTATGTCTACTAAAACAACTACACCCACAAGCGCACGGGGTCGTGTCGTAGTATAGGAAGGTGGCAAGTAAAGGGTCGATCCACAGGGAAAAGAGGGGGCGCTAGAGCTAGGTTAGTTTGGCTAGGTTCCTACTGCGGAGACTAGGGTTAAGGGTTTGAAGGTGATTTGATTGTTAAACTATGTGAGCAAGAAAAAAATTAAAGGCGAGAATGAAATCTATGTTAACCCTAGGTTAGATTAAGACTAAGCAAGCAAGGAACGACTAAGCTAGGCATGGAAAGGCAAGTTACACTAGGACAAGCAAGAGAGAAGTAAAATAGCAATTAAATAGCTATACTAGCATGAACAAGACAAGAACAAAGCAAGAAGCTAACTAAGCAAGGAAAGAACTCATTAAGATAAGCAAGCACGAAACTAGGGTTTTAAGCAGTAAATAGATGTGTGGGCTGTTTAGGGGTATGAACTTATCACTTAAGTTGGGGGTGACATATGAACATTATGATTCCATTTAGATTATCCAAACCAAACAACAAGTTAGAGTCTAATGAATTAACCTAAGCTACTAACTGGCCATGGATATGCTAGGTTGTGTATAGGGGAACTAGTCCCTAACACCCCTACTACCCTTACGAGGCTCAATTGGGTTAGGGATTAGGTTCAATTCAATTAGAGTCTAATGAATTATAGGTTTCTAGATTTGGCATTCCTAGGACAATTAGGGGCCTAGGGTAGTAATGGGGAGGTGAGACTAAGGTTTTGGACCCCAATTCCCCCACATTCTAGCCTTGAGAAGGCTCCATACTAATTGCACTAGAATTACCTAATCTAACTACTTCTATCTCTCACTTAGGTTTAGGGAGATTGATTAGGATGTAGGAAGATGGGAGGCAACCTAGGGATCCAAGAATTGGACCTAGGGACAAATCCCAAAATTCACACATATAAGCAATTTGCCTAAATTCCTAGGTGATTCCACACACAAACCAACAAGCAATCCATGGAGAATGAGATGTAAATAGAATATAATCATTAACAAATGGAATTATAACATTTACATGTCATTTTCCCCCAACATGGTATCAAAGTAACATAACTCCCCCCAAACAACCCACCCAAGGGGCCTAGCTACACATAACAAAGCAAAATACAAAAAGAAAGGAGAGAGAGGTAGAAGAAGCCATGGAGATCGGTGTAGATGAAGAACTCCTCCTCTACAGCTTTTGTAGGACGTCTTCCTCCCTCCTCCAAGGTGCAAGGGTGTAAAATGAAGGGGATTATGGGTAGGAACTAGTATAAACTAGTGTTTTGGTGGTGGAAATGGTGAAATGGAGTGGATTTGAGGTGGATATGGAGTGGAATGGAGTGGGTGGCGATTTGGGGAGATAGGAGGGGGTAGAAGGTAGCTATCATCGTGCCCCATCCACCACCTAGGTATATATAGGTGTCTAGGGGGTCTAGGGTTAAGTTAGTGGTAAAATAGGTAAAGAAGTGAAAACTAGGTGGGTTTTGTGAGTAGCACGACCGTGGTGGGTTACCACGGTCGTGGTGGGTAGGGTAGACCACGGCCGTGGTGGATGGGCACAGTTGTGGGAATTAAAATGTGGAGATCAAAGGGATATGTACATGGATGGCCACGGCCGTGGGGGCTCACCACAGTCGTGGTGGGGACCTATGTCCACGGGCATGTTGATCACCACTATCGTTTTGGCCATTTTCATCAAATTCTGGGAGTTTTAGTGATTTTATGTGCTTGGGGCATGTCCACTATGGCTGTGGTGGGGTACCACGGTCGTGGTGGTGTCTCTCCCATGGATTTGAGCTTTAAACTTGATCATCCATGGAGGGTATTGCTTCAAAACTTTCTTTGACCACTTGGGGTAGGTTGGAAGTTGTTTTGGCCTCATTGTGGGCTCCTCCAAGCCAGAGGAAACCCTAGATTGGACCATCCTCTTTCCATGCCTTCAAGTAGTGGACAAAGTACCTATAAAACATGCAAAAAGCCTCCATAAGTGCATTTGATAGAAAAATCATATTGGGGGAAATAACATGTAATCTAACAAGTATAGATGTGGCTGAAATGCAAAATGACACAAGATAAAGCCCTAAAATAGGGATGAATCAAATATCTGGTTGGAAGAACATACTCTTATTTATCTGGAAGGGTATGCATGGTAAAAGTGATGTTTAAATGCTACAACTACCTACACTATGCAAACAAGCATTTTATTAGTAAGCCATGTACTAGACTCGACATTTTATACCCTCAAACATTTCACAAAGGGGCTTAGCTAGTCATGACAAAGAAAAATTCAAAAATGTAGAATATAAGAGAGAAAGAAGCCATGTAGATCACTATAGAAGACCCCTTCTCATTTTTGAGAAATACGAAGCTCAAGAAGTTCACTTATCCTAGATTAAATGACATGGAAATGGGGTGCAAAGTAGAGAAAACCCTAAAGGTTTGGGTTTTGGGGTGGATGGTGATTAAATCAGAGTGGATTGAGTTCGGTAGGTGGTAGGTGGAAGAAATGAAAGCCTAAGGGATACAACCTCTTCACCCCATCTAATGAAAATGTTTATATAGTGGCTTGGGGAGCATAGGGTTAACTTGAGGTAAAGCAGTACAAAAAATGAGCTCGTGTTAGGGTTAATAGGTAGCATGGTCATGGTGGGTAGTTATAGGAATGAACATGGTGGATGAAAATGGTCATGTTGTGGGGACGAAATGATCAAATAAAATTTGGGTATGGAAGTGAAGTTGAACTACCGTGGCACGTCAAGGGTAGCACTAATGTGGCGGGTGTCACAGTCATGGTGGAGGGGTTAGTCAGGGTTTGAGATATGGAGAATGATCATCTAGGATGTCCGCTACAAGAGCTATTTGGGAGCACTATCATGTTGGTTTCTGAGAACCATGGTTGTTGAACTTGATTTTCTACAGCGTTGAGAACTAGCAAGTGATTTTATCTCTTCCAGAACAACCATGGTTGGGTACCATGCCTATTTTGGGGGTTTTCTATCAAAATTTTATCTTCAAATTTTTCATCATGGTTCTCTTTTCTCATCTTGGATTCTTTGATACCTTGGTAGCTAGTTGTTGACTTTGATCATTCCTTACACACCTCCCTACATGTTGGAGCTATAAAAATCATATGTCTATCCTCCTTTCATCGATTAGTCTTCAAGGTACCTGAAAATTTTATAGACAACATCCATAAGTATATTGCATATAAATAACAATTATTGGGAAACTCTTGCATTATGTAACATCTAGATGTGAATAATAAGCAATATGGCAAAAGATAAAGACCCAAGTAAGGGATTCATCACCTAAAAGATCCTTCTTCTAGAACATTGACTCTCATCCACCCAAAGGTTTCATATATGATAAGAAGGAAACATGATTGAACGGTAAATACATTTTTATACTCATTTTCATATAAGTAATCCTCTTATTTGGCAACTGTACTTGAAATTTCTTATATTCAGGAGATCAATTTGTGCATTCCTAAAATCCATCAATTCTTATCAAGTGATTAGGTTTCATAAATCATTCAATCAATTTTTTTTACTTCTTTCTAATTTTAATATCTTCAACCTAGCTTGGGTTACATATTTCTCGACATCATATCATATTATTGTCACTATGATTTCTTATAGTATCATATTCTAGGGCTATTTACCAACTAGTTATTTCTTTAGAGTAACTAGAACTAAAATAACTAGAGAGTTACACACCTTTCCTTCAATGCTTGGATACCTGAACATGGCATCAAAATATTGACTTTAGCTAGTATGCATCCTATTTGTGTCATGTTCATCACTTGGTGACTATTAAATTTAAACAAAAAAAATTGCAACATTCTATGCATCTAATCATTAAAATCCACATTATAACCTCTCTGGTAATAATTGTGAGTGTCCCCACTAGATCAAGAAAAATAGACTTATACGTAAATATAAAGATGTAGATAATTTACACTAAAGAGTTCCATCTAACCTACCATGGATCGCAAATCAAAAACACTATCTGACTCACTCATAGCATATACAATACTCATTTCATGTGAATCCACTTGACCTAGACCTCCGCCTATTGGTCCTAAAGACCATGCTTGAGGACTCTAGACGAAACCTATGCCACTACTTCTATAATACTATGAGCCCTTATCGCCCTATCTTGTCTGATGTTCACTTTATGATTCAACTATGGATAATGTCCTCACATGTCACAATTGGCAACACATAACATTGTAGCATCTCAAATTGATAGGGTCTTGAGTGATTTTGGTTAAAATTTAGCAATCTCTCATATTGTGTCTTATATGGCCCTGGGTGTTGTCACAAATCTTGAACTATTGACCCCATATGGTGTAAGAACACATCCCCTACTTTTCCTAGAGACTACTATGACTGATATTCCTATTGCGGTGCAACAAACTTCTTCTTTTTTCATCACTGCTAGATTATTGACAAGGAGACTGAGCATACCTCTTCTTGGATCATCTTCATGAACATTCCCTGATGTCTTTTCTATCCTCCTGATTTCCTCCACAAAGGTGGAAACTTCCTACATGATTCTAGAGTGGATTCTGAACATGCCAACTTAATGTTTAGACCTTTTTCAAACCTCGTGATTCTCTTCCTCTCTATAGTTTCTAGATAGAGAATAACCTAAAAAACTCCATGAACCATGTCTCATACTCATATATGGACATCATATTAAAACACAACCTCTCAAACCGTGACATCTTCTCATTTATATATGACTTAGAGAAGGATCAAATCTCAAAATGACTCCTAAACTCCACCCACTAATCACCTCACTGGGCCTCTTTTCTTCATTTATGACATGCCGTTGTCGAGTACTACCCTTCACTAGGTAGATCACATGCTGAATTTTATTCTCTATAATATCCAATAGTCGAGGAACCTTTTATAGTTTTTTATATCAATCGAACCAACATGCTTCAATTTCTAAAATGTCCTCCATAACTTGGAGACTCTTCTTATCGAAATGGAGTCGGTACCTTCTTATCAATATGCACCCAAACTGTCACCATATGCCCGAACATTTCTTGAAATTACGGATCAACCAGTGTCATAGAGTCTAAGGGAGGAGTTATGTCCTAATTTAGCCCCATCTCGAGTACTATAGCCTCTGGTACCCTCTATCTCTTACCACCTCCTAGTTCTACATAGCTTGTGACATCCCCAGATTTTCTAAAACTTAATCTAATGTGTGACGTCCAAATTGAAACCTCACCTTAGCGAGAATCCCAATTTAAACACCCCACACTAGGCTAAGAAGAAGAACATTAGAGGAATTCAGAAGGAAACAATAGTAGCACATGAACATGAACAATACTAAAACCATACAAGACATGTTCACCATTCAACATTTAATTACATCAAATGAATTGTCACAACATTTGATATTACATATTGAACAACAAAATTTTACATATACATGTACTACGTCTACAATAGGATCTTAAGACAATAGGTCCACCAGTACATCAGCTCGCCACACTTCTCACAACTATAGATGTCCTTCAATAATAAATATGCACATCCTAAACAAAAGATTACATGTGGTACACATCAGCACAATATTAAAGAATATTGTACTGAGTACGCCTACGTTCCTTTTTACATACCTCACAATACTAAGCTTTGCAATAAGATAAAACTAATACTTGGCAGTTATAAAGAAATATAAGAAAAAGAATAAACTTGTACAAATATGCTCATTAACAAAACAGAACACATATTTTAATCTCATTTTCCATTATATATCCATGCATTGACCGTTGAAGGTTTTGATGCATTCACTTGACTCTCAAGGAGCTCAAGATTAAGGCCTCTATGATCGACTACCAAAGAGTTAGATCATATGTACAATGTGATTGACTACCAAAAAGTTAAGTCACTTCTGAGCACTATACTGCCAAAGAGTTTAGTGTTTTCATATAATGGAACCGATATATTATGTTTCATGAGTTCATAGACATAAGTATGGAAAATCAAGCATTATATATGTTACAACCCCAATTTTTGGGTTCTTTTGGTGAGAAATGTAATTTCTCATATTAAAGATATTTGAACAAATAATGATATAATCTATTTTGAATAAATGTATTTTGTTTACAATAGCCTTGATGTTTGTTTTGGGGGCTTTATTGGCTATTGGGCCCAATAACAAGGAAAAGACAAAAGAAACTCTATTATTGAATGAGTAAATAAGAAAATGGAGAAAAGAAAGATGTAGAAACCTCTAGAAGGCAAAGGAAGGTAATCCAAAGCTGGATTTTGTGCCTCTTGGGTTCCTTGGGTTCCAAGGAGTCCAAAGTTGCAAGATAATGCAACAAGAAGAGAAATGATCAATTAAATATTTCTTTATTAAGAAAGAAATTCAAAACAATGATAAAATGTGGGAAATAAGTGGAAAGATGTATAATTGAGTTATCTTGGATGGATTTTCATATCCATACGGTTCTGAATGTTAAAAGGAATTTTAATAAGGAAAATAAAAGGAGAGATAAAGAGAAAGACCTTTTAAATCTTAAGAAAAGGAAACAATTGTGTTATACATAATGTTAAGAATTAAGGAAGAAGGGATTATCCACTTTTTTCTTGGAAGCTAAATAAAGGAACAATATATATATATATATATATATATATATATATATATATATTTCCTAAAAGAAAAGAAGAAGTGTGGGGCACCAAAGGATACCCAACGAAGTCGATAATTGGAAAAGGTCTTGGTATGTTTTCATGCGGGAAGGTTTGTTGGTAAAGGAAATATGGTGGGCCTTATATAATCCCTTCCAACATACATTTCCTATAGGAGGAGTCCATATGTGTATATATACATGTTTTCCCCTGATACTTGATGGGTGCACAACCGACCCTCATCCCTCCTTGTAGTCTCATGACAACTAACGCATCCCAGACCTTCCTGAGAGAGGACTTGCGAACTGAGGATTCCATATCTCTACTTCATCCTCACCAGTGGACTTATTGTATACCCAACACATGGAGTTTTGGTGGGTCTGGCATGGCCAGCCATGTCTACAGAGCCAAAAGACTGTTGGGTAGGCCACCAACCTGTACGCGAGGAGCTTAACCCTGAAGGGAGCCAATACACAGACATAGATCCTGACCGGGACCGACGCCTTGGAAGCAAATGAGGTCTTTTACCTCGGATCCATATGCCCCATGACTGAGAAGGAAGAGGAAAAGCTTATCAAGACGTGCCATAGAGCACGGGAAGATCCGGCAAGGTGGCCTTACTCCAGTCTAAGTGCATTGTGCCTAGGTGAGGCTTCAACTAGCATCTTTCTTCTCAATAGGTTACCGCTAGACCTTCTAGGTAGTGCCCTTTTATCCCCATGTCCAACCTGCACTAGTCTCGCTGGGTGTTCCCCCAGGTCTGGTAAGGACCGAAAGAGCCTGCCCGACCGACGTTGAGGCTTCCTAGCCCGATGGTCTGCAAGGGTAGCCCACGCTACCCTCGCGTGAGGCAGCAACATGCGCTGTCGCGAGGTAGGGGGCGACTTGCAGGAATTGGACCAATATGCCCCGACCTGTAAACGTAGGGCACGAGGGTAAATAGGTAATTGCATTCTAATTTTATGGCCAAGTCTGGCCCGCGCAGCACAAATAAGGGTGGGATAATCTCGGCTGACGTGGCCATTCCCGATTGGCCAAGATTTGATAATCTTCTATAAATCGTAATTAATGATTGGTAACTCCGATGGGGTATATAATATATGAAAATTGATCAGGAGAACGAGAGGTATCCATATAAAATTGTTTCATAACCTAATAATGCTTCTTGTTCGAAAAGTAGTGTGAGTTATCAACTTTAATGAATTAAAGATTAAGAAAGCCTATTTTGGAAATGATTAATGTGTTTAGTAGGGTTTAATGGATGATTAAAGTTGATATTAACCTGTTAATTGTAAAAAGGTTCATTAAGAATAAAAAGGATGAAATTTGAACATAATTGTCTTAATTTAGAGTTTCATGTTCATAAATATGTTTTAATGGGCCTTGAAACGCTAATATTAGTAAATGAGACTCTTAATGGCTATAATTGATCAATTTTATGATTAAAGTTGAGATATGACAATTTTAAGCTATTTCAAGTATAAAAGTTCCTAATTGTGGATAAATACCCTTGATGTAGTAATTAGGGTTTTTCTAATGAATAAAGGAAGAATTAATGATAAATAGAGTTCATATGTGAATTAGACCATAATGAACTATGAATTGATGATAAATGAGCATGGTGATCTTGTCGTGCATTAAAAGGATAAAAACGGTATCTTTAATGTAAAAGAGGTATAATGAACCTAATTGATGGTTAATTAGGGTTATATGTTGTTAAAAGATAACCTTAATATCTTTCATGAAGAATAGATGAGATAAATAGGGTTTGTGAGTAATTGTATAAAATTAGGGTTTAAAATAGTATATGATGAAGGGAAACCCTAATTGCAACAGAAACCCTAAAAGTGGACTAGAAACCCTAGGAAGCGAGCTAGGTTTAATCGATCTTGATGGGATGATCAATAATAGGAAATTGTATGATTATTGCAGGATCTTGTTATGTGTGCTTGCTTGCTTGGATTTCATACTTGCATGGATTATTCTATCTCAAATCAGCCTGCAAGTATGTGGTTACGCTTATGAATAATCACTTTAGTTTCACGATAATTCCCGAATGATTTTATCGATTGCTTGAAAATAATTGTTGGATGCCTTTTATTACATGCAACTATAGAGTGACTATGACTATCACTATAAATACATATATAATTGGCTTAGATCCAGGTCCTCCTCTATGGCTTTGCAAAGGCTAAAAAGGGTAACCTAGAGCAAGGTCTAGGCTATCATGGGTTAAAAATTGGGCTACCTATGTGTAGTGCCATGAGACTCTTAGCATACCATGAGTTAAGAAGTGGACGACCTACGGGTAGTGCCATGTGACTCAACCCTAGAAACTGATTCACCTGTTAGGTGGGATCATGAGGGGTTTAATGGGGATCTACTATAAGGAAGGTGGCATCCAGGTCCACTACAGGGACAAGGTAGAGGATAGGGTACACATGGATCACGTAGTTATATTTAAAACGTAAAGTTTCTTGTTAAATTGCAATTGACTGCAATACGTTGTTATGGATAATTGCATGATTATTGTTTCCCCCACATACCAACTTTATGTTGACTGGCATTTTGTTTGTCGACATTTTAAGTACAAAGCCAAAAGGACAAATAGTAAATCATCATATTGTGAAATACATGAATTAAAGTTCAAAGGAAGATTAGTTATAATAGACTCCATGTGGATAGAAGTATATATCCATGTTTTTGAAAAAGGTATGAAAAGTTTAATTTTGTTACAGCCTTTCAGTTTAGTTTAGTATAATTTGATAATTATTATAGATTATTTGTCGAACCTTTGATCCGGAAATTGGGATAACGACTCTGACCTCTTAGTCTCCCTTAATTAGGGGTTACTGGGAGGCGGGGTTGTTACAATATCATACAAGAACAATCATTTCATCCAATATCATATGCGAAGTGTTTACTACACATATAATGCAAGCATATTGTATAATATGCCAAGTAAAAGGTAATGGTGTACCTTGATCAAGACAAACCTAATCATCACATATCATATTCCTGATGTCAACTATGTCTCTTGGTCAAACCCTAATTAAGTCAAGATCATGTACTAACATTACATTCTTCATTACTTTATATTTCCTCTAAACCCTAATTATGTCCATTAGGGTTTTACTTAGTTCATTAGGATATATGCTTTATTATTTGTCTTATCATCATTGTTATATGGGATTCATGTTACTGATGTTGTATTCCATATGAAGATACATTTTTGATTATTTGGTTTCATAGAATTATGTGCAAATATTAACCTTATGTTACATATAATTAGTCATGTTAGGGTTTTCTCATCATTTAACATGTAACATGATTTATAAACATAAGTATGATCTCATAATTTTATCAAGGATTCCAGGTACTGATATGAGCTTATACTAAATCTTCCACAATTTATTGATGATATATGAATTTTCTACCATTTATTTAGTGTTATGAGTCCTAAATAGTTATATGAAGCATTTCATATGGTTTCATGCCTGAACATAATAATCACTAACATCAGATGGATTATAAACATGATTTTGGATTTATTGATAATTTCTGATAATTTTAGGTCATCATTTGATATTTATTATCCATAAAACAAGTATTTCACAACTTACATGATCACTAAGATTATTGCATCAAAATCCTGATATTATGGTTGCATACTGTTCTACTCATTTTTTGAGAATTTTGGTATATTGTTTGCAATTTTTGGGTAAACGAGCTAAATTCTATGAATTATATAATATTTGTACATTTATAAAGATTATTACCTTTATGGGCCAAGTGGAGACCGCCACATATCCATTAAGGATGTGCATTTTGATTGGTCCACGATGATGTGGGTCGGCCGGTTCATGTAGTTAGCTGTCAAGTTTAGGGTTTGCTATCCAGTTTAGGGTTTGTTGTCTAGTTCAGGGTTTGCTTCAACTGAGGAAACCCGGTCTATTTAGTCCCTCTTATCTTTCGCACAAATCACATTCTCACACATGCGAAGCCATTCTCAGTTCTTCATCCAGTGAGCGTCGCTGCACTTCTCTCCTTCAGTGAGCAAAACCAGCAGCTCCATGGCTCCCTACTAGGTTGACGTGAATTGTCCATCCGTAACACAACACCTCCATGAGTGGGCTTCCTTCTTCCCAAGCTTCCTCCATGTAGGAGATCTCCAGTAGGTGATCGACTACATATATTGCCTCCTAGATTGACAAAGATGTGCCCCTCATATCGGTCACCCATGTGCAATCATTCTTAGCATCACATGTCTTTATATATGCCTCTAGGATCTACCTCCTCATACTTGTCTTTTCCATATCAGCGCCCACCTATGTGCGTCATAGATCTCAGCTCTGGTGTTGTGTGGCCGAGCTGCTACCGTGAGGACTTGGTCACTGCTTCCATCTCCTCATCAGACTCTACTAGTTCCTCCATTGTCTTCATGGATGTTACTCGGTCATCCTCAATAGCACTAGGAATATAAACTCCTCATGATTTGTCTCTCTGTAAGCAGTTCAGCCCCATGCAAGGAACTGCTCCAACCACCTTAGGGAAGCAACCACACCTCTAGGTCGCATCCTTCGGCAGCTTGAAAGGTTAGCTGCGATTCCATGAAGCTACCAACATAGGCTCGTTCATGTTTTCCCTACACCATGGCTTCACCTTCTCTGCTTCAGATTTGATCTTCCTCCTCCAACCACTACTTCATAGTTTCCTACCCCTAATTCATGTCTACGAGACTATATGAAGAATAAATGTAGACCCCTCATCTCTACACACAAAGGCTCAAATGAGGGATCATCTCACTCCTCTGACGATGCACACACATTCAGCCACTTGAAATTGTTCCTTAGCCACATTCTCGATAGAACCATGTCATGGATGGTCACAACGATGACCATGACTAAACTTCCAAGAGAAAGACAAGTCAGAAAATTCATTTCATAAGGCCATCCAAGGGCTAAAGAGGCGCCACACAGAAGATCTATTGCCCCTCAAGGAAAACATGTACTCCGTTAGCATCTAGTTGTCCACACAATGACACACATCCCATGACTTAAATCTGACATCACCACATTGTTGATTGCAAACTTAGGCTAGAAATTGCATACAATGTTCATATTGCAAAAATATACACATAATTTCATAATATTCAAACATTAACAATCTCCTCTACGAACCTTCAAACTCTATCAAATTCGAACTATAGCTTTGTCAACACCATATATACATTCTATTAAACTATGGTGCCAGGATACCACTATTTGACCAACCAATCACTTAATCCAAAATGACACATACTTAGGGGCATTAATCATACTATTAACATCCAATTATGTCATTAAGTACTTAAGGATTCCAAAAGTTCAATCCATCACATCCTACACACCTTGAAAGAAATTTCATCCTCAAAATTAAGCCATTCACACACTCCAAGGAAAAACCAAAGGTCTTCATTCACATGCAGGCCACTACTTCATGTGTAACATTCCCATGAATAAGGACTCTAGAACATATATGTACCATTAATAGGAGGATTTCATAGAAGCTAAGGTGAATTATTGTTTCACTTAAGGTTACAACATATGCTTAGAAGCTTATACCAGGTCATGACATATCTCAACATTTGGATTTACATATATTTCTTTTCAAACAAGAAGTTACAACATTAGCATATAACCTTTTTAAGAGTGGGTTAATTATAATTAACCCACTTTTCCTACTAGATCATATCAAGATGACATCACCCTTATATTGTGCTAATGTTAGAACACATTCAACCAATTCATTAAACACTAATGTTGGCACCTAATCTAACATATTTCACTAATATAATTCCATATGACTATCATATTTGGTTACCAACTTTGTTAGTGACTTCATAACCTAATTAACCAACTGTATCACATTATCATCATCATTCATGTATGTTGTTAACCGTTTATACATAGAGATCTATCAAACTATACTCGTTGTTCCATCATGACATATCTACTTATATCACATTTCAAGATTAGATCGCATTCTTACTTATATTATATCATGGTTGTGCTAAACAAACTTATGTGAGTGTCTCCTCAAACATAGATCACAACTTCATCGAGTCCAATTGAGGTCCTCCTAACCCTTATCATGAGGGTAGTTTCATACTCAGTCTCTCTAAGCTCACTCTTCTCTTTGAGTATCATATACACACTATCTCTATCTTCCCTCTTTGGTCTAGGGTTATCAGGTCTACCTCATTGTCACTAGTTGATTGCTTTATGAACTCATGCCACATAAGCACAAACCAAAACATGGTATAACATTCTGCTCATAGGTCCTTACCCATGAGACATGCTTACCCAAATATCTCTCTATATATACACCACTAGAGTCCTACATGGGGAACCACCGACCCGAGCATGAGGCTTCTCAACATACTAACATCATTTGCCTCCTCCAAGGGTCTTGAGACTCTCTCTCCCTCACCTAGATGGTAGGTACTCATATTCTTATTCACATATGCACATATAACCAACCTCTCACTAACTCTAGTGTTTGGTCTTCCCAAGGACATCTAGGGTCGAAAAAGACTATTGGAGTCTCGCATAGAGAAACTAAACTCATTCACTTAGGAGTAGTCTAGTATAGGACATATCATATCACATATTTGTCATCGTCTCATATCTTGGAGTTTTGGTTCTCTGACCTTCTCCCTATGGGTCTTACTCTTTATGGATTTAACCCTATAAATGGTCCTAACACTAGAGGTCCTCCTTTGTAAAAGAGCTAGAGGCTCATGCTAACTCACAACTTTGTCTCAACTTAGTTTATCTTACCTCATAAAAGCCTAGTTACTTACATCATCAAAACCCATCTTGCATCCTCAAAATTGAACTTATGTCCTCCAAGGCAATCATATATCATCATAGACTATCTTATATCATCTCTATACATCTTTGATCATCATCTAATCTTATTACATCTATTCAACCTATCACATATTCCAACAAGGCTCTAGACATCTAATCAAGAACTACTCTCTCTTCTAGAATGATGTCATTCACTTTCACTTAGCTTGCATTACCACCTCCTACTCGTACATGTGTGGGGACACATTTTTATAATACTTATGTAATAAAATATTATATAGTTTTTATCCCATAAAACATGTGTCAGAGAAAACCATCATGGTTCGATCCGATTGGAATCAAAATCAAATCCACAAAACGAGTGTCCCACACATAGTATAGAGTGCAATGTCATGAAAACTAGTGAAAAAGGTGAAAATAGGGTGTAGACTAGCGTAGCTACCCTAGACAATGAGTGTTATATGTCTAGGATTTCTCTTCCTTGATGCACATCATTTCCAAATAATGTAACATCCCATACCACCACATTATAAGGAAATAATGTCATCTTAGGACTTGCTATTAAACAAGCACTAGTCTAGACCTAGTTCTCAAACATCTAGGTGTTAACCTAGAGGCTAAGTCAGATCTAGTATCAAAAATTTGGATAATCTAACTCTAAAGATGTTCAAGTTCAAGGTTTTATTTAGTTTGAGTTGTATAATGAGAAAATGGCAGGCTTTGCTATTGTTCATGATCTGATACCACTTGTGACATCCCCAGATTTTATAAAACATAATCTAATGTGTGACGTCCAAATTGAAACCTCTCCTTAGTGAGAATCCCAATTTAGATACCCCACACTAGGCTAAGATGAAGAACATCAGAGGAAGTCAGAAGGAAACAATAGTAGCACATGCACATGAACAATAATAAAACCATACAACACATGTGCACCATTCAACATATAATTACATAAAATGAATTGTTACAAGATTTAATATTACATATTGAACAATAAAATTTACATATACATGTACTACATCTACAAATGATCTTAAGACAACTGGTCCACCTATACATCAGCTCGCCACACAATTCACAACAACCCAGGTCCTTCAAGAATAGATATGCACAACTGAAACAAAATATTACATGTGGTACACAACAGCACAATATTCAAGAATATTGTATTGAGTATGCCTACATGTATTTTTATATACATATCAGTACTAAGCTTGGCAATAAGATAAAACTAATAGTTTTTAGTTATAAAGAAATATAAGAAAAAGCATAGACTTGCACAAAGATGTTCTTAACAAAAGAGAACACATATTTTAAGCTCACGTTCCATTATATATCCATGCATTCCCGCTGAAGGTTTTGATGCATTATCGACTCTCAAGGAGCTCAAGATTAAGGCCTTTATGATCGACTACAAAAGCCTTAGATCATATGTACAATGTGACCGACTAGTAAAGAGTTAAGTCACTTCCAAGAACTCTACTACCAAAGAGTTTAGTGATTTCATATAATGGAATAGATATATTATGTTTCATATATTCATAACCATATGTATGGAAAATCAAGCAAGATATCATACAAGCACAATCATTTCATCCAATATCATATGCCAAGTATTTACTACACATATAATGCAAGCATAGTGTATAATAATACAAGTAAGAGGTAATGGCGTACCTTGATCAAGACAAACCTAATCATCATATATCACATTCTTGATGTCAACTATGTCTCTTGATCAAACCTTGATTAAGATAAGATCATGTACTAACATTAGATTCTCCATTACTTTTTATCTTGTCTAAACCCTAATTATGTCCATTAGGGTTTTACTTAGTTCATTAGGATCTATGATTTATTACTTGTCTTTTCATCATTGTTATGTGGGATTCATCTTACTGATGTTGTATTCCATATTTATATACATAATCTGATTTTGATTGCATAGAATTATGTGCACATATTAACCCTAGGCTACATGTAATTAATCATGGTAGGGTTTTCTCATCATTTTAGAATCATTTAACATGTAACATGATTTATATACATAATTATGATCTCATAATTTTATCAAAGGTTCCAGGTACTGATATGAGCTTATACTAGAATATTCCAACATTTATTGACAATATATGTATTTTCTACCTTTTATTTAGGGATATGAGCCCCAAATAGCTATATAAAGCATTTCATATGGTTTTGTGCAAGAACATTATAATCACCAACATCAGATGCATTATAAACATGATTATGGATTTATTGACAAGTTCTCATAATTTTAGGTCATCATTTGATATTTATTATCCATTAAACAAGTATTTCACAACTTACATGATATCACTGAGATTAGTGCATCAAAACCCTGATATTATGGTTCCATACTGTTCTACTCATTTTTCTGAGAATTTTTGTACATTATTTGCAAGTTTTAGATAAATGAGCTAATTTCTACGAACCATATAAGATCTATACATTTCTGAAGATTATTACCTTTATGGGACAATCGGAGACCGCCACCTGACCACTAAGGATCACACCTCTTTGAAATGTCTAAGTGGATTCGGGCCGGCCGGTTCACATGGTTTGTTGTCCAGTTCAGAGTTTGCTATCTGATTATGGGTTTGCTTTAGTTGAGGAAACTCGATCTGTTTAGTCTCTCTTCTCCCTCTCACGAATCACATCCCATGCACGTGAAGCCATTCTTTGTTCTTCTTCCAGCGAGCGTTGTCGCACTGCTCACCTCCAGTGAGCAAAACCAACGGCTCCATGGCTCCCTGCTAGGTTGACACAAACTTCCCATCCACAATGCAACACCTCTGTGAGTGGGCTTCCTTCCACCCAAGCTATCGCCATGGGGGAGATCTCTGATAGGCAATCAGCTACAGATATTGCCTCCTCAATTGATAAAGATGTGCCCCTCAGATCTATCACCCATGTGCAATCATTCTCGACATCACATGTATTTCTCTATGCCTCTAGGATCTACCTCCTCATACTCATCTTTTCTGTATCAGCACTCGCCTATGTGCGTCATGGATCTCAACTCTGGAACTGCGTGGCCCAGCTACTCTGGTGAGGACTTGGTCACCGCTTCCATCTCCTCATCAAACTCTGCTAATCCTCTATTGTCTTTGTGGACGTTGCTCAGTCATCCTCGATAGCACTAGGTGCTTGAACTCATCATGATCTGTCTCTCTACAAGCAAGAGAGCCACCCCATGTAAGGAACCTCTCCAACCACCTTAGGGATGCAGCCACGCCTCCATATCACATCGTTCAGTAGCTTGGAAGGTTGATTGCAATTCCATGAAGCTACCAACATAGTGTCAGGTCCCACTCTTTTGATCAGCATAAATACCAACCATTAGAGATAATCCCATAACCTAAACCCATATTATGAAATAAAATAATAAATTCTCGACAAAGGAGATTAAACAATATATGAAACATAAATAAATTTTTCCTCTTTCTTTCTTCACAAATTCATTAATCAATGTCACATCAAGGACATCACATTCAGATATCACAAATCATATTCAACCCCATTAAAACCAGAATCATATCTTGTTCATATATGTGGTTCAGTTTACATCAGATACATGAACATTGATGAACAAACTTAGTCTACAACCCATCCCGGGAAAGAGTGAGTACAGGGACATTCTAATCAATCTAGATTATGTTATTTATATCTTCTTTGTCATGACCTCTCTGCTGGATAGCACTATACCTAAAAACATTTGAAACAACCTCATGAGACTCATGTAGAGCCCCAATAAGTGGATACCTCCCACTCATGCTAGGTGCATGCATCAGCATCAGATTAAGTATAATACACTTAATAGAAATATGTATATATTGAAAAGTCTAGAAGATATTTCTATCATAAGTCAAATCTATCTTGCAATGGTAATCTAATCCAACAGATAAGGTAATCACATAAAACCAATTATAACTTTAAAACATCTTTTAGAGCATGTATATGTACAAATCAACATATACTTCTTAATTTTGATGAAGAGCCCTACTACATGAGAAATAAGTCAAGTTATAAGCATTTTGAATCAATACATAACAATAACATTATCTTTGTGACACCCCACCAGCTGGACCAGGAACACATCTTGTAGTCTTAAAGTTGAAGTACACATAATACATATCTACCAAATAATACTATCAAATAGCAAGCAATCCAACTCATATTCAGAATGGATATAAATCCCATCATTTATAATTTGTCAGCATGACATCATAATATGAAATATAAAATGTCTGTAGCAACATGATTACTTTCTACAACAAGAAGCATAATCAACAATGGAAAATCATCAAGTAGCAGTACAAGGAATGTAACAACCATTCAAATCATGGTCTACAGGCTTATCATCTTTTATTCATTTTCCCTAAAACTACTTGGCTTGTACCTCACCAAGTAGAAGTCACCATGCGTGATTCTCATGTCAATGACTCACCGTCACTATCTTAGGGTTTAACTGGCCACCGTAAGATATCAACAATAGACCCTGGCCACCTCAGGGTTTACTAAAGAGTCTCACATCCTCATCTTGGGTACACAAGATAGGAACCAACAAAATAATATATCACATATCATAGTATTTTACATATATTTCACATTTCACATATTTCATTTCAACAGAGTCTATTCCATCTGGACATACACATTAAAAGAAAGGATTTAGGGCCAGTGCCACTCCAGATGACTCACTCCTAAATCTTGGTGGTCTAACCTTTAAGGTCTCGATCCACACTCTAGAAATCCTTCTCATATTTCATCGATTACTACAAGGAGATCCGTTTTGTTTCCCTAGTGTGGTCCTTGGGGGAAACTCACAGTGTTCAAGGAACCTAACTAGATGTTCCATCATTTCACTTATTATTAATCTCTTTTACTCATCTTAAAAGAATTCAAATCATATCTGTGTATTCTCGCATAACTATAATAACATGAAATAGATTAAGTTTATCAATAAGGACAACGATCAAAGCAAGAAGCACAATAAATCTGTGTATTTCAATACACATGATTATTTCTATATTCTACATCATCTCATAGCAATCATCAACAGTGGGCCTTTAGCCTGAGACATAATCTTATTATCCATCATTTACCCCATAAGGGTTTTATCATCATCAGTGGGCTTTCAGCCCTAGACATAATGTCATTATGCAACATTTACCCTTATCAGGGTTTCTCAATGTAAGGAGTGCATATTAAATTCAATTTTAACATAAATCTTATCAGTTCATTGTATATCACAGTTCTAAACAAATATTAGCAGAGACATTAGAAATAGCAATAGTAAAATCATATAGATATCATGTATCATTAATCATACTCAGAATAGATTTATCATACAACATATGCTTGTTCCATCCATTCTAAATAGATGCCAATAAATTTTATTCATATACATGCATAACAGACTTAATTCTCTTCTTCTTTTATTTCACATTCTTCATATGGGGTTATTAATCAACACATGTTGATTATCATTTGAATTCATCAAAATATTTCATTCTCATAGTACAAGTATTCTATCAAACAATCACAATACAAGAACACATTCTTGTAAATCAATTCAAATGCTTGAACCTCTTCTTTAAATTGAATTAAACTATAATTATGTACATTCCTTAATCCCTCATTTGAGATTGTTATTCATTAGCACCATCTAGTCAACATTTTAGGGTTAGAGTTTGTTTCTTAAATTCTTCTACTAATTCTCATCTTTTTCCTACAATTCATATTCATTAATCTCAACTTCTCTCATGTCATGTAAATTAAATTACTAGAACCAATCATTTTTAACTCACTTGATATACAATACTTATCTTTTCATTGATATCCATCAAAGTCTAGTTTTAGTATGTTTAATTTAATTTGGCTTAAGCCACATGTAATTAAAACAAAGGATTAAAGACTTCATCATAATAACTACATTAGTTTCATCTTTAACTTGCCATCACCATCAATACATTTTTTCTTCATATCATTTCTTATATTTAGATAAGTGTACCATGTCACCGACTTCTGATGTCATTCCCATAATCAACAACAATTATTCTTTATTATACTAAAAAAAAGCATTAGACTTAGATGATATTAGTAAGACTCCTCATATTCAATTGAAGTATTAATACTTTCAACTTCAACATTTGATCACATTTACAACATCATATACAAGTTCTAGCTTTATCACTCATAATCGTCTTAATAATAAAATTTTAGGGTTTTCAAGAAGTCATTCCTTAGTTCAACATATCATATGAATCATATCATTCAGTAATCCAATCATGACTCAAGGGTTCATTAGGGTTATTCACAAACATGGAAACCCTAGTTTCCATTTTCACACATTTCATTCATCAATCATAAGTATACTTTGATTAATTCTCTCATTTGATTCACTTCCTCAACATAAATTCTAATTAGAATATTTAGTCATTCAATTCCATTAACATTCCACAATGCACTTGTATAATTCAATCTATTACAATTTAAATATGATTTTATGCATGTCTATTTGATTCCAAGCATATCGTCCTTTGGGCTGATTTTTAAGCAAAATTCACATGAGATAGCATAGTCATCTACCCATAAGAATACCCATGGATCCTCAATCAATATATTAGGAACTAATGAAGTTCCAATGAATGGGAAATAATCAAAATCAGTAGAATAGGATCCCCTAATATCTTTCCCAAATCAAGTCCAATCACATAAATATACAAACAAGGTTTCTGATTGTTTTAGTTGGATAGAATTAGGCTTTCAACATGAATAAAAAGCTTAGAAGGGAGAAAAACACTCACCTCAGGTGACAAGCACCTTAAGAATTTAGGTCAACCTCTAAATTTCTGGAAACCAAATCAAACTCTAGCAAATGAATCTAATTCTTTCTCCTCTCAACTCAGAAACCCTTGAGATGGGGATCAGAAGAGAAAGAGTGAGAAAAGGGGGAGATTTGATGTGATTTCAAATCAAATCAGAGAAGGGATGGAATCTAGACAGAGAGAATATTTGCCATGAAATGCTATGCAAAGAAGCTAAACTTACTTAATTTCATCATATCTTGGATAGAAAAACCCTAGGTCAACATCTCCACCTCTTTCTCTTCTCAAAATCATAGCTATCCTCTCTCTCAAGAATTTCATTTCTTTGACATGAATGACAAGTTATGAGAGCTCGTTGTGTGTTAGGTTAGTCATATATATGAATTGAGGTGCTTAGAACAATTGAACAAGCCCTTGACTGTATTTTTATTTTGGTTCGACTGGTTGGTCAGCTGAATTATAAACTCGACCGACACCACACTTTTTAGAACTCAAACATCATCCAAAAATTATGAACCTTCAATACAATTTCTTAGATTGAGTTTATAAGAAACCTTAAACATTTTAGATCATTTGGAGTTACCAATAAATAGTTAAAAATCAAATACTAAAATGCTATATTGTAGTCTGTAGCATGGTCAGTCGAGTTTGTCCTTCACAGAACTCGAGCGACACCCCTCTTTGTAGAGATAAAACATCATCCCAAAATTACAACAATTTATTATTATGTCTATAATGTAGTTTTTCAACTACAGTAAAAATTTGAGATCAATTGGATATACCAATAAAAAGATAAAATTAAATTGCCACACTTCTATATCAATCTAAAAATATGGTCGGTCGAGTTTGAAACTCGACTGACAAATAGGTCAGAGTATTCTTCAAAAATTCTGATATTATTCAATAATTCTCACATTTGAGATATACAAAATATATCAAAATTTTAATAAAATTAGAGTTACACATAAAGTACTAAAAATCATGTAGTGAGACATTATACTCATAAAATTATGTATTCATATGTCATCAAAACCCTAATTTGGTCCGATTAGGGTTTCCAAATCTTAACCCTAATTATATAAATCAAAGTATGATTAAACCTTCTCATTATATTTAAAACATTAAAACTTAACTACCATCACTAATTAAGCCTTAAACAATGATCAACTTAATTAAGCATACAATCATCCAAGTAAACCCTAATTAGATGACTGCTTTGAAAATGGGTCATTACACATAGGATCATTCATGTTTTCCCTGTACCACAGCTTCACCTTCTCTGCTTTGGATTTGATCTTCCTCCTTCAACCACTACTTACTAGTTTCATACCCTCTTTCATGTCTACGGGACTAGATGAAGAAGAAGTGTAGACCCCTCGTCTCTACACACAAAGGCTCAAATGAGGGATCGTCTCACTCCTCTGACAAAGCACACACATTTAGCCACTCAAAACTCTTCCTTAGACACATTGTACATCGAACCATGTCGGGGATGGTCACAACCATGACCAGGACTAAACTTCCAAGAGAAAGACAAGTCAGAAAATTCATTTCATAAGGCCATCCAAGGGCTGAAGAGGTGCCACATAGAAGATCCACTTCCCCTCAAGCCAAATATGTACTCCATTAGCATCTAGTTGTCCACATAATGCCAAACATCCCATGACTTAAAGCTAGAAGCACCACATTTCTGATTGTAAACTTAGGCTAGAAATTGAATACAATGTCCATATTGCATAAATGTACATATAATTTCATAATATTTAAACTTTAACATCCTCCTCTATGAACCTTCAAACTCTATAAAATTTTAACCATAGATTTTTCATCACCATATTTACATTCTATTAAATTGTGGTGCCAAGTTACCACTATTTGAGCAACCAATCACTTAATCCCAAATGGCACATACTTAGGGGCATTAATCAAACTATTAACATCCAATTATGCCATTAAGTACTTAGGGGTTCCAAAAGTTCAATCCATCACATAGCTACTCTCGACATGATGATCATGTGACCTCACTATATCTACATTACAATAATCAATAGTTAGACATGTAAGACATCCTATGTCCCTATAGACACAATGAACCTATGATATGATATCAAAACTTGTGTGCACCCAACACAAAAGAGTGGGATCACTCAAAACAAAAAAAATGATCTAGTAAAAGACGTCATACAAAAACATATAAAAAGATCAAAAAAATTTATTGATCATATCCACAAGAATTACACAAAGGTTATTGTATTACTATTCATTATGTAGGGAAATATGGATACATAACAGGCAGCGGAAACAAAAATTTATCTACCATGTTCCCCATAAACAAGCAGATCACATCAATAATTGTAAGATGGGAAGGATGGTTTTGAAAATATACCTAGTCTGAGAGCAAGTTCAGTGACATCTCCTCTTTGTTGTAGATTCACAATTGTTGACTAGTTGCTCTTGGATGGTGTTTATGCAGCTCCTGGTCTTCACCACGGAAAACAGACTGGACAACTTTTTTGTTTGACTCCTATGATCTAGCCACAGACTGTTAGTTGATGTTTTCCTCCTAGAAGCAGCTAAAGGACTCCTTCCTCTAGAGTAGTCCACGCGGACTTCCTAGAATGATTGTCGTCTAGCTAGAACACTAGGAAGGAGTTGTCCCTCCTGTTGGCATACTAGTCACCAACTTGCTCCCCCACAACAATGATCCTTAATTGTTCTCTCCCTTGCTATCCCTCCCTTCGATGGGTAGGACTTGCTTGGGCTCTCTATTGGTTACCACAACTAGAGAGGACAACAATTGTCATAGCAACTTATTCTCAATTTTCTGTGTTGTACTCTAGGAAGCCCTCAGTACCCCTCTATTTATTGGTGGGGTTTGGGTCAAGGTTCCCAATATATGTGGGAGTGGAAGGGACTGGAAGATCTTGAATTTTTGCAACCTACGACCACCAAAACATCCATCTAGAAACCCATAAAATCATATGGCATGCGAGATGGTCATCTCACACTGTGAGACAGTCATTTTTTAGTTTCCCAATCACATATGAATTTGGCAATTTCGAATCCAATTAATACATGACATGATGCCATCACTAATTCCTTGTTGCAATCAAATTCCCCCCAAACTGAGCTATCTCGCACATACAAGATGGGCGTCTCACTCACCCAGACGGCCGTCCGAGGATTTGAGTTGAGCTGATCAGTTCAATAGAGTGAAGCGGTTGGTTCACACCTCAGTTTGGGTAGAACTAAGTCAATTCAATTTCTGATCAGCTTGACAATCCAAATGGCCAACTTAACATTTGATAAGACCATCTGGCAGTGTATCCAACTGATCTAATTGCATGAATTGAATACTAAACACTTTAATGATCAATGCAATCATCCTTTAAGATTAAACTCATCTTCTAGGTCTAGACATATGTCTGTGGCCCTATAAGTTCCATATCACATTGACAATGAATGTCCACAACTAACTTATGACATCACAAGCAAAGAGTGGTGCCTAGTTGTACATTAGTGCAATCAAAGTGAATGGAAATTTAGGGAACAACATCAACCTATAATATGTGCTTGGTGTTACAGTGTTTGTATAATTCCTTTGTCACTGATATCTAGATTGAGCTCAAGGCATGGAGTACTCACCCTCTTCAACATTCAATCTTGTTTCTTGAACCAGAGCAGACTGTTTGAGATATATATAAGCTCAATATCACATATTGAGTTACATATGCATGTCCATGCATTTCTCAGTCTCGCTAATCAAGGGGCCTTGGATATCATACTTCCTGAGGGACAAATCTCATATCTATCACTCACAGTCAGTCCCCATGTGTCATAGTCACCCAATCATCACCGTTATAACAACCCATGTTTCAAGATTGTGTTTGATGATGTCAAACAATACCGAACAACATGTTATGAGTGTAGTGATTTCAGGTCTATCAACTATAAACACCACCATCACTATGAGAGTTGACTATGACTACCATGGTAATGGTTTCCATGTGTTGAGATCATGATGGGTCTACCTAATAGACTATTCTCTAACATGTATCTGTGTTCATGGTTTGATATGACCATATCATGACTAAAGAGTGTAAGGACCCTGACCTCTGTCTTGGGCTTACCCTCTTTGCTTTGCTTAAACCTTGTGTTGAGATGCTTGCTAATCACCTGAGTTGTGATTAGGGTTTGTTTGTGCTTTGTTGAGAAGTGGAGGTGCAACTTGCAATTTACCCAAGTTTTAGGGTTGGTGTGCAAGGTTTTTACCTTGAGAGATGTCTTTCTCTCTCCTTGCATCCTCTAGAGTTGAGAGGATGGGTTGGTCTCATTGCTTGAGTAGCTTTGGGCTTTGTTGAGCCTTGTTGGGCTTTGTTTTGCCTTGTTGAAGCTTAGTATCGGCCAAGGGTGAGCCTAGTGCCTTGTATCGGCCATGGTGTATCGGCCAGGAAGATGTATCGGCCAAGGGTGTTGGTGGTGTGTCGGGTTGCCATGTTGGGTGACAAACAGCCTCCACCCTAGCCTCATTTGTGTCACCATCTTAGGACAAGTGGTCGTTGCCTTGCTAGTGGGTGGCAAGTCATGGACAAGTGGTTTGGGATGCTAGCATGTGGCATAACCCTTGGACAAGTGGTGGTTTGGGTGAGCACATGTGGAGCCATCCCTTAGTGGATGCCCACTTAACCCTCTTTCTTATATACCTCCTTCTTTGCTAGTTTGGGATCCCTTTAGCTCTTTAGTTTCTTTCCTTCTTCCTTGGTGGCTGATATACTTCCCTTTAGTGGAGCTTGGTGGTTGATACTCTCTCCTTGGTGGGCGACATAGCTCTAGTCTCCTTCTTCCTCTAGTGGTGGCCGAACCCTAGAAGGTGTCTTGCTTCTTTGGTGAGTATCTCTCCCTTCTTCCATGGCATCTTCATCTTCTTCTTCTTTCTTCTTCTTCCTTCTTCTTTGGCCATGGTGGTTACATGTTGCTCTTCTTTGTGTTGGCCGAAGGTGGTGCCTTGGAGCTTGGAAGCTTGGTCCTAGGAGCATTGGAGCTTGCTTGAGGCGGGTTACATAACTCCTAACCCTAGCTATACTACTTCTTTTTATGTTGCATGTTATATGTGCTATCTTGATCGGCCATACTTATCTTGTTGATAATATCTTTGCTCTAGTATGTACCCTTAACATTGTGGGTTATGGTGACATAGTTATGTTGTTTAGATGTGTTCTTGGACCTTGTTGGCCGAAAACCATTGGACTAGGGTTCCTTGGGAAAAACCTCTCTCTCTTGGTTGTTGAGAGGTGATCCTAGGGTATCCTAATTCCATGGTGTGTGTAGTGTGTTCTTGGGGAAAAACCCCTTTCTTTCCTTAGTCTTGAGAAGTGAGCTCAATCTTTAGTTGTGTGGGCAAAACCCCTCTCTCTTAGTTGTTGAGAGGAGAGTCTACACTCTAGTTTCTTGGGCAATACCCCTATCTTACCATGGACTTGAGAGGTGAGCCTTTGGTTGGTCTTGACCTAGTTGAGGTTGGTGGGTTGGCTGACATGGTGATGACCCACCTTGCTGCCAGATATGTGATGGAATTTATGCAAAACCCCTCTCACTTGGTTGTTGAGAGGTGAGCCAACTCTCTTGACCGTTAGGGTTTCTTGGTGGTAGTCTTGAGGTTGATGATGACCAACCCGATATGGTACCTTGCCTGATAGGATATGTGGTTCTTGGCCATCATAGTTACAAGGTTACCTAACCAATAATGGAGTAAAGTGTGTTAGATGAATGGGTAGCCCGACACCCCTCTTCTAGGTTTAAAGTCTTGGGCGATATGCTAGATGGTGTTCTATTGACCTTCTTGACCGATATGGACCTTTGCCTTAGTTGGTGTTTGTGGGTGTTATGCCTTTGGCTGACATGATGCTTGATAGATATCCTTGTTTTGTGCCTCAGGCGACATGTGTGACATCCCACTATCACAATGAGACTCTATCATCAACCAACTCACACTCTGATCTTATGTGTCATTTTTATCTATCAACCTTCCATAATAACAATCAATTAGGGACATAATGAGAATATATATTTACATTTAACATTCATACAATCTCATATCCCCAAGTCACATACTCGAAGACATACGTCATTTTTAATATAACTCTCTAGACATTTATAATGTTACATCATTATCTCATAAGTGAATTAACCAGAATAAATTGTAACCTTATCTTTATTTATTAATCAAATAAATTGCAATTTATGCCATTACAATCATCATATGATTGGCTCTATGGGCATGCATACCAACAAACTCCTACTTGCACTTAGAGAAAATCACTCATGAATCGTATCCATGTGATCTAACATGACCATTATGCTTATGTTGTGAATGTGCATTTGTCAAGGGGTCAACAACATTGTTCTCAGTTGGTACTCTATAAATCTTTACATCTGCTTTCTGTATGATCTCTCGTATGAGATGGAATTGCCTTTGTATGTGCTTTGAGCAGTGATGTGATCTAGGTACCTTAGCTTGTGCAATGGATCCATTGTTGTCACAATATAGTTCAATTGCGTCGTTGATGATTGGAACAACCCCAAGTTCTGTAATGAATTTCTTGATCCATAAAACCTCCTTTGCTGCATTTGATGCAGTAATATACTCAACTTCTATTATGGGATCAACAACTATCTCTTACTTGGAACTCTTCCAGCTTACAACTCCATTGTTCAGGAAAAACAAGAATCCTGATTGCAATTTCTGATCATCTTAATCAATCGAGAAGCTTGCATTAGTATAACCCTTTACCATCAACTCTTACTCTCCACCATAGACCAAGAATTGATCCTTAATTATTCTCAAGTACTTGAGGATGTTCTTCGTGGCTATCCAGTGAGTATCTCATGGGTCTGACTGATATCTGATCGTCATGCTCAAGATATATGAGACATTTGTACATATACATAACATTACATACATAATTGATCCAATTATTGAGGCATACAAAATCAAACTCACATGTTCCCTTTCTTCACAAGAACTTGGACATTGAGTTCTAGACATGGGGACACCATGACACATAGGCAGGTTTCCTCTCTTTGAGTTCTCTAAGTTGAACTGCTGCAACACTTCATCAATGTTTGTGCTTTGAGTTCGTCCAAGAAGCCTTTTGGATCTATCTTTATATATCTTTATCCCCAAGATGTTGGATGCTTCCTCCAAGTCTTGCATAGAACATGCATTTCCAAGCCATGTCTTAATCTTTTGTAAAGTAGGGATGTTATTCCCCATCAATAATATGTTATCTACATATAATATGAGGAATGTCACTATGCTCCCACTAACCTTCTTGTACACACAAGTTTCATCTTCACTTTGAATGAAGCCAAACTCTTTGACTATCTCATCAAAATAAAGATTCCAGCTTCGAGATGCTTACTTCAATCAATAGATTCACATTTGTAGGTTACAGACTTTATTTGCAAACTTTGGATTTATAAAACCCTTAGCTTGTGTCATATACACATCTTCAACTAGATTTCCCATTAAGGAATGTGGTTTTAACATCCATCTACCAAATCTCATAATCATGATAAGCTATAATAGCAAGCATGATCTTGGTGTATTAAACCATGGCCACTAGAGAAAAGGTTTCATCATAGTCAACATCTTGAACTTGTTTGAAACCCTTTTCAACCAATCCACCCTTATAGGTTTGAACTTTTCCATCCATGTCAGTCTTCTTCTTGAAGACCCACATGCACCCTATGGGTTTAACCCCTTCAGGTGGATCCACAAAGATTCATACCTTGTTGGTGCATATGGATTCCATCTCAGATCTCATGGCTTCAAGACATTTTTCAGAATATGGTCCCTCTATATCATCTTGATAGGTTATTGGCTCATCATCTATGACCAATTATTTCCTTTCTTGAGTTACAAGATATCCAAATCTTTCATGCTCTAAGCGTTCCTGTGTTACTTGAGGAGTTTGAGATTTCACAACACTTTGTGATTCTCTTTGTTCCTCTTATTCATCTATCAGTTCAATGTTCTCTTATTGGTCTGGAACCTCTTCAATTTCCACTTTCTCTCACTGATTCCTTTGGAAATGAAATCCATCTCAAGGAATGCAACATCTGTAAAAATCAACACTTTGTTGTCAGATTGGGAATAAAAGTAATATCCTCTTTTTTCTTTAGGACATCCAACAATATAACATTTATCGAATTAGGACCAAGCTTATCAAAAAAAAATTCTCTTAACATAAACTTCACATCCTCAGATCCTCATAAAATACACTTTGGGACGTTGCCCATACCATATCTCATATGGTGTCTTTTGAACTGATTTAGATGGTACTCAGTTTAGTGTAAACACGGTGGTTTCAAGAGAATACCCCCATAAGGTAGTCGAAAGCTTATCTAAACTCATCATTGATCACACCATGTCTAGCAATGTGAGATTCCTTCTTTCTAAGACATCATTATGCTATGGTGTTCTAGGTGGAGTCCATTGGGACACAATCCCATGGTTTTTAAGAAGGTTCTCAAACTCTTGGTTTAAGTATTCTCCATCTTGATCGGAACAAAATGTCTTAATACTTCTACCAAGTTGGTTCCGTACTTCATTCATAAACTCCTTGAACTTTTCAAGAGTTTTCTAACTTATGTTTCATTAAATAAACATATCCATATCTACTGAAGTCATCAATGAAGGTAATGAAGTATTGATACCCACCTCTAGAGGTTGTTCTAAAAGGTCCACACACATAAGTATGTATGAGTCCTAATAGATTGCTAGCCCTCTCATTGTTAGTAGTGAAATGGATCTTAGCCATCTTGCCTAGTAAACAAGATTCATATGTCTCTGTTGATTTTAGATTAAAAGAGTCTAGATAACCATCCTTATGGAGTCTAGATAAGCGATTTTCATTTATGTGGCCTAGACAACAATGGCAAAGGCATGTCTTGTTTGATTTTTTGAGTTTTAGTCTTTTTGTATTTGTGTTATAAACATCTATATTTAGATCTGATAAATAAAGACCATAAGACATTGGGGCACTGCCAAAAAAGATCCCATCTTTTCAAATAGAACATCGACCATTTTTAATATGGAATTGAAATGCATCCTTCTCCATAAAATATATAGAATGATGTATCTATTGATAGAAGGTACATAATAGTAGTTATTTAAATCTATTACATGCCATGTGGGCATAGATATACTATAGGTTCCAATTGCACTGATAGCAACTCTTGCGCCATTAGCAACTTGCAGTTGCACCTTACCTTTTCCTAAACATCTACTTCCTTTCAGATCATGCATATGATAACATATGTGAGATGCAAATCTAGTATCTAGTACCCATATGAGGAAGTAGATAGGATTATACCAATAACGTATATACCTGAAGTGGATATTACCATCCCCATCTTCTTCTTCATGAAAGCCTTCAAGTACAAAGGATGATTTCCTCTTGTACATTTCTTTCCCTTATCTTGACTGTTGAAGATTTGGATTTAGGGTCAACCTTAGAATTTTTCTTGGCCTTGCTTTGATCCTTGGACTCAGCTCTGCTGATCATCATCACATGCTTGTCCTTCTTCAATTTTGATTTAGCATCAATTAACATGACAAGCAAGTCTGACATGTGGTCAACCACATTATTCACATGATGACATGCAATAAAGCGGCTATCTGATTCTGGCATTGACTTTAGAATCATGTCTGTAGCCAACTACTGGCTTAGGGTGAATCCTAGTTCTTCAAGATGATACACATGTCTAATCATATTGAGCACATGTTCTTCTACTGAGGTTCCATTTGTCAGCTTAGACTCAAGTAGCACCTTTAGGATATCGTCCCTTTCTTTCTTTGTAAGGCCAAGTGTCACATTCTTAGGATGTGTTACCATCTCAAGAACACTCATGTACTCGTATTGTTCATGCAACTTATAGTTCATGCAGCTAAGCATAATGTACTTTATCTCTAAGGCATCATTGCCATGCTTCTAGTAAGCATCTACTTGTGACCTAGGTGCATCAGGAGCAGGTATTTCTAGCACATGTTTTTCAAGGATGTAGAGCTCACACTCTTCATTGAGAACCCTTCTCAAAGTCCAAAACCAGACGTATAAATTTTTCCTGTCAAATTTGTCCCTTTTAAAGACCAATCGCAATACGAATTTGTTTGTTATTTGATTCTAGAAGAGAAAATTTGCATTTGTCAATTTTTTTTGTTTTGAGTTATTATTGCTCCCATTATTTTATTTCAAATTGATAGCCCTCACATATAAATTCAGAATATTATAGCATATACTATTCTAGTGGCCCAGATCTAAGATAATTCAATTGTGGCCCGATCAACACAGCAAAACACAATCAATTATCAAGATAGTCAACTTTTGCCAATTGCATCATATGCAATTCTGGATAGATGTTATATGCAACTCCTTGCCATACTCATTTGCATGCTTCTAGTCTTACATGCTCTATGAATCACCAGTTTAACTCTGAGAAAACATCCAACACAATAGATATGCACCCTATGAAGGAAAAACTACATATCTACCAGCACACTTCCACAAGATAGACGACACACCATACAAAGGCATAACCTATGCTTGATCGATCAAGATTTTTATGTGAGTTTTTGTTGGAAAGCATGTAAGACCTAATATAATTTTTATTTGAGGGAGTTTATATTTATAAATACATATAATTTATCTAATCACCAGACATATAGTACATATCATATACATGCTATATCCCATAATGAAAATATGTAATAAATGAATGTGATGGTTATGGCAGGCCTAATGTAATTCCTTGGAGCCACAAGGAATTACCACATCCTAGGTCCATATCATATGTAGAAACCTATTGTTGATGAAAATCCCTGCTTTCCAATCTAGGTTGATTGATTCAACCCTTAACCCAATCGGATCGCCTCCTGACCAGTCGTTTGGTCGTCTCAACGGTTGACTGGTTCTTCTATCCACCATCTGCTGGCTCCTCTAGATAATTGGTTAGGTCCACAAGCTGGTCAGTTAAACTCATCCTTATGGTCCTCCTCAATCCTCCAGCCGATTAGTTCGTCTCCTGGACAGTTAATTGCCATCATCTTGAACGTATTTCTTTTTCATCATAATAGAAAAGTAAACTATCCTACTTTTACATAGTTATTGAGAAACCTCAAGTTACATTCGAGGGGAGCAAGGGTAGGAAAGAATTCACTTTACATTGCGAAGTAATATAGAGGTTTGGTACACATACTGAGATAAAAAGGATAAACCAACCACACAACTATGCACAGATAATAGGGGCTATTGGCCATAACCATGCTACACATCCACCATCAAAACAACTTTTAGACCGACACATGTAAGTTGCATATATATATATATATATATATATATATATATTGTTTGGGATTATCGTGGAATTGGATTGGACATATATTATTCGTATCACATGCCAATATATTACAATAAAACCAAACAGTGATCATATCGATTATCCCATAATATAGTGAATTGATATTGGTTCTTATACCACTGTAAGGAAATATGGCTACAAAATAGGGTGCGGAAACATAAATGTATCCACCATATTAACCATAAATTAGTACATCACATCAATAACTATAATATTGGGTGGATGATTTTAAGGATATACCTGGTCCTAGAGCAAGTCCAGCAACATATCCTCATCATTGTAGATTCACAACTGTTGACTAGTTGCTCTTGAAAAGTATATGTGCAACTCCTAGCCTTCACCACGGATAGCAGACTGGACAACTTCTACTGTGACTCTTGTGATCTCACCACAAACTGTGAATTGATGTTGTCCTCCTAGTAGCAGCCAAAGGACACCAACCACTAGAGTAGTCCACACGAACAACCTAGAACTCCTGTCATCCTGAGAGAATAGATAGGAAGGAGTTGTCCCTCCCATTGGTGTACTAGTCACCAACTTGCTCTCCTACAATAGTGATCCTTAGTTGTTCTCTCCCTTGCTATCCCTCCCTTTGACGGGTGGGACTTTCTTGGTCTCTCTATTGGTTACTACAACCAAAGAGGACAACAATTATCAGAGTAACTGATTCTCAATTGTTTGTGTTGTACTCTAGGAAGCCCTAAGTACCCCTCTATTTATAGGTGGGGTTTGGGTCAGGGTTCCAAGCCTAAGCCAGAGTGGAAGGGATCAGAAGATCTTGAATTTTCACAACCTATGACCACAAAAATGGCCATCTGGAAACCCAGATAGTCATATGGTTTGGGAGATGGTCGTATCAAATTGTGAGAAGATCTTTTTGTAGTTTCTCAATCACGTATGAATTTGGCAATTTCGAATTCAATTAATGCATGGCATGACGTCAGTATTAATTCCTTGTTGCAATCAAAGTTCCCACAAACTGAGTGATCTTGCACATGTAACCAGGGTATCTCACTCACCCAGATGGTCTTCTAGTGACCCAAACCAAGCCGATCGGTTCAACAGAGTGAACTGGTCAGTTCACACCTCCATTTGGGGAAGAACTCAGCCAATTCAATTTCTGATCAGCCAGAGAATCCAAACGGCAGTCTCAACATTCAAGCCGATTGTTTGGCACCCCAAACGGCCATCTCATAGGGTGAGATAATTGTCTGGCACAGTAGCCAGCTGATCTATTGCATGAATTGAATACCTAAACACTTTAGTGATCAATTCAATCATCATTTAAAATTAAACTCTTCTTCTAGGTCAAGATCTATGTGTGTGACTCTATAGGTTCCATATCATGTTGGCAGTGAATGTCCATAACTAACTTTTTATGACATCACAAGAAAAGAGTGTTTCCTAGTCATACATCAGTGCTACCCAAGTGAATGGAAAGTTGGGGAACAACTTCAACCTACAATTTGTGCTCGGTGTTACATGTTTGTATAATTTCTTTCTCACTGATATCCAAATTGAACTTAAGGCATGGAGTAGTCACCATCTTCAACATTCAATCTTGTTTCTTGAATTAAAGAAGACTATCTAAGATATATATAAGCTCAATATCACATATTGACTCACATGTGCACGACCATGCATTTCCCAGTCTCGCTAATCAAGAGGCCTTGGATATCATACTCCCTTAGGAGGGACAAATTCCATCTCTATCACTCACAGTCAGTCCCCATGTGTTACGGTCACCCTATCATCACTGTTATGACAACCCATGTTTTAGGGCTGCATTTGATGAGTAAAGTGATTTTATGTCTAAGAACCACAAACACCACCATCATTGTGAGAGCTGACTATGAATATCATGGTAATGGTTTCCATGTGTTAGTCTAATGGTGGGTTTATCCAATACATTATTCTTTAACATGTATCTGTGTGCTTGGTTTGATATAGCCATATCATGACTAATGAGACACTGTCATCAACCAACTCACACTCTAATCTTATGTGCCATTGTTGTCTATCAACCTTCCACAATAACAACTGATCAGGGACATAATGAGAATATATATGTACTCTTAACATTCATATGATCTCATTTCCCCTAGTCACACACTTGAAGACATATGTCATTGAGTAATATAATTCTCTAGACATTTATAATGTTACATCATTACCTCATAACTAAATTAAACAAAATAAATTGGAAGCTTGTCTTTATTTATTAATCAAATTAATTAAAATTTATGCCATTACAATTATCATATGGTTGGCTCTCTGGGCATACATACCAACACATTAACCATAGGTAAACTTATTATCACTACTACAGAACCTATCTTTAGTGTCGGTTATTTAAAGCCTTTAGTGTCGGTTTCTAAGCGACACCTATGTGGGCGACACTAAAATTCCACCCATTAGGTGTCGGTTCCAAAACTGACGCCCAAACACTTTGCGCGCCACCGAAAATGCGTCATCATGGGACTATCGGCGTCGGTTATTAGGTAAGAAACTGACGCCCAAACCCTTCGCGCCACAGAAAGGGTGCCATCTTGGGCACTATCACTGTCGGTTATTTACAAATAACCGACGCCATATATCTTCGCGCCACACGAAATAGACGCCAGTTATTTGTAAAAAACTGACACTATATCATTATGTGTCAGTTATTTACAAATAACCGACGCCTATTGGTTTTTTTTTTCTGTCAGTCTGCAGACCTGCTGTGGCTGGTCGTAGGATGAGAAACCTGTTCAGTTCAGTTATGAACTGCAGGTTTTACGACATCCATTGATATCAGCCGACAACAGGCCGCAAACCTGCAAAATTAACAATAAAAAAGTAGCACATGCATTTAGCAATGCAACCTGCAGTTCCATTTTATTTTCACACATTTATAAACATTCACACATGCTAGCCATTTGTAGTTCCATTCATTCACATTCACACATGTAGAAACATTCATATAGCAACCAACACTTTCATTCATTTTCACTCAGACACATGTAGAAACATCCAGACATGTAGAAACATTCACACATATATTATAATTCAGAAATTCATTTACAAAGTATCATTGTTTAGTCATTATTCGCTATCAGGATCCCAATTATATTTTAAAGCCCCCACTAATTGTATGACTGTTGCCCATTCTTCTCTTACTTCATTTAATTCTCCCATTGTATAGGGAGCATTAACATTTGGTAAGTCCTTTCCTGTAATGGGGTCAGCTTTAAACACCTGTAAAGAGAATGATGTATATATATAATTAATGAGCTATAAATAAGATTGATATATTTTGATCATATTATCTAATGAGACTATATAATACCTGAGCAATACAATCGATGTCCATTGCGGCATATTTGACAAGCATGTGCATATATCGCATGACATAGTATCCACATGCCCATCCGTTGTCTTGTGTAGCACACTATAAATTCAAACATACAAAATATTAAAAAATACAACTAATTAAGCATTGTTCACATAAATAATATATACATATATTGCAGTCGGGAACTTACTTGCACGTTCTTCCAAATTATTGGCTGGTTCTTTTTCGTGGGGACCTTTCCTCCAGCCTTTTTGTACTCCTCAAAACCCCTACATGTTAATGTAACACAGAACATTGCAATTAAATAGTAATGTAATAACATATGTTAACGGATATGAAAAATGAAATATTTCTCACCGAAATATTGCCATTTTCATTATGTGTCCAAATCTTGTATTCAATTTACCCCCCTTAGGATCTAGATAATACACAGTGAACATCTCGGGGGCAATAACCAATAACTCTCAATGCCTACCCCTAGAGGAAAAAAAGTTAAAAATTAATAACTCAAAATCCACAATAAAATGTAATTTTCTTAAGTCCAAATTATAATAAGCAAAAGTAAACTTACTCTACATTGAATGGAGCCATTATCACCGTCTTCTTTTTTACAGCAAAATTTGAAAAAGACTCACAACAGTATTGTTGAACTGATGTAGGGTCTTTAGCTACTAGACTAATCAAGGATGGAATCAAAAACCCTACATGTTCGAATCCAAAATCTGCACATATGTTGTCTAAGTAGCTGCAAAATATGTATTAATTACGCATGCATTAATAAATAAGAAACCAGATCACCAGATCATACACAAGGTATATGGATGTATAAAGAATATATCACCTTATCCATAGCTCTATCAAAAATGTATTTAGCCAATCATATCGAAACAACTCCAATATATCTTGTATAAATAGTTTTGTTTCGTATGACTGACCTGTAGAATCTGAATCAGAAGAAACAGTTATAGGGGAGTTTATATCATGTTCCCCTAACCATACTGCCATACCCCTACAGTTAGGACCTAACGGGACAGGTAGGTCCTGTGGAACCCAACTAGGTAATGCAGGAGGTGGAAGTGGAGGCCTAGATGTTGTGGGTGTCTTCTTTTTAACCTATATATATATATATAATTTCAGATCAACTGCTAGCATATTCACACACTAAAAATTGAATGTAATGTAAATTTACCATACCTTATCAGTAAATAAGACATCCTTTTTTAGCCACAATATCACTCCGCCTAGTGCCTCACCAAGAATTTCACAATCTGGGTGGTCATATGGCAGTGGAAGTTCCAGAAATTGGGGGAATATATGTATCGGGCTCACCCGAATCCAACCAGCTGGTACTGGAGACCCGTGACACGTTTCCCCTAGTAGGGATGGGTAAGCCGACGCCTCTGCCACGACATATTCTTTACTTTTTAGACGGCATGGCTTCAACCCCTACAAATTTTTGTGTAAAGAATGTTATATACATATATACATATCATCTTTTTTTGAAACGACTACAATTTCATATATATGTATCATCTTGAATTAAAAAACTAGTTACTATGTCATAAAAATACTTACAGTGGATGTTCTAGGTGGTGGTTCTAAAGGATTACTCCCAACCTCTGCAGTAGGAGTAGGAGTAGAGTCTGCAGTAGGTATTGTCTGGTAAGTGGCAGTCTGAGATGCCTGCCACTTTTTCATTGCTTCTTCGAGTTTCCTGTCAAATAGCTTATCCACCTATACATGGATAAAAGAAACGTCAAATTCTAATTTTTGAATTCTCTTTTACAGTAACATTATAAAGAAAGAATATGTTACCTCTTCTTGTGAAAGTCCCGCTTTTGGGACATGTTTGCGCTGGGATGACCCAAAAAAAGATTTGATGCCCACACCAGCGCCTGCAGCCCTAACACGTCCAAGATGCTCTGGGTTACCCAGAGCAACTGTCAATTCATCCTTTGTTCCCTCAGGGATGAACTTTCCTTGTTTCCTCAGCTCGTGCAGCTCCCGCTAATCGCCAAAACAAAAATTTGTACTTAAGTAAACAACACAAATAATCAATATTCGAATGATTGTTGTAAGAGTTGTATTTTACCATTTTTGCAGCCGCCTCAGCAGTTGCGGCCTTAGTTATTTCTCCCTTCTTATTTTGCCTCCCAACTATCCAGACATCATGGCGAGGCAGAGGTGTGCTACCTATGGTAGAGGACTCCTGAGTAGCAGCAGACTGAGTAGCAGTAGCCTCAGCCTGTAGTCTTTGGCAAACGCCTGCATACCCCTTTGGACCCATTCTGTGGTCATGCACATTCAGTGCACGCCTTGATCTTTATGCCTCACTGAGGGCCTAGTTAGTATGCAAATTAATGATTTGGTTAGTAACACTAAATGTTAATCTTGAATAAGTGAATACAACATATATTAATTAATGAGATTGAGACTGATGCCTAATACCTTGAATTCATCAGTTTGTCTTGAAGCGACAAACGCGTCCCATTCTTCTTTGTCCAGGAAGTTCCACTGTTCAGTGGCTGTCTTCTTCCTCTTGTCGGCTTCTTTTATGTATTCTCTGGTGAGATTTGTCCTATAGTTCCTTAGGACTCTCCCACAGCGTTGCATCACACATTTACGATGTAGCTTTTCATCCAATTCAAATATACTCTACAAAATAGAATTGCTATTAACTAGTATCCAAAAATTTAGTAATCTACAAAATAGAAGTGCAAATTAATAATAACTCACACATAAATCCCTCCATATTAAAATTTTCTTCTCCTTAGAAACTTTATGCCAAGAATCTAAGAGACAACTGCAATGGCTACGAGTAACAAACCCAAGATATGAAATAAATGAATTGCGATTCACACCACATGCATTTCCTGCATTATCAAAATCCACAACAAGTTTGGGTCCATTGCCCTTTTGCGCAATTAACTTCTTCATCATAGTGATGCCCCTTCTCTTGTCAACTTTTTGGTGTTGTTGATCAAGTGCCTCAAGTGCTTCAGATGGTACCTGTGCATCATCAACCTAAAATTTGACAAAATAATTCACATTTACAAGATATAACTATAAATGGACATATAGATATAAATATATGATATATTTTTAAAACTTACATTGTGAGGCGGCGCATTGATGTCCTCACCCTCACGGTAGTCATCAGCACGGTCATCAGGAGAATGGTCAGCCATCTGCAAATTCACATTCAAATTGTAAAGTTCGCATTGTAAAGTAGTAATTCAAAGTGTAAAGCTCACATTGTAAAGTTCACATTATTACAACAAAGTATATATCACAACAAAATTGTAAAGCTCTATGATCAAAGAGAAAACAAGTATATATTACAACAAGATTACGGTCTAGGGTTAACAAATACATGTGATGTCATTCTTATATATAATAAATGTACATGTACCACCTATCCCATCCTTGAACACC
Source organism: Alisma plantago-aquatica (assembly GCA_963693085.1). Classification (NCBI taxonomy): domain Eukaryota; kingdom Viridiplantae; phylum Streptophyta; class Magnoliopsida; order Alismatales; family Alismataceae; genus Alisma; species Alisma plantago-aquatica. The sequence goes on along the minus strand of OY856409.1, from coordinate 1,958,564,477 downwards.
TAATCTCACTAGTAAGTGTATAATGTGTATTGGGTTTTCAAGAAAATTTCGGCAGCATTTCCACGCTGTTCTCCAAGTACATATGTACTTAGAGAACAAACGGGGAAATGCTGCCGAAATTTTCTTGAAAACCCAATACACATTATACACTTACATCCTAAGCGAGATTAGGTGTTCAAGAACAGTCCCAAACCGGGGACTATCCAAGATTTACTCCTAATGAGTAAATCTTGGACGGGTTTCTAGGCCAACAAATACATGTGTTGTCATTCTTATATATAATAAATGTGTACCACCTATCCCATTCTTGACCACCTAATCTCACTAGTAAGTGTATAATGTGTATTGGGTTTTTGAGAAAATTTCGGCAGCATTTCCCTGCTATTCTCTAAGTACATATGTACTTAGAGAACAAACGGGGAAATGCTACTGAAATTTTCTCAAAAACCCAATACACATTATACACTTACATCCTAAGTGAGATTAGGTGTTCAAGAACAGTCCCAAACCGGGGACTATCCAAGATTTACTCCTAATGAGTAAATCTTGGACGGGTTTCTAGGCCAACAAATACGTGTGCTGTCATTCTTATACCTACAATCCTAGTTTCATCATTCATATCCTAGTTCTTCAAGTTAGGTGATTAACATTGTCAATATACTCAAAAAGGAAACAAGTTACCAATTTCATAGTTAGGATGGTAGAGATACCCTAAGATCTAGAGATACCCTAAGATCTAGGCAATTTAGGGAAAAGTTCATCATTTACATTCCAAGCATGTCACATGTGTGCATTACAGTTCATCATTAAGCAAGAAGGGTGATTAGGATTCTCAATATACTCAACAATGAAACAAGTTAAACATGTGTGCATTACAGTTCATCATTTACATTCCAAGCATGTCACATGTGTGCATTATAGTTCATCATCAAGATATCTATAACTTACTTAAACATTCAATTATGAAGTAAATATACACTTAATTAATTCAGAATAGCATGTCGCACAAAGTTGTAGTCAACATCATTATGCTTTATTCTATCATGGACTATCAGATTGGTATAGCACATATGTATCAGTACATAATTAAATAAACACAATCAGTAAATAACTTTAAAAAAAATCCACTAGCTTGGTGAAATCAGTACATAAATAAACACAATCAGAATATTTTTCATGGCTTTTGGGGTGACTTGCTGAAATCAGTGCATGTTTTGGGCATCCAGTAGATGAATCCAAACCCCATCAGCAGCCTAAACGTGCCCTGGCGCCGCCCAAGCATCCGCCCAGAGGCCTAGCTAGGCAGGGCACCTGGGCTTGGGACCCTAGGCGTGCCCTGACACCTGCTTAGGCACCGCCTGGGTGAGTTCTAGGTCGGCGGCGGCAGAGAAAAGCAAGGTAGAGGAGAAAGGGGGTGAAGCTTTTGTGGGTTACCTTGCAGGAAGCTGGCGGAGGAGAAAAGTTGCTTCTACCGGCGGGGGCGGCGGTGACGAGGAGAGCACCGTAGCTGCTTCTACCAGCGGCGGCGACGAGAGGACAGTCAACGACCGGCGGCAGTGACAAGCGGCGATGAGAGGACAACAGCAACGCGGCGGCAGCACCGAGCGGCGACGAGCAATAATCGCCGGACCTAACTGAAATCGGGAATGAAACAGAGAAAGGGGAAGAGTCACTCGTGGTGGTGCTATTAAGTTGACCATAAGCATCAGTTATTCAAAAAAACCGACAACAAAACCAACAGTGTCGGTTCTTTTCCAAAAAACGACACCTATACTATATTATAGTCGTCGGTTTTTAACTAAAAGACAACCGACACCTATTTCTATCTCGCGAATAACCTTTAGTCGTCAGTTATTTATTTATGAACCGATGTTGTATGTCAAATTTTGGAGGCAATTTTTTTGGCTGGAATTTTTGTTTTGGCGGTTGATTTTAGGTGTCGGTTTTTTACTAATTAACCGACACTTAATAAAAGCAGTACCCATGTCTGGTCGACCTTCATAGATTGGATGTCGGTTTATGTTATAAACCGACACTGTAGAGTTTAGGTGTCGGTTTGTGTATACAACCGACACCTTGAAAAGTGACTTTATAAGCCATTTCTGTAGTAGTGTATATAATTCAATAACCTTAGCTACACTTTGATCAACAGTGATACAAAATCCATCCAATACAAATATGAGCATATTCTTACATGACATACAAGTAAAATGAGTGATAGGTACAATTGATTCAAATGCTACCCAAACCTAAGAGTACATGGATGACTCTAAGACACAACACTAGAGAGCTCTACCAACCTCCACACTTCTATTGTGCAGTATGACACATATCTTTTTGACTCAAGCCCTAATCAAACTATAGACAACCTAAAAAGTTGTAAAGAACCATGAGCGGAGACCCATGTCCCAAAAATATGACATAATACTAGTACAATTTATTTCTTACCATCATTTCATTAAAAAAAATAATTGAGTTAGATTTCTAACAAGTAATATCTTATAAATTCAGAAATATTATATAACAAGTGTAGTAACAATAAAGTAGTATTTGAAGCAAAATAGAGAAATAAAAGCATATTATATGATTTACTATCATACTATGAACTTAAAATTTACATAACTTGATATTTTGATTGAATCATAAAACCCAATATTACCCCCATCCATAGGGAGCCTCAACCACACAAACCCATTTGGATGTATCACACATGTACCAAACTCATACCCTTTGGTCACCACATACAAACATAGTGGTGCGGAAGGAAAAACTTTCAGTCACTACTATATCTCCAGATGCCAACCAATAAGCATTATAAGTGCTTGGGATGAATTGAAAAGCACTATACAACCACAACTTATATTTAGATGCCAAATAAATAAGAAATATACATTCTTGGGTGCCAAAAAAACAAGCATTCTACAACCCAACATTATATCTTGATGCCAATGAAACAAGCTTTCAGCATCCATGGGCGCCAACAAAACAAGCAATATACAACACAATATTATATTTAGGTTCCATCAAACAAGCATTGACTCAAATGTATATCTGGATGACCAAAAAACAAGCATTGTACATCTAAACACTAGTTATTACAAGATTAGGGTTACACCTAATTATTTAAACTAGCTACTCTTATTTCAAATGATACAAAGACTTAATTGTCAAATGAGTCAAGTGTATCTAATTTAGAAGCTATAAAAGATATTGGCATATATCATACCATCCAAATAAATACATAAATATAACCTTTGGCCATATCAAGATATAATTCACCATTTTAGGGCACATCCATCCCATCTAACCATTAGGGAAAAAATATGGCCCAATCATCAAATCAGGAGACGTCAAGCCCACCTTACTTTTCCTTTCCATCAAAAGATCCATAGAATCATTTTAGGGAACATAGGGCCCACCTTACCTTTATTTGCCACAGAAAAGCCTAATTCACCACAATAGGGCACAATAAAGCGCAAATAGTCACCAATATCTTTACAGAAACATCATATCTTCCTCAAATTTGAAGACAATTAAAAGTTATATGTAACACAAGTTTAGGCATAAAATGACCCTCTTTATGGATAAATGAGCAACCTTTAATTATCTAATTTTATTCCAACAAAAAATATAGAATTATGATAGTTATGGAAAATTCATTCTATCACCTAGGGAAATTCTCAGACAATGAGGATCACTGTGTAACTCATTTGCGCAATACATGACACTCATATACCTAAAAAGAAACACTTTTGGGCATTATTAGCATATAATTTTGAAGTTTAGACTTATATTGTTAAGAGGACATGGCATGATGATGAAGTTCATTATTCAAGAAATAAGTAAGAGAAACACCTTTGTATTCATGTACCTTCCTTGAAGGGACACAACATCAAATTAAGGCACCTAAAGGTCCAATCACCATTAAGGCAAAAACATACATATATATTTGTTGGAATCTCATACTGACCTAGAATAATGCACATATTTGAGAAGAAAGAAACCAAGAAAATTACCAAAATTTCATATCAAAAGTCTAATAAGAGAGAGTTATTCTATATTCAAGATAGTATATAAGAAAACTGGATTAAAGAATAGATATGTCACATTTACATAGTAAGTCTAATTCAACTAGTGTGCAGCAGCATTTTAGCTAAAAAAATCACTAAAATTAATTTAGAACAAGCCCAAAATAGAAAGAAATAGCTTGTAGGTCAATTTACAATCATTTGGTGCCAAGATATCATAAGAATGTAATTTTTTAGGAATATTTCCACATGTATTTTGAATTTCAGCCAATTCATGTCTAACGACACCTAATTAACATCAGAAAATATGTCTATGAAATTAAGGATTGCATAAATTCGTATTTACAACTTGTTTAATCAAACTATACCAAAAAGTACCATATTTTAGTATGTTAGGAGATTTTAGAGCAAGATTACGATAATGCATGTTAAACATACACACAAAATGTATGAAAAGTTATATCACTTGTCTCAGTAGATACAAGCACAAGATTCACTCAGGAAATAATGAATTAAGTAGCTTCATCCTCCCAAAAATCCCAAGAAAATCTCTTCTATTGAGAACTTTGTATTTCTAGAGTAAAGATAAAA